>OW388150.1:9510000-10710000 GCA_936450015.1 Meganola albula | reverse complement strand
TTTGAAGTCTTACTTAAGAACTTTATAGAAAGAGGGCTTCATCTAACGAGCCACCGTCCACTCTGCCACCGTCCACTCGCTGCTCGGCTCGGCAGATCAGTAAAGAATATAATCACGTACGAAATTCACACTCATAATACTTAAAAATTTATAATGCAACAGTTTTTGGAATATAGAATGTTTCGAGCTAGCTTTACCTAAGCATAGTCTGTATTACCTATAGGTAGAGGTGAATACCACCCAGTTTTCAACGGCTATGTCAAATTTCATGCATAATAATAATAATAGAAATAATAATCTGCCATTTTATCCTAGTTAATTTGCATTGGTCAGGCAGGGGCCATAGTCCATCCATAGTCCTAGTTACCTAATCCATTAGCACCCACCACTATAATAAACCCGATTTTAGTTACTGTATTCTGCAATAGTCCTGCTCTAACCGGGGATTGTCCTTGGGTGTACCTATATGGTGCGAACATGGATAATCGTCGGTTGGTGCCACATACATTTCGGGCATTTGTCTAACGGGCCTCTACGTGTTGGCTTCGGCTCCACGCAGGCCTTCCAAAAGTCCGGAGCTCCATAGCTCCGAGATAAAAAAAGACAAACATAATAATAATAAAATGTTTTATTGACTCCAGTTTTACAGTGTTCTTATCCTAATATTATATACAATATTATGTCCCAGTCTCTTAAGCTAGGCTATGCCTGTATTTTGGAAGAATGTGATTCGGCAAGTTGCATTTTTTTACAAAGGAGGCGACCCTATTGTCGTTTATCGGGAACAATTCCAAACTTTGAGCTGCAAATAGGATTATCTAAGTACTATACTAGAAAAGTTTTTTACTCTTTCAGGGAATCTAACCCGAGACTTTGCAGTTGTAAAGCGAATACACTTACAACTAGACAACCGAGGTAGTTTCAGTTGTGCTAGTTTTAAAGCTGATAAATAACTTAGAATATAGAAATGGAACGTCGACCGCAGAACTCACGCTGTGTGTTCAACGCCAAGGAGATTGCGTGATTGCGGAAAAGCTTTTGCATTGCGATTACTTTGTATCTGATTTGTACCTTATAATCGTACAATTCATCGCTCCGACCAGACTTCTGGGCGGCTCCAGTATTAATGAATGCCTAGTACCAACAAGTTAGCGTTTTATATACCGTAACTACCGTAGCGGCTTCGACTTCATACTAATTGATGGATTATTAGCGAATTTTGAATACATCTTACAAATAATGACCGTGAAGAAAGAAATTGGCTCCTAATATACATTGATTGTTGGTTATTTGCATGCAAGTGACATCCTATCTACCTACTTAAGATTTGATCAATGTTCGATCAAATTGATGATGCAATTGAATGGAGCGTATTAAAATTATTTTTAATAATCACTGCGTCGGTTAAATTTTCTTTCAACTTAAGCAGTCATTATTTTAATTATACGAACTGATTCAATATTATTTTATTATTAGCCCTAATATTACGGATTAGAAATTTTAACAAGCTTGTTTTAAGTAGGTGTAGCTAATCGGGAAAGATAATTTAATGAATCAAGTTTGACTACTGATTGATTTTCATTTATCCCACCAGTAGAAACTACAAGTAGATAGATGTGCTCTTAATATTGAAAGTGTAGGTGCTTAACGAGCTCTTAGTACAAGCTTCTCACGTTGACAACGTCAGGCCACCGGAGGCGACCACTGTTTTTTGAATACACTTCGTTAAGGACGATTCGGATGACATAAAATCTTTGCTGACTTTACTTTGACTTTATATCTGTCAAACTATCATTTTTCTTTGCTGGTATCGTCAAAAACTTCATTTTTAGATATTAGACTTGATGAAAGTTATGTTAAATGTCAGTGTAACTTTTCAAACTTTAAAATAGTTATCAATGCTTTGACAGCTGTCCAGATCACACGCGCCGATAAAATTAAATTGATTGTGGACATTGTCGAAGGCACATATAATCTAGAGCGCATTATGAGAGGTCAGTTCAATGTTGACTGACACCAATAGCGACGTAATTTCTTCCGTTTATTGATGATAAGTAAAGTCTACCGTCAATCGCCACCTGGAAAGTGCAATGACCTCTAGCAAGTTTCCATTTTGATCTCATAATATTTCTTCGCCAAATTCGGTAACATAAACACTTCACACCAAATATTACATTTCATGCTTCAATGATGTTACGTGTTCATTATTTTAAGTTCAATAAGGCATTATTGGATACAAGTGTAAATAATCGCCAGTCGATCGGAGACCTGTTTATCTCTGATGGTTAAACGTTTTTGCGCGAGTCCTCACGGCGATTTTATGTAGTTTAATTCGATCAAAGCAAGTGGTTGCATCGGCCCTAATTATTTGAATAGCGCGACATGACAGCCTTTGACTAAAGCCGATAACTTGGTCCAACAAGAAATATTGTAGAGCTTTTTAATATTGCAATTTTGTTTTATTTATTTTTTCACTCGTTAATGTTAGATGCTTAAGGTAAAATAAAAATTAATCCATAGAAAATTAATATAGATAATCATATTTTGCTTGACTCCCCCTAAATGCCGTTATAAACCTGTTATATGATATTAACAAACTCTTTCTGTGTATGAAATTATTTAAAAGTAGGCTTACTTATAGTCACACCGAAGACAATGTAGGCAAAATTAAGACTACACAAAATAGATTTATTAAATACTGGGTTTGCAATTAGTCCGAAATTATTGTCAGGCTTTTATCAATAAACTAGCTTTTGCCCGCGGCTTCGCCTGCGTGGTGTTAGGATAATAATTAGCCAAGTGACAGATCTATAAGAACCCTGTATCATATTTTTTTATTTATTATTGGTGGAACCCCGTTTCACCCCCTTTAAAGGGTGAGTTTTAGGAAATCCTTTCTTAGGGCACCTACACTCCACAAGGAACCTATGTGCCAAATTTGGAGTCTCCAGACCCAGCGGTTTGGGTTCTGCGTTGATATGTCAGTCAGTCAGTTTCTTCTTTCATATATTTAGATAAATAGGTAAAGTTTCTTTTTGTAGAAGTAGAGGTTTAAGTGTGTGAGCTTCAACTAAAGGCACGTAATCTCTTTAGTATAAAATAAGGTTAGTAAGAAACTGTAATATTATATTTTTTTAAACTTAGAAAGAATTATTGGAATTTCAGAATGAATTTCGGGTATGGCAATTAAATGCAAGTTTTAAGGGTAGCATTTTTAGCTTGTTGATGTCACAACGCATCCCCTTACATAATAGTTATTTTATAGGGATTTCGGTCGAGTTATTCCAGATATTTTAGATAAAACTACCTGCTACTGAGTTCCAATTCATTAAAGGCTATTAATGAAGTTTATTGCGGGCCTTGAATTTATGGCATCTGTGTGCCGACTGATTAATTAAATAGGTATTGAATAGGACATTATCTGTCGACATTATAGTTCGTATTCCGATTGGAATTTAGTATTTTTATTACACTTCTCTTCGGATTCCCAACTACTTACGAAAGGTTCGTGTTAAGCCCTCCTAAATCATTATAAATTGTGGTACATATTATTGGTGCTTAAAATTAATTGAGGCTGAGTTATTTACCTTCTAATGCTTATAAAATAATAATCCTAATACTCAAAAGTACTCAGGTAACATCCGTATAGTTATTAAAAATCGTAAATGAATTTATCGTATTCAACTGCCTCGTTGGTACATTGATGTGATCATTTAATAACAATAGCAAAATTACATTTCTAATGTAGGAAAATCGTAGTAGCATATCCAATTCACTCCCAATTCAAATTGACGAAATGTAGCTAATATTAACTTTTATACACGTAAGCGCTATAGGTACATGTGTATAAAAGTTTCAAAACTGAAAATTTACATAAACACCGTAAATTTATTGACACTTGAACTTGTTCGATATTCGAAAATAGCAGCAATTCGTGCGCACGAGCCGGTCAAGGGATTTAGGTCACAGGCCCATTGGCGGCAACGTTACACTCCCGGCCAAGGGCATGGATTAATGGAACTACCATTGACTAACAATTGGAAATGTTTTTTTTTGTTATTGCCTTCGAAAGGAATCAACGGAAAACTTGAGGATTATTTTTCTGTGTCTTAGTAGGTAGGCGTATTAATTTTAGAGGCTTTCGTATAGACAAGTGTTTAGGTTTTTAAATTTATTTCAAATAATAATATAATATTCGTAGCACAAGTTTTCATGGAAAAATAATTTCCTGTCTTTATCTAATCCATCAAACTTTATGGCTAAACAGGTTATATATTAAAAAAAAATCTAATGCCTAATTGTAGCTAATTAAGTTTAAAAAACTTGATTAAATGAATATACAGAACCTATTATTTTTAAAATCCTGAATCACTTGAGCGAGCAAGTGGTGGAGGCAGCTGTATGCGCGTGCGACTGTCGCGTGCCTTGAACGCACGAGCGAAGCCGAGAGTGCACGAGGCGCAGCCGAACGCAAGTTTCGTGTTTGGGAACTAAATTTAATAAAAAACCTGAGATGGTTACAAAAACGAAATCTACATTTGTAAGAAATGTTTGCATTAACAAAATATTTTCACGAAATTTACCAAGATTATAAAGTTGAACTTATTTTAAACCAATTTTAAAATTAGCGCTGAACATAAATCTTTACTAAGCCTAACTATTTAACTAACTCAAAACTCGTGAAAGGGACAACAGATTTTATTAATTCTTTAGTTATTTAGTCTCAACAGAGGGGTGGTTTATAAGACAAAAAAGTGGTTAAAGTGATCTAGGTTAGTAGTTTTTTCTTTTATATCATCACTTTTTGATTAAAATAATAATTAACACAACGAATGCAAACCACTTATTGTATTTAAACCAACGTAACAGTAGGTATGCTATGTGAAACTAGTTAATACAAAACAACCTTGTTGCAAAACGGATGCGCCTTTAAATAGCCAACAATTAATGCTTAAGAAAATTAACTAGACTATACGACTACAATTCTCAAAATACAGGTGTGCATCCAGAGAATCTTGTTCTTTAAACAAGATCAAACAATACCTTCGACGGAAATGACCTTATATCACGCTTCCTTTCTAACGTCAAAAATTACTATTGCAATATGATTTCGTTGGGCGGTCCCCTACGTGATCCTGTTGCACCGTGGATTGTCTTTTTCAAATTAAATGCAACAAACTATACTTAAGGCCCCCATGAGTGTTTGAGTACCTATATTATTATTTTTATTTTGCAAAACGTAACCTGAGCAGAGGCACGTGTGGCAACGTACTTTTGTATTTTGAATTTGCAACGTGTTCGGTAAAGTAGAGTAAAAATCATTTTCTACTGCTAGAATCAGGTCGTCTCTCAACTATCTTAAGAGTTTAAAAAAAAAATACGGCCTTAATAAACACCAGCGGGCCTAGTTTATGATGGTAGATGTTTTGTTCTAAGGCATATAATAATAATAGGTATGTCGTTTTCTCAATGGTTTTCTTCACAAATTCACAGCGGCAATAATATTCTTTCGCAATGGACACTGTTGATTTTTCTTTAAAGAGCAAGTGCCCATTTCATTGACATTTTAAAGTTATGAATGTCGAATGCGTGGGAGATAATTTATAGCGAAATAATAAAGCATGGTCCTATTTGTTTAACACCAAGACTGTGTCAGCAACGGGCAATTTATAATGGTACAAAATTTAGATTAGCTATTGTTGCAAACTACAGTAATAAAACTACCATGCACTTTGAATTATTAGTTATTACTCATTTAAATTTGTATAGATATAAACTTTACTATACTTACATTATAAAGTAGAGTTTAAGAAACAGTTTTACAAAGTTTAGAGAGTTCGTTCTCGATAGTTATAAGAAGAGAAGAAAGATCTTTAAATGTGTAGTCTAAAGTTTAAAAAAAATAGTATGTAATGTATAAAAATCTTAAACCCAAATGGTCTAATTCATTAATATCTTATAAGACTCTTTAGTTAAAATGGACTTTGTCTCTTTTTTACTAGTATAAATGTTAAGATGATAGACAAAGACAAACGAATTATAGACTTATTTTAGCTACAATGACCTTATAAAACGTTTTTGAATACGGGGTAATAATATTATGTCCAGTTAGCAGAATACTTTGCTTTGAGGAATAAATATTAACGTATTATGCTAATTTTGTTATTCCATTTGCCAAAATAATGAACAATAGCCTTTTCAAAGAGTGACTCTTGTTTCAGATCGTAAAGAACGCATGAGTAGCAGGAGTTTCGACATAAATCAAAGATCTACAGACCTGCTTTTTAGTAAGACCTAAGTCTTTAAACGTATTTATCAGTTAGAATAAAACTTTACTACAAAGTTATCTAGTATAATTTCAGTTCAGATTTTTTCACTTACTTTGCACTTTATGAATTTCCATCCCATTACTTTCCAACTGTAAGGTTGCTATTTGTAAGCAAATGAAACGTTCATATAAAAGTTTATAAAAATATTTATTGGTATTGACTTTTCTTAGTCTAGTTTTTAAATTCTTATGATATTAGGAATCTGATTTAAGGTGGTAATATCTATGTACATTACAAGTCTTTGCTTCAACGCATTGAAATTCTATTTAATACGAACTGAGCACTTCTATAAAACAGTTCAACTCGTTAATCACTTAACCTACTCTTAAACTTTAATGACTAGATAACAATTTAAACAATTGTAAATATTAACTTAAATGGAAGTTATAGTACAAAAGGCTACACTAAGGCACAGCGTTATCTGGAATCACTTAGATTACAATTAAATGCATAAGTGGAACAAATAATGTTTGATTCAGTCTTCTTAGTGCGATCCCGCCGATGTGGGAAATGCGAGGACATTCTACCCAGTTGCTCGGCGGAATGCTTCGATGGGGTCGTTACGATCCTCTATTATCTCCTCTCATTAGGAATATACTGATTGCGCTTAATTAGAGGTTCTCTGAGGCTATCGCGCTCCGCTCCTTCTCAGGGATTACTCGTTTTTTTCATAATCGCCAAGCCGCTGATTGGCCATACGGAATCTGAGAACAAAAAAAAAACATTTTTAAATAATAATATACAAATCGACAAGTAAATCGTTGTTTGGAACAGGTAGGTATCTATGCTAAGGTATATGACGTGGCATAATTCCCATGAACAGTATGTGATATCAACAGATGTTTGTATAGAGCTTAGCAAATATTGTAACACGTGTGCCGCGCCGCCCTTCAATTTCCTCTTGAGATTTTGTCTTCCGGTACGATAAATTAATAGTCAACCATGCGTCTAGAACATTTTTTTGCAAGTTTAATTTTTTTTTAGACGGCGCTTCTGTATCTACTAAATCAGAACTGCCCATATGGTGTCTTTAATTTTTTGCGGTTATCTCTCATTGACCGGATATATCGTATAATTTTAAAATGTTAGCTAAAACAGCAAACAACATGTTTTATTTAAAACTAGAGTAGGTACTTGCAATAGATTTTCTTGCTACATGCGGGCAACCGCAAGATTGTTATTTGCTACAAGTAATTGCTGTTACACTATTGAAGCAAATAAGAAGAAAAATGCGGGTACTGCCTACGGTTTTGTAAACTTAAAATAGTAAATTTATCTTTGATCATAAAAAATCTACGATCTTTCATAAGGCGACATTTTTTGGATTCGCCATTGTCAAAAATGTGGCATTGTGCTCCTATCAGTCCACAATGGAGGAATATAGTCCATTCTATGGTTCAATGCTCACGTATAATGGTATGTGTTTACTTTTTGCTAGCTAAGAAGGTGAATCCTTATTCGAATTGCACAATATAAAAGATTTTGTCCCTAAGGTAACCGTGACTAATGAAAAAAAATATGAATGTACTACCTGACTCTATACGATGTTTTCCAGTGTGTTTGATAAAATATTTTATAGGCAGTCACTATGACCAAATATTAAATATCCAGTGGATGAAGAACGTAAACATTTGCCATGATAAATATATACAAGAACTATAGCACAATGACACACTATATGACGTTTCAAATAAATTGAACCAAATTTATCATTTCAGCCAACCATAAAAATCACATGTACATATTACATCAGACATAAAAATATTTTAGCACCATAACGTACCGAAGTTTGATATTTTATAAGCTCCTTATCAGATCGTTCAAGGTTATGTCAACAAAATGAAATCCTTGTTATCAAAGTGTAGGCTGGTTGAAAAACTATCTAATTGAATAGGAACTACGGAAGTAATATCAAATACAAATTAATTTTTACCTGTTATCATTGTTGCTGCCACCATGATATGACATCTAGAAGCTCTTCATCTTCTGGACTCATCGGCTCATACACCTCGTAAGAGTCTTGACAACTTGGCCCCACAGAACTCTCGGAGGCATAAGAAGGTGCCGGCGAATGAGATTCTTCAGACAACGGTGGTGTGTGAGGACCGCTGGAGAGAACCATTCCTGATTGAGACTCAGAGCATCCTTCATCGCTTTCTTCGAGTAAGCGCTTTAAACTTTTAATGTATTCCACCGCCAATCGTAACGTATCCACTTTACTCAGTTTTCTCGAGGATCCCCTTCCTCCAGCTAAAGCGGCACTGACAGCTGATGGGATGTGTTGCCTCAACGCAGCAAAACCGTTGTTGACTTGTTTCACTCTGTTCCGTTCTCGAGCATTCCTGCGTGCTACGGATGCAGGTTGGGTCGGGTAGGGCTGATGCATGTAAGTCTTCTTCTTGCACCGACTAGGGTCCATGGAAGCTGGAGCTAGTCTCCGTTGTGGTTGCGTCTGATGATGCGAGAGCTTCTGATCGACGCTCAGATTTTGGTATTGATGAATAGCCGCCATCGGCATCGCGAGTGTGAACTAGTGCACTGTGTAGAGAGCGTAGAGTATGTGCGTACGGCGCGGAGGTCGCCAGTGGATTGGCGGCGGTGGCGCACACCCCCGACGCTATGTAGAGGCGCGCGGGCCCGAAGCGGCGCGGGAGGCGCGGGCGGCGCGCGCGCGGCACGCGTCCCGCGCCCGCTGCCTACTTGTAGAGCTGATCAAAATACGCCGGCGCTTATTATGCCATAGAGCGGTAAGCTCACGCCGCTATTGTTGCACGTCGTTGCGCGTAATTATCCCGTCCATTACCTTGTTCAGAGGACGCGACCTGCTCGCATAGCCCATTTAGAAGTGGTTATGCAGACTAGATGCTGCATACTGATACTCAATGCTCGTATTCGTATTGTTTCATTAAAACTTATCTATAAGCAACTTGTACGATCAGATAAAAAAATATAATAAAACAATTGAATCTCGGAATCTATTCTATAGATAAGTTTTGGATAATGCGTTTTCAAAATATATTCCGAGTTAAATAATTACTACAGTTACCCTTTAACAACTACGTGATTACTACGAAATGCTACGACGTAGCACGTAGCTACTGTACACTAACTCATTATAGAAATCGCACTATTGCATGTACAAACTATGTTTTGATGTCCATTGTCCACTTATGCTTACTGCGTGGACAGGTGCAATGTGTTTCAGAGTAATCTAGCATAGACTGCACTGGCACTTTATTTGATGACTTACTCTCATTATGTTAGTTAGATCTAACGACATTTATAATTTACTAGACACAAAGCTATTTTGTGTAGTAGGTTCTAATTATAGAGCGTAACGAACCTGTTCTAAAAATACGTTTGACTTATTATCAATTATCTTCATTCACAGCGTCGTCAATGAGCCCACGAAGATACTCCATGACATTATAATCTGTTTTATAGCAAATACATAGCTCACCCCATGACGGCAGAGGTAAAGGATATCTTCTACTTTTCATTAGCTATAGAAGAGCACATTAACTCCTGATTGCTAGTAGGTAACTACTTCTTCTTCTCTGATATTACATAGTGTATTTTGATTGTCCGGGATGCATATCTAGGACTTTGTGACTTATCGCAAACAAAAAATCTTATAATACCAAAAACTAATAATAGTAGTATAAAAAATCTATTTATAAAGTCCGTCAGCATGATTATAAAAAAAATGTTAGTCACGCTAAAAATGTCAGTATTTTTGCTTTGAATTGTAACAATATTAAGATAAAATGCATTAAAGTTATGGAGTGAATGTGGGCTACGTCATAGCTCTGTATTAAACTTACCTAGGTGTAACGTCATTCGAGATATCACAAAAAATATATTATATATTTTTAATTTATTTAACTGACGGACAAAATAAAAAAGTCGTCATCCCTATTGATATTAATGTAATTTATTTATCAGAACATTCCCTAAATTAAATGCAGTTAGAACTACATATTTAGCTTAATGGCTATCGTAAAACAGTTGCCGGAACTACCAGGTTTTACTCCCGAAACACGGAAACAACGACCGTGATTTTTAATTGATAAAACTGAATCTTAAGCACTCGTACATACATGCAGCTAGCCTCAACTTCACTAAGTTTTAAACGAAGATTTTACTATTAATCAGCAGTTCTTATTCAAATCTTTGAGATTGGGTAATTAAAACAGATTTAAACATTGTTGAAATTGGACATAGATGTAGTAATTAACTTTTGTGTAATTGACATACGGAAAAATAAATTTCAATTAATTAAAATGCTAATCCTGAAGTTGACAAAAACCTAGATATTTTAATGGAGATTTTTTTTTTCTCATTCATTAAAATGTTCTCGAAATGTTGTGTTTGGTCGCGACGTGTGCGCAGGTTGGCAGGTGTGACAACGCTCGACATTCTCGTCCTATTTCTGCGTCAGAATCACCTGTGTCCGTGTGACGCGTTCACTGCACTTATTGATAGCGAAATCAATGGGTTTAAGGAAAACAATCAAGTTAATACGAAATTTTACATAAAAACATTGTAATGAGAAAACATTAAATAATAAGAAGATACATAGTTTACGACCGGACCGGTGACATGGTCAGTAAGATACTTGCTTTTCACACCGCAATGCAACGCATGCTGTCATATAGAACTCCAGGCCCCCCATTAACTCCTATGTTTTCTTATAACTTGTCAAAATCCACAAATATCGAGCAGGTAAGAAATTATAATATATAGAGCAGCGGTGGCGCAGCGGTACGGGCCTCGCCTTAGAAAAATAAGGTAGCGGGTTCGAATCCTGGTCGTGCCCACACCTTTTTGTGTGAATTGTTTCTTCTCCGCTGCTCAATATCGGTGAAGGAAAACATCGTGAGGAAACCGGCATGTCTAAGAACCAATCATTCGAGGACATGTGACATCCACCAACCCGCACTTGGCCAGAGTGTGTGGATTAAGGCCTAAAAACTCTCTCAACTCATATGATAGTTGAGAGGAGACCCGTGCCCAGCAGTGGGACACTAAAAGGGGGTTGAAGTGAAGTGAAGAAATTATAATGTGCACGCGCTCAATAAAGTATTATATTTTATAGTCATAGTATTATTTGTATTTATTGTCACTAGTTAAATAATCACTGCATCTCATAATACTACATAAGCTTTGCTTAGCTTGGGACCAGATGACCGTGTGTGTTAAAGTTCTAGAATATTATAATTATTACTAATATATTTACAAAGAAATATGTAGTATATTACCAGTTATTTGGTTTTCATTGTACAAGCTCTGCTCAGTTTGGGATCAGATGGCCGTGTGTGTTAATGTCCCACTAAATTATTATTATTATTTAGTACAACAGCTTTCTTCAAAATGTAGTAAGTATATGGTGGTAACTGTGATAAGTGTAAAGACTGATGGAACTGTTTAGAAACGACCCTAGTACTTGACAGTGCAATGGGGATAATAGAAACCATGGATTAACTTCCACATGCAGCTTATTTCTATTTCTATAATGATCTGTGTACTTAGATAATTTTTCTGTAATTATTATTATATTAGTCGCATACGGAAGTTATCAAATCTAAAATGATGTTAGCTAGATCCAATATGAGTCTTACACCGCAAAGCGTTTCAAAATGCATAAATACGACTCCCTCAAGCGAAATTTAATTTGACATGCAAGTTATGAATTTTCTGTGACTTTTATAGTTTATATAAATGAAGGTACATCTAGAATATGATTTTATGATAATGAAGTACAACATGCGCCATATAAATAAAAGTCATTATTAATTATTTTTTTCCTTTATTTACTTTAGTTTTTCCTGTATGTACGACCCTACTATTCTGTAGAATTTAAAAAGGTATTCAATCTGTATACATAAAAATAAATCGCCTAAATGAAGGTAAACACAATGCTTCTGAATAACTGAACAAAAATGGTTTATTAAAGTAATAAAAATAAAATATACAACGAAGCCAAAGTAAGTAGCTAGTGTCTAATAATAATTACATAATAAAGTTAACTAAATAAGTAAGTAGGTAGTATATTATGTAGTTTGAGAATAAAATTGACCTAACAGGCAATTATTAAAAAAAATGCAAGTAAGTTTGTTTTCACTCTATCCATTACATAAAAATAAATCGCCCAAATAAAGGTAAACACAATGCTTCTGAATAACTGAACAAAAATGGTTTATTAAAGTAATAAAAATAAAATATACAACGAAGTCAAAGTAAGTAGCTAGTGTCTAATAATAATTACATAATAAAGTTAACTAAATAAGTAAGTAGGTAGTATATTATGTAGTTCGAGAATCAAATTGATCTAACAGACAATTATTGAAAAAAATGCAAGTAAGTTTGTTTTCACTCTATCCATATAAAGACGTTTTACAATAGTACATTGCTCGTATTGACATCTGTCTTCAACCCTGTGACATAACAGCAAACCACCCTAAACAGTTTCCAAACTGGTAAAATAGATGGTGCTGCATTTTTAATAATCAACAGTCGGTGGTAAGGGTAGATTGTAAGGGTGGTTTTTGACGTAACAAATTTCACATATTGACGCATAGATGTCGCTTTGTTGCAGTTGATATATCGATATTTTCGTTCATGAGATTGATTCGTAGTAAAAGTTTAGTAAAAATCTTTGAGTGATGAAGTAATACCACAAATTAAAATGTTTCTTACCATCTAGATACCTCAACACAACGTTTTATTGATACAGTAGATAGAGCCAATTAAATGAAAGTTTCACACCTAAACTCACAAAATTAAGACATTAATTAAGTAAGAAATAATTATATTCTCCTTTTTATTAACTTCCTGTTAATTACTCGACCTGGGCAAAGTTCGATACCATCGGTATTCGATTTTATGAGCAAGACATTGAATGTGATAAAATCTATGCAGCATCTATTTAATTAAAAGTGTCGTAATTGAAATCAATTGCGGGTATTATTTGAATATATTTCCAAAAAAGTGACCCAAAGTGCATAATTAATAGACTGTTTTGATGTACGTACCAAATTGATTTCAGTGAGATAAAATGCTTAACTAATTAATTATTCTGGATTTTGTAGATAAAATAAATAAAAGCCTTTATTACACTCTGATTGCACAGTTTACCTATTAAAAATTTTATATGTCTCAGTTAAAATGTAGTAGCTACTATTTTGAATTAATTTAATGCTTGTGATGTTCCTAATATTTAATAGTTATGCTTATGCAAATTGTATTTCTCGTAGCTGTCATAGATGACATATAACAGTTCATAATTAACACAATAATGTAACGTTTATCTTGATCGATACAAGTAATATAATAATTGGATTATAAAGCCTTTGACTTAATGGACTGAGAACGGCGGCTTGCTACTTTGATTGAGCGCAACTGTACGCCGATGTTTTTGCTGAGACGAGACATTTTAAATAGGGCTCTGTCGTAATTATCCTGTCATTTTACAAATTTATTTACATTTTTAATAACTACATCGATTTCACGAATTCATTATATTTAGCGTCAGTGATATTAATATACTTTATAACTGAACTCTTAGGTAGGTCCAAGAATACCGTGTGTGTCCATATAAATAGTTATTTAATGCGTTATTTAATAAATTACAGAGTCAGCTAAAGTTACATTGGGGTTTAGCCGACGTTACATGCATTACAAATGATAATACCACGTCGCGAGACACAGACATATTTTGATTGTCATCGAAACAAACGTGCGACTCATTCCCTCGGTAAATAACTTCGGGTCAGCGGCAATAAGTTCTCTAGGAGGTTCGTAGGCCTATCATTTACAAAATAACAATTGCAAATAAAATGCGATGCGCGCGCGGTCTGTGTAGGGTATTAGCTGCGCAGCGCACAAACAGCGCGGTCGGGTGTGTAATTTCACGTGCGCTGACACGGAGGCTGCGATGCCCATACCACAATATATCACAAGCTCGCGTACGCCGCCACACTGTATAATTCGTGTAATTTATAGTACACTGTCGACTAGTAGCGAAGCAGCCGACACGGTTAATAGCACGTAACCACGCGACAGACGCATTCGTGTACAGTGGTCGTGTGAGCGCCGCGGGCACGCCCCGTTCTACCAGATATGCCCATTTGATTAAACGGCCCTACATGATAGTTCTACGTAACGTTCTAGCATTATAAAGCTCTCATCAGCAAAGATGGCTATTAAAAATAATTTTGTAATAATCGCATTCGATCAAGGGAGAACCGATTAAATTCCTCTTCTTCGTAAAACAAAGTTAGGATAATGTAAGTACAGGAAATACGGAAAAATACGGTACCGGATAGTCACATCTCTAATTTTCGAATAAAGAAATTATGTTGACACAGATCTCAAAATAGTCGAATATTTCAACAGCAAACTTAAGGTCAAAAGTCTACCGAATTAGTACGAGAAACATTATATATTATTATCTATTTTTAGAACTTAAAACAAACGATTCAGCCAAACAATAAACGTCACTTAATATTATTAATATTGTAATAAATTTTAAGTGGTGACTGTACTTACAGCACGTCGTAAGGAGCGTATTTAAACAACGCGCCGTTTTTATTTATACGCCTAGTATAAAGTTCGCACACTGTCGTGGTGCTATTTAGTTTTTATTTCACCATTTCAGTTCATTGCAATTATTCATTTATCAAAATGGCGGATGATATCAAACGAATATCTTTTCTCCTTCGATATTTAAATAAAGCTATTATAAAATTAATTTTTAAATTGGTTTACTTAAATTGCGTGACAAAAAATAATGGGATACATTTTTTTTTATAAACTTGGTACCTACTAGTAACAACCCTTAGCGTACCATTGCTTGGCCCGGGTCTTCTCTCAACTACCTTAAGAGTTAAATTGAGGCTTTCAGATACTATGGTTTACGACTTTTAATTCATCATACGCTATACGACTAAATTTGATAACTTGGCTAATTATATATACCTTGTTTTTAAAAAAACTTAATTTAAAGGAAAAAGCCATCGCCGTCTCATTGGCTACATCATTTTTAGCATTAGGCAAGTTGTAGTCAAGCGCAAGCCTATTTCAGAATGAAAACCATATTTAAATTACGTATTTTGCATTTTAGAAAACAATTTAAATTGCATTTTATTTAATTTTGTAACAGCGACTTTAGCCAGAGTGTGTGTCGGTTATTGCGCAAAACATTTGCTTTCCTTTTCCGCAATTATAAACAATCTATACTATATCCTTTCTGGGGTGTCAAACTATTACATATTAAATATTATTTAAATTGCTTAAGCAGTTTTAGCTTGAAAGTAACAAACAATTACTTTGGCATGTATAATATTAGTGTGTGTATATAATACGTGAACACGGGGTGTCGATACAGCTTCGGGCTACTTGTACCTAACATGATCCAGGCTTTAAACTATAACGAGGATCATGTAATCCGGGACAGAAAGTGGATTATTTATTTATGAGCATACCTAGTTACCCGTGATAACCATCTCAAAATTATTTATATTCTGTTTCTACATACGTAAATCTTTTATACGATATATTTTTTTATTAAGGGTTGTAAATATTATAAGTCTAAAATAAGTGACTAGTATATACATATTTCGACTTAGTATATTTTAAATACGTAATTATGGTGTTATTTTATTTAACGAACGCGGTATCACTCGCGCGCCTGTCAGTTGTCGCGCTAAATCATTGACCTCTTTTTGCACAATCAGATAAAACTATTCTATGTCCTTCCACGGGTCTCAAACTATCTATATAACATTTCATAGAAAGCGCTGTTTGTCGCGCGACAGAGTTACTTTCGCATTTTTTATATGTATTAGTAAAGATATTGCGGTTTTGATTGCTGTATTTCGACGTTCCGGATGTCAACCTCTATATTTAAATTCTATATTTGTTTTATACCTCTTTACGCGTCCAATCTAACAAAGGATTCAGGATGCTAATGTGGGTAACTATCTCGTTTCTGTAGTTCATCTGTTAGCTATGCTTGCTCATGTTGGCGATGGTAGCTATCATGCCACCATTACAGAAAAGTCTGCTTCCCTGCTCTGCAGACTGCGAGCCAGTTCCAACTCCATTCTGGACCCCTTATCATGGAAATTTGCCTCTCCATTGTAACTAGGACGCAACTTGTTTGAAATAAATGTAATTTTATTTAATTTTTAATTTTTAAATCATTGTATGGATTAGACTTTGACATATCTTTAATACATAATAACTATTAGCATTTGTAGCCTCCTTGGTTGTAGAGATGACTAAAAAGCCCTCAGGTACTAACAGTTCCGATTTATGCATTATGGACAGTAATAAACTTATAAGTCACACCAAATAAAAACCATATGAGGCCTCGTTTTAAATACCACATAATCTTTAATTGAAATAAATTAACAACATAAAAATGTCGTCTTTGATTTTCTTCCACTAAATAAGGAGCGTAATCGGCTGACGTTCAAATTAGAGGGTACAAACAATTATCAATATTTAGCGTGTTACTCTAATTGTGCACCAAAATGCCTCAAGCGATTTGTTCAGCTTGTTGGCACACGTGTACAACACTGAACAAAATATCAATTAATCATTTTGTTTAATTACTGTAAAATTAACTATAAAATAAAATCATTTTCATTAGTGATCTCAAAATACGACCGTAGATATGTAAGGTGAAATTTTATAATTACAGCTTAGGTATTTTGGTTATAAAACTCTTAAATTTATAAATTGGTGACTATAGACTACATCATTGCTTAACATCAGGCAAGTTGAAGTCAAGCGCTAGCCTATCGAAGAATAAACAAAAGCAAAAGCATTAGTTAATCGTTTTCTTAGATTAGTGTTGAGGTTGTTATTCAGTTGGGTCATTTTTCTTGTCCGATTGTGTTTTTATAATGTCACAGACAGAAATCTAAATGTTTACCTTTTTAAATGAGCAAAGAAGATAAGATGATATTGGTTGGAAGATATTTTGTTGTACATAACAACTTTAAGTATACACAAATCTTATTAGAACCGTCACTAGAAACCTATCAAATACAAGCAAAGTAAAACATATGTAAGTGTAATAAAACTCTGTTAACATTTAGTTCGTGACTATTAAATTACACCTACTACTAACAAGCTGTACAAAGTTCTAAGCATACCGTTACAGGCGTTTCTAAGTTACCTATTGTGTCATACATAGCTCCTATTGGTCGTATAACTGTTTCTCTCTACAACTCGTGATACGCTCCACCAATCACAGCAAAGAGGCTTTGTCTATTCGATGTAGTACTTTTGGTAGCTGTATTGTGCACGATGTTGGTAGGTAATTAGCTACTTGTTTGTTATGGAAGTTATAGTCTAATTGGTATTTAGTGAACTTATAACTTGTTTCTAATAGGTAGAAATATGAATTCCTATGTGATTTGTAGTTTTCTTATATACTCAAAATCTTATTAAATTCTAACAAAACAATATTAATAAAATATAGACATTCCTATTATAATTATTCACGTTTTCTACAGTAAGTACATATGGAAATGTGGCAGTTCCTAAAAGCGTAAAATCAAAACTGTGATTCTATACAGTTACCTATACATATTCGACTCGTGGTCAGTAAGATACTTACTTTTTACGCCGCAGGTCGTGGGTTTGATTCCCACCCGAGACAAACATTAGTGTGATAAACATGTCTGTTTGTATCGAGTCTGGGTGTAAATATCTATTATATGTATATTTTATAAAAGAAAAGTATTATATGTATAGTATATATCAGTTATCTGGTTTCCATAACACAAGCTCTGCTTACCTTGGGACCAGATGACCGTGTGTGTTAAAGTCCCAGAATATTATATGTATAATTATTTTAGATTTTTAGATTGTTCACACTTTTACTTTCCTATTAGATTATTAACTCTTACGCCTCGTAAGATAGTTCAAAAAAGGAGACCTGTGCTCTTCAGTGGGACACTAAAAAGGGTTAAAATTATTAAAATATTCTATATGAAATGTTGGGAGTCTTTTTACAATTTTCTAATTGGAATATAAACTAAGTACAACTAGTTGACTAGCTAAAAGGATTATCTGTCTGCTCTAAATCCGCACAAATCATGTAAGTACTCTAATTTAAACACTTTCTCACACATTTTTTAAGTCTTAATCAATATTAGTACAAACCTTAGGTACCAAGTTACGTCATTTGTCGACCAAAATTAACATGGATCAATTTTTACATAGAATAATATAAAAAAGGTAATTTGAAAATTAAATTAATGTACTTCCCTAAGTGTATGAGAAATGTTTTTTGCGGATGACCTAACCGAAACGACCGAAAGGGCTTTTATTGGTATTAGTCACATTATAGTATTACTAGGTCTATCTAAGTTTATGACAGAAAATAAATAACCAAATGTTACTTTTTTTTTTAAATAACTTAAAACAATACAACGCAAGCGTCCACGCACAACATAAATCGCTCGCGCTACATTTCCACAAAAGGTCGACGCTACTCAGAACCCACTTCTCATTCATTCCCATTCATAAAGCGTGTTTCTCGTTTCCAATTCACGTCACACTGACAATTGGCTTCCGAATACATGTCACTATGAGATAGACGGAACTTTTACTTTTGAATAAAATACTCGTGTTGCGCTCTGTCTTTGTTTTATTTTTGATCCATTAATAAATCCATGAAAGGTATTTTGTATTCAAAAGATAATTTGAAGATTATATCACAATTTATAATAATGTGAATAAATTTAATATCCAAAAAAATAAAACAAACAAAGGAAATATAAATAACTTAAAAAAAGAAAATTAATAATAATCGATGTCTACTCTCTAAAAATACAAAAACAGTATTAACCGTCTTCAAAAAGGATTGGGATTGTATATGCAGATATAATAGAAATATGGAAACATACAAAGCGTTTTTAAAAATGTTTGTTATGAAATACATACGTATCTTTACCTTAATTTTGAAATCAGTTTCATTTCCTTAAAAATAAATAAATAAATAATAAGAAATTCATATTTTGGGACATTAACACACACGGTCGTCTGGTCCCAAGATAAGCAGAGTTTGGGTTATTTAAACCTATAACTGGTATATACTAAACATATACTACTTTTCTTTAATAAATATATACTTATGTATATAAGATATTAACATCCATACACGCGATACAAACAGATATGTTCATCACACAAATGTTTGTCTCGGATGGGAATCGAACCCACGAAAACGTGAAAAGCAAGTATCTTACCGACCACGCCACCGGCCCGTCAAAAAAAATCTTGTTTAGATCCCACTAGTCGCCTTAACTAATGATTTGAAACAAACAGACACACGATTCAGTATTGTTAGTAGTGTAGATATAAACAAAAGAGCGCGTTATCACGTAGTAACAATTTCGTTGTCATTACGGTGAACGTGTCATAATCTGTTACGGGTAGGCGCCAGATTTTTATTGTCTCCGTGAATCGTTTGTTAATGCGGTCCGAAGTTGTTGGAAGTAGCTTCCGCTTAAAGAGAATTATGTAATTACTATCTATTACGTTTTTATGTTATCCTGGTCGTGACCACACATCTTTGTGTGAATTGTTTTATCTCCGCTGCTCAATATCGGTAAAGGAAAACATCGTGAGGAAACCGGCATCCACCGACCCGCACTTTATCAACGTGTGTGGGTTAAGGCCTAAACTCTCTTAACTCATAAGATAGTTGAGAGAAGACTCGTGCCCAACTGTAGGACACTAAAAAGGGAAGTATGCAAGTGTACGTTTTTATCACTTTAACAATGCTTTAGCGTGATTTATTCTACATTTTTTATTTTTTTTAACCAAAATTAGGCTTTCGAATGACTACACCTTGCCTGTATCTAAGCAATGATGTGGTATGTGATAGAACGCGCTTATTCCGTAAATTCCGCTTCACTCGTGACTTGAAGACGCGCGGATTATAGCTATCGGAAAACAGAGATGCTGACAGTAAATTCCACAACTTGGCGGTACGCACAATAAAAGTGGAAGCAAAACCTCTCATTTGCACAAAAGATCTAGCTGGATCGAAGTGCTTTGATTCTACCAGCCCCATTTATAAGATAAACCATAGTCATAGTTATATTTTGGTTTCCATAGCAATTTATCGTCTAGCGTATCGAGGCAGTCAAAATAGCAGTCACTCAAACCTACAACGAAAATCAAACGTAATTAATTGTTAAGCTTATTTATTTATTTACTTGAACCTTAAAACAATTGAGATTAATAAAACTCATCAATTCATAGTACTATCTGAACCAAATGTATTGTAGTGGAAAAGACATCAACGAGAGAACTGGTCAATAATTATGCATGTATTATTATTATTATTTATTACAATATTTTTTAAACAAGGGTTCCCGTAATCACTTAAATCAACGTTTCCGAACATTGTATGATATAAACGATATTACCCAAATTGATAGTGCAATGATCTCTAATTACAGAGCGCTGCGGACTCTTCAAGCAGCAATTTGACAATGGCAAATGTAGCCGATTGTCAACGACCAGCCCACGTGATTTCATTCATTATTTTGTACAAAAAGAAAGCTGCAATGGACAGCTATATATAATTTAAAATGATTGCTGGTCATTTGTAAAGTAAGTTTTTGAAATGAAAACACTTTGTTGAAAAAAGTATACAATTAAGATACGAGATGGGTATACTTTATTTTTTATATGGAATAGATTCTTAGAACCAAATTATTTGCTACTAGAAGTAACTTTGAAGTCATTTAGGTTTATATAAGTGTAGTTATAGATGAGAAACCAAAATACAATTATGAGGTTGATGTAAAAAAAAATACCAACAACATAAAATACCAGTGACACCAGGTACCAATACCATAAGGTAACAGTGAACCCGGCTCACGTTACCCGTTAAGATATTCGAGGAGATGTCTTAAAACTACTGAAAATATTTTCAAGCTATTTTTATCGTTATAGATAGATATTTATCATAAAAAGATCATAATTTATTGACCTTGTACAAAGCAGGCATAGGTTGCTATAGATAGACCGTTTAACTCGCGTATCACCATCTGAGGTACAAAGTCATAAAACATTAATTAAATCTCTTAAATAACTATTTAACCACAGATAAAAGTAATGTAATAATAATAAAAAGAATAATAAATAAACTAATATCACTAATATCCATATCGCTTGAATCATCATCACTGTCTGTGCAGCTTGAGGAGTCAGAATCTTGGCGATAAACGATACGCGAGTTAAACAGTCTATCTATAGTTGACAATAACTTAACTGGAATACAAATTATAGTAATTCGAAAAATAACAATAAACTCGCACTTATAGCTAAGTAAGACAAATAATACATATGCCATTAAAGACCACACGCCAATAATACCAAAATTAATACAACTACAGCATAAGCAGGAATTGTAAAAATAAATAATACTTACACACAAGTAACACTTATTTTATTAAACCACCCACGGTGGGTATTGATCACAAAGCACACCTCTAGGTAGTGGTAATTGATCAGTCCCACCTCTAGTACCTGTGACTTTAGTAAATGATTTTCTCTGGCAGTAATCTCGTATGTCACTACACTATTTCGAAAAAATTTAGCATTTACTTGACTTCATTTTTTTATGTAACTCATAGCAAATCTGGAATCAGTTTTACAAAGTAACTGGTAATGAATATAAAGATGGTATTGCAGTTGTGGCAAAGTCAGTTATAGCTCCCCAGACTTGTCCGCATTCATGGCTTCGCGAGGCTCCGTGTCGTGTCTCGACTGGAGGTCGTTTGGCTGGTCTGTGTCAAGTGGGTGATGACTAACTGCTTTCGCACCTACCCAAGAGACCTACATTTTATTTTTTTTATTTTTCCGTTTGAAACATACATTGCTTTATTGAAAACTATGTAGGTACTTTTTAGGTGGATTAATGTGTCTTTAGTCCACATTAACTCTTCGGTAGAAACATTTGAAGATTATTCAAATTTTGTCACTAAAATAAAACACCCATAAAACTAATTAGCAATCTAAGAATTTTACGACGCTATAAATGAATAAAACGGACCCCGGACCAGCAGTTCACATGAGTTTTACTGACTGTTTTTGTCTTAGGACCTCGATGAAGACATTCGACTAATTAAAAGCCTAACATTGATAGGAATGCGTAGCACATTAATATGTATAAGCGTTAAATTGAATACTGAACATACCGTGACTTTTTAAACCTACTGTATAAACGACACAACTTCAAACTCTGTAGCTCCAAACTTAGGCCACATCAAAATTCCAGTCAGAAGAAATATTAAAAACAAAAAATTCAACACCTACGTCATCGTCATTATTATGATAGCTCGACTACAATTAGCAGCCAGTCTTAACGTTCGTGCGACAGGATGCCAACAAGAAATTAAAACAGTGCATAGCAACAATGAGATATTAATGAAATGCTGATCAATTAACATGATGCACAGTAGGGTGCGTTTATAAGTAATGCATAAATAACTGATCTACCTCAAACAAATGGTCGGATTATACCTATGGTAAAAACCGATTTGCCGCTTGCGACGCCCCGTGACGCGCCCGCCAGCAGGGAGTTACAGTACTAGTGAGAATTTAGTATTCCGCTATTAAAATTATTGTTATTCCACTTTGATCTGTAAAAAAAACGTTTCGCAGGTCCAAATAAGTACTAGCAATTACCATTCCGTCTGTACTAGGTACCGAACCTAGTACAAGAAATTCTTACCACTTTTTTCCCTATTAAAATAGGCAATTTTAGTACAAGTCACGTGTTTCCAGTATGGAAAAGCTGGCATCTTAATAGAAATACCAATTTTGCTCATAAAAATCTTACTTTATACCACTTAATAACAGCAAAAAGGCACACTTAAGCAGGATTACAAGATGTTTTTTTATTGACTCATAAGAACCTGAGATCGGTTAATACTCCAAACGAAATAAAGTGCCAATGAAATTACCGGATCGCTTAGTGCGTATGCTTACCATTACGCGAATATAAAAGTTCCTCACTTAATAAAGAAGTAGATTTTACAGAAACCAGATATTCTACATTTGCAAGTCCAGTCCGAAATAATCGCTGGTAGGAATTTAAATAAAGTGCCAATTAGAAAGAGGTTGGGGACTTGCATTATTGTGATACCTTTTAATAATTTTATATGCAGATATTAAATATTTTCGACCTTATTTCGAAATGAGGTAAGATCTTTGTCCATACTTGTTAAAGGAGAAATAAATATCATAAAACCTTGTTTTGTAAATGCACTTATCTAAACAAGGTTTAAACATATCTTGAAATTAAGTGACTATCTAGTAGCTAATTCAAAATACAACTAACTTCATTTCGAAAGAAAGACCTTAACATCTTCATAAGTTGTTCACAGGAGATATTTTAGTGCGCAAAATGTGCACAGACACAGGTACATTCTCTAATTCTTTACTTTTAAAATCTGCTGGAATGTTCCAGCAGATTTTGACAATTTTGGCAAGCTGACAAACTGGCGTAAGACCAAATACTAAGGTTACGAAAAACTGAAGCGGACACACTAAAGTTGTATGTAGTGTCAAACTTAATTAATGTTAGACTTAGTACTTCAAAATATAATTCTTCAATAGTTCACTTAAGTCTAAAGCATAAATTTGCACGGTGGAGGTTGTATGTGTGTGGTATTGAACAAAAAATTTCTTCTGAAACTTAAAACAATAAATCAAAGTACAAAAAATAAGTGTTACCGCGGTCCGTTGTTTACACACGCGACATTGTCGCGTTGCTTGAAAACCAACCGAGCTATGTTTTACACGTTTAAGGAGAAGCATGTAGCACACGCAAAAGGTGTAGGCAGAGGCGATGGCCATGTTTTTCTAGCTATATTTTGGTCCATAAAACCATTATTCGGGCATAATTTATTCGGTCGTTGTCATTAAAAATAAAGAAACTCTAATATCACTTTTGTTCGACCATTATGGTATATACACGACACTTATAACGGCGAAGACTTATACGCATGCAACCTAAGCACCTAACCAAACGACCTAAGCACACTGCATTTTGTAAACGCACGTGTTGACAGTGCATTTTATAATCGTGGTGCGCGTAAACCTATTATAAATACTTACCCTTTATTACATAATATTAGGTCTTCATGTAATAAAATGATTCGTACAAAGTTAGCAAGCCCTTCTTTAAATAACATGACTATGCCTTAAGCGGCTTACGTTGCAATAAATACTTCGGTCTCGTTACTTTACCGCCCAAACAGACATATAAAATGCAAAAACAGTAAATGACATACGTCAATACACCTTAGTGAAATTGAGAAATAAAGAGACTTTTTACCATTCAAAACCGTGCTCTAATTGATATTTTATACAACTGTTTACTCTTGGGTGGCGGACATGGAAATATCAATAATGAATATGACACCAACGACGCTGCGGTGCTTTTGTTTATGTAAATTGAATAAATTTTAATACTCAGGCTTTTAGTTATTTTATGTTTTAATTGAAATGTTTTCGCGTTTATGGAGGTACGTATTTTAATATTTTGATCATGTCTTTGTGTTTTAAAGCTAAAGTTGGAAGTTATTAACATAACATACCAGGTATATTGGCATAGCCAAGATAGGATGTAGTTTCGTTCAAACAAGTTGAAACAATTAATACATCTACATCTGACGCACTATAATTAAGTGGTCCTATTTAAATCATATCAGGATTACGCAGGATATTAGGTTAACGGGTTCAGGTGTAATTTTTCACTAGTGTAATAGATAGAGATATAGTATAAAATGAATGTTGCTCCCGTTAACTGTTTAAGATATGCTCAAAAACTACTGAACGGATTTTCATGCGGATTAAACCTTTATAAACAGTGCTCCATGTGGAAGGTTTAGGTGTATAAAACCCATACAAAGCAGGAGCGGTTTGCTACTTAACGTATGAAGTACTATTTATCGTAGAAATGTTTCTTTGGGGTATACGTGGGCGAAGTCTATTGTAATTTTAAAATTTAAGCTATAAATTGAAACATAGTTAGTTAAATTTGATCAGTAATTTCCAACATAAGCCTGTTCCAACAAAGTAACAATTTTTTCTGATTTATTATTAGTAAGTATTGATATAGTTATCTACTTACTGAGCAACTATAGCCAGCAGATGTTACATCACATCCCCAATTAAAAATAATAACAAGATTGATTCATACAAAAACAAACCCTTTCATTGAAACAATTCATTTGACGTCTTATTCAAAATCTTACAAATTATATGTTTCTTGTGGTAGCACATTTATTTTTGTCTATTAACTGGTGATTATTAACTAGAAATGCGTGTGGTTTATCTACTAACTTTACAAACTTACTAATTCGTTTCGTGACAATACTTATTAACAATTTGGTTACAACGATAGATTTTGTTACAAATAATAGAAATTAACAAGACTGTTTATCGACCCATTTTTTATAATAAAGATAATCGCATACCTTAATAATAATTTGTATCAGCCCTTTCGGATGTCTGTATTATTTTTTAGTAACGATACACGAACCTCTGCTGGCTTACTTTTGACTCTCGATCCCAATCTCGCCGTAACACGAATTCAATTTTTGATACCTACTTCCAATGTTAGTATATTTTGAAGGTCACAATTTCTATGCCTATGATTTAGAATTTACATAGCGTAGCACTCACGCCTGTGTTACACGTAAGCGTGGGCAGAGGTGTATATCACCCACTTTTCACCGGCTACGTTTAGGTCCCAAGAACGCTAGTCGCGGTTGTGTCACCTATGGTTCCGTGACACCCTGGCTAGGATGCGAGAACGAACACCCGGGGGGTTTTAGTTCGGGTAACTAGTATGGAGTCCCACATTCCCTTCGCCCTGCGCCCATACAGGGCGGGGGGATCCATAAAGATTTTCTCCCGGTAAACAAAAAAAAAAGGTCCCAAGAACGCTATGTAAATTCTAAATGATTATAAAATAATAGGCATAGCAGTAATACAACAAGCTTGTTGCTGTTCATCGAGTATATAAAATCGAGAGTCAGGAGTTAGGACTGAGATTGGATCGGTTGAACAGTGACAAAATACTCGGGACATTGCTCCTTTGTCGTGACGTTTGGTTTTGTTCGCCGAGATGTATCTTTTGATATTTAACCTCTTGTCATTATTAAGACATCACTTACTCGGTGGCTTGAGATCCTTTGCCAGATAAAATTTCGTTCATTTATATCAAGGCTCAATAAATAAAGGTACATTCAAACTGGGAATCATTGTGCCGTATCTATATAATAGTAAGCTATTTTAATAAGAGCTGAGTTGATTATATCACAGTAGGTATCATAAATATATGTAAAGAATTTGATGGAAAAAAGTAACAGGAAAAAAAATCATCGGGGTAGTTCTGCTCTAGAAGAAATATTTAAAAAAGTAAAAAAATGATACAAAGCTATTTGTCACCGAAATGCCAACAAATCTTTACTTAATCGGTCGTGAACAGCTCACGAGTCATCAGTAAAGGAAACATTAATTAGAAGGTCGCTCTTAATTAAATTGTGACGTCTCAGCGAATTTCCCTCAGCGCCCTCTCTCGGTGGTCTTACAGGTAAACGTTAGGACCGATGTAAACTTTATGGGCAATGGCAGTAAATGTAACATGTAAACGATTTTATCATTAAAATGCATTGCTGGACAGAAATTAAATTTACCTATAGAAATGAAATTTTGAACTGGCATAGAAAATATTAGTTCTATTGAAATCATTTTGGCGTATACATAATATATTATGAAATATTTAGTATTCAACCCCGTATCACGATAAGCCGTAGTTTTGAGTGTATTTTATTCTATTTAGGTGTACAAACAATTGTCACAGTGCGTGTTTAAACCTAAAAAATCATTGGTCTAAACAATTTGTTCTTCATTACAATTGCAATAACTAATCACAGGGTAACACCGCCTGCTTATTAAATAAATATTGAATTAAGTGAGTACCGGAACACGGAAGAGTTTATACTAAGCTTTTTGACTTACTACCCTTACTGCCCTAGTTTAATATTTTTATATTAAACTAAGGCAGGCTTTACCACTTTACAGCACTCTAATAAAAACGTAATAAGCTAAAACCATTTAACAAAAAACAGATTATTATTACGCATCAAAAATAACTTATTAAATTGATGAGCGGCGATATCCTTTAACAAAAAAGGCGTTAACCACAAAGAATAGAATCATATTTGTTGTTTAATTAAGGAATTTTTACGCTATAAAGGATATCAAAATGTAGGGTAAAACAGGTATTGTAGGCGGAGTTATAAAAAACCTTCGTAGATGATTTTAATTTTGTTTTAGCTTCTAGTTTTGATGTCATGTGATTTTTAAATACTTTACAAATAGGTACCTACCTGTAAAATGTTACATTTTTTAGTATTACATTATCATTGTAGAGAATGAAAAATAAATTGTTTTGATTTATTTTGTATTTTTATGTATTTTGGGAACTAACACTCATTATACAGTTTTTAGGAGTGTAATATTTATCGGACTTATTCATAAAAAGTTACAAGTATAAATGTTAAGTTGACAGACAAAGGCAATAAAATTATAAACCTATTTTAGCTATAATGAGCTTATAAGACGTTTATGAATACGGGTGTTAGTCTTATATTTTTTTTACAAATACGATACTTTTAAATGAAACAAATGAAAAGTTGTAAATACCGGCATTAAAAATAACTCATTAAATTAAAAAAAAAATACATTTTCATTTACGACCACGATATTGATATTAAAACATCATGAAATTCGTAAATGAGTTTGTTTGTTCTATACACACATATCTGCATCACACATAATATGATAAATTTTAATTGGATACTAGGTATATAAAGAGAAAGGATGGAAGCTGGACACCACCTTTAGTTTTTTAAGTCAATTATTTCAAACGCAGTCGCTGGCTACAGCTATAATTAACTAAAAACTTCATCATGTACGTCATTAAATGAGCAATTTCTTGATGATAATTCGACAATAATACCTTCTCTTAAGAATGACATTAAGTATCACAATGCGGCTCCTGCTCGGGTGCCGCTCTGTGCCTAATTTTCACAGCAAGAGACAAATCGTGCTGCGTTCTTATCAATGCGCAATCATTAATCAAGGTCAAATCAACGTCACTGTGTTTTATTAAAATTTGATTCGCTGCTGAATTTGTAACAAAAAACTTGACAAATAGAATGTAGATATGCTTTTTTTTTACGTTGTTACGTATTCTGTTATTTTGTGAATCCTGGCAGCTAAAAACGAAATTGTACCCTTTATAGGATCCATAAAGCCGGCAGTCGTTAGAAAATGAAGCAGTATTAAGTGCTCTGTGTAGGAACTCTTATAGGATTTTGGAAATTCTGAACAAGATTATCTACTAACTACAATCCGAAAAAGAGTATGGTAGCCAATACTTTTTTTGAAACGTTAAAATTGGGTATTGATATCTCAACGTTTTGACCCACTTCGTAAGATAATAAAAGCATTGCAAGAGGATGTAATATACGTATGCTTTTATAGAACAAGTAAATCACAAAACGGAATTATCATTGCGCAAATCCAACTCGCATGTAACCATTTATTTTTATTTGGGACCATACCTACAAATATCTGGTATAGTTAATATTTAATGATAAATTCTTAAACAATTAAGCCATGCATAAGTAGTCATGTACTTAAACCAGTTCCGAGATATGTAGACTGCATTAACATGGTCATAGACAGTAGGGAGATCACTCGCATCGCGAATACTAATAATCCTAGACCTATTTTAGAACAAAATATCATTAAGAAACAGGTCACATAATGTAAAACGTTCTGACTCGTAGTGTCGCCTTGTTGGAATCAAATTACGATCAGTAAAATGAAATGCCAGATACGTTTTTGATTGGGTAGGAAAGGGATGACGGCTTTAAGGCAGGTGTCACGATACATCTGCGTGCGTGCGCTAGTCGGCACGTGCGCCCCTATCAAAGCCTTCAACCTAACTTAGTGCATTAGATTTTATTAGATTCTTATGCCATATTGCTATTACTTAACTTTCACTTCAGGAAAATAAGGACCTACTAAATACTAAATCTAATAGCACTTGCAGCTGTAGGTCGAGATGCATATGATTTGAGATTTGTAGTTTATGTTTTACTAACTTCCGACCACAGTTTCGCCCATGTGGGAATAAAACTTCACTTATAGGAATAAAAAGTCATGTGTTAATCCAGACCATAACCTATCTCTGTGTAATTTTGATCCAACTTCGTTCAGTGGGTTTTGCGTGAAAGAGTAACAGCTACCTACATCCTGACATCCATACAATCTTACAAACTTTCACGTTTCAAATAGTAAAGAAGTATGCGTAATAGCAGTCTAACCTTTTCTTCTTTATCAGACTTTAACGCCGAGCTGCTATTTTGTTTTTTTTTATAGATTTTACTTAACCCGTAATTCCAACGGAACCTCCAATATATTTAATATTTAAACTAAAGCAAATTTACATGAAAAATTGTCTTTCATATGTCAATCTTAAAGCATAATTGAAAAGCAGAATTTTCGATATTATTATAACTACCTAGTAGCACGAGCGATCGTCAATTTTATAACCGATTTTAAGTACAGGCAGGCTCGTGCGCCTGATTTCAATAATAAATCGATGCTCCCACATTTCACCGGTGGACAGCGTTTGTCTGAACACTAGTCTGGAATTATCGACATTGCCTCAAAATGTATGGGGCGGAGACAACGGTTTTTTCTTGGGTCACTGAATTTTAATAGCGGTAGGCAGCAGAAATTGACGATTACTTAAGGGGTCATTAAGTTTATTAAGCTTTGGCACTTCACTGTTTCCCATCAATGTGATTATAACATGCCGGGAACTACGTGGTTTGTTCAACATATTCATGTTCAGCTTGGAAGTAGTTTCATCTTAATCACTGATATTAATTCATTGAACAATTCAGAAATTATATAGAGTAGGTATTGTAGGTGCGCGGTATTTCGCAACTTTGGACATTCAATCATGGAATTTTTTGTGGTATTTATAATTAATCTCGGGATATGCGACATATTCATTTTATTCTTTTGCTACATGGAATCAATGTGAAGTACATAAATAACTCTACCCGATTCCGACCTCTGCATAGAAGGATGTATCTTTTACTTAAATATCTACACAAAAAAAAATTAGACCGTCGCGTCGTCGCCATCAACAATTTATCTAATGTGCATATTCACTAGGCGAGACAAGTTTAGAATGTCGCAACCAACCCAAATTTAACCCTTAAGAAGAATATCGTTATATTGGAATTATAAAAACACTCCAAACTTTGAAATCATAACTGTAGATAAAATAAAAACACATAGAAAAAACTTTAGGTTCACACCTATATTGGGCACCGGCTTGTTAAAAAGCTATTAATAATGTTTTAGACGTATTCCAATAAACGTTTTAACACCTTTTCTTTAAAGGTATCATTAGGCTTATTATTGCACGCCGCCGAACGATCCGCAACGATCCTGTTAAAACTGGTAAAATTTTATTTTAATATGGACCGAGACCATTATCGATAATTTTCAATTATTTATCCCCTAATTGGACCATTGTTCTTATTCTTACGAGTCGAATTATGAGAAAGACGAATTTATTGCTAAAGATTACCTAGTAAGATATAGGTACTCGATGTTACTACTAAACTCGAATCAAAATATACCATTATAATTTTCCATCGAATTTAAATAAAATATATGATACGTACAACCAAACATAGCGCCTCCTCTTTTTAAGAAGTCAGTTAAAATTTTTCTAAAGTTAGATTTTTCTGCATGTGGTAAATATTTTGCTTGCACAGAATTAATTACTTGTTATGCTATGGGGTTACTACCCTACTTATAACATAGCATCACGCCTGTATTGCCTGAAAGTGCAGGTAGAGATGAATATCACCCAATTGCCGTTCATCAGGCACAGTTCTAAACTTATAGTTGCAACTGAGATTCTCTAAGTATATTATAAAAGTCTTTTTGCTCGACCCGGGAATCGGACCCTACCTATTGTAAAAAATCTGAAAAATTTATTGTGATTCCTGAACACGTTGCATAATAATAATAAGATATCTTAAAAATTTTAGAATTAAAATAGTTAGTTACTTACTTATATTATATTATTTTAAAAACCTTTACAACGCACGCACGTATAGGTACTGCTGGAATGTTAGTAAATTAAATGCTAAACCAAAACCAGATGTTATCAACATTAGGACACGAATTCGAATAAATCCAACACAGCCACTGTGTACCGAAAGCCGAAAATTTATTAAACTCAATGTAAATAAAGCAATCCGCGGGTTCATTAAAAGGTTTAAATTTTATCTGTGCAGTTTATGTTAACCCCCGCGTGCGCAAGCGCATCCCGAATCCGATACCGAATCGAACTAATTGGAACTTTGTACCAACTAATTAGAATAACTTGTGCCCGCTCAAGCCGAATTTATTTTCTATCTCTGCCGCAGCGAAAGTGTTTTTCGGTACAATTTTATTTTTTTATTTATAATTCTTTATTCTTTTTTCTTAACACGTCTGTAAGTAGCCTTGCAGAATTGTTTTACATATTAAATTGGTCACGATACATGCCGACACATTGTCATGATATTTATTCGTTTTTAAACACTATTTGTACAAGTTGGACATGTTAAGCGAAACGTAAAATATATTATTATTTAAACAATCAAAACATTAAAACAATTTGTATGCGGTTACTGTGCTACACGAAGTTATTTTTTTATTTTAAACTGGATTCGATGCAGCCTGCAAAGTACTATGTCGCATGCACTTGCATATTTAATTTTTATGCCTAAATATATTGTAATAAAAATGAATTATAAGAAGTAATAAATTGTAGATGCATAAAATTGTATTCATAATAATAAATATACGTGTAACTGGTATTCGCTGGAGGATTCCTTTGCGTTATACGAATAGATCCGGCCGGCATATTATCGCGGTACAAATACCTTATCTATATAATCATTTAGGAAAAAAGACAAACAATAATCACTTCTGCCTTTTTTCCTAAAAGAGTATCAAACAACTACCCATCTCCTCCTATCATCATCCGTGTGTTTTCCTAGACAGTCTATGTATTCCGTGACTTAGCTGTTTTTTTTCAATCGTCTCTCTATGGTCGTTTCTGGATGGCAATAAAAACAAAAGCTACTTCAGTTTGTCTCCGCCAAACTGAATACTGCCCCAATGCGTCTTTCAGGAGCAGCAATGATGGAATTGGGGAAGCGGGTCAAATCTTACAAGCAATCTATCCATCAAACTTTCTCGTTTATGATTGTAGTAGGATTCCAACGCGTTCAAAAACAGATACAATATACATTTTTCTTTAATAATATGAATCCTGTGAAAGTTTCCCACGATCCTTTGCTACGGTGGTAAAATCACATATCGTTTGTCACCGTTGTACCAATTAGGGGCAAAGGTCAACAACGGACATAAGTTCCTTTAGTCATTAGCTCCATATCCATACTGTGACAGTGTGAAATACATCAGTAGTTTACGATGCTTTGAATACACACATTAAAATATTTATTTTTATCTATTTTTAGAAGAAACAGCAGTAAACAGAGACTGCCAAATCCTACGTAGATTTCGCAGCTACTGTTCACTTATTGAGACTCGAGTTCTGTAAAAACTATTGCTATGGAACTATTTGACTTTTCTTACAGAAAAATATTACTAGTCTTAGTGCCGGACAAATAGTATAGACATAGAGGACATAAATATGCTGACGAAATGTTTTAGGTGTTTTACCTCTGAATAAATCTTGAAGAAATAAAGGTGTTGTTAACCAATGCTGTGGTCTACTATGGCACGCACATACTCACTTAGTACCTTGGCAGCTTATAGCTCTCGGGAAACAGATATTTCAGCAGTATTTCAGGCAGTGAATTCCACAACTAAGTAGTTTGCACAATGAAAGTGAAAGCAAAGCGATTTGTGTGTACCTACCCGTGAAATTTTCGCTATATATTGGTGGTGCAAAGCAGTACCTCTACTTGTCTGATGAAAAAACGGGGATGGGGAAATAAGATAATGTAATTCCAACGCACAAACTCCGAAGTGTATCAGATAGAAGACCAAACGGCAAGCAACCATACACCATTTTACTCAATACCCACGCCGCGCCTGTATAATCTAACATCTAAATTGCTTTAATCACACCTTACTTATAATGGTGGTACCTACTCACAAACAAATAGTGTCACATGATGATTTGCCGGTTCGATAAAGCGTTTAGTCATTATGGCGTACAAACAAACAATTATCCATGCCCGGTGTTGTGTCGAGGGGCTAAAATACCCACAATTAAGGACTAATACTGTGAACTAACGATTTCAAATTCCCACACAGTTTATGGTCATTTTTTTTTTGTTTTATTTGTATTCGTTCAACTTCCGTTGTATGGCTGTATCACAATTTTTACTATGGTTTTGGGTAAGATTTATTTTAGGTTCATATTGTTTTGCAAACAATCGGTTAAGTGCGAGTAGGCCTTAATAGTGAAGGGTTTAGAGTCCCGTTAAAACCGTACCTACACTTGAAGTAGTAGTTAAGTTAAGTTAAGTTTGTGTACAATCAGAAAGACAGCCAAAAATTAAAGTATATTTAATTTTAATTAAAAAGTTATAAAGTGTATGTTAAGTTGCAAATCTTTCCTAGATAATGTTCCGTGTCGTATGGAAGTAAAATGTAGGATCATTATTAAACAGCGGAGCGGTCAAAGAGTTTTAACACATCAGAAAAATATTTTTTATGCCATATACGACAGGGTGAGATCGTACCAAGGGTTTATTATTTTTGATATTGTGGCAAATGGAATACACTTTCTGTAAATATTTCAACTCTACCTAATATAACAAATAAAATAACGATACTCTGACAAACGGATGGACAGCGGAGGTGTCGTTATAGGATCTTGGGGTGCGCTTTAGGGTATGAGACCCTATCATCCTTATATGGTAGTAATAATGAAATTTTTTGGAAGAAATGTCTGTTGCATGTTGCCCAAACATCACGTTAATATTAAAAGGCTACATTAAGTTTACTCTAGCGTACCTATTAATTAAGTATCGAGTTGATAGCGTGTTTTGTTTAAAAATACTATGTATCTTATCTGATTGAATCTAATCGCTACCCGGCGGAGAGATGACTTCCCAGACCTGCGCGTCACGAAGATCCGTAGTCAGAACAGACAAGACTGTCTTCAATTTGCCTTTGAAACTGCCGGCGATCAGCGCTTATCAGACCCGATAAAATCTTAGTTAGCAACGATTTTGTCATTGTCCCGCCCATTATCGCCCATTAAAATTCCAATCAACACACACTTATTCATCTGTCGTCGCTGACAACAACGTTAGTTGCTATGCGCGTCTTGCTATGAGAAATTACCTGTTTAATTGCTTGAGTTATTGTCACAATTAATTGATGCTACCACTGAATCACTCGAATCAGAAGATGCAACCAAAAAAAATGGGACGGACCGTTTTAAAGTAAATACTATTTGTAGTTAGACGCATCAGAAATACACATTACCTAACAATTTTTTTATCTCTAAATGTTTCGTATTTATACAAAACAGCCCAGATAGATAGCTCAGGCATGGGGGAGTAAAAGAATGAGTCCCTATTAATACCCCTGTAATATCTAATAACATCTGGCAAAGGCAGCATCTTCGACCTACCTTAAAATTCAGTACTTTGTCTTGCTAATCCAGTTTAAATCAATTTTACGTCGCGCCTATAACTAATATCGTTACTTGTATCAGTCAGACTTCGGCGCCATTTATTATAAAATTAAAAAAGATTTGCGTTGAAGTAACGTGTGTAATTTTGATAAGAAGACTGTATTGGCGGTCAGCGTCTCCAAACTAGTAGAAAAATTAATATTCTAAATTCTTCGTACCTACACCTCATTATATAAAAACTATTTACTATTTAAGGGAATATCGAATCTATAGTTATGCCTGTTTAAATCATTAGATAGTAGGCAACTGTAATCATAGTTTAAAGTATAAATAAATAAAATGAATAAATATTTGGTCCACATTTCCCTGCCAAAGTAACTAGATTTTTTTACTGATGAAACCTTAATATTTTTCTAACTTGCAGCAACTACAACAATATTATGTTTATTGCATAAATCGTGTTGAACCAAGTATCGCATATGGCGCACACGTCACACTTCACACTTAGACACATTACCCTCACATTATAAATTATCATTACTCAACCGTACACGTTTATCATTGAAACTCAGCAATACTCATTCATAAGCTAGCATTAGTTACGTAGAAGTTAAATTTTCAATAAACCGCCTCTATTTGGTTACCAGTGACTTATCATATCAAATCAACTAACATCAAAAATGTGTATACGGCTGTGTGTGGCTTGTAAACTTTCACATAAAATCATTATTAATGGGCAATTGACGCACTCTCCTTTTGTCTAACTTGAAGATTCAATCGTTCTGCATCAACCGCGGTCACAAGAAAATTTGACGCTTTAATTGTTCAATAATAATTATGCTAACCATAATTATTAGATTAAAGAGACTTTAGGAAAACAACACATTAGTCAACTAATTAATAACATATATTAATTAAATATGGAATAATACCTATTGAAGTGGCCGGGAATTTATGTATGCTGAAACATTATTAAAGAGATGCATTAATATTCAAGACGATAAAAAGATTGTCTACAGGGGCTTCAGAGGGCGACTGACTACCATGACACTTAAATAACTACGTGTAGATGTCCCAACTGTTGTGATCGTATCTTCATTTAATTTAGAGCACAGTTTGAAGATAGCCTATAAAACGGAGCTTAAATGAGACTGTAAAATGGTTACATTAACCTTTCACTGACACTATATAAGTGGGGTAATTGATTTCTTTCTCATGAACATCATTTTCAGCACCGTTGGCTTTCTTTTGTCTAACTCTTTTAGTTTGTTTCCGAGAATGAATTCGAACTAAAGATGATTGGTGTATTTCAATGAAAAAAAAATCAAATGACACAGTTTAATTATCTATAAATTTAATTCCTTGAACCTGAAACCTCCTGTAACCATTAATATGATGCATTTTTTATAGAGCCAACTTTTTGTGTAGATTTTTCACTAGCAACTTTTTTGGTAAAATATTGTGATTTTTTAAAAGTCATTAACTTTTGTACGTACTGTGCTACGTAAAACACTGAGAATAAAATATTATATTGACACGTAACGTTAACTGTAAATATGTTTTATCAGAAATGAAGTGCTTCATTTTTGATAAAAGAATATTTTGGTGAGTACTGTTAGTAATTTTAAGAATTTTTGGCACATTCTTCTCTTACGATATCCATATTGTATTGGAAATTTAAATATCTTCAAGTATCGGATTTAGAAAAGGTATTTTAACACTTTTACTAAGTGGTATTTAATGTTAAATTATTATTAAGGCTAAATGGTACTTAATGGTAAGTAGAGATACAAAAGCTGAGGTGTTTTCGCTTCGGCAATCAAAAGTTTACGGCCATTTGAAGTCAAAGCGTTTCGCGACAACTGTCATCAGCTGGTGGAGAAAATAGGTACTTATTCAAGGTTTTTAACCAAGCCAATTAAATAATAAAATCTTTTAATTTACATAGAACTACTTTACTTTTAAACGAACTATCCGCAGCTTTGCATAGATGCTAGGCGGTGTATGAAGATACGTACCTATTTTAAATATGCTACAGTTTTTGTATACACAAACCTTTCTGGACGATACTTAACAAAACAAATTTAATTTAATTTTAATTTGTAATTAATTTGGTGCAGTTATTGTCACTTTGAGTTACATACGCGTACATTAAGGCGATTCGTTCTTATAAAAATAATGATGGCTCCTTATTTACATAAGCTCATCTGGTTCGCTAAATACTATAGAATATTTCTCTATATAGAAATAGACATAATTTGTCTTTTGTTTTGAATTATATACCAACAATTTTATACCTTCATGTTTTAGATATTTAAATACAAATATCTAGTTTAAATTATAAGTAACTAAAACATTTCAAATCAAACGAGCGAGTGAATCATTATAACAAATTCTTAATCCATTACGCATTATTACTTACAAACAAGGCTAAGGGTGTACAAGAATTACATTACTGGATAAGTACACATCAAATTTGGTCGTCTTAACATGTATCGTGTCGTGTCGAACAATCAGTTGGGTGGACGCATGTCATTCGGAGCAATGCGTTAACAAGCACATGCAAATACCTGCTACTTCGCACTAACAATATCCTCTTACTACTAAATGAGAGCTTGCTACGACGAATATTCGGCTTTACGCATAAAGCGAACGTCGTTTAGATTGATGATCATCCCTGGGTAAGTCCACTGCTGGCAATCCTAGCATTCTAAAAGCAAGACATAGACCTTTTTTTTAACACCACAATAATTGGTTAACTTAGCTATGTATGGTCTTAATTAAAATTAATGTAATATTTAAATTATCCGTCGTATATTCTTTATGGTTTTGTAGGAGTGATTAAAGTTATTGACGACTAGGTATTCTCATGGTGTTAGTCGTAGACAAATACCAAAAAAAAATATGATAAATGATTAGTTACCGTACTAAGTATCTAAATCCTCATAAAATTCGACGCAACTGAGAAGTCACGATTCACAGTTGACCGAAGCTGTTTTCCTTTCCACGGGAACGTTCAATCGCTACAACACAAGTATTTGCAAATTGTTCTCATGTAATAATGGCTGAATAACGATGACCTGCCAACGTTTAACAAGGGACATTGATATCCGTAGAATCAGAATATTTCGAAGAAAAAATAGTGTAGAGTACTTGCGAAAGAATAAGTACATGTGTAATATAAAAATAGTTTACTATCTAGTAGTACTTATACTTGTATGGGGAATATTTAGACATGGGAATATTTGTATTAATTTACTACCCTGCCTATCGCTTTATCAACTTACTTTCTATTTCAGGCTCTATAAATTACAACACAGCAGGAATTTCGATCTTATTTGTTTTAAATCACAATAAATAACATCGAATGAATGGAATCGAGACACCGCACGAGACTTACAAATGTACGCGACAAGATTCCTATAAAAATGATAAACGTTTGCTGTTATGGGCTGTTTATTAAAAAAAAAACGATTATACCGTAGGTACATAAAATAGAAAAAGCAACTGCAAGCTAGTGTAAGCATCTCGTGCTTCTACTTATAAATACGCTGTAATATGATTCTAGAATAATATTTAAATAATTATTAGCGGACTCCGCCGACGTCGTCCTGCCCGGTAAAGCAGTGCCACCTACCGGGTCTGAAAATAGATTACGACCGATTCTCAGACCTATCGAATATAGAGATTCCATAAAAATCGGTCATGCGGTTTCGGAGATTGTTTTTTTTTATCTGCGTTAGGAAAATTCTCATACTTCAAGGAATATTCTATAAAAAAAACAGCAAAATCGGTCGAGCCGTCGAGCCATTCACGCGTGATGGCGTGACCAAGGGAAAAAGGCATTATTTTTTATATATATTTCGGTACAGGGGGCCGATCAGAGGGATAGTCATCGCCAGAAAACTTATTGAGTGGGTGTGGTTACGAGCAGCAAAGTTAACTTAATCACACTATTAATTTGTTACGAAATGTAAAACTAATACAACGAGTGGTAAGACAGTTCCTAGACCGATGTTGGTCGCACGGACGTCTGTAGAGAACTGGGGCACACAGTTCGTGTAGCGACAATCCCCACTCGTCGCCCGTGCGGACCTCAGGCTAGACTCTGTCGAGCGTGTCGACCCGACGCGCTGCCGCCTCGCTGTCAAGTATGCTACCGTACTAATGACTTCTCCGACACGGCCATCCTGCGAGACACACGTCTCTGTGTGTTATTCTGAAACAATATTCAACACACAGTATCACATAGTTCAGTCACGCCTGGCCTACTAATCTAGAAGGAACAAGTTCCTGGCTTTAGACAAAGATAAAGATAAAGATTTCCAAAAATCCCCAAATATAACAGAACTCTAAACTTTAAACTAAACTTTTTTTTTTTTTTTTTTTTTTTTATTAAATTAAGGAAACCTGTTTACTAAAAATCAATGAACAATCAATATCACTTATTCAGTTAAATCGCTTCAATATCAAAATCAGAAACTCAAAGCACAACTGACTACTTAAACTTACACTCTCACACAAGAGACAATCACTTACAATAAGTAAACTAATTTAAGCTCTGCATATGACCATTGGCTACACATAGCCCAGTAACCTCCAGTTACTCAACTTTATGCGAACCCCCACGGGAACGCCGAGTCTCCCCTGGACTCACGGTTTCCCAAGAAACCCGACCTCTGCCGGAGTTGACTGCACTACCGCGTACTCACGGACTACTACAAAGTAGTAGATGCCGATTTCTACTGAGCTACGGCTACACGACAACCTCCGGTACGGTCCAATCATTATGCAAGCTTAAACAATCTCGTCGTCATCATCACGACTACTTTACTCTACCTCAATTTCGTCAGTTATACTTTGATTGACCGGATTTCATTTTTTGCTAGCTTTCATGTGCGTATTTGTAGGTACGGTTACAATGTAGTGCTTTTAAAATATAACGGTCACTGTCAAGAACTTCTATGACCTCGGACGGTCCTTTAAATTTGGGATTCAACTTTGTATGATTGCACTCCTCGTTCATAATCAAAACAAACTCTCCCACCGAAAAATTATTTACCTTTGCCTTCTTTCTGAAGTGTGTCCGGTAAAAGACCGAAAGACCAGCAACTATGCGGCGATGCTAGAGGCTTTGCAATTTAGCCTTGACGAGGGATTCGTTGCTAATAAGCGTCTTGGCTCGCCTTTCTATAGACTCCAATGCCTTGAGTTGGTATTTAGCTGACCCATCCTAAAGATGCGAGCAGTACTCTATGCATGAGCGAACTTGTGCTTGATATAGCTTGAGCATCTGTTTTAGCGTGAAGTACTGACGTATTCGCGAGGACACCTAGCTTTTTGGCAGCGAGTTGAGCCATGGGCTCAATGTACGGGTCAAAATTGAGGTTCAAAGTCATATTGACGCCAAGAAGCTCAAAGTGGTCTGTAATACGCACGGATACACCTTGAAAAGTAGGAGCCAATTAAAATGGCCTTTTTTAGCAGAGAATAGACACGCCTGGGTTTTAGCAGTATTAGACTTGACTAGATTGGCGTCACCCCAGTCGGAAACCACTTTAAGAGACAAGTTTAAGTGCTCAACCATGGCCTCCAAAGAGACTGGATATTAGCAGTCTAACTGTCCGAAGTATGCGACTAAGCCTATATACTGTCTTAGCTTAGCTATTGTGAAAAGTTAAATTACCCAGTGAAATAATATTTGCACGCAATAACTCATCTACACGCTCACGATCGTTTTTCTTTCTTCCGCACTAAAACGATACGGTCATTTTTGAGCAACCAAACAAGGTTCAACTAAGCGAAAAAAACAAGCTCACCTGTAGTTGCGCATGTTAGCGACATACCAGTTATTAAATAATCTAAATTACGAGACAACACAGACAAAAGCTGATTTATGTTCTCGTGAAACGCTATTGTCAACAACGGTAAAACAATTTATCGAGGGTAAATCATTATTATTAAACAGTTCGGTGGTACTCACTGATAATTGTAAATTACAATCGTTATATCGAGAACTTTTCAAATTTTAAAATGAATCGCGGTTATACTAACCATAAAACCTTGCAACAATACTTCGCGGCCTAATATCATATCACTTCGTAAATAAAATCACTACATCAGGCATAACGTACAATAAAATCTCGATTAAATTATCGATTTCTACAAAACAAATAATTTAAACAATGCCAAGTATGCTTGACTGAACATTTAAGGTTACAACATTTGTACTCTTTTACCACTATGTTTACTCTTTTTAACGAGTGAACACTCGGTACCGGAATCTTAATAGAAAAAGAACGACTGACCCTGATGTTTAAAAGTTCGTCCCGGTGGATCAACCACGCACACGTCGACCCTCACGTGTCGCTTGCAGCGTGAAACCTCGACACCTCCACTTCCATTAGGGCACCGGGTAGAGGTGTGTCCTTTTGTTCACGTCGCCAGCTGTCACCACTCCCGTCATTTTATTTTTCACGGCGTTGCGTGGTTTCAGTTAGGTGATGGTTTGTCTGCTCCTTTATCCCACTTCTGATTTCGGTACAGGGGGCCGATCAGAGGGATAGTCATCGCCAGAAAACTTATTGAGTGGGTGTGGTTACGAGCAGCAAAGTTAACTTAATCACACTATTAATTTGTTACGAAATGTAAAACTAATACAACGAGTGGTAAGACAGTTCCTAGACCGATGTTGGTCGCACGGACGTCTGTAGAGAACTGGGGCACACAGTTCGTGTAGCGACAATCCCCACTCGTCGCCCGTGCGGACCTCAGGCTAGACTCTGTCGAGCGTGTCGACCCGACGCGCTGCCGCCTCGCTGTCAAGTATGCTACCGTACTAATGACTTCTCCGACATATATAATAGATAAAGCTGAAGAGTTTGTTTGGTTGTGCGGGCTAATCTCAGGGACTACTGGTCTGATTAAAAAAAATCTTGCACTGTTAGTTTGCCCATATATTAAGAAAGGTTATGAGTTACTTTTTATCTCACTGTTAGACATGATAATGTAGGTCACGCGGGCAACGGAAAAAATGTAGCTGCCGACGGAAAGCTAGTACATAAATCTTTAATGTGCACGGGTTTTTCCTCAACTACATATCATAAGAGTACAGATAGTTAAAGGCTTAATGCACTGATGCTGGCCAAATACTGGTTCTAAGATAAAGATGTTTCTTTTCATTTATATTGAACAGAGATGAAAGGAGTATTGGAACGAAACGGAATCTAACCTACTACCAATTTTTTAAAGTAAAGTCCAGTATTGCGACAAATCCACCACTGCTGCGTGACTGCTGATTTATACCTAACTGTATACTATAAAAACTTTTTTTTTGTAATAGCCACATGACTAAACTTTATATTTCACCAGAACTGTGGGATACTTAAAAGTAATTCTATAATAAATGCCCCAATCAATGCAATTGTATATAAATGGTTTATACCGTTTCTTGAATGCGTTATCTATCATAGTTTTCATTATTGAAGAACTGCTTTACGTTTTTACTATTAAAACTTGTGACAAAGAGATATGAACCTTCTTTCTTGCGATTTAGAGTTATAATAGTTGTATTTTGTTGAAATTATTGTTGGTTTAACCTATAATTCGATTTGGTTATAGTTGTCCACACCTCTGGGTGGGCGATGGCCTCCCGCTAACACAAGATTAAACCTCTAAACGTAGTTTGTAAGCAATAAACATTTATTAATCAACCTTAGATATTTGTTTCAACACCATTTTTTAACGGATTAAGTGAATCTCAATGTAACAATTACATAATATTACAAAAATCGTGAGACTATATTATACAAACACGGCCTAATAACATTATGCGATTACAATGTGCTCTGATGTGTAATACTAATAGGTACAACAGCTACGTTAGAAGAATGGGATATCAAAAATGGGATGTAGGAGATTGACTTACACCAAATTCCTTCATCCTTTACTTTATATAATTTTTTTGCTAGCCAATACTGTAGATACTACTGCTGAACAAAGGCCTCTAAGTCTTCCAAATGGTCCAGTCTCTCACGACCTCAACATTGCACGCACCCAAATAATCCCGCCATCTTGTCCTTTATTTTAATTGAATCAACTTAACTTACAGCTGAACCAATAGTCATAAATCATTCTAGGAAAATAAACTAAATATGTACCTATCTGACACTAAATAATTCAAAAAATAATTTTTGTGTTTTCTTAATTTACGCAGCTCAAATTCATATATTGCGTAAATAATTAAATAAAAATAAAATAAAATAAATAAAAAAAATCTTTTTCCGAATTCGTAAATTGATGCAACTACAGTTAGTAACAACATTTATGCCTAATAATTTCTATTTAATACTGTGCAAACGTATATGTTGACGGAAAACCGTAAAGAAGCAACTGCAAGTACACAGGCAGAAGCTAAACGCTTAAAAAAATACACCTATAATCTTCACTATTTTGCACTCGCTTGTAGGTAAATCATCCGCACAATTTTTGCGCACGGGCGCATGTATAAAGACCAATAAATATTTATAGAACCACTTTTCCATGTCCGACAAATTACGGTGTAATCAAGTCGCCTTTTATTACAACAATGTTTTACATAGCTACCAAACATAAACAAGAATGTGAATAAGTGTACCCTGGTATACCTATGTAGGATACATAGTTTTACTAACAATACATTTTAAGTACCATGACAGCGTAATTATTACCTTTCTGGGTAAAGTATTGTGGTAAATAAATGGGTGAACCAATTTTGAAAATTTTAAAGTTTGTTTTAATAAGAAAAAGGCTGTATAAACATAGCTAGCGCTTTGTATTAAGTTGTTAAGGTGTTGACAAATTCTGTAACGTCATGTATTAACAGATTTGCTATGCTTTATTTAAGTCAAAAATATGTAGACAAGCCGAAATAGAACTCAAATACCACCACAATCCCGACACTAATCGCCTGTAATCCAAAATTGACAGCAGGACCAGAATTATCGTAAATTTTCTGTAAGAATTGCTCGTTAAGTTGAACTTTAAACTTATTCTTTTGACGGACCGGTAGCGCGGTCGGTAAGATACTTGCTTTTCATGTCGTAGGTCGTGGGTTCAATTGCCACACAAGCAGACATTTGTGTGATGAACACGTCTGTTTGTCTTGAGTCTGGGTGTAATTATCTATATTCAAGTATCTATTTACAAAAGAAAAGTAGTACACTACCAGTTATCTGGTTTCCGTAGTACAAGCTCTGCTAACTTTGGCATCAGATAGCCGTGTGTGTTAATGTCCCACTATTATTAATATTATTTTTGTTTATGGGAAACAGGATACCATTAGATCTGGCTAAACAGATTTATAGGTTTATAGAAAGTACGTTTCCTTTTTATTCTATAACAGGCTTGCGCTTGACTACAACTTGCCTGATGTTACGCAATGACGTGTTCCACGATGGAACGCGCCTCCAATACAACGATTCACTTTTGATTACGAATGATTTTCGATGAAAAGCTTAGTGGAATGGGGCTCCTATAATTATTTTAAAGGAAATTAATTCCATCACACTCACTCTAATGGTGTCATCAGACATCGCACCGGACCACGACAAGTCCGCTTAGCAGTGCTGCTTAGTCTGATGAATAGTCACTAACCACAACCGAAGCCTAAAACCAGTTTCACTTCACTACACTTAAACCCTTCTTTAGTGTCCCACAGCTGGGCACAGGTCTTCTCACAACATCTTACGAGTTGAGAGAGTTAAGGCCTTAATCCACTCACGCCAGCCAAGTGCGGGCGGGATGTCACATGACCTCAAGTGATTATTCTCACGATATTTTCGTTCCTCGATATAGAGCAGCAGTGCATGGGCATGACTAGGAATTGAACCCGCGAACATATATTTAAAAGACGAGGCTGATACCGCAGCGCCACCGCTGCTCTCCAGTTTATTGACAACTAATTTGCACCCTAAGAAACCACGTGTGAGGATTCAGAGTGAAGGTGCACTTCCACGGACGAGCTTACTCAGTCCCCAATATAGGTTTAATTAAAACAAAGTAACCAGCGTAAGTAAGTAGTGTAGGTAGTTTATAAATTAGACTATTGATTTTTATACTCCGAAACAGAATTTATCACGGTTAAGTACCTATATTTAAGAATCATTTTGGATTCCGTGAACCAGTGCTAGTAAACAATTATTGCACTTTTATAATACCTGTCATAAATATGTTCCACAATACATGTTTATGTTTCAAAGTGAAGATACAAAGTAGACCCTACACGTCATTTCAAGACAATGTCAGGGCATTATAAGGGTCAATTAATGTTACAGCAAATTGTTTTATTAATGTTGTTTGTATCGCTTGTAAACGAAAGATCTTCAAAATATACTGGTTTATTTTCCATAAAAATACAGCCGTAAAAAGCCACTGTACACCTACTTATTAGTAAACGAAATCTTTTTTGCCCAGTCCAATTAGCTGGAAAAGTCTATATTGGTTCAAAGTCGAAGGACTTTTTCAGTGAGCCGTCCAAAGACGGTTGAGCTGATTAAGCTAAGGGCTCTCTATGTGAGGACGAATCTCGGCTCGAGCCGTTGCTGAACACTGTTTAAAGTAGTAGGTACTTATGAGCACGTAAGGCGTAGGCAAATATGAACATCACCCAAAAATTCGGCAATAAGTGATAGACTTTAGTTTAACCAGCTATTAAGTTTTATCCCTACTAATATTGTAAATGTGAAAATAACTCTGCCTGTTTGCTACCAAACTACTGAACCGATTTCGATGAAATTTGCTATATAAATGGTTTTTATTAGACTGTGCAAAAAGAGGTAAATGGTTTTGCGCGACAATAGGCGCGGTCGGAAAGCTATTTTTCTATACGAATATTCTACATATTTTTCTTTTGTAATTTATCACAACGTCTTTATCTTGTCAAATAAGGGAATTTAATTCGTAACAATCGTCGATCTTGGACCCATCCGTTGTCGTATCGATGCGCCGTCACCGCTTAGTCATTGTAGATGTTGAATGATGACAGAGATGAGTAAATACCCATATCACTGTGACGGCCACAGCGGTGAAACAAAATAATAGAATTAAGATTATATTATGCCACAATTATAAAGCCTGAATTGTAACATGAGATGTGATTATGCCAATAAAAAGAGTGCTTCCGTAAGTATGATTGCTGTGAGAAACTTGGAACCTATATAGGAAAACGTCCCCCATATTATACTATTGGTAGTATGCTTGATAGTATGGCCGTTACTACAAGAAACTATGTATTAAACCATCTCCCGGGGATCTCATTTGCCTTTGATCTTCAGTAATTTAATTAATTATTTCAGTTTTAGAAAAGGCATCTACATTATTATGAAACCATTGCTCATTATGAAATTAACTTATTCCCACGAGTAATTGATGGTCATAGCGTGATGTCGCGTGATCAAACAGCGCGGCGCAGATATCGCGAAATCGTGTTGATGCGATGGTGCGCGAGCGCCGATGCGACAGCTACGCCTGTTAATTTAAACGGATGCTATCAATATACTCTATCACCACTTCATCGACATTGAAGTATTAGTAGTTTAGGTGTTTCACATTTATTGGATTAGTTACTACACCTAGATAGTTGTACAAGGTTAATTATCTGTTCATTGCACCTTAAATACATAAATTATTGATATCGCGGGCCATCCTAAAGACGATGGCCATCTGATCCCAAACAAAAAGAGCTTCTAACAAAAAATATATTAAGTAACTGAATGACTACCTACATAAAAATAATTAATGGTATAAATAATTACTTTCCTATGCCGGGTATGCTTAAGTTCTATGCGATATAGAGAGGGCAAATTTATTTCCGTTTATTTGCCACAGTACCCAACTTTAAAATGCTAATTAGATTTGTGTTAAGGAACACCTCCATTTAAAAAAAAAAATATAGGTGTTTGGTCCCTGAGGTACTCTCAGAGGCTATGGGGTTTAACTTGTAGTAGGTGCACTAACTGGGCATTTTGAACTGCAGAAACATCTGTTTAAAATAGGGCTAGCAGTAAGTACCAATTTTTTAGTATGTGTAAGCCATGGAGTATATATATGAATGCGACTCGCTGGCCCCAAAACGCATAAATACATTACGAATGAACCACGTTACTCCTGATAATTACGGCCTCATGTGTCTCTGACAAATAGCAGAGGTCATAGACAAGCTGTGCGCGAATACTTAGGAATTCATGGTATCAAGGGGATAAACAAAAGATTTAGATGGGTCGAAGTGCGCTGGGTCTACCAGCCCCATTTATAAGCTAAGATAAGATACTCGATCCGAGATAAACCCGAGATTCACTACTGGACCAATAAGGCACATTGAGAGTAATATTATAATTACTTTCACTTTGACAGTACGAGAATAAGATTTATTCTGCACGCATTTATCAAAACCCAAAATTACTTTTATGACATAAATCGCTACATTCAATTCAAACTGCCTGCTAACAACATCATTCCGCCAACAAGCGTATCTAATCTAATTTAACTCGAAATGTTGGATTTGATGCATACAAAATTAATAATTACGCCACTGTAATACGTTATGATTCGGTTATACTTAATATTGTATCGAATATTCACAGCGGCGGCGTATTTAGTGACTTTATTTATTTTCAAGGTAGATAAGAGCTTGTAACTAATAATAATAATATACTTCCTAGAAATACTCTAGGTACCTAACTGACGCAGACGAAGTTGATAGGTAGTTATATAGACAGGACATTCATAAACACTTCTGCAAAAACAATAATTGAGGTTAAAATTTCACACTGTTGTTTGAGAGAACGATAAGACTAAGGCCTGGACTATAAGTTTCTGGAAACTCCGGATCCTAAAAAGAGAAACAGAACAAAAGTTGCTTCTTCTTCTTCTTCTAGTGCCTCTCCCATCATCGCTCTTGGAAACTCTTCCCCTCCTGTGCACAGCAGAATGGTTGTTTTGGGTTGTCTACTCCTGTCCATTCCCGGATGTTTCTTAACCATGACTTCTTACGTCTCCCAGCGCGGCGTTTACCCATTAAGTTGCTCAACAAGATTAGTGCGGCTCAAACATGAAAAATATCAACTGCTTTACAGTTGATATTTTTCATGTTTGAGCACATGGCTAAGATATCCAACTTATCTCTTCCTGACGGTCAGCAGTTGGTGGCAAAAGTTGATTAGAATGCGGGAACAATTCAAGTGATTGTTTGTGAGCCTGTTTGAATCCAGATTCGTCTAAGGCAGGTATTTGTCGGGTCCCGGTGATTCCAGATGTAATAACTGGGCCTAACTGCGCAATAATTCTTACTTGTATAGTGCAATGTGAAACAAGACGATTGTTACATTACCTTATAATAATACACCATCTGAACTGTATAATAATTCAATATTATGAGTACAATAAAAATTTTGGTATTTTAATCACCACTATATTATAATAAGTCAGCACTGCGTACGTACGAGGAACTTTTATGTCTGACATAGACATACTACTCCTTAAAGACGACCAGCACATGCGAGTAAGAAGAACTTCTTATATGAAAATTCAACTAGACCAATAGGGACAGCGATTCTGACGTATGTTTTTTTTTTATAACAGGCCATATATACATTTTTTAAAGGAAACTGTTTCCAAGTGTGCCTAAACATCACCAAATACGAAAACAAAACAAAGAAGACCATTAAAAAGTTTCACGCACAAAGCAATAAATCTGTTTCACCCTGGCCTGGACTGTTTTGTAGGCTTTAAAAAGTAATATTAAAAATCTATAGGCTTCGATTGACTGACAGATTCAATATACTATATAATATAATCACAAGATTTTTTCACATCAAATAACATTACTTATTACACAAAAGTTTAACTTCCAAGATTAAATGAGCACTTAATTTAATATTGTTACCATGAAGCCAATACTAAAGTCGTAACTTGACTTTACGGAGGAACATCTTCGTGATTTGTGCAGAACATAAGGAAGAAGTTTTAATACGATTATGTACTTATCAATTTATTTATCTAATCAATCAACTTGTGTCTATTAATGCACGTTTTGTTTATATAAAAAAGTGATTTTAAATATCTAAACGCTATCATTCAAAAAGTTATCTACAAAATCGTCGGCTCTTTGTTAATTAAATTTAGTATTATATAATTTAATATTAATTTAAGTACTAACATTAGTTATAAGTTTTATTGGTACTAACACTATGATCTATATGTTACGAAATAAAGAAATTATTATTATTGAGAGTTTATTCGTTTTAGGAATTAATTCAGTTTGCTAGTTCATAACATTTAGATTAAGGCGCTGCTGTATTACTATTCACTAATAAGTTTCCAGTTTTGTCTCTTTCTTACTTCATGTCAAGTGACAAAGACAAAACTTGTAAATAAATAAGAATCTGACACGTATCTTCTGATGTACCTGGTGCTAAATATCGTGTGTTATCGTGTGAAATTAAATTTATATTATAGAAAGTTTTGGATAATTTGTAGGTACTGTTATCCTGAATTAGTCTGCCTTGGTTTTTTGTAGCCTAAGGTATGCTAAACTGTCTACACTATTCCCTTTAGATTTGGCAACTATAAATAAAAATGTCATTTTGGCCAGCGTGTCTGCACTAACACCTAAACTCTCTTAACTCATAAGATAGTTCAGAGAAGACCTGTGCCCAACAATGAGACCATAAAAAAGGGTTGAAGTGAATCATAATATAATACTTAGCTTAGAATTTTTTCTTCATATTATGATTTTACTATGTTTATGAAAAGTAATAGGAAACTCTTTAGTTATTTTATATTAGCAACGTTAATATGTGGTAACGGATGCAAGTTGAAGACGTTGTAGCGCCAACTTTGACACGATCAAAGCGCCGCAGTGGACGTTAGTGGCGGACTACAGTTTACCACGGTGTAGGTTGACCACGAATAAAAAGTTATAAAAACAAACCTAAACAAATTAATGTTAGAAGGAAGAAACCTTAAATAATTGTAAAAAGAATCACGAAAATCAAAAGTCCTTGAAACCTTAAAAACTCTTATTACTTAATAAAAAATTAAGAATATTTGGTGAATAACATCCAGAGTAAATTGACAAGGAGTTTCATCATATTTTTGCTTACAGCAAAACAAGATTTCTGTGAGGTAAAAGAGACGGAGAGTCGTAATAACTGTTATTTAAAAAAGTAATTAACACCGACGAATATTTTTTTCAAACTTAACTAAGAATCATTTCTATTACTTCAGCTTTAAAAATAAGGAAATTATATCAAAATCGGTCCATTCCTTGAAGCACTTGTACATAAATGTACACGTCAAAGTTATAACACTTATAATTTTTGTTGTGGTTAAAATATAAGATTATTATAACACGAAAGGCCTACATAAATTACAATTACAAAATGTATAGAATTGACATAAGATTACCACGTGACATTACGAAGGTGACTGCCAGTTTCGGTATATAATTTGTCTAAAGGCCCAGTAGGTGTGAATAAGCAAAGCGAAATCTAAAAACCTCAACAAGTCTTTTTCGTTCTAAATAGTATTTTCTTGGTACTTAACTGCTGAATACTCAAATTTTGGTCACCATACTGTGTGAATACAACGCTCATCTCTTTAATTGATGTCGGTTTTTGAGTGGAGCAATAAGCCGCCAACCCGTCAGACCCGCACCTCTGTTCAACTGCAATGTATGGAATTTGTATTCAATAATTTAGCCGCTCGCTTTTGAGTATTCACAACATTCATTTCAGTGCAATTTATTTCAGTGATAAATAAATAGATTTAATCCAACATGGCATGATCATTCCTTCGCGTATCAATGGCTTATTAAACGCTTTTAAGTATAATGTTTATATTATTTATTAAAATGCATAAACAGTGCGTATTCTGGGCCAAAAATAAGACAATTTTAATTCGTATTACTTACCTCTAAAATTAAAAAGTATCCTGGGAAATTAACACACACGGCCATCTGATCCCAAACTAAATAGAGCTTGATCTACAATTTGATCTATGTAGACCACATACTACTTTTCATTCTGATGACAAGGTTTAGTTACAACATTATTTGAATGTACTACCCAAACAAGCTGCATAAATGTTTAGCTTACTGTGCCAGAAGGGACGAAAAATGTTATTTAAGTAATTATAAGTGCATATTTCTTTCATCACTAACTTCTGTAACCTAAATCTCTTGATGTATTTTAGCTTCATAGGTTTTTTTTTATTGATTTTTTCCATAATGAGGTTAAAACTTAAACCGAAGTAAATATACCTATAGCCCGAATTTAGAAATAGTGTCATTTTAAAATGAAGCCAAACAAAACTACAACATGCCTATTGAATAACAAAGTGAATAACTTAAATGATTTTTTTGGCTAGTTTTACTAGAAAAAGTTACTTATTGTGTCTCCTTATAAAATGCTACATGTGATTGATCATACAATGCGGCTAAGATCATCCCTGTTTTTGTGACTTCCCGTGCACCGAGGGCGGGGGTCTTGCACTCATTGTTTTACTTGTGTATTTCATTTGGGTATAAATCAGTTGGTCGTCAGCGGACGCAGGTGGTTCCGAGACAAGCCTATTTCTCAATGCTCTGCAAATGCTCTGATTACCTTAATTTTGAATGCTAAAGTTTAAAATATGTTTCGAATCTTCAATCTAACTTTTTACCAAGAAGTCACTAAATTCGAAGTTTTCTGTTTTTAGGTACCCGCTTACTTGCTGCCATTAGTTAGAACTGGAAAATTTAATCTTAGTTAAAATGTTTTTTTACGTACTTCCTCAGTTCACCAAAATGATAGGAACACCACATTATATGATTCTAAAATGTTGTTTAACTAATTTGAAGAATAATTTAGCAGAATTACAGATAAGTAATGACCAAACACATACAATTTACCTATTATTTAACATTTATAAATTGGTCATTTCCATCTAAAAATGTTATTCGTAGAAACTACCGAACTCTAAAGAGATCATAAAATTAAAAATAAACATAATTTTAAAAGCTCACCAAACCAAGAGATCCTTTAATGATGACATCCTAATGTGAGGAGCACTGTTAAGTGAAAAAATTAATAACAAAAATAAATATAAAACTCGAGGGCAACTCTGGTCATTAAGCAAACCTGTAATTACTGAAATGGAAACACTTTTAGTGAACAATATATCACATTTTTAATAGGGAAAGTGTATATTATAATATGCTCTTAAGTAATGTAGGTACCAACTCCAGAGGCGTGGTGAGAAATATATCATACCAGCTATCCACCTTCCAACCAAGAGCACCCGAAGGTGTAAGGAAATTTGAATACCACCATATTTGGCCGTACGTAAAAACACGAGAATTTTGCTGGTCATCGGACACAATGCCCAATTTTAATCGCTACTAAGATTAACCTCATTTTGCTCTACCTAGGATTCGAACCCGAGTACTTTGTTACGAGTATTAACAGAACACGCTAACTATGGGATCAAAGAAATAGTTGTCCAAAAAACATATCGCTTTTTTTCACAACTGAATATGACAAAGTTCAAACTATCTGCATGAAAAATGACATTATAATTGGCTTAGGAATAGACGTGCCACAAAACGGGCTAGTTTAAATATACATAAAATAAATAATAATAATAGTATATTTAAATATGAAAGTGAAGATTGTATGTTATTTAAAGATGCAGATGTCAAAAAGAAGAATCATATCATCGTTAAGGAACTGCATGAAATTTAGTGACTTTTGTGAAACTTTCTCCAGAACTGTCGTGTAATTATCATAACCATGAAAGTAATAATTACGTTTTTATTAATCAATATCACTTTTATTTATTACAACGCGGACCAAATGCAGGAAGCAGGTGTGTGGCAAATACGGATGTTACACGAGCCGGCCCATAAAAAAAGTTATGTTCATATGAAAATAAACGCTGAAAATGAATATGGATTGGTACCGAATATTGTTCTTGTTAAATCTTTTTGATAATAATTCAACAGCGCGGTCTGAAATTAATATTTATTCATTTTATTTTATTTTATTTTATTTTGGTACAAACAGTCATCATTATATAAAATGACATATATATTATTATTATATTTATAACCCGAATATACTCCGCTAGTGTTTGTTTTTAGTTTACTTCAGAAGACAATATAATCATTTTGCGGAATCTTGTTCTAATATAAAGCTTTGGAAATTATCCTAAAAATCATCGTCATCTGCCTACCTAGTAGAGGTTCTAGTGCTGGACATAGACCTAACCTAAAGCATGACACTGATCATACGATCCGAGGTTTTTATAACGAGTTCTTACCGGCCACGCCGCTGAGATCGTCACTCCACCTAGTCCGAGGGCGTGCTGAGCTACGTTTGCCAACACGTGGTCTGCACTCAAGAATTTGTTTACCCTAGCCTTAAAAATTTTGCCTTTAAGTACAGAAAATCAGAAATGTTACTGATTGCGCTTAGACCAAATAAACAAACTGCAAAAATTATTTTAACATTATAAATTAATATTAATTCTTGACTTTTTTTTAGGTCCAACAACCCAAACGCAAGTATTAAATGGGTTACCCACTTAAAGACAAATACAATCAATTAACTTTAATATAACTTAGGTTATATTGTAACTAAAATGTCTCCGATTACAAAAAAAGGATAGCAATCAAAAACGAATTATAATCACATAATTTGTAAGGTTCAATTCCGTTCGACCACTAGTTATTAATTTGTGATAGTACCTATTAAATTATGGGTCAAACAAAAGCCATTCAAGGATTTTTATGTCAAAAGAATGTGTAGCTGGGTAGCCTGGGTATTCCAGTGGTGGAATAATCCCGGGTCGAACAAAAATACTTATCTAATTTACATAAGGAATCTTAGTCGCCCGCTTATCTTATTGTGCCCGATGAACGGCTAGACTGCCCTATTACATGTTTGACCCAAACATAGCCGTTGAAAAGTGGGTGCTATTCACCTTTGCCGACACCTTCGGGCAATACAGGCGTGACGCTGTGTAGCATGTTTTGTAAACTTTATTAATTTTTATGTATCTTTAATTAAATAACTCAAATAAATATTTTTACAACAGAATAATTGCGCCATCCAAAATGTCGTGTTGTATCTTTCAACTAATTTTGGGCAGTCTGGTAAAATTATGTGTCAGCTTAGGTACCAAATCAGAAAAAAATCGATCGTTGCACGGTTTGGCCATTTAAAATTATTTTATATACATGTATGCTATCACACTTAGAACATTAGTATGCAAGTATAGATTAAGATACTTAAACACCGGACTTTGTTCAATTTTCCGGTCACAATAAAGTATTCAAAAATATTACTTAACTCACTTCTTTAGAAGTTAAATTTGATAGAAATACAGTATTTATCTTAAGTGATATCCGATTATGTAATTAAAACTATGATAAAACGTTGATGCCTATTTAATGAGTAAAGTATTGAAATTTTAACATGGACATTTTCAAGATAATTTTGCATCCGGCTATATAAATGATAGAAGTAAGATAACTCATTGAAAACTTCCGTAATACTCAAACGCTAATACGATAAACTCGCTCATAGTCAAATGCATATAAAAGAGATAAATTTAGGAGAAATGTAAGAAATTATAATAAGCGATTTGATAATTTCCTGCATTCTTTAAATAAAATACTTTTAACTAACTGCATTCTCGGTATAAAGGTTTGATTAAAAACAGCGAAATCAAAAAAGGCTAGGCGATATAGGTAAAAACAATTGAATGGTTATCATGTGTTAGAATCTACAAAATAATTTGGCAAGCACATGTTATTTACCCTTTTTATTTCAATTTCAATTAACTAAACACAATTTAGTTTAAATTTAATTCTAACTTATAAACTAGATAAGGTGTCATAGAATAGCACATTCTATTATTTATTCAACGTTAACTTAGTCAAAAATATAGATAGCTAGAAGGTAGCGTACAAAATTTTATTGCAAAACCTAACCTTTATTGAAAATTTGGATATTTAGTGGTTCAATTTTGTACCTTTTCTAAGCAATAAAAAGTGAACTGATTTTGGTGGTATCAATATTCACATCTTCTAATATATAAAATTCTCGTGTCACAGTGTTAGTTAACATACTCCTCCAAAACGGCTAGACTGATTTTTGTGAAATTTTATATGCATATTTAGTAGGTCTGACAATCGGCTACTATCCATTTTTCTATCCTAAGTGACTAGGGTAATCCACCCCTAACATTATTTTTTTACTTTTTGGACCATTTTTTTATAATGTGGCATTAAATAATACATACAAAATTTTCACCCTTCTATCACCAATCAATATTTTTTAATAGTTGTTTTAGTAATTTAACAAAACTCCTCAGAAAGGGCTTGACCGATTCTTATGAAATTTTGTGTGTATATTCAATAGGTTTGAGAAAAGATCGTAAAGCCTATTTCATATCGCTAACCCCACCCAGGCGAAGCTGGGGCGGGTATCTAGTAACTTATAATATCTACCATTTGCTCTTACATTAGGTGCTTACCTATATTCAGAAATCGAGGGGTCATCTCTTTTATTTCACACAAAATAGATACGAATTTAGTAATGATGCTTCTACTAAAATTCAATTTGAACGGAAGATTTCCTTGAGGTGATTTTGAGATCATCAATCAAAAGGGTCGACTAATCACAGATAAAGCTGTCTCTTTCTTACACACTTCCTTATTCATTTGACAAAAAGGGAACGTGTACAAAAAGGTTGTACGGCAAAGAGTTCGCCCCGGTTCACACGATTGCCCCGGGAAGGGTTCGCCTAGAAATGTAATCAGCTATCAATAAGGGAATGCCAGAATAATTGATTTAAAATACGCTAATAGTTTCGGTAAATAACAATAACGTAAGTATGAATACTGACCAGCTGGTGGGCCTTACATTATACAACCCTAAACATAAACAAAAGACGTTCGGAACCAGCTGAAAATTGGACTCTTAACAGCAAACAAACCAATGTGGTGTAATCAAACCGCGGTAGGAATTTTAGAATAAAAATAGTTTCGTTCTTCGTAGTTTTCACATAAGTATATCTTTAATACCACGTTTATCAGTTTGTACCAACCTTGCAGTTTTGAAACAAGCATTAAAACTCTAAAAACAAAAACATTAAAAGGCCAGTTTGTCACCATTAAATCAACCTCAGAATTTTTCTTATGTGCAGAATTTTTTCATAAACATTCTAAGTGAGCATAACATCCATACTTAGGCATTCCGTTATTGTGATTAAAGTCATGTGTATGCTGTTTGGAGGCGTCAATTAAAACGTAAAATTAGCGATCTTCAGATAGGACTTGCAGTTTCATTAAAAGTAATGATAACCTCCTCAGAATATTAATCGGGTTATAAAGCACATAATATTGTAACCTGCTTTGTACGTACATAATTATGTGTATTCTATCATACTTTCTATGATACTAATATGTTGAATTGGTACTTACGCGTTCTTGCAATACCATAACTATTCCAAAAACTATTTTACTGTAGCAAATGTAAAATAAATATTAATAATAATATTATTTTTTATCATTTATTAGGTTCGCAACCACATTTGCGTCTTGTTAAGCAATGAGGTCTACGTTGGAACACACTGAAATAGTAAATACCAATTCACTCATGCTTTTTTTATATATTTACTCAAAATCTGTATACATGTTACTTAATTATTAGTCTGCCAAACTGCATAACAGTTTGTCGGCAGCAATTCTCGTTTAAAACTTATTAAGTACTGATTTAATTGTTAATATAATTCTTTGAACACAGACAGATCATAGCTATTGGGAAACAAAGATATCTCAGCGAATTTCACAGCTTGGCAGATCGCACTATAAAAGTGGAGGTAAAGCGCTTAGTCCGTACCTGTGGGGTTTCCACCATATACCGGTGGCGAATAGCTGTACCTCAACTTGTCCGATTAAAGAACGGGGTTGAGGAAATAAGATTATGTAATTCCAACGCACATTCTTCGAAGTGTATTCGATAGAAGAACGAAAGACTAGCAACCATGCGGCGATGCACGACACTTCGCATTTTAATAACTGTAGTTAATTATTATTATTATTCACTTCAACCCTTTTTAGTGTCCCACTCCTAGGCACAATTCTTCTCTCAACTATCTTATGAGCTGAGAGAGTTTAGGGCATAATCCAAACAGCTGGCCAAGTGTAGGTTGGTGGATGTCGAATGTCGTCTAATGATTAGTTCCTAGACATGCCGATATTGAGCAGCGACGATGTAACAATTTACACAAAGATGTGTGGGCGTGAATGGGAATCGAACCCGTGACTTATATTTTCTGAGCTCTTTCGCTGGATCAGTCTGCTTGCGACCACGGCCGGTGCAACCCGTGTCGAAACGTAAAACCAAATTAAAGGTGAGCGCGTTAATTGCCCGTTATGATAAATATCCAGTAACATTGTTTCAAAGAATCTTCATTATTAGCAACACGACAGTAACTAGGTAAATGGACAAGTCCGTATTTCGATGGCACTACAAGTTTAACCAGTTGCAAAAATGTATTTAAAATACAATTTACTAGATAATTTGTATTTGTGACGTATAGTAATTACTTAAATTAAAATATGTATGAAATGCAGTAGTTAAGTTGAAAGATAAACAGAACCATTCAAATTGTTATTAAGTCTGATCTAAATTACATACCAGTGTTTATAAACCACTAGGTAGGCGCGTGTCTCGCAATTTTTACATGCGCGTGTCACAAAATCAGCTTCGCAGATTCATGTTATTTTTAAACGACTGCCAAGAAAGTGTTATTTATTTTTTGTTCTTCTTTTCTATTCTGTTATTCTTGTTAAATACCAACATAAATGCTTCGAACATAATTCATACTTCAATTATCCTATTATTAATATAATTGTGACAATAAAAATAAACATCTGATTGGATTTTGAATACTTTTTATACCGTGTCCCTTCTACCCATTTTAGTGTCCTACAGCTGGGCACAGGTCTTCTAAAGAGTTAAAAGAGTTTAGGCCCCTAATCCACTCACGCTGGACCTAACTCAATCAGCCGGAAGAGCCTTTAGTGGTTCACCGGACTTTTCGTGAGCCGTCCGAGGTCGGTCGAACCGAGATGCATTGTGTAATTAATAATTATTTTATTGTTTTTTTTCTTAGTTACATTCTAAGGTCTTTCTTAAATGTCAAAAAGGGCCTTTTATTTTTTTACCACTTTATGATACGTCCTTGTTTTTAAGTTTGTTTAAACTGCTAAAGCAACTTAGTAAATGATATAGCTAATTGACTCGTTGTTTAATAGGCAACCAATATACGTATTGGCAAAATTGCAAGCATCAGCTGATAAATTATATACATTAAATAATTTTAATATAGTGTCTATGACTGTGAACGTTATTTTTTAATACTATCTTAATGTTCAAGGGAAAATGATTTATACGGACTCCTGCTATTTTTGTTTACGGACCGATATTGAACAAAAGCGAGATCTATATCACCCAACGTAAATGTATTCGGCATGATGCGAGAGTTTTGACACCAAACATTGGCGATAACATCTTAAAACATCTAATGTTTTAAACAAACTCTTTTATATGGGCTAACTTAATTTTGTGAGAATAAAAGAGATATTTTGTATCGCTTTGTTTGATATATTGTTGTGGAATATGAATTTAGTTTTATATTGATGAGGGAACAGTTTTTGTGAAACTTCTGTTAGGAGGTAAAATCAGATAACAGCTAATATAGAAATTAAAATTATTTTTACCAAAAATATAAAGATAGCGTTAAGCCTGTACTACCCGAAGGTGTAGGCAGAGGTGAATTTCACTCACTTTTCACCGGCTACCTTTAGGTCCCATACGTAAAAGGGGGTGAGTCTTTTGCCGATCATAGGGCATAATTTCAAACATAAAACTGCAACTAAAATTCTCTAAGTACCTCTAAGAACCCTGGACCTCGCGCTTACCACTGGACCACAGAAGAGAAACAAAAAGCTACAACTACTACTTTTCATTAAAAATATTACACCGCAATCTTTTAATTTAACCTACATCGAAAGAACATGGGCATACTAAGATTGATAGAACTAAAAAATTGCTTTCCCACTTTCAAAACTTTATTATCTTGTGGGTTAGAAAAGCGTTCAGTACTTAAATAAATCATATCTCCATTCTTTACCATTGTTATTGAAATTACGAGCAATAAATAAATGCAGACGCCAAATACCAATTACTTGGCTCAAACATTATTTCAAGCGGTTCATTTGTCATTAACATTACTTAGTATAAAAATAAGACTAGTGGGAGAATAAATTAGTCTTGAATGTTTTGCCTATGATCTAGGTGTTTTTATCTGGCATCCATGCATATGCAAATATTATGAATAAACTGTAGCCAGACGACTAAAGGCGCTGTTCCACAGCAGCGGACTAAGACGCTACGTACGAGCATCGCTATGCAAAATTGTGTTGGTATGTGATAACATCTACTGTAACCCAAATGTGCTAGGAATTAAATTACGTAATTGCTACACGCGTGACTTACTCAATCGCAGCAACCACGCCGCTAAAAGGTGTCACTGTCAACGCGATGCTCACGGTACATATGGTAATGTGACAGTTCCTCAAAGCGTAAAATCAAAACTGTGATTCGATACAGTTGTACATATTCGATTCGTCGGTTAACATTATTATAGGTATGTATAGAGATCGTACACTTGCGTTGTCAAGCCAGCAAACCTATCCAACTGAATTGTGCTGCGTGCCCGTGAGCAGCGTGCGCGCCGCTGTGGGACAGTGTCTTAACGCTAAAGTACTGTCCACAAAACCCAGCGCAGAACAGCAACTAACGATTATGCTATCCATGGTGTTCTCGCTTATCTAATTTATAAACCAAACTAACCAAAGCATGCAATGTATTGCAAATAGCAAATCGCGTCGCTTGACGCTGTCTTCGTGGCTAGGTAATTACAAAAGACAGTAAAATGGACATACGATTAACATTTTTGTATTCTTATTTCATAGAAACCTATGCATGCTAATTAATTGAAGAGGTTATTTAGAATCGATGACAAAAAGTGGTTTAATTTCCATATCTACAATTTTTAACATAGTCATTCATGTTTACCTACTTACGACGTGTTATGTTTTTAGAATAATAGACTATGTAAATAATGGCCTGCATGTGTAGATAATAAACCTTTTTATTCAAGTTAATCATTCGAACTTAGCATGTTTTGTTGCTCTATATAAAACTATAAAATTCCCAACTTTATAATGCCTACCTAAATATAGCATAAATAATGTAAATTATAATAGGTAATAATAAAAGATAATATTATAAACAAACTTAAAATACGTATAGTATTTACAAAATAATTACTAGGGAGATAAGTTGCTGCCAATCAAAATGCAATACTAACCAACGTTGTGGCGCGTAGCACATTCTTCAAACGACATTAAAATGCGGGCTTGGCAGGTTCCGAAGATGGCCGTGCCTGCATGCATTAGGATTCTGCAAGCCACTTAGTAGCAAGACTCACCTACAGACCCGTTGCCCGTATTCCCATTTCAAAATAAAAAATACACGTTGGATAATGTTAGGATCTAGTCCTGATGAGATTAGAGAAATGAATAGAGGTGTAACGCGTTATTTTTTTTAATTTTATTAAGGCATGTATTTCTTTATTCAGAAATTAGTTTCATGTCTTTTGTAGTTAGATAACACTAAAATATAACAAAATGATGCCACAAGCACTTGTCATAGGTATTATTATTTAACTTAATTCAGTAAAATTTTGGCAAGAATTAAGAATCCAATGAATAAAAAAAAACCTTCGCCGAGACAACAAATTTCCACATTTTTACGGCTTATGGTCATGTACATAATTAGGGGCGCTTCCCATTCATAGGGCATAAACCCCAGTTTGGAGCTGCTACCGAGATTTAAACAAAGTGTTATACCTATTAGATTATTTTTTTATTTAAAGAAACAGTGGCCTAATAAAAGAAATATAGTTATATCAAAGAAATTCTAAGCTGTCTCTATAGTTTTTCTATTCTCGACTGTGGATGTGATGTGAGTGGTCAGTGTGGTCAACTGCAAACTAAACTAGCAGCTGACGCTTAGACATCTATTAGAGAGGCGCCATATACATGCAAATTGTTTCGCCTCCCGTTTTATTAAGGCGTTAGGATTAAAACAGCGAGCAACAACCTTATATTTAATAACAAAATGATACGTCTCTTAAGTGATTTTTCGTAATAGTAATGTTTACAGATTCAATTCTCTTCTGTGGGTTTTAACACGCAGTGTCAATTACTGAGGAGAAAGGGTTATTGCCTGGTTGATGTCTTTTATACGAATATTGTTAGTTAAAAATAATTACCTAACAGGGATTTCTTGGAACGTGAAAGTAATCTTCAATAAACTGCATGGATTATGAAAAATAATAGTTTATTGAAGTGTTTACCGTTTGAATTTTAATTAAAGTAATATATTTATGTCGACATAATTATAATAGAATGTATCTACATTAACAGCAGTGGTAGACCTCGCCTTAGAAACATATCGCGTCGGTCGCGGGTTCGTTTCCCGGTCGTACCCACACATTTTTGTGTGTTGTTTCATCTTCGCTGCTCAATATAGGTGAAGGAAAACATAGTTAGGAAACCTGCATGGCTAAGAACTAATCATTCAAGGACATGTGACATCCACCAACCCACACTTGGCCAGCGTGTGTAGATCTCTCTCAACTTAGATAGTTGAGAGCAGATCCGAGTCCAGCTGAAGGAAACTAAAAATAGTTAAATTGTACATTAACAAAGAAAGGGTATACTCGTACAAATGTTGCATAATAGTTATTCAACTAGGAGTCAACAATAAACATTTATCTTAAATTACCAATATTAATTACAATTAAAAGTTAAAGTATGTGGGAATGGGTGGATATTTGTTACTTGGATTAACATAAAAGTGCTTTATTATTAAAAGAGTACTACTCGTATTTATGTTATGGGGTGAATTTTTTATTTTAAATTTTCATAAAATGCCTGGTTTAATGGTTTTGATTAGAGCTAGCTAAATAAGTCTCAAGAGGTACAGTCCGCGAGGAAGCCTGAGCTTAGCTTTGCATGTGTGTGAGTACACATTGTTAGTATAGGTATGACGACGGCTTAGAGCACGACTCGTCCTTTGATTGGTTAAAACCGGTTTTTACTGCTTTTTGATAATCAGCCCGAGGCACGGTGCGTCCCTTACACGACGCAACGCATACAAATGATCACTGACCAGTGATCACTCGCTCTAATACAAATCATAGCCTAGAACTTGCGGACTGTTCCGTGTTCCAGGATTCAAAGGTTTTAAATCCTGGTTCGCGAACTCTTTTTTCTATCAGAAAACAGTAATGTCGTTAGGCGTTTTCTGAGAGAAAAAATTAGGTCGCATAAGGAACTTTGGCGTTATGAGACTTGAAATAGTTGTCAATATGACACTATTCATCTCTGCCTATACCTTAGAGCGTTGTATTGTGAGATATGCTTATTTGTTGTTATATTTCTCGAAATAGAATAGGTGGTTAGATGCTATTAACTCTATCGTACGCGATGCATAATACGTAGGTATGACATAGCACCAACTAGTAGAACCACAATTAACTCGTCTTCTAAAGGAGTTGCACCTGCTAAATCCTTAATAATTACGCATGATAATTGTATCAATTGTAGATTATCGGAAATGCTAGTTGTTTTATTAAATCGATGGATAATTATGAGGCTGCGTAACAGACGGAAACGGATATTAATTTAGGTCTTTTTATTTAGACTAAACTCAAGAGCAGGTTTTTTTGTCATTGTTAAAAAAAACATTCACACATTAATTTTGTCTTGGCTGCAATTCTTTGGGTTAAAGTTTGGTGTGAAAATTTTTTGAAGGAAAAATTTGGTGATATAATATTTTATGAGAAAAAATAATGAGATAAATGTTGGTGAGAAAAATTTTGATAGGAAAAAGCTAAAATTTCGAGATTCTGGAAATAACATAGGATGATTTCTATCCGACTGCCTGTCAGATGGGTGGAGGGCTTGGACAACCGCACGAGCATTAACCGTGGGCAGAAAGTGTTCTTAAAATCAAATTGAAGTGGGAAGTATTTTTTTGCTCTGGTACTATCAACCATTTACCCATACAACAATATTACAAATGCATTTCATATACTTAGGAATGTGAAATATTTTAAAGGATATGTAAATATTAGGTTGAATGAGAAGTGCGAGCGTCCTTCGCGAAGGCCGCCGGTGTAGTGCGTGTGAGTGACCTACGAGTAGCAGCCGGACGGCGCGCGCGCCGCGTGCTGCGCTTGCGCCATGTTAATTACTACCACCAATAAGGCGCCCACTCAACATGTTTATTTTTACGTATCAATTATAAATAACTTCTTCCACTTAAAATTATCCTTGCCATACTTTAAACAGCATTGTTTCTGTTTATAGCTCCAGAATCCAGCAGAAGAGGCCTCGAAATTTGTTACCAAGTGTTAGAACACAAAGCATTGCGTTCACAGTTTGCATTATAGTCAGATTGTCCGATCTATCTCACAGTTGCTTTGTAATAGTTACGTACGGACATCATCGTCAGAACATAATTAGATCGTATATTTATCCATACGCTCACATTATAAGGCTAAAGTTGCCTGAATTAGTTAAGGGTGGCAGTCCATTAACCCCATGGTTGGGAGAAAACCTACTATTGTTATGGCCGCGCAACGATATTTTTTTTTATGGAACTTAACCTACCACCGTAATTCCGCCACTGCTGCACCTGTAAGCCAGGGTCAACAGCGGCGGCGGCATTAAAGACTCGGGATTTGATCCTGGCCAAGTAAATAATACGTTAATGGCATGATATGTTACTTGCCAACAATCTGTTGTTATACAGTTTGGCAAGAAGATTATAAATGTAACATTATACTATTTTATTTGGTTAAATAAATAAAAAAATATGTCAGTGATATGTTATGGCGCATGGATATGTTAACAGTCCGTAAATTTACTTTTATTTGCACATGTTTTACTACAACTCAACAAATACGTCACGTGATTTAAATAAAACTAGCCAGAAGCTAGTAGCTTGTAAGCACTTCATGACAAAGACGTACCACGGCACGAGCACTCAATAACTCGGGATTTCCTTTTTCGGTACGAACCTTATTGGTATTCGAAACGATCTATGAAAATAAAAATCCTAAGGTAGCTACTGAATACCTGGCCCTTATATTGCAAAGACAACATTTAATAGCGTCTTGAAAAAATATTATCGAGTGGTAGTTAAGCGTTTATAAACTATACAGTTTTTGTGATTCACGAGTTTTCAACTTTTTATAGGTTTTAAATTTTTCGAATATCGAACAGTAGCTGTAATGGTCAGTTGTTTGCCGTGGTTAAACGCCATTTACTTGGTTACGAATCAAGGGAGCGAGTTTGAAGTATATTTTTTTTATTAGGTCAATTTTATCAATGCTTCATCACGTGTCCAATAGAATCATCTACAATATGTACCTAATGTTTGGGATATTGAAATCTATTCAAGGACCAAAGCATCTAATCTTTTTTTCTAATAATGTAAGAATTTAAAATAATAATGAACAAAAACATTCCGACTGAAAAAAGATAATTTTTTACGTTTAATCAAGAACTAGGAATGTGAATTTTCAATAAAAAGAAGTGTTAAAAATCCATAATATTTTTTATCACTTGTGAATATCTGGGTTTATTTGACTAATCTACTATTTACAATTTATACAATGGTTTAGAAGTTTTGCAAACATAACGTTCCTTGTCAGTTGTATAAAAAGAATAAATTTAACGTTTAATCAAGAACTATGAATGTGAATTTTCAATAAAAAGAAGTGCGAATTGGTATGATAATTTTTCCCACGTATAATTTGATTGGTCGCCGAACTCGTCATAGCGAGGATCAAAGAACCCCGCCACGTCACTTGCGCATATCGACTGTTGGATCTTTGTCATCCGCGCTCGAATTGACTCCAAGCGACATCGCGGTCACACAAGCGCCGCCGCTGTTGGCAATTAATGTAACGAAAGATCATCAATAAACAACTTTATCACTCGATCTTCTCTGACATTGAAGGTACCTACTTAAACGTCCAGAGCCCTATATTATACTCGTATGTTTTGAATATTCAGTCACGCACTTTCAACACGTACCTAAAGACGCATCTTGGTCTACATGATATATTTTTATTTACGCTACTGAACACGGTACGTAACTAAAAATAAAGTCATTTATTATTAAGAGGTGCATGTCAGTACGGGCGAACAAGACAATTAGGGTGATGACAGTTTCAAAGAACAGGCTTAGTACGAAGCCGCGTTTAGTGATTTTACAAACTCAGAGCGACAACGTTATAATGACATAGTTCTGTATTTTAAACTGCTTGACCAATTATGACCATTTATACGAAAGATCAGAGCGTATGACGAGCCGCCGGGGCTAGCTGTCATGCCATCTACGGCAATCCAAGAGAGAATCAGTACCGCCTGTGTGGTATTGTCTGTCTTAGGAAAAACGAGATTTAATTTTAAGTAGGTAAGTTCTAGCGGTTTTTGCTGCCACAACTCGACTGAAGATGAAGAATTTATTGTGTAAAATAATTACATTTCCTTTAGAAATGTTGTTGATAGTACAAAAGACATCGACGAGCTTCTGATCGTAAGCGGCAAGTTAGTAAATTAGCCCTATTATAATTTTTATAATAAATATAGTTCTACTGGCTTGGTGTGTTTGCTGGAGGTCATTTGTTTGATTCGTGGGTGTAGCAACAAATATTCCTAATGTTTTAGTAAAAGAGTCCTGTTGCTCGTCCCCTGTAACAAGACCATATCCGATAAAATATGGCTATACAGTGAAGAGGCAATTCATTAAATCTCTAGCCGTAATGTTAATAAAGTTTATTATGTACCTACTAATGAACTGATTTCTGTTTAAAGAAAATTATTAAAATAAAAGTATTTTAGAACAGATTATATCACGGTTTATTTTAGATTTTAGATCCCGACGTTTCAAAATCTTTTCAGACTTTATGATCACGGGTGGACTGAGGTATTTGACTTCCAAAATTATTAATCACAATTATTACTGAAAATAAAAAAATTATTTCAATGTGTGATATTCGCGTAAATCAAATAAAATACTAGAAAATTATTTTTGCTTGACCCGGATATCGAACCGTGGTTATATTAACCATAGTTGACTTAAAGAAACATCGTTATCAATAATACTTCCGTTACTATATAGGTGCCAACTTCCTTGAATCGATCTATAGTAAAGCGATCATAGAGCAAGATTCGAAATTCGAGTTGCAACTTGCGTGCGCGTCTCACGGGTAGATATTTACAAAGAGATAGTCGATTCGATCATGCGCATTGATAAATTGATCGTATGCATATCGATTACTAGCTCCTATATCGTGCGTGAGAGGATGTTAACCTACGTATTATAGTTGACTCTGTAAGGTACCTTACAGAGTACTTATTTAGTGCCTCTGAATTTAATTAGGCTTCATTATAAAGTAAATTTAATTTATTTAACACATTACGTTTACATTTTTACGTTTACATTTCCGTCTACATAGTGTCTGTATGTAATTTTACTAGTCACGTAAAAATACAGGAATTTTGCTTACCATTTTTTAGATGCAGAAATATTTGTAAATTTTTTGGTTAAGGTAATATAACAATAACATTAAATTTAAATCAATAAACATTCAAAACAATTATGGATTCCACAATATGTAGTAAGGTTCTTATAAAATTTTGGACTATAGCAGATAAAACTGTTTGAGACCAAGCCGCTCTATCACAACACAATTTTTCTTTTTCTCTCAATAACTTGTTTGAAGTCTTTATAATTACTGTCATTAAGAAAATGCAGCCTACATTGTAACGTTTGGGTAAGAGCCTGGAGATCTGTCACACAGGTTCCGCACCCAGTATAGACTGGAGTCTCATGGTGCTCTAATGAAGGTATACATGAAACTGCCTAAACTTTGTCATATTACAAAACTGTACCTTTTCTAAGAGTAATAAACTTATTATTATAACAATAATTAATTTTCTTTATTGGCTAATAAGTCAACGGCATGGCTAAGAACTAAACGACGAATATTCTAAGATATCAAACATTCACGCATTCTCATGCCCAGCGGCTTAGGCGTATAAATCTATATTTAGGCGTAAACTCTGTTAACTCTTATGACGTTTGCAATAAGGCCCAATAAGGCCTAGGCAGCAGGAAGGTGCCCACCTTTTAATATACCAATATTTATTATAAATGCTTTAGGTAAATTTATTAATAAATATTAGTAAACTCAAAGTAGTAAGGAAGACATAACAAACGTTTCTCAAAATTCATTTTTGCGTGTGGTTTTATTTCGTTCACGGTGTTTAGCCACTAGGGTGCCTGAGGGCCGCCCCTCCTTCCATTGTTTCAGACAATGCGCTGTAACTCCTTGCTAACGAGACGCAGAAATTAGGTACCTACTCAATATGTGAGTTAAAAGCGATTTTCATTTGATGTGCATTGTATGTTAGGATGACCATGGCTCGGGAAACATAGCGTTGGGTGCCAAACAAGTTGAAGTAACGATCTCTGCAAGGTAGCTGACTTTTGCTAGACGTGGTTTATGATCAGTGGTGTACTAAACTTTGTACTAAAAGTAGTCATCAGACATCAGCAGTCCAATATTTGTCCAATTAGAATTAAAATCATAAACGCATTAGAGTGTTTGTTCAAAATCGACAATTCTGACAGTAATAATGTTCGACGTATGTAAATTGGTGATGAAATTTATGTAGTAAAGTGAATTTGTATGCTTAAATGAAGCTGAAGTTGAATAATGGTGACACCTAGCTAAATACTGTAACATCTTTTGTACATACCCATTTTTTTACAATTAAATTGAATTTAGTTGTATTGAAAAAAATCGACACGGGTAGTTAAAGCGATAACGTATTCCCTTTCTTGAAATGACATAATGTTTATAAACGCTGTCGCCTATATATTGAACCCTACTGAAAGCCTGCAGCGTACAACACATTTGTAAAACCATAATAAGCGCCGCTTTTGGCATATTGTATTGACACACGATAAATATTTGCGATATTACTCCAAGCAGAGATTGGAGGCGAGATCACTTCTGGCTTCAGGGTACTAGAATCTGTGCTTGTATTCTAGTGGTTTCTGTTACGCATACATACAAACTATCCATAACCAGTTATATAAATTTAACAAAATCCATCAAAAAACCTTAGTTTTAACGTTAAAATCACAGAACTAAAAACAAATAACATTCCGCATATAATAAATCCAGCATAATAATTATAAACTCTTAATAATATAATTTCATAGATTTTTATATTATCCATATCCTTACTAATATTATAAATACGAAAGTAACTCTGTCTGTCAGTCTGTTACGCTTTTCCGCTTAAACTACTGAACCGATTTGGATGAAATTGAGTATGGAGGTAGTTTGAGACTCGAGAAAGGACATAGGATAGTTTTTATCCGACTGCGCAAAAAGAAGGCAATGTTTTGGCGCGATAACCGACATACACGCGGGCGAAGCCGCTGTCGGAAAGCTAGTATGAAATAAGTTGAAAAGGCACTAAAATGTCGCTACGCCAAATTAATTAGCCCAAAATGTACCTCTACCGTAGTGTAAACAAAACGAACTAACTTCTTTGTTATTACGTTGGTACCTATACCTACCTGTTTCTACATCTACCAAAATAAAATAAAAAATCATAAAACTATTAACACCGTACGCTTTAATAATCGATAAGTCCGTAAATTAATACTTACTTTTTCCTTTTTTTAATTCTGTTAATTCGAGCGCCACTTAAAAAGCCTAATTTAATTTAACAGGTAGGCAGCATTCTTTAATCATAGGGCTATCTGAAAATTATATAGTGTGGTAATAGCCACTGAGCAATCAGCAATACTTCATTTTTGCTACCGTTTTTTTGTATCTATAAAAACTATAACCCAACCCCCAAGCAAAGATTTGCTACTCCTTCCGCTTAGTAGTAATTTTGACTCAACTTTTTATACTTTCCATAAAAAAGAATGATGAAATTAGCTTCCGCCTGTGACCGTATCTACTTCAAAACAGCTAAAAATCCAATGTAATTTAAGCTTACATGGGATAATGTTTGTTATTTCACGTCAGATATTTATAAAATTTTCAGCCTGGGAAGGTACTCCACAGGATAATACGCTGCAGTATATTGTGTGTCAGCAAACTTCGATGATAAAATGTTGTATGTGTGTAATATTTCATGCAATACCTTACAGACCTTTCGGACATAGCTTAGTAAACTGCTTCAAGCTTTAAATTAATGTAATGTCATATAACACTTATGAAACATCTTATACTCATAGTATTATCTGAAGTTGTAGACAGCGGTGAATATCACCCACTTTTCTCCGACTTTGTTTAGGTCCCATACATAATAGGGGGCGACCCTATTTCTGTTCAACGTGCACAATTCCAAACTTCGAGCTACAACTAAGATTCTCAGAAGAAGTATATTAGATAATTATTTTTGCTCGACTCGGGAATTGAACTCTGGACCTCGCGGTTATCAAGCTAACACGCTTACCACTGGACTACCGAGCTACTTTTACCTTTTAACAAAAATTACATAGCGCTAGATCAGTCACTGCGCGATAAGATTGGTCGCATCATTAAAAATGGATGACTACGCACAAGTTGGATATTATTATAAAACATGAGAGTTATGATCTGGGAGCAGCTCCCTAAGGCACGTAATACACACAATGATTTCCATCCTTTCTCCGTCAGCACACGTCTTGATAAAATTACAGGGGCAATGAGAACTTAGCACTCGTTAGGTGTCAAAATTGCCATAATTTCATAACACCGCGTGCCCCGCCTTACGTAAAGCAAGCCGACTTTTTGCTCGTTCCGAAAATTTCAAACTCAATTTTTTTAATGATTTGTGGCCGCAACCGATATCCCTAAATTGGACGATCAGAAGCAAGCGAAGATCAATCGTGTGAATATAATGATTGTGATGAGCCTTAGATAGTTATAAAAACTTTTGAAATATTCATTTACAAACTCAAAATTGAAATTAAAATAAATTTTAATATCAACTTGTGCCAATATTATCTTTCTTAAAATGCTTGTAACCGCCTCCTTGGCACACATTGAATAGAAGCTTGTGTCTTGAGCCAAGGACCATTATTGCAATCTAATGTGGTAATGCCGCAAGCCAAGTATGTAATGCGGAAGGATTTGTCGACACATGAGTTTAGGCAAAGTTTATTTTAGTTCTTTTTTAGGCTAGTTCTGAGACTGTAATTCAGTTAAGCCAACTGTCATTTAAACTTTTCGTCGGCTATGCTCAGGTCCCATACGTAACCATATGATAGCTACCTAATTAGCAACTAAACTAACCTAACCTATTGCAGTTCATTCGGCCCAATTCCAAATATTAGCTGCAAATTCTTAGGAAAGTTTTTACTATAAATCTGTTGTAAATAAATGCTTTATGTATGTATTAATAAAACATGAGTATCTTTAAAAATAACAAAGTATCATAAGATAGTTACTCTATAATAAATAAAATAAAAAAGTATGTAGGTTGGTACAATTTATCCCCCATTCAATATTTTACTTTTGCTTTCTTTGTTTATCGCATGATGACTGGCTATTTGATTGTTTGTAACAAACTGCTACTAATTCTTATTGGAAATATTTACTTTCAATTACAAAGCAATGAGATACTATCGATTTCTGTTCATTCATAATATCAATATCGCCGACGACAATGGCCGGTACTTATTATTTTGGTTTGGGAATGACCAGACATTATACAAGACTTTATAACATTACATGTTTCTATACGCTTTTATTCGCTTTACCTATATGTTTGTTAAGGACTCTTCAAACGCGATTTTTACCCATTTCAAAAAGTCTTATTCTTTTGAATTTTTGCACTAGTCAAGGCCCGATGATAACACTAGCTAATATTAGTTTAGTTTAATTTATTTCGAAAATCTAGTAAAAAATACTTAACAGTTCATTTTATTGGTCCTAACGCTTTTTAATTTTTTTTAACTATACTAAAGTTATTTTTTTAAGTAATCTTCAATCTCGCAATCTTTCGTTCAGATTACGTAATAAACATTAAAAATAACAAAGGCGATTTTATACGATGTTCACTTAAGGAGAAAGTTATTTGAAAATAACGTTTTTGTGTAACTTTCTTAACTGCTACTAGTGCGAAGTTGAGAAGTGTCGCTAATATTGACTGAAAATTGACACACAGCCCAAACCGCTGAGTGTATCAAGTGAGTGCGACAAATGGAAGTGCGATTAACGCTTGTGCGACAGAACTGTATTGCGACTCTACGGGTCTAGAGACGCTAAATTCGCCACATAGGTTCCACGCGAGGTCTAAGTGTGCACTTAAGAAAGGATAATTCAAAACACATTCCTTGGGGGGTGAATCGGGGTCTACAAGGACAAAACTGCGGGCAAAAGATAGTTCTATTATAGCATTAGTATTGTACGACCACGATCCGACACAAAATGATCGGCCGAACATCTCCTCGAGTCGCTCGGATACAAAAGGACATGTTTCCCCTCAGAAAAATATATAAAAATCCTCATCTACCTACTACATACGTACTTTGTGTAGTTTTTTAATCGGACTTAACCCACCACTGCAATCCAACCGCACTGTTGCTCCCTGTAAGCTACCTAAACTGTCTTGGATCCCGCATGGATGGATCCTGTCTTGGATGAATTTAATTAGAAAGATAGTAGAAGTTGGAAAGTTAGATTTTATACTATGTCACGATTGATATGCATCACTTTTGGTATGATTTTATTTATTTTTTCACACTTGTGTATTGTATCAATTAGATGGCGCCCTTGTGTTCGTCACTTAGTTTAGTAAATTAAAGTAATGTCTTTCACAACTGCATTTGTAGTGATTAATTATTTCGATATTATTATTGCGACGTAATGACTCGAGTTATTAAGACTTGTACAGGTAAGCAAATAAATGATTCATTTAATTGAAGTGAGAAACCCTTTTAAGATAATGTGGAGTTTCATCATTAATCAAAACGTGCTACCAGTGGTGGCTAAGACGTTGTTGTTATTTGATTACTTTGATTCCGGTTAACCAATCGTTTAAATTGTGACAGTAAGTGATTTTACGCACTGTCCAAATTGCCGAACGGTTACCAAATACGGACGGTTCAACCGGATGGCCTTCAATGGCAGCCACATGGTGAGTAATGCATCAGTAGCGGCAATCATTTAAATTACTTAAAAAAGTAAAAAAAAATACACGGGTCACATAGGTATATGAAGGCTTTTTAAGGGTTTTAGACTAAAAAATATCAGGATTAGCAGATAACTTTAGGTAGGCGTGAATAATCGGGTAAGAAGACGGTATTTCAATAAAATAACTATGGCAAATATCACTTCAGCCCCATCTCTCGATGGCACAATCATGAATTCTATCAGTTAATTACAGATCGTTAAGATTACGTTGGATTAAATAGTAACGTTCATCGAGCACGTTATTGCATCTGCACTACCGGACGCCCCAACGATTCAACACACAGTGTCAGCCATTCTAATATGGCCGCTTCACCCCTGCTCGGTTTTCATTCGTTCGTTCATATTGTCATTTTCTAATGACAGCTGACTTCAAATACAGACGCGATGACAGTATAAAATGACAGCTGATGCATTGAGAAGTAGATGTGCCAACATATATAATAGGGCGAGCCTGTTGTTGTTTACCGTTTACAATTCCTAACTTTCAACTAAGATTATTTGTAGTATTTTTAACCGAGTGTCGAACAATTTAATAGTATGCTACCACTGAATAACATAACCTATCATCACGCCTGTATGACCCGAAGGTCTAAGAAGGTGAAAGAATACCCACATTTTTTTTTAGCCAATTGCCATTCCCTGGCCAAGATTCTATACTTCGAGATGCAACTAAGATTTTCTAAGTTTATTAGTCTTTTTTGTTCGACCAGGTTAATCGAACCCGGGACCTCGCGGTTAAGCAAACACGCTTACCACTGGACCACCAAGGCCGTGAAAAATAAGGCAGATAGACTACTAGGCAACTGCGTTGCGTTTAATTAACCAATGCGTATGTTCACGAACTAAAATGAGCCTAATAAAATATTTGGATTACTTCTTATACAGGTGTTTATTAATTTACTGGTTAATTCCACCTGTTCAATATAAAACTATAACGGTACACCTGTGGAAACGAATGGAAATGACTTGTAACTACCTATGTGATTTTCACTTTTTGTGAATCTATTAATCTAAATAGTAATTAGAAACGTCCAATAACGTTACAGTTAAATGAAGCCGATAAATTAAGTAACCAGAGTAATAAAGAATAATTGATCATAACACCTTTAATGATTATTAATCATAATTAACCGCGATATGATTTGTTAGAGTACCTACTTTCATTGCAGTTATTTTAACCTTTCCATATCATTCATTTCCACGTGAAAGTAGAAAAAATTACAAATAAACATCGCCTTTGATATTTAGATAAGCGAGCTAGAAGAATTTTCAATATAGTAACGATAAAAAATATTTAAGACAAAAAGGGCCTTATATAACACTTAAAAAATAAATTAGAGATTAGGTATATTTTACACTAACAATCAACTCTTTTCGTAAATTTATAATTAAGATGGCTAATTTAACGCGATATTAAAAGTGTAGTGCTATTGAAAGCAGTTTTTCAAGTAGTTATTCTTTTTTTAATCTAATAAATTAATTTAAATTTAAAAACAAAAACATATTCGCTATTTCAAATTTGTATAGCCTTTAAAACTCTTCCTTAGTCACCTAATAATGCGTTTGCTTTGGATGTATGAAAATAATTTTGAAAGTTAAGTAATAGTAGGTATCTAAACACGCGGTAGCTTGTGAAGGTGTTATGTTTAATCTTCTGGCAAATCATTAATAACATCGTTGACGACCATAACAAGGAAAGTCGCAATCTTAGGACTTGGACTGGCTATTTCACGCTAAATTACTTCAGCTGCTAGCAAAATGTAGTTAATCATCTTTGCTGATGTGTATTGATACACAAAATTAGTTACATGCATTCAGCGGTCAACCAGACGTGAAATTGGGAGTGTTTGAAGTGCGTCGCCGCAGACAAGTGTGGCGACAACAACTTCGCTACTTATTGTACTCAAATACAGAGAATTGTGCAAAAGGGTTCTACCTGACACGTACACCCATGCTCACAAGTATGCATTATGTTCTCCTACAAATAGTAAATTCAGACGTGGAACTTCTTAGTGCGACTGGTCCTGTCGTCTCGCTGCATTACACAAAATTCACAAAAGAACCCTTCGTTCGATCTACTTAAGGGTATTCGAATTTTTTTCTTGTTTAATTTCATTGTGTGTCGAAGTCAACAAGATGGACTAGAGGGTTCTCGGCAAACTGCTAAACAATTGTTGCGTCATGGTCAATAGGGCCCGAAGTTTTTGTGCAATTTTTTCCGTAGATACTCTCAACCTTCACCGTTATCGGTTTAGCAGCATTAATTTATAACGTTCCTGTTAAAGGATTGAAAATGTCCCCAAGCCGATTACAATTTTATTTACTTGAAAATAGATAATACAATTTCAGAACACAAAAGCTACATTTTTTTACTTAAACGGGTATTAATCAGTTATAATAGTATTCTGAAGATAAGTAATTTTTCTCGTTCCTGGTTAAAACAAAAAAAATACGATTAAAATTAATAAAGAACTTTACGCCTTTTCATGTTATTTATCTCATGTGTTATATTGATGTGTTTGATTATTAATTTCATCTACATCAAAAGGCCTATTTTTAATTTTTCGCTGTTTTTGGCAAACCTACAGAATACAATGGGGCGTGAAATTAATGAATCTGTTTTTTGCAAAGCCTACTGTTTTCGGTTGAAATGCTTGTTATCTGATTCAATTCTAACAAAAGGCATAATAGTAAACATTTTACGGTTAACGTTTAAGTAACAATATTAAATCGAAGTTTTTCTATCGCAGGTTTTTATTTATGTTCTTGAAAGTAGATGAAAAAATTGTTGGTCATTAAATAAAAAAATGGAAAACGGAAATGTGTGTATGACTGTATGAATTGAACTCTTAAGAGGGTTACATCCTATAGAAAATTTACACACAATTAGAATAGATTTTGAAGTATTTGAGGTAATTACAGCCTTAATAAATTAAGATGTACACAATAAATGCCAATCAATTCACGCCATGCAGTACTTATGTGACAATATAACATACACTTACAATGCTCACGCCTAACGCTCGTGCTGATTCAAAAATTTATGTCTTACAACACAATAACTATCGTAAAATTGTTACAAAAATTCTGAGAGGAAATAAATGGCGTGCCAATTATTCAGTGAGCAGCCAACCGGAAGTTTTTGGGTATATTTTATCGAATCTTTTGAACACGGTGGTGATTTTAAACAAATATAAAACTACAAACCGACATCTAAGCAGAGTAGAATAGAGGATTACGACGAAATCCTGTTTTTGTTTGTTTTCTTTGCGAATTGCTTTTGTGTTGTAATGTTGTAAATGTAGCTTTAAGTAGAAATGTGCGAGCAGGCATTAAAGTTATGTATGAAAGTGTGATTTGGAATATCGACGACTAGGTAGTTACTATTGAAAATTGCATTGGTAAATTAACCATTCGTCAAATTAAGAAGTCAAAGCATGACCGACGGCTGACAATATCGAATGTATTTCCAACCGTAGATATGAGATATGGGAACGATCAGATTGGTTGATTTTAGGACCACTTAATGGCCTACCAATTTTAGTAGGATTATTGTTAGAACCCGGGTTGCTTTTTAAGAATAGGTAAGTATTCTTAAAAAGCATCGATTAACTGCAGTCAACTGCTGGATATAGGCCCCTACCAATAAGTACCATTTCACTCTGCCTTCGACTTGTAGCGTCCAGCTCCTGTCGGTTATTTTTCTCAGATCGTCACTCCACCCAGCTGGAGAGCATCCTACACTACGCGCGTGGTCTCCACTTGAGTACTCGCTTACCCTAGCGATTAGCCTACTACCACTTCAGCTTATTAAAATTTTGAGCTAATAAAAGGTAGAAACTTATCCTAATCAAAGAAATGACAGAAAATTATGACATGGGTATTTTATTGATTACATTGACTTACAAAATACGATTACGTGAAAGAAGTCTACATAATCTCAATAAAACGACCTTAAGTTTTTTCTTGTTTACAACAAACGATACAACTTAATTGGCAAAACAAGTTTTGAACTTCGAAATTGGAATAGAAACAAGAATAGATTCTTATCTATGAATATATGACAGGTCGAACAACAACTGACCTAAAAAATGACTATCAAAGGTGACAGAACGTAACACCTTATTGATTGTATTTATCTACACGATAGTTCATTTGTCAATTCTTTCGACGACATATAAATTAAACTGTAAGATAAACTGGAAGTAATTTTTCGGCTTCTGTATCGTCTAGACACGGTTATCGAAACTAATGCTATGAGTGATTACTATTCGTAGAGAAAAGAACAGATAATTAAAAAACAAGCCGTTTTTTAGCTACTAGGACTAGACTCCTGCAGGCGTAGTAGTAATTATAGTGCACAAGTGTTTGTGCAAATGCAAACACACTTTGATTTAATATAAAGGGAAAAGGGAATATGGTACAGGACGATAAAACCACAATCTTGTTACATCCCTTGGATTGACAAATGCGTTCTTAATAGGGAAAACTTAACATTGCTACTAAGAATTAGATCTGGCTATATACCCCTTAATAAGTTTGCTTATTTAATGAAGAAAACTTCTTCACCATTCTGTAGTATGTGCATTGAAGATGAAGACCCCTAACACACTTTATTGAGATGTACTCAAAATACATGCATGCATGTAATATTAATATATCAAACTCATTGGCAAACGAAACTTATAATATATTAAATATGGTTAAACACGCATTAAAAACTAAAAGTTGCCCCTAAATGAAGTTATATTAACTTATACATTATTACTCTGTGTTAAATTAAGTTCATTGTAAAAAATATTGGAGTGGCATCGTCAATTGTGATGAAACTCCTTGAATAAATAAAAAAAACACACACTATTCTTCACAGAGGTCATAATGACAGGTTGGCCGATACGATATGCGAAAAATCAGTCTTAACGTGCTATTCAAGTCACCAGAGTGTCACAACACTATATTCAAGCCCTGTCTGAAGGTTAGTGCTGAGACTTTTGATTCAAATCCGAACACTCTCTAAATAGATAGTTAATAAGTCTAGTATAACTAATACAAATCTATGAAGGAATGCTGTTTAACAAGATCTAGAAATCAAATTACTAATAATTACTTTGCCACTAATGTCTAATATTTTTTTTCTAAACCACGATAACCCTTTGATTTTATAGGTTCTTAGTAAAACCACAGCGGATATTATAATAGCCGAAATAATTCCTCTATCGCATCCACTCTATTTACGTCTACATTTTATCCGACAAATTCACTTAATTGGTTTCGCCGAAGAAATCTATTCAATTAATAATATGATGGTAATTGGATCAACAAATGTCGGGACGTTTGGTGTTGATCGATAGCATTAATTTAGGTGCCTGTCCCTATGTCTCTGTAATTAGTTATCACACTAATATATTGTTTTACTATTAAATTGATTATATGGAAATGTATTTAATTAATATCACCTATATGACACATTTTTAACTACTTATTTTAATGTAATGTTCTTTTCCTATCTAATTTATTTTATAAAATTACCTGTGTATGTATTTAGTTTTGTTTTCTCCTAATTTTATTTTTATAAATACTTGTAATAATAATAATAATAATAATAAAGCCGTTTTTGTTTCCAATCTGATACATTACAAATTAAATACTTGTAACAATATTAAAAAAAAGACTTTCCTAATAAGACAGAATCTTAGTTGCATCTCGAAGTTTGGTATTGTACCCGGTATTGGAACCTAAACATAACCGGCGAAAAGTGCGTGATATGCACCTGTGCCTACACTTTGTACAGGCTTAACATTTTGTTCAGAAAAAGGTTTAAAATCAAAATGTATACCTAATTTAAAAAAATATGTTAAAAACATTTAATTTTTAATACAGGGTGAAGTTACCGTTAAGCTACAGTCATATTATACAGTCACAATTGACCGGATTTGCACTTGACCACCACTCGAACCAAATTATCCCTATAACTTTGTCCTAATGGACGTCTTTTGCAGCCACATCAAAAGACCCACCGACAATACATCGGATCTTAAGGCGAAACTGTGCAGAGACGCGTGCCTCTAATCTCTATTGATATAACGGAACTATAGAAACTTTGTATGTACACCTTACAGGTTTTTTACCACTCTCCAGACATCCTTATAAAACGATATTCCGCTACTTTTTGTGTACTTATTGATATTAAAGAACGGTACTGTACACCGTTATGACAAACAAAAAATCTTAAAGTGTTACAGTTTTTCAAATAACTGTATCACGACCCTTGTCTTCCAAGTTAGCAACTTAAAGGTGGAAGGAAGCAATACATTATATTTAGAGCGATCGACATTATGTTATTGAATTACTATTGAAATTGATTTCTACTTTAGGATTAGCACACATCGGAAGAAAGAAGTAGTATGAAGGAGAAGTGACTGAATCGTGGTAGTCGAAACTAGTGTTTAGATGCTTCAGTTCAAAATAACTGTTGAAACTAAGAAATAAATTAAGATCACCTCACCTCAGAACCAATCGGTATTAATAATATCAACCACAATTTAAGACAGATAAAGTTGATTTTCATTGAATGACGCATCGGAGGGGGAGAATTGTCTCTTACACTCCTACGGTGTAAGCTAAGGTTTGTCAAAGGTTGCAATACGTTTGCATCTGCTGGGACGATGCGTACAATTTTTTGCTCCACAGATATTAAAGAGTCTAGATGTGGGCGCTTAATTACGGTGCACTTTTATAAAAATAATGTAATACAATCCTAGCGCTGAACAATCACAGTAAGCAAGGTGGCATAACAATTAATTCAGAAATTTACGAAACGTGATATCTTTTGAATGATTCCAGGTGATATTTTGGCACGCTCTTCGCCATCTTATCATTCAGTAGCACCTTGTTTCAAAGATAGTGAGATATCAGAGAATGCAGTGGCTCCTATCGCAAAGCAGATGTGAAAGAGTTATTGTGATATTATTATTGTTATGATTTCTATAGACATTTGAAAGGTGTACTTTAAGTTTTGGCATGTGTCTTTGAAACACATTTTGCTTATAGCTGCATTTTGATTAGTATTGATTTTAAACCAATAGATATTATGCTCTAATTTAGTTGGAATAATGTTATTCAGCAATTTATAACCATAGTAAAAACACCAATAAAACTTTGAAGAACTGGTTATGTAGGTTTTTAAATGTCTGTAAAAGTCTTGGCTTTCAGAAAGTGGAAACAGGATAGGACAATGCACATACGAGTACATGAAAAAATGCCAAAATAAAATGACTATCTATCTATTACGCAGCAGAATAAATTTAGGATTACTTTTTACAATATTTATTAATTGAATATTGAAGATTGATTATAACGTAAATCACTCGTAATTACAAATTAATCGGTTTATAGGGCAGGTGCGTCCCATTGTAGACTATATCATTGCTTAAAATCAGGCAAGTTGTAGTTAAGCACAAGCCTGTTTTAGGATTTATTACATTTATTTTTATAATTTTTGTTCTAAAATATCGGGATCTAAGGCCACCTCCAGCCAATTTTTATAACAATTATGATTTACCAATTATGTAGATAGGTAAATTATGTGACGAGTCGTCGGCAAATCATCAAAGGATCGGACACCGGTGACAGATGACGTATAGCTTACACAATACAATAAAATGAAAGGGTGGAGTGCATTGCGATGCAATTCATAGGGGCACTTCATTCTGATAGGTGTAACCTAACACTATGGATAAATTTTGCACGGCTAAAGCACGTGCACAATTAACCCAATAAATGATAGATGGGTTTTTTAAATTGTATAGCTACATAAATGAATTTAACTTTAATATTGTTAAATGACATACTGTAATACACAGTACTTTAACTATTAAAATAGTTGATGAATGCGTACCCAGCAGTGGGATTATCAAAGGTCGTTACTGATTCACTTATTAGGGGCGTGTTTGCAAATTTGATAAAATAACAGGATTTTCAGTACATTTTGCGACAAAATGAAACGAAACGAAATGTAAATAATAATATCCACAGATAGATTACTCCTTTATATTTCATATTACAATAAATTAAAAAAAAAGTTTTTTTTCGATAATTCTTTGCTATCGACACCACACCTACTGAACACGTTAATTTGAACTATTGTTCAAATTATATTTAACTAACTTTCCGCCGGTGGCTTCGTCCGCGTGACTCAACAGTGACATAATAAGTAGCCTTTCCTTTTAAAATCGGACCAGTAGTCCCTGACTATACCGCGTATAACCAAACAAAGAAACAAACTCTTCACATTTATAATTAGAAATATATACGATTACTTTTAGTCACTAGTCAAGATTCAAGATTCATAAAAAAAAATTGATTATCTATCAAACATTGGTGTATACTACTTATCGGTCGAGTTGTTAATATGCTCCCTAACCTCTTCTTTAAAAAAATAGGTAGTTTTATCAAGGTTTGAGCGACAATTGGTAGAGCAACCGCTAGCCAACTAATACAAATGTATAAATTAAAATAAATCTATAAAATACGTAAATGAGCGAACCAGTATACCCTTCTTTAGTTTAGTTTTAAAATCTCATTTGAACAATATGTACTTAGAGCCTCCGTGTAAAGATGTAAACAATAGTTCGTGCTAGAGAGCAAGTTCTGTGCAACTATTGAGTTTAGCAAAAAATAGACCCAAGTAAATATTGCAGTTTGCCCATTGGCGCCTGAAACTTGACCTTGTTTAAATAACATAACGACGGATTTATTTTTCTTCTTTTATTATTTTATCAGAAGACTAGGAAACTATAAAATAAGTATGTTTTAGTTTGATCTAAGTAGTTTTTTAATCACCAACCACATTTTGATTAATCACTCTCCGAAGGTATAAGTATGGGATAAATAATCTTACTGATTTTGCTAACATTATTGTCACAATTTTTCAGAATCCTTAAACCCGTGCTCATTTTTTTCTAAGAGAAATCATAACAGCTGTAGTGGTAGTTGAATTCTGAACCTCTTGCCAATTATGTCGCAATTAGAAATACACTACGCTACTGAACCATCAGCCAAAAACGAAAAGTTTTAAAAACCTACGTACTAACCTATGTAAGTTACAAAATAATTAAGTCAAAAATAATTATTTATGTTAAGAATATTTCAACTAAGTTAAGTTGTTTATTATAAAAAGAATTTTATTGCCTTCTCGGTTAAATTTGTAAATTCCGTAGAATCTCAAAGAACATTGATTGGTGTTATCAATTGATCTAAAACTCGCCCTATTTGTAATACTACACTGGGAACTAAAAGTAAACTAGAGACAATACATTAATCACAGAATGTTTAATGAACACCGCTTCCGGAGGCTTTACTGACAAAATCAACAACTTGAAAAAATATCGACCTCTCAAGAAGCCCAATAATTTTTATTCCGCATAGTTTCTTATTGATATTCCGTGACACACAGACGTTCTTTCATATTTTTGAAGTAATACTTCTTTAGGCGCGTTATGAAAAAATGATGAGAGTGAAATTTTAAGATGCGCGCGCATCTGTGACACAAAATTAACAGTATGAAGCTGTCTGCTTATTTAATGATGCCAAAGAAGTATAACTTCTCACGCGCGTACATAAGTACACGCACATTTTTTTTTTACTTGTGTTCCCCAAATGCCTCTCTACAGCTTGCCAACTTTCCCTATCGCTCGCCTTCGCCGTCCAAATTACGACAAACGAACCGAGATCGATACTCCATTGTTTGTGTAGTCTTCCTCGGAGACGACGACCGTCTTCTAGAATCCATTGTGTCGAGATCCCATCTCATCTATCCCGACGAATATGACAAATGTGACCAGCCTAATTAAATGTGACCAGCCTATTTGTATTAGGTATGGTGGGGTATAATAAGCTCAGTGTTCGTCGAGATTTCAGTCTGGCTGCGTATATAGTGAATTTACTGCGTGGAGTGACACATAACCCGGGAGTGCTTCGTCACCTGAAATTTAACGTGCCGGACCGGTATGTGTGGAGGCGGAGACGTCCACAACTGCTAAACGTTCCTGTGGCTCGAACCAATTTGTTGGCAAGAACTCCTGTCACCCGATCTATCCGCGTAGTGAACGAGGTCCATGAGAGGCTGGATATTTTTTCGTGTACATTGAGTGAACTCGCAAGAGTTCTATTATATGTAGTTAGTTATGTTGAGTAAAATAAGTTAGTTCCTTTTAAATATTATTTTATATTAAGTGAGTAGGTTGTTAATTGATGTTTATGTTATTTTTGGTTTAAGTAAGTTTTTTTATTGATGTTATTGATAATCACACTATCGTATTAGGTTTACCTGTAAGGATAGTTGTAAGGAGTAAATAAATAAATAAATAAATAAATAATCCCAATTTAGCGGACTTGAAGCCCACGTCTACTATGTTTTGGTACGTATGCCAGTATTGCGGATTCAGTATTAAATTGTTACGACAATTGAATAAGTAATGAAAATAACTAAGAAACAGTGAATTAATAGACAATGTCTACATAATTATCACAAAAAAAAGTCAAATGCGTTAGTAAAAAAGCAGTTGCTCTGTTTTTTTCCGTATGCATCTATTTAAAGTTAGAACAAAAATATGTTTAACTTCCATAAATTCTACTAGACTATATTAATACAATAAAGTATTAATATCCCAGAATATTCTGCTCTACACACCCGTGTGTATTACATAGGTATTTCAAAACCACAGCATCGAAGATCAATGTATCGGTAACAGAGGGCAGGTACAAATTACTATGGACGGGACTCGATCACCCGAGATGGTGGTCGGTGATAACACTAGCGTCACTATAAAGACATAATTTAGTCAGTGACACACAAAAAGTATAGCAGACGTGGCTAGATGAACGATGTTAACTCACGTTTTAATTAACGATACATGTGATCGAAACATCCTGTGCTGAAAAGAGTGATTAATTCTCCTGTTCATCGTTGTAAGCAACGAAGCTATGGCGAATTTAAAATGCATAGCGACCTCTTTATTTACTTTTTTGTATATACTCTTTATTTTTACACTTTTTTGTACACTAGAGTACATCAACATGTTTTACATGATTTCATAATTGCTGATAGGAATGACGGCATTGTATGTAAATTGTATTTTAATTAGTTACTCACAACCGTTCATGACCAGATTTAAGAAAATTAGTGAGGCTAAGGAAGTATATTTAGATCGTAGCAAGTGGCGCTCTATGGTCTCTGTCTATCCCCATGGGCAAAAGGCTTGATTTAATGAATAGAATAGAGTGTGAGTGCACTACGTCATACAGAGGTACAAAACTTACCTAAGCGAGACGTCATTCGAGGTTTCGCTTGGACGTATCGACGTAATATTTATTCACACAAAAAAAAATTAACTTAAGTGTCCAATATTTTGAATTTATCTATCTAATGGACAAACCAAAAAAATGTAGTCATCTCTATACCTACCTACATGTCATTGAGTAACTGAAATGGCTGTAATGAATCGCGTGTTGGCTCTACTTATTGCGATAAATTTGACATTCGCATTTACGTAGCCAAGACTGCGAAAGTTTTGGTATTTAAACTAAACGACCAATGATACACAGAGGCACTCGGCAACACATTTTATACCTAGTATGTGTTGCCTTTGATACCCAGTTTTTCAAACCTTAGGTAGCTTTCTAAATCATCCTTACAAATATTATAAATATACGAAAGTAACTCTTTCTGTCTGGCACGTATTTTTTCTTTTGTTTGGATAAAATTTAGTATGAAGATAGTCTAAGAGCCGGGAAAGGACATAGAATAGTTTTTATCTGACTGCGCCAAAAGAGGTCAATGGTTTAGCGCGATAACCGATATACGCGAGGGCGGAGTAGCGGTCGAAAAGCTAGTATTTTATAATATGTATATGTAAAGTAGGTAACCAAACTCAAGCAGTAGACCGATGTATAGGTACATATTGTTCTGGGATAAATTTCTTTAGCATTATTCATTTTAAAATGCATATTGTCGGCAATTGGCATCAAAGGCTTGCATCCAATTTTAATAATATAATGTCTGGGTAATGAAGCGTAGGAACTTCCTGTACAAACCGATTGAGCTATATTCGCTAACCCGGATATGTCTTTGTTAAACATACATAAAGACGAAAGGGTGATTCCGCAATGTTAAGTGATTTTACGCTTTCATTTGTAGGTCTATCTATTATACGCTGTATGAAATTGATTATTGTAATAATTTCAACGGTTTATAACGACTTCAATGTACTGATTGTTTTGTTCCCTCTGATTGATTCTGTACATACATTTTTGAACAGGCTACATTAGAAACACAACTATGAAGCGGTAAGATACTTGCTTTTCACGCCGCAGGTCGTGGGTTCGATTCCCACCCGTGTTGACCCGAGACAAACATTTGTTTAAATAAGTCTGTTTGTCTTGTGAGTCTGTATTTATAAAAGAAAAGTATTTTATGTAGTATATTACCAGTTATCTGGTTTCCATAGTACAAGCTCTGCTTAGTTTGGGATCAGATCACCGTGTGTGTTAATATCCCACTATATTACTTATTATTATAATTATATATAGTATCATGCCTATATTACCCGACGGTGTAGGCAGAGGTGAATGTCACTCACTTTTTGCCGGCTATATTAAGTCCCATACGTAATAGGGGGCGAGCAGTTCATCGGGCACAGTTCCAAACTTCGACCTGCAAATAAGATACTCAAGTATATTAGAAAAAGTTTGTTACTCAACCCGGGAATCGAACTCGGGACCTTGCGGTTATTAAGTGAACACGCTTACCATTAGACCACCAATGAAGTTGAACAATGTAAATTACTAGGTAGGTAAGTAATAGGTATTTTATTTTCAACCTTAGTTATATTTTGCTAATTAAATGAAAAATCGTCAATAAATATTTGAAATTATATAAACTTATTATTGCTCAGGTTTTTATAGTTTTCGGATTTCTACTAGTATTTGAGTTATATTGAAGCATTTTAAATGAATGATGTGAATGAGTTTAGAAACAGGTATTTTAGAAACATTGGACATAATTTAATCGTTTTTCTATTTCTGTTTTGGCTACATTTACCTAACAACAAGAATTTATATACCCAGTTTGCTATCAATCTAAGGGTCCAACCCATAAATCTTCCTTACGATCTAGAACCCCAGTGATCTAGTCAGCATTTGGCCACCCGTAGGTGTGGACAGCCGGTCAAAGGGTTCCGGCTAACCACTAAATCAGTTCGAAGTGTTATTTGTTTTAGTAGATCTTTAATACCACTGCGGACCTCAAATTAATTTATGTTTTACGAAATTTAAAAAACTTTTTTGTATTTCAAAACTGAACACAAAATCCGATATTTAGTTTAAAGTCGCAACACAATAGGTACAATATAAATTGAATTGCAGTTTAAGTACATGCAATATACTACTTAAAAAAAAAAACTACTGAATTTTCTGGTAGCGTTTCTCAATAACGGCAACGCCACATTCTGCAAGAAAATATATTATTTAGACTTAGAAAGATGATGGTACCTACTCGTATCTTCACGTTAGCCATTTAACAGTAGCAGTTAAAGTTTCAAATAAAAACACTTCAAAATAAATGTACAAGCAAATAAATCTACGGTCGTAGTACAAATCGTTCAATAATACATTGACAAGCGAAACTGGCCTTAGCGCAGTAGAAATAAATAAATAATTCGTTTGTATCAATTGGAAAAGAAACATTCTCCCATCGACGACGGTTCTTGTAAATCTTCGATAGCAATCTTGATGTACGAACGGATGCAAAACGGGATCGTCTCAGAACCAAAGCGGTTTGATTTAAGGAAATCCCTGAAGAAACACAGTAAGTATCGTATGTAACATAGTATAATACACTTTGCATATCCAATTGTAATCTCAATTGTTTAGTTCAGTCATTCGGGGATATGTAGATTTAACGGCATTACGTCGATTTGTGTAATAACTCTCTGTTTCCAAATTTCTATGTAAATAGTCGGTGAAATACTCAAAGAGTAGGTAAGCAGGAAGTTTATACAAAAGATATTTGCAGACATGAGTGCAGAGAGAGAAATCCCTGCATTGGGCACCTAGTGCTTAATATTCGAACTTTTTGCATAAAATAGAATAGGTATTCCTAATATAAATAATATAATAAAAAAATGAAATAAAATAAATAAATAAAAAGGTTTTTTTGTCGCTATACCTACTATTGTTTGTTTTATTTTTATATTTCATAAAAACTAAATCGAATGAAATAAATCATATTTGTGTGTGTTTTAATCTAATTGAGTTTGGTTAAACACCCAGCGTGATTTATCAACGCAATTTGGGAATGCGTGATAAAATTTATAGCGGTACTCGAACAAAATAGAGCTATCCTGCTGTGGCTCTTGGTGATTTTAATCTGATAATGCAAATTTTTAAACCCTTCTTAAGAGCCTTGTAAAAACATAACACATTATTTTAACCATCTATCTTCTCATAATAAAAGCGTCTTATTGAAACAAACAATCGAAAGGTCACTCATTCCCTTACGTAATACGTAATCTATCTTAAAATAGGAGAGACTGCTATAAAAGGATTTAGGTCATTCTGGACATTCCCCCCTAAAGGTGAAGAATAGGAAAATTAAGCCTACACGTAAGTTATATTTTTTATATACAAGGGCCTGAGCTGCGGTGGCGCAGCGGTATCGGCCTCGCCTTTGAAATAAAAGGTCGCGTTTTGATCGGTCCCCGTTCATGCCAATATAAATCTATGTGTGAATTGTTTTATCGCCGCTGCTCAATATCAGTTAAGGAAACCGTAAAAAACAGGCATATCTGAGTACTAATCATCTCTAAGACATGAGACATCCACCAACCCGCACTTGACGGGCGTGTGTGGATTAAGACCTAAACTCTTTCAACACGTTAAGTAAGTAGTTAAGAGAAGACCTATACCCAGCTGTGGGACACTAATAAAAAGGGTTAAAAACCAAAACCAAACAAAATCAACTCAGAATTCAAGACACTGTGAGCTCAGTTTGCTTAAATCGGAACGCAACTTAAATATTAATGTTTGAAGGTAGTCAGTAATAATTGTGATTAATATTATTGGACGTCAAAAACCTCAGTCCACCCGTGAACATGAAGCCTGAAAAGACTTTGAAACGTCGGGATCAAAAAAACCAAAAAATAAAAACGAGATAAAATCCGTTAAAAAGTAGTTTTATTTCAAAAAGGGTTGAAGTGAAGTGACATGGCCTAATTGAAGCAAATTTGGATTCTGCTACGAACATGTGTGACACTTGTTAGTATGCCAAAAAATTTATAATACCTACTACTTAGAACGTGTATGTATACCTATTTATAGGACAGCTTATATAAATTTTAACCGTATCTACAGACGTAGGTAATAGGTAATCTTTCAATTTCTAACAACTTTACTATCAGTAACCTCGTGAAGTTGAATTTAGTAAATTGAATTTAGTTGTTCCAAAAAATACTACGTTTAAAAAACCGACTTACAAAACAAAAATGTTTAGAATAACTTTATGAAGATTTAATTTAATACACCTCTTAAGCAAACTTAATAGGTACCTTTAATATTAATAAGTATTATAGTTTGAATGTGTTACCCACTGATAGGTTTGAAGTCGGTGCCAAGCTAAATGTACCTGTGTAATGTTTACAATATTGATTTTTTCTAAAAATGTATATAAAATTGAAACTACTGGACCAAACTATGTAATTTTTTATGGGATCAAATGGCAATGATTCCGCATCAATTAAAAGAAGAACCACGTAAATCGGATCATTGATCTCAGCGTAATTGGTGTACATACATAAAAATATATATATATATATATATATATATATATATATATATATATATATATATATACCGATCGAATTGAGAACCTCCTCCTGAAGTCGTTTAAAAGCCGAAACACGCGTGCACTCAAGTTATCTGTGAGATTGTTGTGAGGAGAAAATAAACTTTTGGCACGTTCGTTAACGACTGGTGTGGTTGATTTGGCAGATGTTATTTTAGTCATTAGAGGAAAAAATCAATTAATAACCGCCGTTTGTGTACAAAATTGATTACTGTCCGCTTCTGAAGTCAGCCGTCTGACCGCTCCTGAGGCATCCGTGTGAACTCTGAAAATAATATTGCCTAATCTTTTATCCTTTTCTTATCTATTAATAATCTTCAAAGTATGAAAGAGATGTTGCTTAGGAAGTAAATGTTGCTTCTCTTCTTCGTGACCACGGTTTGATTGATGAACAGAGAAAACGCCTCGAGTGAGTTAATCACGCCTAAATTTAATTTAGAAGGAATAACAACAAAGAAGCTATTTATTATATTTTGTTTGTTTTAGATACCATTTTCTTTTTCTGCAATCTAAATTTTTAATGTCCTTTTTTATTTAGAGAACGTGTTATGTTTGCCCACAACACATTCTATAAAATGCGCTTTTTTTGTAACACTTTTTTTGTCTAAGCAGATATCGTAAGTTATATAGCTCCGTTTACGCGTCAAACGTTTCGTGGGAGACTAAAATTAAGATAAACGCTTCCCATTAGACCCATTTAATGTTGGAGCAATTCGGGTCTATAAACATAATGCTCTTAATAATAGTAAGTAGATAGACTCTAATATTAGTCGTTGAAACTATAGCACATTGAAATGCATAGAAAGGGTTGCATAATTTAGAAGACTTCGTATAAAATCTAATTTAAATTAAATTAAAAAAGTATTAAATATTATTATTAAATATATTTAATTTTATTTAAACCGATCACGTAACCTATCAAGGCGTTAAAAAAGAGAGTGATTTAATCCTAATGCATAATAAAATATGTTGTTGTATTACGATATTAGTACTCGAAAGACGCTTTGAGATATCTACCTAGAAAGATTTTATTAAAAAAATATATTTGTCATTTTTATAGCCTTATCATTCTATTGTTGACAGCTTTTACGTTTATTTTTAAGTCTAAACAGTATTTGATAACTCCACTCCTTTCATTGTTCTTAACCGATTTACTGTCCATCGCTCATCATTTCGAGATAACGTATAAATAAATAAATAATAAAGTAAATTGAAAACCTTTTCAAGTAATTGTTGAGCGGTGAATGAGTCTTGGCTGTAATGACACCGGAACCTTTGATAGGCTCCACCACTCTTAAACAAACAACTTACACAGATTCGTTTCTTAGTATACAATAAATCAAAGGATTCGCTTGTAAAATTAATTGATGTTAATGGAATAAATTCTTTTTTTTTTCTACCAGTAGTAGTAAGTAGTGACCGTGGTACGGATAAGTCGATATTCGTGACCACTTTTTTCAACGAAGATATGGTTATAAATATTTCAGTACATTTTCTCATCTTTGTCTCCTAAAGGCTCTACTGCTCATTGAAAATACAGGTACTTAACATCCTAATCTTGTGCACATTCTAGCAAATTGATTGCTACTGATCTAATCAAATTAAAAAGATATAGATAGCTAACTTGCCAATATTTAACTTAATAGTTAACTAACTTACTAATACTTCTAGGACTATACCCACCACTGCAACCTTTGGTACTTTTGCAAGTCAGGATCAGCAGCGCTACAAAAACGCTCAAAGTTTTAAACTGTCTTGGACCCTGGACATATTTTGTAAAAAAGATAATTGTAAGAGCTGGAAAGTTTAAGTATCCACTTCCCTCTAAACAAAACGGAACACAGCGGAAACTAAAGGAGACGTCAAAGTATAATTGTATTAAAAAATACATAACAAACTTAGCAATCTTTCAATTTCACTAAGAATTAATTATTTATTTCTTAAAATAATTATTTAATTTTGCATAGATTATTTTATGCTAACCCTACCTGCCCGACAAAAGAATGATTTTATCAAACAGGCAGATGTATTCAACTTGTTATCAGAAGTGCGTGGGTGGACGATTCGCGAAGGTGTATGTTGCCAATGAACTGATCTCAATGTTGTCCATTGTTGTCAACCCCTGCAAGTAGTGGCACGCGCCGCTTCTGTTAACTTCCGTATGTACTTACTTATGTATACAGAAGATCAAACACGAATAACTGTATGAATAGGGATTTAATAGAAATATACATAAGGTCAATAATATCAAATAAGGTCAACAAAACAGTTTAATTAAATTCAAAAGTAGATAACTTCATTATGCACCATTCTTTACACAGTTAGGCGTAAACTACTTACCGCGTTACTTTACCTAAATACGTTTACATAACTACGGCATAATGACTATTTTTATATACATAATTTGTTGTTGCCTTTTTTGAGTCAGCCAAAAACAGCAACTGGCAGTTTTGGACATGCCGAGTGCAACACAAAACATTAAAACAGTTTTACAATGTATCAATCAGTTTTTATTTAATTAAAGTTAAGGAACTTTGTATTTTCAACCTTGTTGCAGTCTTTGCTGAATCCAAACCCTTTTGATTAATACCGCAGTAGTAATGATAGATGCACCCTTCCAGGTAAGGGCTGCAGGGACCGCCGGCCGTGAGCCACCCTCCGAGCCTAATGCAATTACACACTCATTAGTTCTAACCTATTTTTATTTGTTTTTTCGTGCAATAACCTATGGCGCCACAAACGTCGCGTACTCTACACAAAAAAGTTGGTCACACGCCTAATTTTAATAGAAAGTCACCAATATTGAGCTTTAAGTGGCAATAAATAAAGCCTACATCATCGTTCTAATTCGAATTAGAGTTTGCCCGAATTTGTTTTGGACCCATAAAATGATGTTACCTTATTTCCTGTCCAACCAGTCGCAGCCATGTACCATAAAATTTAATTAATTTGTGCATATTCAATAATATCAATATATTTAATGATATGTTATAAATAAGCCTGCTTTATTTCTGCTTACATAAGTTTCTAGTACACAATATAAATAGGTACATAATTTCACAAAACGAACGCATTAATTTGTAGTTGTAGTTCAGAAAATCTTGATCATCAATGGGAAGTTTCAACATCTTTATGTTATTCGGTTTTGTTAATAAATAGATTTAATCATATAAACTTATCTTCGCTTATAAAGTGGATTTATCGCTCAATTAATGATCATTTTGTATCTTCTTAAGTAGATTATTTTTTAAAGTGTTACATCACACTTTTTCGATGCTATGATGTCCAATGTTAAACTTAAGTACCTAAATGTAATATATTGTGAGAAAATGCAGTAGACCTAGTTATATGTAACTTGCATACTAAATATCTGTTAGAGACAAAACCTGTTTAGATGGGTGGATGTTTGTAACTATTACACGCAAAATCGGCGGAGGTGTTTTATCTGGGCCTTATCGTTATAAACTTGTCAGAAATCAATTATATTTATAGCATCCGAGCCTGAAGCGCTATGTCCTGTATTTAATTTTGGCGGCTTGGTCAAGACCTTCGCCCTGTGCGTGTAAGCGAGGCGTATTCATAGTCAAGAATATTAACTCTGTATGTGAAAAAAATTGCTAAACATTTTTCTACATGTAGGATGTCTATTTTGGATTTTACGAAGTAAAACAGTAAATAATTTAGTTTCTTGTTTTTATTTAAATTTAATTCAAACCAGAAAATACATCTTCGTCGCCATACGTCCTACTCAACTATATCTATATCTTTCTAAACATATTACATGGTTTTATTTTGTGGATCAACTCAAAAACTCGATGTGTGATATTGCAACGTATGATACTACGTCAATGACAAGACTATACATGCCTTTTAACATCCTCAACCGTAGTTAATTCGCTGGCTGATAATAATTAATAAGCCCGAGCAACATGCTCGTGACCACCGAAGGGTGTCGTGACCGCGGCATCTCTGACCCAGCACAGATTGAGATATCAAAATTCACATTTTCAATCCCACGGTGATACACCCGTTTGTTTTATAGAATTCATTTCAGTTAGCCTTGAGGGTAGAACTTAGTTCATGAAATGCAGTTTTTTTTTAAAGAAAATATGGTTACTGCTAGGTCTCTACTACGCATTGAATCGAAGCAAAACGTTTAATATACTTACCTTTTGGTATAGTTGTCGATGGCCTGGAGGATGACGTCTCATACTGCAATAAAATAAAAGTGTGTTTGGGATATTCCTAATCAACCGACTTCAAAAAAGGAACAAGTTCAACTCTATTCTAGTCTGAAGTGTGACACTCCTGAACATACTCCAAAGAACATATTAAGCCGGCAATACCCCTAGGCAATAACGAGTTCGTCAATACGAAAAAAGTTTTCGATTACTAGGACCTATTTTGAACTTGTTCTTTTACTTTATTTTCATAATTATTATTTTGTTCGTACAAAACATATATCAAAAAGAAAAGAATAGATAAAATAGAATAAAATGGAAATATAACTATTAAGTTAAATAATTTGTAGATATATTTGCAGTTTAACTTATTATCGTTACAGGTTCATCATAGTACATTTAAAAAAAAAATAGTATTGAAGTGTACCTCGTAGAACACATAAACCGTCAATCCTGTCTCTGATCTCTTACCAAACGTATAAGTTACGCCAATCAGTTAACAACTTAATTAATCTTAGGTACACAAAACATATTAGAAGTTTCTTTTTTGTAATCTACCACGATTTTCATGTAGAAAATTAAATATATTTTCTTACTGTGTTATTTAAGTATAATCTCATGTAACTTACGTGTAATGTCGTAATGAGAATAAAGATCTTTGAACCGAAACCGAAAATTGTTAAAAATTTGTAACTAGTCGTTAAAAGTAGCAGAATAGGCTCGTGGTTATCTCGTATTCTAACTTCTTAAACTGATCAAGAAAGATAAACAGTACAGATTTCATAGCTAAATCTTTTTACACTTTGCTGCGGGACATTATCTTACATCTACGTAATGTTCAGTGCAAGTGGCTAATTGTTTTGTTTGCGTACTATGATCGTATCCAGACAATGCTCACGATGGGCCGGCCTTGTCTATACTGCTCTGATTTATATTTCTGACTAGATGTATCAGGTCCTACAGCGTTAGTTACTTTGTTGTGAATTTACGAAGAAGTTATTCATAATGTATAATTTCAATGTATATAATAGTTGGTTTAAACGTTACTTAGACTATAATATTAGCTAGATTATAAACAATACGAGTTACCCGGTAATCAATAACTACAACTATAAACTAAACTTACAAATAATAAATATCTTAAATAAATAAATATACTAAAATACAATTAATAGATAAAAATGGAAAATTTTAAAGTCCCTAACTATGGAATTCAACCCTAACTGAGCCCAAGGTAAAGGTAAGGTAAAGGCAAACCTCGTTGAATACCAATAATTAATACCTTTTTAATTTCACTTACTTAGTTATTTACGTTGACTAATAAATGAGAAAGTGGATATATGTTTGTTACAGCTCCAAGATAAAACTACTCAACGGATCCGAATGCAATATTTTATTATGGAAATAAAATATATAAAAAAATTTTTTTTTTCAAATTTCTGAATTCGAATACCGCAGTTATTAAGTGAACGCTACCACTACAAATGCTGGAATTAACCGAAAAATTCACCTTGAATTTCAGTCATAAGACGGTCAAGTTGTATTGATGTGCTGGAGATGCTGAGATGATCATTTTCTAGGAATCGAGTACCATAATAGTAGATGCATAGTACAGTAGTAAAGCAATAGAGGACCGCAGAGGAGACTATTGTAAGTAGATACATTATTTAAAACTAAATTTCTACCCGCGTCTTCACCCGCATAACCTACGTTTCATATCAGGACCAGCAGTGGGATTAACAGGGCAATTTTGTTTTCAAATTGGACCAGTAATCCCTGAAATTAGCGTGTTTAACTAAACAAACTCTTTAGTTTTATAATATTAAAATATAGATGACACTTTGTTCCGCAGATAGCACCTTACTATACTCAGACAATAAGTTCTTGCAAAGATAAACCCGTGTTTGTTTTAGCCTGAAGCTTCTCTGTAACATTTAATTTTACAAGTCTTATCTAGATGAAGGGCGTTCGGTTGTGCCTTATGGCTTTATTAAATTGAGATAGATTTACCTGTATTATAATCTTATTATATCTGCTTCGGTGCTACAGGAGTAAACAAGCATGTTTGCTTAAAAACCGCAAGGTCCCGGAGAGAATAAAGACACATAGGTATTTACAAGTAGCATGTAGAAAAAATTTAGCGGTATCTACCAAGCTCCTGTTTGTGCCTGATTAACGGTAATTGGATGTATTTCAATACTTGACATAACCTAACATAGCGCCATGCCTGTATTAGGTACCTACCCGACAGTGAAGGCAGAGGTGAGTATCACCTATTTTTTTAAGTTGTTGTAATTTTTTTAATATAGCTAGCTTGTAGCTACTACCTACTGTGAGCTATAGAGTAGATAGTCGGTTTAATGAATACATGTTTTTTAACTTTATACACTATTCACGCCCAACGTAAATTATGTCGATATAAATTCGTTGATAGGTAAAACCTTGGATTACACCTGCGTCTTTATGTCAACGATTACATTTGTGGGTTACTAATAAAAGTTTAAAATTCAACCAAACGCTTACTGTAGAGGTGCCACGCCGCGCCGTGGTAGGTAGATACCGATTTAAAAACGTTACTGCAATTTTACAAAGGAAGTTATACCTAATGACGTAAAATCCGAAAAATAATACTAACATTTACGTACCTTCTATTTACGTACTGTGACGTTTATCTTTCTTTTTTAATTTAAGGTTTACCATTGTTGGTGTATCTAAAAAAGTTCTCTCCATTTGGCTCGATCTAGAGCCGCCTCTTTCACTTCCCTATACGACATGACACCAACCTTTTCCTTTATTTTATTTTACCAAGCGTTGTCTTAGGTGGATGTAGTAGTATGATTTGAAATTTAAATTATGCTTAACAAAACTAACAGTTAATTATTAACAGTAAAATTAAAAATGTTCAAGCAAATAAACAGACAGTTAAAACTAAAGAAAACATTCAATACAAGCAGTAGTTACAGTCATGTTCATATGTCTACGTAAGTCGAGATTGGTATCAAATCTACTTCTTTACGTATAACCAACTTACACCAACATTTGCCAAACAATAGTTTACAAAATTTTAGTACCTTAACATTTTAAGAATAAGGTCTAAAATATTATAGCAGATATACGTACAATTTCTGATAGGTTTGTCGTTGCATAAGTCGAAACTTTTGTCCTGTTATCTGTATTGGATCTGCCGCTAAGTTTTACGGTAATCGTAGTCTGTAGTACTTTTAAACAATTTATGGTCATTGTTTTTTCTCGGTGGGTGTTATGTTAGCAAGCCACAATGTTCAGAATTTCTACCTGATGCGAGTTCACTTCTACCAATAACAATTTCAATATTTTCTCACTCCTTAGACATTTCAATTATACCAGATGTTATCTTATCAATTGGGCTGGTAGATCCAGAGCTCTTCGACTCACTTCAGTGGGATTACGGTCTTTTTGTGTCTCCCCTTGATACTATGAAGCTTCACGTATTGTCTCTCCGTACGTCTTATCCATTACCACTTCTATTAGTCGGGGACACATGACGCCTATCTTCCAGACATTATTGACTTCGTTGTTTCACAAAATTACACTCAGCTGAGTGTAATTTTTTAAAGTGAATTGAATGAACCTATCATTTATGCTCTAGCTATTAAATACAACTATTAAGAATTTTATGTTAATTCCTTATTTATCATTTGATAGCCAACTTTAACACAACATTGTAACTAAGTGAGCTATCTATTTTACAATTATAAAACTTACATATTTTGAAGTAAATGTCAGTAAGAACAACATCTCGCTGGCTATATTTAGGCCCCATACGTAATAAGAGGCGAGTTTATTGCCACTAATCGGGCACAAATTAAAACTTTAAGCTGCTACTAAGATTTTTCCAAGTAGATAATATGTACTGTAATTAGAAATATTTTTTAACCTCGTGTATACTAAGTGCACCAACGAGGAACTTTTGCTAAATTGACATCCAATTTACAACGCATTAGCTTTTTCGCCTCCTCTACATCGGTCTTTGCTGACCTGTACGTGAAATGAGTATTAAGTACTAAAATTCGAAAACGTTCACTGGAAACCGTTGTCTCCGCCCAATGGGCAGCTGTCCCAGGACTAAGCCTCTATTATGGGTTTCGCATAAACACGCTGTCGACCCATAAAAGCGATCGCGCCGAGCTTCAATTTATTCTTGAAATTAACCTGTCGCATGCACTTAAGAACTTGTACGGCGAATGTTTCAATGCAGATTGGGGCATGCTGATGCTGTTTCTAATTGATGCTTGTAAAGGACAAAATCATGCAAATCCTTTTAACGAAGAAATAGTTGATGGAATTAAATAAAAAAATTCATGTTGGAAACATACATTTAGTGCCTGTGTACTTATTAAAACTTTTTTATTATGTAAAACTAGTTTTCCGCCCGCGGCTTCGCCCGCGGATGTCGGTTATCGCGCTAAACCATTAATCTCTTTTTTCGCAGTCGGATAAAACTATCCTTTCCCGGGTCTCGAACTATCTCCATACAAAATTAGTTCAGTAGTGTAGGCGTGTAAGCAACATTTTGAAATCGGCAAGCACCCATAGGTATATCCATAAATCTATAGGGGTTTCTTAAAAAATACTACGTCTCTTAGACCATGATCATTGTAAGTTTTTCATTCAATATTTAAGAAGAAATAAAATTTAAATTTCGAATTCTAATAATCGGTCTGAGTTATCAAACGTCATTGTGTCAAAATAAAAAGTAATTTAGCTAAAAAGCACGAAGGAGTACTGATATCAACTTTGAAGAAAATCAAACTCAGAATAATTTCGCAGGCTTCTCCCGCGTAATATTAGGATAAAAATAAAAAAAATTGGAAAAATAAAAAACACGTGTTTCATTATTTGTTTTTAGCTTTATTTATACCGAATTTGAAGTGAATCGGACCAAGGACTAAACAGTTATGGAATATTTAGTATTTCCAAAAAAACTCATTTAACACCCCCACCGGGGGTAGTTCTGGAAAAATAAAAAACACGTGTTTCATGATTTCTTATAAGGTATATGTGTGCCGAATTTGGAGTGAATCGGACTTCAGACTATACAGATACAGAGAAACTTTAATTTTTACCATTAAAACTCATTATCCACACCTCATAGGGGTAATTATGGAAAAATAAAAAACCCGTATCTCATTATTTGTCTTAAGGTTTATGTGTACCGAATTTTAAATGAATAGGACCAAGGAATAAAAAGTTGCATACAAACTTCACCCCTCTATTTAACCCTCTTAAGGGATGATTTTTGGAAATATTGTTAGCCTATGTCCTATTCTAGGGTATACATTACCTACATTTCAAAGTTCATTAAAATCGGTTGAGCGGTTATGGAGATACGCGGTAACAAACCTTCACACACACACACTTACTTTCGCATTTATAATATTAGTAAGATAAAACGTATTAGGTACGCACTTACTCAAAAGTTACAATAAACATAATTATAGCAACCGGTTTTTCTAAATAACTGGTATGAAAACCGCAAATTTCGGCTTGGACTCATCAAAATTAAAAATTAGTTCGATTTTATTACGCTGATTAGGGGTATAAAGCTATGTAATACTTCTAAGAATATTAAAAACTTATCATTATTCTTAGAAACACTAACTTCTATTTTAATAATTACTAATGGGTGGGGGAATATTGGCTAGTAAACTCATGCGCAGATGTATTATCGCACCTGCCCTACGACAATTTACACAATTCATAAGTACTCATATATGTCTTAGTGATTGGAACATTTATGTAATAGTATAGACAGGTAATCTTTCGTAAATGAAAATTAGTTAACCGTAATGTGTTAAAATTATTTTAAATCCTACTACCATTATCATCGGGATGATGTGAAAATGACGATGGGTGAATGAAAATGATTAAAAGAATTTAGAACACATTTTTTTTATTCTACGATAGGCTGACGCTTGACTACAACTTGCCTGATGTTAAGCAAAAATATTTTATTACCTTTATTAATGGACAGAGTAGTGAGATATAGGTACTAGGGATTATTTGGTGCCCTATCTCTATTGTAACCTTATGGACTATGGGAAAACTGATTTTTGAAAAGACTGGTTGGATTTATTTCAACCTCAGTATATTTTAAATTAAAACAATAGAAAAACACATATCTGACTCAACTCCATCACAAAATATATTGTTTTGATTTTATTATTAACAAATTGTACCTGATATAGATTTTAAATTAAAATATTTTCATATCAGACTCCAACTTCAACCATTTTCAGAGTCCCACTGCTGGCTACGGATCTTCTCTCAACTATTTTATGAGTCTTAATCCACACACGCTGGCCAAGTGCGGGTTGGTGGATGACACATGTCCTCGAATGATTAGTTCTTAGACAAGCCGGTTTGTTCACGATGTTTTTCTTCACCGATATTCAGCAGCGGAGATGAAACAATTCACACAAAGATGTGTGGGTGTGTGGGCGCGACCGGGATTCGAACCCCCGACTTTATTTTTCTAAGGCGAGGCCCGTACCGCTACGCCACCGCTTCTCTATTTTATCAGACTAATAAATAATTATGCACAGAGAACGGATGCGGATGCGTTTAAGAGTGTATTTACAAGTGAGATGCCATCAAACATCCATATGTAAATAAAATCAGGAAAAATAAATAATAATTTATTTCATTCCAAAGTTATGTCTTCAATTTTATAACACTATTAATTATATGTTCACAAGTAGTCACCTGTAAATGAGTTCATTGAAGTAAAATCAACCGTAATTCCACTTATCAAAAGGCACTCTTCGTTTAATGTTGCTCTTACATTTTTCTGATATAATTATGAAAAAGAAATGCGTGGAGACGTCTTCAATTTTTATTTTTCCAAGAACGCCTAATTTCTAAACAATTGGCTAAAATATTTCATCAATAAAAATACAGTATAGTTACAATAGTTAGTTAAAATACTTTGCGTTGCAAATGTAATTTTAGAATTTTAATCGATGAATCTGAAGGAGACTTTGCCTGTGTGTCCTGAAATCCTTATTCCCTTGGAGATGTAGCGGACTGTATGATTTTGGAGTTGAAATAAACACAAAATGGATACGCCACATTAGTTAGTTTGTTGGCACGGACGGAACACGAGAGAGAGAATGCAACAGAATAGTGTTGCCATTAGGTACGACATATTTTTTTTAATTTATTAAAATATATTTTTATGTTGGTAACAGAATCTAAAAACTAAAAGTGCTTATTAGAAATACAACGATAAAGTGAAGTATGTAGCTATGTAGCTTCCTTGTACTACCTTTAATGTCATGAATCTGTATTTTTCTGTAGACAATGTTGTTTTAAATCCTATTAATTTTAACATAAAAAAAGTATTGACAATTATAGGGACTGCCGATTGAAGTGAAAACCGTGAACTCTCGCGATTTTACCCATCCAAAAAGCGTCTAACGCGCATAGCACACGGCCGCTATGCATGCGCCAGTTACGATGAACATGTCGGTGACACGTACCCATAAGATTTTCCCCTACAACAAAGTGCCTAATGCGGCTAAAGAAGTTTTCACTTCAAAAATATTACAAGCGTCTCCATAGTTTTTTTTATCTTTAAGTTTTCAGTAAGCCAACGACTTGCAGGCAGGTGCCTTGGCCGCACACTTCTTTCATTAAAATTAATACCAATGTCGCGTGTGCATTCTTACTCGATAACGCCTCAACGTAATTAAGGTATGGGTTTAAACGAGCCGAGTGAGCTCGGGCGGGCGCGCGACTGCCACGCGCCTCCACTGCCCGCCGCCAACGGGACTTCACGAAACGTTTAACAAGAAATTTTGTTTCCATCAATACTCCTGTCCGATATCAGATTAAGAAGTTCAACTGGTTATTTTTCAAGCATTTAATTACATTTATAATCAGTATATGTTTTTATGGTTTAAGGATAAGTATTTCTTTGTGTTAAGTTTCGTGTAAAATTATTGATCTACCTTAGGTACCATGTTATTTAAGTATTTATTCTCTATTTATTTCTCCGCGTAACGTAAGTCCGTAGGAACTTATAAAACTGTCATTCTAGCAAAGTTGAGGCTGGTTGCTATTAAAGTGTAAAACTGTATAAACACCTCGGCCATCACTGTTTTTAACCACCACTATCAAAATTGATCGATAATGTCGATCAATTATCCATGCATCGTCCGTAATAAGTTAGATCCTCTATAAATAACTCAGATGCATACACTTGAGTTAAATACACTTGTTCATAGTTTATACTCAAGACGACGAACTTGTCTCTATCAACGATCAGTGTTTGGAAAGAAAAAATATTACAAAAATGAATTCCTGTTTTGCAGGCCGCTGCGAAGTTAAATGATACAAAATATTAAACACGTATATCGAGTTTGTTTATTGGCAATCAGTATTCGAGGGTTTATTTATGTTGCTCATTCTTTAGCTGTTAACACTTTGAACTGACGATCTTTCGTCTCAGTTCCGATTAAGCCAATAAAACTGACTGTATAAAAGATTACACAATCCAGCTTACATAAGAAACAATACTAATTATCTGTTTAAGGGCATCTTATCGCCGGCTAACGAGGTGTTATAAACCTATAAACGAATTTTACACGCCTTGTTTGTCGGCAAATGAGGCTGTTCCCTAAACTAGCTTTATTTATAGACCCTCGCAAGACCGAGAGCAGATAATGTGAAATACAACATACTAAATAGTACAAGTTTCTTCGTTATCTAGAATTAAATTGTCGTTGATAGAGTCGGGTACTTTTTATGTTTTTACGCATATAAAATAATTAAAACTTGTAACTGTAAAGAAAGCATGAAATGTAATTAGTAAAACTTTATAGAAGTCATATAATATACATACCTACGTAGTTACAACGGGAATTTAAAATAACTGACACGAAAACCCAATTTTTATCGGTCACTATCGTATTGAAAACTAGGGAACTACTACCCGCAATACCATTGTCTCCGAAAGTATCGATTTTGAAATCGAATAGCCATCAATCGCTTTATCGGAAAGGTCAATGCAAAATCGAATCACCGCCGAATCGTATCTCCGTCACAATCGGTATCGGGACGTCGTGCGTCAGCGGCTGTGTTCCTACGTGAGGACGTCCGACGTCACGTCAATTGTAGGTGGCGGGACTAAGCGATGCGAGGTCTGATAGTCTGTGTGTCACTGTCTACAAGCTTCCAGACATATTATTTGCATCTTAGACGTTTAAGAGACGTATTTTATCTGTTTTTACTAGCATATGGGTTGAAATAGATGTATATTACAAATAATAAAATCATTAGCGAGTACGTTTGTGCACGCTAACTCCAGAAACAATTTAATTAAGCGAGACTTAACTTTTTACCCATTATATTGTATGTATCATTTCCATCAGCAATTTTCAAATAGATTACATTAAGACTGAGTACTTAGTTACCCAATACTTAGAAAAACGCTTAAGTGATACTTGAAAGTAAAACAAAAAATAATTTGAAGCAATGCTTTAGGTACTTTTAGTTTTGATACAATTAGTTAGTTAAATCACAAGTTTATTTTCGTTGTCACTTTATCAGAAGAAATCAAGGCCTACCATGTCAACAGCAAAAGTGAGTCTGAAATAATTCATTGCAACTTAAATGCATTGAGCTATTCTGAACTAAATTCCATATAAAATACAGTGTAAATATTCATACAAATGATTTACGTCTAATAAATTTCATATCATCGTCATTTCAATATATCACACCTTGTTGGCGAGGTCCGCTTTGAAGCGGAGAATGTTACATATGAAATGTAATGCTGCTTTCACATGCGTGCATCCAACTTGACATTCAACGGGCACAAACACAGGAACATGCGCTTGAATAAACTGCTCGCTGTTTGTATCCTTTGATTGGTGCAAAATTTTTGTTTTTAATTTGAGTTCGTCCTCATGATTGCTCAATATCTTTAAAAAAAAGTTTGCTTGCCGAGTTGCTTCGCGGAGTTGCGCGAGTTTGAATTTGCTTGGCCTACTTATGCATGCTGAGCTACATGCCGAATTGCATATTGGTTGCTTGCGAGATTGCTTGCTGGGTTTTGCGGCGCGCATGTGAACGCACCATTAAACATTCTCTTTATTAATACTTAATACAATCACCCTTTGACTCGATGAATAGGAGTCACTCAACGCGTCGTTAATCAATCGGTATTGGGTTCGAATCAGGTAGTTCTATTGTGTGATCGATGGCGGCTAGCTTTGCGTTTATGATTTATTAACTGTAGTGATTTATAAACTTGGTTTTAATGAGCCTAGAGCCTTCAATGAATGAGGAACAGCTACTATTCTGAGTTACTCTTGTTATCGATCTGTTGTCCGATTCCCATTTAGCATGACAAACTGATTTTTTCTCTACTCAATTGATGATACTTAAAATAGATAGGTTAAGCTAAAGCCGCACTGCCAAGCGGCCTTACCATGTTCCGGTGCGATGTCTGGTGACACCATACAGTGAGGGTGGGTCGGAATTGTTGCCCCTTTACAGTTTCTAACCTTAAGGAGGCTCATTCCACTGCCACCTTCTCACCGATAACCATTAGTAATCAAGAGTGAATCAGTATACTGGGCTGGCGCGTTCCACCTTGGCCTGCATCATTGCTTAACATCAGGCAAGTTGTGGTCAAGCGCCAGCCTATCGAAGAATAAAAAGCCTACCAACCGCCAAGTGTTGTATGGGTGGATAGATACTTGTAGATAACTACAAGTATTTCACGCAAAAACGACTAGATTTCCTGCATAGTTTGAATAAAATTCACGTATGGTACCTATCGACCTCTATAGTCGAGCGGTGTAAGACGTCGGATTGGGCTTTCTGTGCCCGGCAGGTTTCGAGGTCTGGTTGGTTGAGGGACTCGGTGCCTCGAAGAGCACGTTAAACCACATGTCTCGATTGTCATTTAAAACATCAAAAGCAATCGTAACAGTTACCTAGTTAGAAGCCTAATATAATCTGACACCTGGCCTAACCATCTCAGTTACAAGTTCCCTATGGGTTTCGAGGTCTGATGGTAGTCACTCGTTTAATTCTGGTAGCAGCTGCAACATGTCCAACTGGGAGCCGACCCTTATAAAAATGGGAAAAAGACAAGGAAAATTATATGTACTTACGAACCTGTATCTACTATTATTATTAAATAATAATATTGTAAACACTCTTACCATCCGACACGTGGGATGACGCAAACGCTAAACAACTAGAATAGAATTCTCAGTGTATGAGAATGTACTGGGAATGACACTAGCTTTCGATATGAATGACATTATATATAAGGTCTATAGTCTCATTTCTCTATATTAAGAATAGGGATCACGAAAAGGTATGAAACGTCGATTATTAATTAGTTCGACCCTAAGGTTTAAAAAATGTCCTATTAAGATAAAACGCATTAAAGTTATGGAGTAGGAGTGTCTCCGCTGTATAAAATTTACCTAGGTGTTAAGTCATTTGAGATTTCACTTGGACGCCGCCATTTTTAAGGAAACACAAAAAAGACGTGTTTAATATTTTTAATTTATTTATCTGACGGCAAAACGAAAAGTAATTTGGGATCATCCCTATTCTATTTGTTTAGCGGATTAGCGTTTAAGCCACCTGTGTAATAAAAATACGGTTTTTTTTCACCAAATGTAGGATACAATATATACAACTAGCTATATAAATTAGAACAATCAAGTATAGCATAGTCAATTTATAGTCTAAGGGTGCTGTACCTAACCCCGATCAGTAGTGTGGAACGTATGACAGATGACTCGATTCCCATAATCAGCACATCACTATCATCCCCAATATCCCACGTTATTTTACATCTCTCATTTGTTTTGCCTAATTGTTTTATTTGCTGGTGATTGTCCAAATAATATGTGGATGGCTCTTAATATCCGGGAAACAGGAAGTTAGATGTGTAAACATTTATGTTGTAATGAATTAATATTACTTGTCACGCTATGTTTTCTGTAGTTGCTTTAACCTTTATAAGTGTCCCACTGCTGAGCAAGGGTCGTCTCAACTATTTTTTAAATTGGAATCTAATTTTATTCAAAACTAATGGTAACGTTACATAGATAGGTACATAGACAAATTCTGATATTATTTATTGATAAGTTTCAAAACTTTTACTTAGCAGTGGAATACTTTGATAATAAAAAGTAGATTAGTTTGGAATGTTTAAGCTACAAATTGATGTTAATAAATCATTATTTATTACGATATTATTTGAAACTTGATTTCAAACTAGTTTCGTGGGTGGTTGTGTTGTGCGGGGTAACCACCCTCACAATGCAATACAATGACTCAAATTATCATCGCATTCTTATAAGACACGTTACAACATATTAACATGTTACTTAAGCTTATTGTTAACATCTAAAGACATCATTGAACGCTAATAATATAATATTCATCCTTTGTTAAGCTTTTAATATGAGAGACATTTAATATTTATTGGTGTTACAAAGAGTAATATTATTTCTTGTTTAATTTCACTAAGAACTCATTGGAAGTAAATTTTTAAACCCTGATGAAAAAGACAGTTTATTTATCATTTATTTAAGGTTTAGAGCATATAACACAGGAGGTGTCATACGCAACTTTTAGTAATAAATTATGCCAGAATTTATTTATAACTAGGTACAAAGATTATTTTTGTATTTTTTTTTTATGTTTTTACGTACAAATTCAGACTACTTAACATTAATACACAATGTATTGTTTAATAAAATACATAGTAATAAATGACTGTAGAAAATATTTAGTAAAATATTTTACCACAGTAATAACACCAGCAGGGGTTAAATCTATCCTATTGTCTTTAATCATTTTCATTTCAACCCCAACAGAATAACGTCGATACATTTATTACTCAACATAATCATATAACAGGAAAAAATATTAGTTATTTACGGAACCCATTAGCACCTCCCTGCAGGTCATATCCGGTATCCCTTATATCACGGGGTTCAACCCCACAAGATGACTGGTCAATGCATTGAAGTCGATATAAATCTAATTTAAACTAAAGTACGTAAGTATCTAGTGCCAATATAGAATTATAAGAAGATACGATGCAATTTTAAAATACAATTAAATAGGTTTACATGTGTGCATTCAGATATTTTGGGTTTTCGTATTTTTATAACTAATAAAGCACTTACATATCATTAGTAAGATGTCATTGCATCAATGTAAACAAATTCCAACACAACCTAAAAACAAAACACCATAGCAATTCAATTAGTAAACCCAAATAGAATTAGAAGTATTTGATTCACGCAATCAAATCGACGGTAGCTCTTTGATCAAAAACCCGACTAAATAATAAAAAATCGAAGCGCAATTCATAGCGCGTTTAAATCTAATTGATGAAGGAAGACGCCTTCCTATGTCACTTGGGCGGCTGCTCTCACACGGACGGTATTGGCATAGTTCAGTGTACAAAAATAACTATAAAATTTCGAAAGTCAGAAATGCAGCTACATTATTTAAATATCTAAAAGTTATTAAAGGAATGCTGGGTGTATTAAGATATCCAGAGGCTATGGTACAAGAAAGATATCAATCTATATAATGGAATTTGTTTGAGAACTAATAAGTTTGTGCTTCCGTACAAATGATTAGCTACTACCTACATTGCGTATAGAACTAATCGACTGTAACTTAACTTGGACTGTTAATAAGATCAGAACAGATAATATTCATCTTAATTCTTAAAACTATTGATTTATTTTAAGCAAGCATAAATTCCAGTAAATATTTAAAAGAAATTTAAAGAAGTCTTAATATTGTTAGAAGTCGTAAAAGTTGACAAACTTTGTTTATGAAGGGCACTAACTAAATAAGAATATTAAAAACAACTGCAAAAGTGTTGCACTTTACGTTCAACGTTCAGTGGTCAATAGAAAAAACTGGGCACGCGTTAGCTACGTTGTCCCTTCACCGCGCCGAGCCCCATCCACGCCAGGTACTGACCCGCACGTACAAGGGGAAGGGATGATCGAAAATAATAGGGGAAGAGAATTTTAAAATTTATATTTTTTGCAGCCGGCGCAGGTGATATAACGTGTGCGCGTGCGCCGCCGGCTCATTTGTACGTGAAGCTCCACAACCGCCGCTCGCGCTCGTCTGTACTACTAAAGCTCCCGCAAAGCCTTCCCTTAACGCGCAGTGCTTTTCCGATAGCCGCGCAGATCGGTCGTGCCCCATATCAGTTTCAATCTCGCGCCGCCCGCACGTAATATGTTACAAGAAATCCAACTGGTTCAAGGCCAGACGAACTACGTGGTCGTTTCATCAGGATATCCAACAACGCCAGCAATGAAAACGACAAACGAAAAAAGGAATGTACCTATAGCTCCGGCTCCTGAAAAAAATTATGTCACACACGACTCTCCACCGAACCTGCAATACAGAAAGAAAGTGCATTTTAGGACAAACCCTTACACCGGACCTCAAGCCGCTTCGATCGCGAGACGTAATGCCCGCGAACGTAACCGTGTGAAACAAGTTAATGATGGATTCAACGCACTGCGCCGTCACTTGCCTGCGTCAGTGGTAGCTGCGTTATCAGGTGGCGCCAGGCGCGGGTCGGGGAAGAAGCTCAGTAAAGTTGACACATTACGTATGGTGGTCGAATATATAAGATATCTCCAACAATTACTGGAAGAAAGTGACGCTGCGTTAGGAATCACACGTGATCAAGAAAATAGAGAAAATATGCCCTGTGGGAACACATTACAGCCGATGACTTCTATGGATATGGACGATGGATTTTTCTACGGAAGTGGTTCTCCCTGTTCGGAAAAGCCAGATTCTCCTGCGCCGTCTGAATGTTCGTCTGGCGTGTCGTCCGCGTACTCAGCTGATCGCTACGAGCCTCCCGCACAACAACACCTCGGTCCTATGGATGAAGATGAACTATTAGATGTCATATCATGGTGGCAGCAAAAGTAATGAACGTAAGTTAAAATACTCTAATAAACTTAAATAATTAAAATTTTAAAGTTCAATATTGTGATGATTAATTCAAGTATCTAATAGTATTTAATTTTTTGTTCACAGGTCTGACTTCGGTATGAAACCGACAGGACGAATCCCGCCGAGAACGATTTCATTATGAAAGTGCGTTCGTAGAATTTGAAGAGACTTTTGTGTATCTAGTCAATCTGTAGTGCCTTAATTTAGATCTAAGTTAGCAAAGTACGTGGTAATTTTAATTCATTAATCTTTTGGATTATCGGATTAATTTAGCGTTTGGCGTGCAGTGAGAATATAATTGTTACTGTTGTAGTTCATTTGATATTAATTTATATCGAATGTTAGTTAAGTGTACAGCTAGCATTAATTATACTGTTAAAGAGTGGTCAATTAAGATAAAACTTGCCAGAAAATCACATTAATAACTTGAATGGAGCGATATAATTTAAAAAGTTCATCGTTTGCATGAAACGTGCTGATAATGTTGTTACCTTTACTGATATTACCGAGAAAATGAATGTACTGTGACGTAATGCAGTTATTAATATTGTAAATATTGTTCTTAATTAGCAATGTAAGCATAGAGTAAGGAAATTAAAATTATTTATTGAATTTATAAGGCTATCTATTTATTTCCTCAAATAAATAAAAACTACCCTTTAGTGACTGCTGGGCACAGGTCTAAAGTTGTTTTATAATGACGGGCCGGTGGCGTGGTCGGTAAGATACTTGCTTTTCACGCCGCAGGTCGTGGGTTCGATTCCCACCCGAGACAAACATTTGTTTAAATATGTCTGTTTGTCTTGTGTCCGGGTGTAATTCTCAATATTTAAGTATATATTCACAAAAGAAAAGTATTATATACATAGTATATTACCAGTTATCTGGTTTCCATAGTACAAGCTATGCTTAGTTTGGGATCAGATGACCGTGTGTGTTAATGTCCCTCTATGATATTATTATTATTATAATATAACTAGCTTTTCGACCGTGGTCCCACCCTCGTGTAAGTCGGTTAACTATTAACCTCTTTTTGCGCAGTCGGAGCTGCGGTAGCGCAGCGGTATTGCCCTCGCCTTAAAAGTTTAAGGCCTCGGTTCGAACTCCGGTCATGTCCACACATTTTATGTGAGTTATTTTGTCGCCGGTGCTCAATATCAGTGACGGGAAACATCAGGAGGAAACCGGCATGTCTAAAACTAATCATTCAAAGATGGCCAGCGTGTGTGGATTAAGACCTTTTAACTCTCTCAACTTGCAAGTAGCTGAGACCCGTGCCCAGTTGTGGGACACTAAAAAGGGTTCAACTGAGGTGATGACTTAATTATTGATTAAAGATTATTAACATAATTTAAAAAGAAATTAAAAGTATATCTCTTTTATTAAATTTGTACACATTTTTACTGGTGGCTTGATTATCCAATTTCAATTGGTCTACAAGTGACTAAAACTACATAGATAAACAGTTTATTATGAGCATAATTAATTAAAAACCTATTCGTTATTATAATACTGAAGGATTTGTGAGGTAAACAGTCTAAAAATAAATAGAAAACTAAAGGCAATTAAGTGACCGCTCACTTTTAATTACCTACACTAAGTAAGTTACAGGTTTCAAGACATTTTCAATTAATACGAGATTGATATGAATATTATTCACTAGAGTAATTATAATTAAAAATCAAGCAAAATATTTTTATTTTTTAATCAAATAGGGAAGTTCTGAAATGTCATCATTTTAGTAAAAAATTAACATATCGTTAATTAAGTTTTTCTCGGACGAATAACAAAACGAAATACATACGTTATACTAGGTATTTACTGTAGGAGAGTTATTTAGTTATATTTTTTTAGTATTCATTAAAGTGAAGTGAAACAAAAGTTTTTAGTACAGCAGTTGTTTGAGGAGAAACCTTTTATAGATCCCACTGGATCAGAGCGTGACACAGTGGGTATGTGTGACTCGAAAGAAATTAACTCGCCAAATCTCCTCCATATTCCTTTACCAACCTACTTGCCAGACCGCGGTTTCTAGCCTTTGCCTGCCCCACAGATCATTAAAATCGTCTACCTTCTACCGATGGTCGGTTGACTGCTTTGTGTCCTGCTGCCCAATCTTAAAACTCAACTTCAAATTTCTGACTACTGTCTGGCGCAAATTACGAATATGTCGAGTTTAACGTACATTGGACAAAAATTTCATATATTTACTATGTTTGGGTAGCAACCGGAAAGTTCATTTTGTACTTTTAAAATACGATAGGGTCAGTTGAAGTTTGTACAGAAGTTTAACAGTTATTTATTTTATTTTATTTTATTTAACTACTCAATACTATTAGTTGTAAAAGATTTATTTATACAAATTAATAACACATTTGAGAAGAGCAACAACTATCTCTCTCAAAATTAACCTAAATAGAACACCAAACTACGGTCTAACCTAATCTAATGCATCCAAAAATTCTTCCGCACCGTTAAGTATCTACGAAGAACGTACGCTAAGGACTAGTTTTTTTTTTTTCACTAGGAAGGACGACACATCGCTGTGATATAAGAGAAAATTGACATTAACATTTTTATAGATGTTTTGATGTTTTTTACCCAAACAAATATGTCAATCCTGTTATTACCCGTTATCCGTAATAAATCATCGCTGCCCTGTAGACAATTAGCAAGCCACGTGATCTCGAGACGCGATATTGCCCAAAAATAAAAAATACCTCACACGAATCCAATGAACCATTATTATATGACACACGATGAGGGCAGATTCTATTAATTTATAACCAATGTGGGTGGATCAACTGGCATTATTTTTTCAAAGGTCGCAGAACCTGGATACGAATAACAGTAATTTCGTGTTGTTTTTATTAAGATATCGCCATGTATAAGCCAGCGACCCTTTTACATGAAATAAAGTTGATTCAAACATCCATAGATGGTACTTATATTTGTATAGTTTAAACTTATTTTTACAGCAGCTTTGCTGTATCACCTTCGATATTTGAAAACTATACAACTTATTACAATACAATTGGTATGCTCAAATGGTGTGCAAATGTAGGGTCTGAAAGTTTTAACGATACATGGCGTACTTGTGGGTACAGCCACGGGCATGAAGGTAGTTCTAAACTAAATTAAGTTACGGTATTTTCACTGGAAATACTACGCATTCTCAAACAAAATATGTCAGACATTTTTAACCAACTGTAATCTTTACATCTACTAAACTCCTGTGTTCATCCGATGAAACTTTGTATCTACCTATAATTTATACGTCCATGTAAATTATATTTGACTGTATTGTTAACTTTTGACAAATTTAGTTGTAAGCCGTGAGAGAACAAAGTTGGCCTACTGTTTCTATAAAAAGGTTATTGTTTTGATAAAAAATGACATGCCATACAAACATCTGATAATAACCGTGGGCGGGGTCATAACAAAGGAGAATTGGTTAGCGCTTTACAAATACAATGCGGGATGAAGATTTGATTCGGGTGTAAAATTAAGTTTTCTAACATCGTACTCTTATTGTGTCTCATAGTTTTTAGGATTCTGTAGTAAAACGTTTTTTTTAGGTTTCATCCATCATCTTACGTCTTATGTCTTATATCGAGCCTACATAATTAAATACTTAATCAATCGGTCAAATACAAGACAAAAAATAGACTAATAAAAACGACTTAAAAATTCTGCGAAACCATTTTAATCTTACAAAACTGACTAATCTAATTTAATCCTTACTACGAGTACCACATCTTCAGATTGCCACCTAGACTGATTCCTAAGATACGTGTGCCAATTCGTAGTTTCCATTCCACCCTTTTTCAGCCCATTGTCACTTCAGCTTAATAATTATGTGGGCTATGTTGATTACTCTAGTTCTTTGTTGAAGCAATTCATTAAATTTGATTCGAGTCACATCATCGCAATCCTTCAAAGAGCCAGTCGTAGGTAGGTACTTTTAAACTTATACGGGACCATATGGTAAATAACTATGTAATCTTCTAGCACACAAAATTTAAAACGATGTTGGTTCAATTAATTGCTTGACCCTACAAATTACAAAACATAAATATATTTCCTTGAATATTTGCTAAACACTCCCTTCACAATACAACAAAATAAAATTTGTCTATTTTACTGCATTTTTTGTCCCAAATTAACAGTTCCAAAGGTTTCTATTCAATTTCTTTTGGTCAGCATATCTTCTTTTCATCCATAAATCAATCTTGCATATATCTGTATTACTTCCTGCGTTCTTAGTTAAATGAAAGCCACTTTAGGGTGCTTATCTTGCTAATGATGTTTTACGATGTACCTGAACTCTGTCTTATCAATTGTCGTCGCCTACAGTAGCCGTACCAACTATCACTGATATCATAGTAAAGTGTCCTTTAACTGTGTATTAATAAGGTTCTATTTTAAAATTAAAATAATGTGTGAGTTTTTTTTACCTCAAATGTCTCTTTGTCTGCGTCATATCTGTAGGTAGCTCCTTCTTAATTAATTAGAAGATTGCGGTAGCGTTCTGATTAGCACCCGTTTTTGTGCGACCTACAACTCTTTTGTCGGAACTTTAAAGAATTGGGTTCTTAGGTTCCGCAACTTTATATTCCTTTGTGGTAGACAACACTGGGATAAGGTTTAAAGTTAGATAGTAATTGATTACCTAATTATATATGTTTAACTAATGAAAAGTATATTTTTCTTAGAATTAAATTAAGATTGTCTGATTGAGCTTTAATTAAACGTTTTTAAAATTACACTATCAGTTGTTCCTTATTTATGATAACAAAAGGATTTTACTGTTCATTAAAATACTCGTTTATTTTAGATAATGGAGAAAGTTAACATAAACCACGATTTGAATTTAATGTGATATTAAGAGACACGTGACACCTGGTTCACGCTTTCAATAATTATTTACGTTTAAGTATAAAATTACGACTGCTTTTTATAGACGGAAGCAGTTATCAGCTTACTTAATAATAACCTATTAGAAGATCTTGAACATTTTGACAGATCTACTTAACGGACGAAATAATAACCCGATTGAATATTTTGGGCCGGAGAACAAAGCCGGCAACACGGCTGTCGGCCACATTACCGCCCTACCACAATAAATCCAGGAGGTCCGTCGCCAAAGGGCTAATTACTCTGAATATCGGTTGATATACTGTCTACTTAGGCACCGTGATGTATGGCTACGCTCAAAGGATCGGACGCCGCACGCCGCCGGCGCAGATACGAAGCTACGATTATAAATAATCATGTTTAGGATAACCATTGTCGACATTGTCTTAGAATTACAAAAAATCTAATAGAAAATTTAATTTACCCTTAACTAGACATAACTAGCTGAGTCAAACCTGTCCTGACCATCGAATACAGCATAGCGTGGCGTAACTAGCAGTATTCTTTTTCATACGTTTTCATGTTAATGAAACCAACGAATTAACTGTACTAAGTAAATTCAGTCGCTCAGTTTCCTCACGTGCGAAGTAATCAAGTGTAGGTAAACTGCATAAGTTATGTTTTTCAATAAATATAGTCGTGCAAAAGAGTTCAGTATCTTATCTTATCAATGAGGCTGGTATCCCAGAACACTTCAACCCAATGGTATATCTTGTGGGAAGCACAAGATATCCCCTTGGGTTAAAAGAGTATAGTAAGTAGATAAAGTTGAAATTGCACCTATTTCATTTAACATCCTCTCTGTAAACTATTTCCCACTCATCAGACTTTTACGGTGAAAACCGAGATTCATAGAGACATTACGACAGTTAGCAGCAATAACAGCAGAGTAAAATAAGTTCTTTTATATCGACATCGAATAAGATGTCCAAGATATTTATTGTGTAGTTCAACAATAGCGCACTGATCTAGATTAGTGACGCGCATTGTGTCGCAAAGGGTTGCAACCATTGTACCGTACGAATGCAGCCACGAATAATGCACGGACTCCAACCGCAAAACATTGCGATAGATCCATACCGATTCTATGAATTTGTAAAGAAAATAAATATAACTTTTGACAGATTCATTCATCATTTTACAACATTTGCAAAAATTTATATCGTGGTATTTAAATAGAAATAAGTCTTTTTTGTGCCAGTAAACACATATACTATGTGTAATCAAGAAGTGATAACAATCATAAGAATACTTTTGTAAGGTATTATAATCAAATACTATGTGATGTGAAGCCCTCTGGTCACGGGAAGAGTCTGTCAGACGTCTTGATATATCATTGAAAAGTGCACGGGCGCTCGGGCCCCACGGTCTAAGAGTTTCAACCCCAAACAGCTCAAAAATGTTATTTGTACTTAAATTGCAATTAGGTAAGGTATTATTGCAATTTAAAAAGACCCGTGCTAAGCAGTCCCCGTAATAAAATAATGTAGAATTGTGTAATAAGTATGTAAAAAGTCTCAATAATTAGTAAATTGGTACTAGATACTTATGGAGGATACGGTAATTGCTTGTCACGAGGCGTCTGACCATAAAGTTGTTGAATAGAACTATTTCTCACACAATATCGCTGTTACCATCTAACAACATCAAGATTACGATTCAAATAAGTTTTACCCCTGCCAAAAATATTTGCCAGTACAACTTGTACATAATCTGCAACAAAGTTCTGTGACAAAGGACCTGATAAGATCAAAATTGTTTGCTTGAACGGAGATAATATTTGTCAATAACGAGTTAAATAGAGACAGTGTTTACAAAACATGTCATTCTTACAATCACAAGGCGTTGCAGTGAAATTAAATGTTTACAACCGTTAAATTGAATTTTTAATACCTAGAATCACTCGGCTTGTATCCGAAACGAAAGTGAAAATGCTGAAAAGAGCTTGGCACATAATAGTAAAATACATATTTATAAAAATTGTTTTTATATGTGGTACACTATTTCGATAAATCTTTTTAAAATATACTTATCTACATTAGTAAAACAAAACAAAAAATATTCTTACCGCTCAATTACAATATTAAAATTCCAGCGAAAGCCTTAGATTGCTTTGATTATATGTACATTAGTTTTAATTGTAATACACATTTGTAAGAAACTTCTACTAGTAACTATTATGTTTTGTATCAACATAGAGCAGATGTGACGGTCGTGGATAGCAAGGTGTAAAACTCAGGTGCAGTGATGGCACAAGCCATTGCTTTGTCATCAATGGAAACTAACTCAAAAGTGTTATGTTTTAAGATTTTTTCCGCCTAAGTAGTAGGTATGTGATCAAATCAATACTAATAAATGTAACCTGTATTCATAGGAACTACCAGTTGTTGTCTTAATCTTAATAAATAAATTTATTCAGAGTTCTATCGTAATTACTCTGTACTTTTTATCAAGTGTGATAATGCTGATGTTCAGGTGTAATTTTTCAAGTAATATGAAGTCAGGATATTCGCCAACTTGTTTATATGTAGATAAATGATAAGTAGGTACACATAACCCTTTTACAGCACTAAAGACTTTTTCTAAATTTGAATGTTCCCACTTTTTTCAGTAACATGAACCTATAATTTTAGTTATCCTTGATTATAATTTATTTGTCGTAGAACACATGTATAAAAGAAATGAGCAGATGTACTTAGCTCGTGTGTTACAATAAACACAAGCTGCTCAGGCTTTGGTCATAGATAGACAAGTTGGTGACAATTTGTGCAAAAACTTTCTATTTGGCATACGACATACCCTTTCTTCGTAACCCCACATTTTGAGGTGACCGAAATATGGTGCATATGTTGCAGATGTGATTTTGAATTATTGAATTTTATATATTATGCAATTATACACCTTTCGAGTTGAAAGGGTGATGCATTGACGCATTTTTTTCTATGATCTTTGTGACAACGTACAGCAGATTGGGTGAAACAAAGATGTGTTACAGATAATTATGTAATTATGTAAGCATTAAAATTCCTTTATTTAAAAATAATCAATGATACTTCAAGCTTAATACTCGAAGATAAAGACGGTACTAATAAATCTTCATCTTTTTTAAATTAAGAAAGTAATTGGGGGAAAGCTTAGTACTAAAATCTCTTCAAAAAACCTAATACCATTTAATTACGAGCCGGAATTCTTACCTCGTTGCTATCAGTCAATCAGTATTATCTATTTTTTTTTTTTTTTCAAAATATGTTGCTCGTAAAAAGGGTTTCTCACACAATTGTTTTCCTTCACAACTCATACGGTGCAATTCCTATTTTAAATTGAACTAAAATGCAGCTATTTCCAATACATTTAAGTATTAATAATATTGATAAAATTAAGTCATTATGAATATTAAGTATACAGCGGTCAACCAAAGCATCTCACTAAAGTAAAATATTTTACCCAGCGACATTTACATTGGTGTTAACGACCCATCCCTCTATAAAACGTTTTGTGTCCACACATAAATCTTAGCCTAGCTTCTACATTACAATACCATCGTATAAATATTGTGTAATAATGAATAATATTTATTACGTAATAAAATGTTTAGTATGTTCTGGAAATATTCTTTAACTTTGATGTTAATATCACAGGCAATGAGATAACTTATAAAAAATATTTACCTCATACTGAAATAAAATTGTTCCATATTTATTAAGGAGAATTCGGCCGTACAAACAATACGTACCTTAACTATTACCGTTTTTTCTAGGGGAAGAATGAGACTCTTTGGACTGTTTCAACTTCTCATATGTTTTTTCTTAAAAGTAGTAAAGCAGTGTGCGAGATATTACAACTTCAATGTTTACACATTGAAATTGTAATATCTGGCACACTGCCGCCCCAAAAGACATAATATAATTAAATAACTTCTGCCCGTCTTCAAGTCACGAGTCAATCGGTATTTACTGGGAAGCGCGTTCCATCGTATACTATATCATTGCTTCACATCAGGCAAGTTGTGGTCCAGCGCAAGCCTATTATAAGATAAATAAGTAAGCCTTACCACTAAAACATTGAAGTATCAGTTAGACCAGAAAAACACGAAAATGCATACACAAAGTTTAAAATAATATGAACTTTACGTTACGCCTACGAAATTTCTATTGATAACAATCAAATGCAAGTCAGCTGATTATAATATGTAAGCATCAAAAATTGAAATCTTTTGACACTATTAAGATTGGAATTTAATATTTTAAATGGCAATTAATGAAACTCAATTTCTGATAATGAATTATGGGCATTCTGACATGACACATCTCTTACTGATTAAATTTATTTAACGCTTTCAAAGTGTAAAACCGCGATAATATATCCTATCGCTACACTCTTAAGTAGTTGATAAAGAATTCTTAAAAAGAAAAGATATTTTTTTAATTAACACATTAAGGGCAGATATCTTAATCTGTGTGGCGCCAATTCTAAAAAGAGTCACCCCTTGATAAGAGTCTCGACGAGTTTATCAAATACGGTTTCAAACATTGTCCCAACGGTAAAATAATGTGCAAAAAATGTAAGATTTTTACAATTTCATGTTTTTTCAGAGATATGTTTTAGATTGTAGACCACCCTTGAAAAATGATAAGCGTTTGCAATTTTTTTATTTATTCGCTTAATCTTCCAAATTTTAGATACCCCACAATTTTTCTCATTTTGTATTTTCAAAGAAGAGTTTCTAAAAACTATATTTTGCTCCTCCTTGTTAACTCTACTTAAATGCTAAATTTCTTGTTTAATCAAGTAGTTCCTGAAATTTAATGATTCTGGAGGGTTACGTGGCTTTATTGGTATTTTTTTATGCCAGTCTCTTACTTGATCATGACGTTACACAGCAGACGGCCGATTCATATTTCCGAAACTACCAATGTTGCATGTTGAATATAATTACTAACTGAACGGACGTGGGAAACAGTCTCCTACGGCAGCGACCGCCATAACAGAACATAAATCACACATAATAACCACAGATTTATACCTTGTAAACGGATAATAACAATTAATATCAACAATTTTAGTCCATACTTGTAATCCACTAATGAATCAAATAATTAACGTAAGGTGCCATATTATCACTTTATAAAAACACATTAAGATTTTTTTCAAGTCGCCGCAAAACTGACTAGTCAATAAACTTACTCTTTATCATTAATTGTTACTTTACATGTGCTTAATTTGATATGCAAAATGAAAACAACGGTTTCAACTGTAATTACAGGAAATCAATAGGTCATAATAATATTTTTAGCGTCGTATTTAAATGTAAGTACAATAATAAAATAAATACATACATTCATGATTATTCTGTAATTAATGCTAGCGTCGATAATAAACTTTAAAATGTAAATAGTTTTTCTTTTCAAAAATAACACAGAATACAAATATTAATATCTGACATACCTACTTAATTAATGCGTTAAATTATACTGAGTAGCAATATTTCACACGAAGTTGGTACTAAATATTTGAAATATTGATGCAATTATAGGAAATGGAAATAAAAAATAAATAACTAAAATCAGTAGCCTCAGGATATGGTGGTGGCCACTGTAGACCATATGGGTTATTTTTTGCTAATTTTTATGAGGGAAAGACGCTATCCCTGAGATTTGTAAACGTGATTTATGATATCTAACCGCACTAAGCACCGCTTGTTAGTATTCAACTTAAATTTGCATCCAATTAGGAATATTTAAAATTTCGTTATGCGTGGTTTACTTTTAACCGATGTTTAGAAAATTATGGTAGGTACCTGATCTCATACCATAACAATAAGAAGTTATAGTTGAAAATATTGTACTTATGTGTGTCTTGTCTGATTTATCATCAAACACAATGGGTATTTTAGGCGATGGGTATTGAATTCAATGTGAATTAACTATAACAAAACAAACTATAACGAAAAATAGTAATTTAAATTTAATTACTATTTTTCTAAGTAAAAATAAAACGATCGATAAAAAAGTAAAATTTTAAAACAATAATTTTAGCATTTTAAGATTACGAATCTTATTAGAAGTTTTTTACATTGACACAAAGTTTTAAACAAAGGACTGAAAGTGAAGGAATAAATCAGTGATACCCACGTTTTGCTAGCTACCCATTAGGTAGCATATTAGTGGGTAGGTACGATGTTATACAGGTAGATAAGTAGGTCTCGTTTAGTTCATCGGACGCAATTAAATATTTTCTGCTAGGAAACCTATAGGATACACCGAGCGTGATAGTACTTACTTATGCACCAGGGCCGAGGACGCATACCAAAGTGCTAAATAATATAACATTAAAAAGAAAGAAGAATAAAAATGCGTGTAATTTTATACCTACTGAAATAGTAGGTACAGAGATTTTATACACATCCGCGGATTAACAAATCCTGCCGTTGCTACTTCAATGCTAAAACACAAGTGCTTAATGTTTAGGCAACCATTTGAATATAATCAGAGAGTAAACTTGGTTGATAATGTAAATTAATGTTTACATTAACAACCTTGCATAAAATATAAATTCTAAGGTAACAGCCATAAATTTATAGGTGTGACAATATATTTTACAACAATATTCAATACAGGTAGATACAGTTTTACTTGATATGACTCATCTAGGTATGTTGACAATGTATGAGATACAATAAATCATTTTATTTTTTTTATTTTATCTGCCTAAAGCCGTCCTCAGCATGTGAATGACTCACAATATCTATTATATAAAATTTCCATGTCACAATGTTAGTTAGCGTACTCCTCCGAAACAGCTTAACCCATTTTTACCAAATTTTATATGCGAATTCAGTAGGTCTGAGAATCGGCTACTATTTATTTTTCATACCCCTAAGTGATAAAGCTTTTTTAATTTTTGGACGAAATTTTTCCTTTTTATATTTGTATAATGTGGCTTTAAAAATATATACGTAATACATTAGTAATACACGGTACAAAGTTCGCTGGGGCAGCTAGTCATTCTAAAAATTAACCTTGAAAATTCAACTTTTTGCTATTTTACACATTCGTTTAATTTATAATATATACATAGTGATTTTACTTATTGTAATCTAACATGCCTATTATGTAATGTAATGTAACGACTAAGTCTTGGATGAATGAATGAAGAATGTTTACTAATTAAGTCTCAAAATGTACCTGTAAACTTTACATTATACAATGGTTGGTTAGGTGTTTGTTGAAACTGTGTGTCGCATAGCCTACCGCCATCGGGCACAGTCAACCGCCCAGGAAGCGCGACTCAACAGGCGAATAAGAAATAAATTCCCTGGCAAGCGTAACAAAGGTAAAGTAAAAAGGAAGCGTCCAACCCCTAGGCTATGAGTGCAGACGCGGATTTATACACGTGCCTTATGGGCCATGGGAAATGAGAAAAAATTGTGAATTCAACGACGTAACGAATGTAAAAATCTATTCAATGTGCGCAGATTTATGCACAAATATCCATGAAAGAAAAAACAACTTTCTAAATATGTTGCATTATATGACCTGATATCAATTATTTAATAACTGACGTTTGTAATGTAGAGGTGATGTGTATTCACAACGGGTAGTGTAATGTAAGGGGACCTATTAGAGCTGGTTTCAGTAATAATTATTGCAAAATCATTTGAACGCATGGAAATTAAAATCCAGCCCTCATGTCAAAATGTTGTTTGCGTTTCCAGGCCGTTTTGTCAATTAATCAAAATGCTTTGTATCGGAATAAAGTCATTCATACTAGACCCAATTATATTTAAAGTAATAAATAACAGTTTGGAGAGCAATCCTTGTTAGCTGCCAATAGGAAACTGTAAGATATTTGTCTAACAAACAAAGATAAATATCAGTTGCCATGTTACTTCACAACTGTTTTTTTATACTCTAGTCATACATACATACATTTGTCGTAGCTAAGGATTAGTTACAGAGTTCTATATTGGAAACAGTTTAAATAAAACATAAGAAACCTAAGTGCATTGTGCAATGCCTAAATCCTAAGGATCATTGTTTTAATGTGTGATTTTTAGCAGACAACTTTCGTTTGTGATAAGATATAAACATATGTAATGTAAATAATAAAAATAATAATTATTATAATTTAAATGCGGTTTTTTATTTGTAAATATCGAATTTTATTTTTGAGTGAATACCTAATTAGTTTTAGTTTCGTTTTAATCATATTACTGATTGATTGAATAAACTTGTTTCCTTAAGAAACATTTTTACATGACCTCTTGTAAATATCTTTAATAAGGAAACAAGTACAAACAATAAGTAGGTACCTTTTACTGAAAACTATTTGTTCTCACAATTTATTAATTTATTTATCTCATATTTATTAATTTATTTGCCTTTGTCAAATGCAATTCTTATTCATGTCGTCTTTTGATTTCTTTTTTGTAAGCTAATAAAAAGGAACTGAATAAATGTTTGTAAACATAACCACAACAATAGTATGACAATAATGTATTTTTAAGTTATATAAACACGATTGTGCGCCTTACTCACACAGTTTTACTATTTCTATTTAAGTACGATATGATAATCATCTCGATAAAAACTCTTATTTATATTATAATACAATATTTTTTATTTACAATAACTTTTTATTACATTATAAAGAGTTGTGAGAAAGTATTGTATCTACAAAATGTTATAAGGAAGCCCTGTTTGTTGCTCGACTATTACCATAGTCCGCTGTTATGCATTCATTTTGCTTTAGAGATTTACCTTTTACCTGTTTTGTTTTAAACCTCTTGATATGTTCATATTATTATGTTTTATGTAGATAGTTTAACTATGTACCTATAATAGGACACAGTACCTCCAATGCATAATAAATTCATTAATTTTACACGTCATGTAAGTCTTTTAAAATAGAAAACTCACATAACGCATGTGGTTGGAAACCTTTATTATTATAAAAGAAAATAAATAGCACATAAACATATGAACCCCATTAAAGTTTTTAGTCTCATTATAAAGTAAATATAATTAAACATAATAAAATATACATAAGATGTCACTTTTGTTATATTGTTACATAGTAACAAAAATGTAACAGGACTTTTTTGGTAAATACTCAAAAGGTACTGTTACCAAGGCCGGTGCTTGGTGTATGACAAAATCATTCCTGTCAATTAAGCGGTGTCGATCGGGATGCCACTTCAAGATGTCCTTTAGGCACACGACGGCCAACGCATGTCATTTAGCACAACAGTTAAGTAGAGACGACCGGTATTAAAAAATTTTGAGGCCTTAATTAAAGATTTTTTAATAACACTTGTTTGTATTCAAATTCATAGTAGAACTGAGTAGTTATATTTTAAGGAGAATCGCAATTTATTTTTTAAAAAATGTACCTATTGTAGTATTTGGACCCAAGCCCGATCTTTGAATAAAACTTTATTTTCTAACCATTTTCTAGTGAAAAATCCATGAATTATTTTTATAAACATCACAATTTGAACTGGTTTTACTTCAGTCTCAAAGTAGGTGCTGACTTCGATAAACTATAACCAACAAATATTTGAACCACCTTTATGAATAAAACTTTAGTCTCTAAAATCCATATAAAACGACTCTATAGTCCACCTAAGAAAACTGCTCCGTTAGTCCAAGCCTGGGGATACAAAGTAATATGCAGTTAAACATACATGAAACCCCTACCAATATTACTACATAATTATTATCGAAATTGTTGCAATACGTTAATGACTGGCCCAGCGCACTCTAATCATCGGCCATCATCCTCGAAGACGCGCGATCGAGCGTAATTTTTGATCGCAGAGAAAGCAGACACAAATAAATTCGGAAGTCATTTTACAAAATACCTCATTCAATATAAGTACATAATACAAAATAAATCATAAAGTAGCAATAGGAAGAAATAATATTTTCATTTCCTGTTTGGTTTCGGAATAAAAATTTTGGAGAGCAAAGTTTTTGCATTGTATGCACCCGTGGGAGCACTACCTGACACCTGCGGCGAGGTAATTTCTTATAAATCGACATCGAGTGAGATATCCAGAGATGCGTCTTTTCTGTTCCCGAGGTGCGCGGGCGGCAACAATACCGCACAATGCCGCACATGATCTAGATTAGTGACGCGCTTTGTGTCGCCAAAGGGTTGCATTGTGTCTACACAATCGATATACGACCGCGCATTATACGTCAATACCCAATACCGCCACTGAGAATTCGCATGGGTTCTATGAATTTATAAAGATAATAAATAATAAATACAACTTCTGACAGCCAGTCGCATAGATAATATCGACGTATCGGTTATCGTTTCGAAAAAGTACAGAGCACAGATAATATAAGTAATGTAAAGTAAACGAATTTTTATATTGTGCTTACCAATGCAATGTCATTCTACTCTAGTCAATTACTTTTGGTAATTAAAATTTAATTGATACTAAGTTCTGTATGATAAATTTCATCACCGTGAATAACCTACAATCATGTTTTTAGTTAAATTAGGGTTTCGAAGCTGTCAAGGGAGGAAAGGGGTAGGTAATGTGCAGTTTAAAATATTGTAATAGTTTTTAATAACCTGCTTTTGACGAATATTAGACAACCGGTAATTAAACAATTTCTAACAATCTGTTGAGCTTGTAATGAACTAGAATGTAACCAGTTTAGGGGCAGTTTCACATTCCAACCCTTACGGTCATTCTTTAGGCCTAAGGCAAGGAAAGCATTAATCAGCGTTTTTCACCCCTAACATTCTGTTATTATTGATTACAAAAAATAATTTGTTAATAAAAACTCAGACATGATTTTACATATCCTGTTGAGTACATATATTATTTGGTTTCCACATAAAGTTGCTAAAAAATAACAATGTTTAGAATACTTAGGTAGATACTATGTTTACAAATAGCAAACATTTACCCCTGTATTCATAAACGTCTTATAGGTTCAGTATTAGGGTGGATCGAAAAAAAAATTTTTTTTTTCTTAGCATGGGGGTAGAATTTGTAGCTTATAAAAAAAGAAAATTTTTCAAAAAAAAAAAAAAAATTTTCGCAACATTTAGAGATAGCCCACTCGTTTTTTAATAAAATAATGGATCAAATGGACTTATTCTAGCAAAAAAAATTTTTTTCTGTCAAAAATCGCGGAAAACATGAAAAAATAATTGAATATGATTTTTTTTCACTTACCTTTTATTTCAATACAGAAAAAAGGGCTGCTTAATTCTTTATTTTTCGCTAAAGTTACAAAAATAATAGGAAAAATTTTTTTTTTACTTCTGATTCTTCAGAATTAGAATAAGTCCATTTGATCCATTATTTTATTAAAAAACGAGTGGGCTATCTCTAAATGTGGCGAAAAAAATTGTTTTTTTTTTTGAAAAATTTTCTTTTTTATAAGCTACAAATTCTACCCCCATGCTACGAAAAAAAAAAAAAATTTTTTTCGATCCACCCTATTCAGTATAGCTAAAATAGATTTATAATTCGTTTGTCTTTGTCAGTCATCTATACATTTGTACTAGTAAGAAAGAGACAAGTCCATTTTCACTAAAGCGTCTAATAAGATTTTTATGAATATGACCGTTAGCATTTTTAATACATTTTTCATTTATTCATCTCAAATCAAATCAAAATAGTTTCTTGTTAATAAACAGTGTATATACAACATAAGTCTTACAATATGTTACAATAATGAGTTCACTCTGTACTCAGTCTCATGAGCATACAGTTTTATTAAACCGTAAGTGATCCTACTAATATTATAAATGCGAATTATCAATAAAGTTAAAAAAATTATAATAAAGTCGCGGACCCCGCAGACGTCGCCTTGTCCGGTAAAGCAGGGTACAGCCTACAGGATCCGAAAACAGAATACGACATAAGATTTCATAAAAATCGGTCATTTTTCTCTACGTAAAAACTATCCTCGTACTTCAAGGAATATTCTAAAAAAATAATTAGCGAAATCGTTTCAACCGTTCGCGAGTTATGCGCTTACCAACACATTTTGCGATTCATTTTTATATTATAGATGCGCTGAATCAAACGTTAACCCGTTAGTTATTAATTTTTTTTTTCTATTAACCTATCTACTTAAACCTAAAGATGCTAATGCAGGTGATTCCCACAACACATGGCATTTTCAAGCAAAATATGTAAAAAAACTGACCTGGCTATTAAAAAAGAAGTCAAAATATTTTATGGATGTAAATGTTAACACTGTTGTCAAATGTGATCACCCACAGAAGGCACAAAGGCCACCGATGTAAATCTTGTCTTTTATTCGCCGCGACTTTTGAGTTACCTTACAAATAAGTTAACTAGCGATTTGACCTGGCTTTGCACGGGTCAAATTTTGAGAGAGAAATATATACCCGAGAATTATTTGTTAAATAAGGAACTGGTTGGCGGAAAATGATGTTATAGATTTGTGTTTTTTCATGTTAGATTTAAAAAGTGAAACTCTAACGAATTCTTGATTAATTTTTAGTAGAATATCCTTAATTTGAGAAATAGTTACTTAATTATTAATAATAATGATAGATTGGTGACTTATTCACACATGGCCAGTTGATATTAAACTAAATAGAGCTGGTATTGATTAACAAATCCTACTTATGTTATAAATGCAAAATTTGATTATATGGATATGTGGATGTGTAAAGTGTACATATGTTTGTTAAGATTCCAAACAAAAACTACTAGACGTATTTGGATAATTTTTGGTTTAAAGATATATAATAATCTGGAATAAAATAAATAAATATAAATAAATAAATCATACCTAATGCAAAAAGTTTTTAACTTTGAGATGTCGATATACCGAAGTTTATTTAAATAGTTGTTGCATTTTTTCTAATTAGACAAACATACAAACTCACAAATAAATTTTAACAATTATAATACCAAATAGTGTTGTTATAAGGAAAGTATACTAAATGCAATAAAAATCATCCTTCACATGGATTAAAAAGCGTAGCTCTACATTTCGGAAAAACGTGTTTTATATTGTTGTTTTTTACATGCAACCTGACCGCTGTCATTGTTAATTGTACCTCTTGAACTAAAAAATGGATGAATGGGTCCGCAGTCCCCAAGCACCCAACGGGTGACATTGTTGGGAGCGATTTGTCTTACAACTTCAGATTCGATCTTAATATAGGATATCGTTTTTTCGCACCTCGTGTCAATTATGTATTATATCTTTTTAATCAAAACTTTTTTAAGTAAAGTGATCGTGTTTTAAGGTTACTTTATAGTTTTATTGCGTATGAGAGGGTACAGAGATACACGATATCGAGTTCTTTCATTCAACATAGCGCCTTAAATCAAGGGCTGACCATTCATCACTTGAGTGACATTCTGGCGTGAACCCAACATTTGAATTTAGTTCGAGCTGGATTAAACACAAGGGAGAATCAACTCTAGTATACTGTAATACAAATTATTATTGCTTCTTATGTAAATGATTGGGCTAAACGTAGATGTAAGCATTATGGTGTACCCTGTATCTAATTAGATAATATAATTAAATAAGAATTTATTCTCGCCTTTGGGTGGTAACTTCGATACGGTTATCACGGCTCTTAGGGTATTCTAAAATTTATTAGACTGCTTCGTAATTAATTGCTTAACTAAGGAAATATATTTTACATTATCAAACTAGGACTTGTGGCTTCATAAAACTGAAAGTAATCGGAAACTTTTTAAAATTTGATATACTATATTATAAAAAAACTAAAAGCAGTTCAAATAAATTAACTTTTTCTAGAAAATAAAGTGCAGTGCGAACAAAAAAGCTGACGGAAGAGGATGGGACGTACCAATATTAGTTTTATATGGCAGAAAAAAGTCTCGATACTTGAGAGACGTTGTCAATCAGAATAACAATAATAATGGGAGCCCTTTGAGAATTTACGAACCCTTTCGGTGTGCACCTGATACGGAAGCGTTTCGCGGACTACGTGGGAACGTGATTTTCCAAACTTTGTAAAACTGCCTTTTCAAACTTTGTCTGACCGTGTGAATTTATTTTATTTGAGTATTTTTTGGAACACGTAATTTATGGCTCAAAACTAACCAGGGGTTTAAATGTAAGAAGTGTATTTGTAAACGATGAAACGGATGGGATGGAGTATGTTAAAACATTGGGTACCCTTACTTTTGGACAGTCGGTGAGAGAGTAGTGTTTGTCTGTTTTTAGAAATACTTACTAATACCTATCATAAATGCAAAAGTAACTTTGGTCTGTCTGTCTGTCGCGCTTTCACGCCAGAACTACTGAACCGATTTGAGTAAAATTCGGTATGGAGATAGTTTGAGTCCCGGAAAAGGACATAAGATATTTGTATCCGACTGCGCAAAAAAATGTTAGTGGTTTATCGCCATTACCGATATACACCCAATATAAACTTTAATTATACCAAATGGTTTAACAACAACGGTAACAGTCAGATTTATATATTACTTTCACAATTAAAATATGTACTGGTAAATATGGATTTATTTTCGACAGTAACTAAAAATAGCAACTATTAAACTATTATTATTTAATATATAACAGATGCAGGTAATGTATGCGTGAGGTATTATGTAGATATAGTATACATATTTACATATGTACCTGCCAATGTAAATTAGTAGTACTTATGTAGGTAGATACCAGTATTTCCAGAACGTCAATCTACAGCCGAGGACCACTCACATGCCAGTACACTTATCAAGTTAGCACATTGATACCTGTGCTAACTGTCCGTCACGTCCTGAATCCTACTAACAATGAACTTGGATGAATACCAAGTAACTACAATGATATGCAAATAACAACCTTAACTCAACCAAATAAGGGTGATACAATTTATTACCCGCATATTATAGTACGCGCGAACGCTTTAATGATAGCACTATCTGTTATTTGCACTTGTCTAAAGTAACTTCTGTAAGAACGTACATAATGTTACTTTTAAAGAAAAAGGAATGTGTATGACCTCATAAACTTAACACATTTTTTACTAAATTTATTTATATTTTATAACTAAAAGGTACGTATTTACTTCGAGCTCAGGTTAATTAACTGTTAAATAAAATTTTGTTATTAACACAATCTTTCTAGCTATTCCAGTCCTTGTCCCTAGACAAATTGCATAGAGAAGCAATAACAAAATATGGAAAAGACAAAATGTAATGGATTTACACACACCTTTGAAAAGTTACGTGATAACCTTACATCAACCCAATACATTTTGTTCTTTTCGATTTTTGTTTTCGCTTCGCTATGTCACTTTGTCTAGGGGTCCTTATCTTTTAGCTCCATAATCAATTTGAACATTTAACAAAATTTTCAGTAAAAATATAATGTTCTAAATCAATCTAATCAGCCTAAAAACAATATTGCATTGTCTTTTTGTATTAATCTTTTCAGTTAAACTGGATTAGATTTGCTTGGTTAGTTTTTTAAAATAAAAGCTTGTAAAATGTGTCATAGACTCAAAGTTCAATTTACCCACATAATTTTAAATCATAATTTTAACATACAATTACAACATTAGATTACAGTTTGGTAGAGTGACGGAAGCGACAGGTCCTGATAATTTGACTGCTGTCATAACAGCGGATACAGCCCACTTAAGCTTATTTCGCCTAATTGAATCCTAGAACATTAAGCCGCTTCAACCTATAATCCTTTTTATTATATTCACGCCGACATTTTAAGGATCATATCTTAACTGTCCCCGAAGTAGTTTTTTGTTAAATAAATCTAGGGCAAGGTGCATCATTTTAATAAAGTCGGTTTTTATATCAATAGATCTTATTTCGTTCTAAAACATATTTTGGGTGAGGATAATTTAAATTGGTATTTATGGTAAATAGAGACAAACTAATTGGTAATAAAAATTCGATAAAAAAGCTTAATAGTGATCTTCCGAGAGACTAAGGCACATCACTACAGAATTTATAAAATAAATGTATTGTAAAGTGTCAATATGTCTATTAGATTTCTTTTTAATAGCCATTCAATGATTTTAAAACAATTTTCTACGAGTTTGTACCCTCAGCACGAGTTGTTAATACGAAAAAAGATTTTAAATATTTTCCTGAACTTGTCAAAATGCATTTTCAAATTGATTTATTTCGTTTAGAACATTTATTAAACAAAAAATGTAATGCTATAAATGGAATAAAATAGATTGGAAACAAAATAGGTAAAATAATTTTTAGATTTCTGTGCATTTTAACATATTATCTTGACATGTTACTAGGTAATAGTATTTGAAAACTTTTTTCGTATTAACAACTCGTACTATGGGTACAGGCTCTAAAAGAAATCAACTGCCACGTTGGTCTAGTGGTAAGTGTGTTCGCTTTACAACCGCGAGGGCTCGGTTGTAAAGCAAGTCTTAAGACTTAATATACTTACAAAATGTTAGTTGAAGCCCGATAATCCCTTTATTATGTATAGCATCTAAACATAGCCGGAAAAAAGTGTATGATATTCACCTGGGTCTACACCTTCGGAATCGTTGACGGGCCGGTGGCGATGTCGGTAAGATACCCGCTTTTCACGCCGCAGGTCGTGGGTTAGATTCCCACCCGAAAAAAACATTTGTTTAAAATGTTTGTTTGTCTTGTGTCTGAGTGTAATTATCAATATTTATGTATATATTTACAAAAGGAAAGTATTATATGTAGTATATTACCAATTATCTGGTTTCCATAGTACAAGCTCTGCTTAGTTTGGGATCAGATGACCGTGTTTGTTAATGTCCCACTATATTTATTTATTTTATTTTTAGTTAAATATCGATAAATAAGGGAAGAAATTTGTACCTACATAAAATTGCACCGTGTGATGCGAGATGCCAATATTATTTTCTTTCTGCGTACGGGAACATTATGCATTTGTAGGTGTGTAGGTGATATGTTTTACTTTATAACAAGTTAAGTTCAAGAGGGTGTTATACCGATTCACTTACAATGTGACTACAAATCACGTGCTACACAATAACATCGATATCTCGATACATTCGATGTACAATAAAATCAATAACCCCTATTGTAAATTTATTAGTCTTAGGTCACGCTGCGCCCAGCGGTGCGCTATGTAAATCACAGTGTTGCCACTGTCCTGTCTACTAAATTAACGTCTCTATCCGTGTCTATGCTAATGAAGCGAACCACCTCTATACATAACTCTTTCAATGTTGCTGTTAAAAAATCTGTTAGTAACAAACTTGCCTCCTTTGCCAACAAAATCATTATTCATATCCTAAAATACCTATATGCCCTGAAATGCGACTTTGTCATACCTATTAGGTAGGTAGGTAATCATGTACAATCGAGGAAGAAAATATGTGAATAAAGGAGGTAATAGAATCGGCCAATAATTGTTTATGTTGTAGTTAATAATTCCTCCAAGAGATTTGATTCTACTTCCAACAGAGTAAGTTCTTGCATGTTATGCTTCCTATACGTAATTATTAATAAATTATGCGTTTAAACGGTACCTACTTAAACATTTCATTATTGGAAACCTAAAGCAACAAGTACAGTTAAATAAAAACTAAATCAAAAAAGAAACATCGGGATCCTTTGAAGTATTTTTTATTAAATCGAAATATTAGCCACTGAAGTACGTGGTAAACGATGTTGCACAAGTTGAAGTACTAACATTCAAAATCGTGGCAAAAACATAAATACAATGAACCCTCACTCCACAAGCCCGTCATTTTTGTACCAACCGCAATTTCTATAAAAAGGAAGGATCTTAAAAAAATGTTGCAATTCGAAAGCTTATTTGCTACAGTTCATGCGGAAATCATTCTCAAATTGCACATCTCAAAAGTACATCTTCCGATCGCAAATGTTAGAAAAACTACTTTACCTTTTTTCCATAAAATCGTGCCAAAATTACACATTGTCATTTGGTTTTGTTTCATTCAGAAACTATAATAATTCGTTTAAAACTTGAATAACCCGTATTGAATATCACAATTCATATTTTCATGTAATACAATACTACGGTTTGCGGTCAAGTAGTTACGTTTTAAACATGATACTGTTAATTATAACATGATAATTGATTTCTTTAGAACTGCTTCTGTATATTGGGCAGATGGTAAGTTTTTTTATTATTTACAAGCTTATATGTAAGCCTACAAGTCTTTCGTATCATAATTTTAACCTATATAATGAAACTATGAGCAGCGATGGCACAGCGGTACGGGCCTCGCCTTAGAAAAATAAGGTCAGGGTTCGAATCCTCTTCGTGCCCACACATCTTTGTGCGAATTGCTTCATCTCCACTGCTCGATATCGGTGAAGCAAAACATCGCGAGGAATCTTACATGTCTAAGAACTAATCATTCGAGGACATGTGACATCCACCAACCCGCACTTGGCCAGCGTGTGTGAATTAAGGCCTAAACTCTCAACTCGTAAGATAGTTGAGTTGAAGTGAATGAAACTATATTATACAAATAATGTAATACATTGCACTGTAGAAAAATATTAATGACAGGTTGTTAATTTAATGGTAGTTGGTTAAAATCAGGTGTTTTAGTATAATCATACAAAATATAATCATCCTTTATAATCGCGTTTCCAGTTTAGCGGTAAAATTGTATCCACACCTAGTAATTTATCTAGGATACTTATTATGCTTAGTACTTACTTCATTAACTAGTTATGAATCGATATATCTATGATACGGTGACCTATCCACGTCCTTATTGCGTTCCCAGCGCCAGCCAGAGGAAGCCCATATCCGATAATTATTTATATGCTTGTCTGCCGCTAGCTTTATTTCTTCTTATTTAATGCTACTTTAGTCTACCGCACTATCTTTCAAAAGTGAAGCAGGTACAGTAACAATAGGTTTTATAAAAAATATGATCCTACTACAATGTTTTAACTGTAATTCAAAACACGCTTAACTTTTAATCTTATAAAATGGGATCACCTGGAAAGTATACTCTTTGAAACAAAAAAAAAATCAATATCGATCTATAATTGGCAAAATTATAGCGTAACATACATACAAAAACTAAATAAAAAAAACCTAGTCGTATTGAAAATTTACTTCTTTTTGAAGTCGGTTGAAAAAAATGCCAATTCAATAATTTTAAAATGAAATATTAAGCAGTAGACTGAATGGCGCTATTCGGTAATTACAGTGTAATAATAAATTATAGTAATAAATATTTATTTCAAATGAATTTTTTTAGTAGTTTTTAATGAATTTTTAAAAAAACATAAATGTGTTCAAAGTTTTCACACATTTACTGTTCTAAGATGTTTGTTTAAATCTAACATACGATTAAATTAAGAAGTCAGTGATCAAATAAAATACAGAGAGGGTAAAATAAAACTAATTTCTGTACATTATTATGACATTATGACTGCGCCGCGCCTCGTTAATCTCTCAATCCAGATTCTAAATTATCTGATAACCTGATAATTATTATCAGTCGTAAAACATAAATAAACGTTAAGATCGACTATTTAGTGGAAACCTCTATATACTTTAAGCTGTATCTACAGGTATTTAGGAACATTCACGATAAATCATGGTCTGTCGGCCTCTGTCAGACGGAAGAACGAAGTCGTAAACCATTTGCATAAGTGATGGCACTTACTTGTCTCGTCTAATTGTACCAATTACCTACCGCTATAATAAAAAGAAGTATTTAGAGGTTAAAACGAAATAGTAGTAACTGATTTTAGTTAGTTAATTACACCAAATAAGATAAAATGGTTACATAATAAATCAATTCAATGGGTAGTTATGTACACTAATAAAAATGGAGAAAAAGTTTAGTGCAATTAGAATTTGATTTAATTAAAATGTAAATAGTTTGAATGAAGATTTTATTCCTATGCAACAAGCCTGAGGACCTTTTGAGGTTGTAAAGGGAAGGGGATAAAAGAATTTGTTCTAAAACGTAGGTAAACAATTGTGCCTAGTATTAATTGCATGTTAATTTAAAGTATTGTTGCGATTGAGTTACTCGAATATTGGATCACCAGAGAGTACTTCAGTTCAACCATTTTTAATGTCTCACTGCTGGGCACGGATCTCTCTCTCAACTATCTTACGAGTTGAGAGAGTTTAGGCCAGTAATATCTGCCCTAGTGCGGGTTGGTGAATGTACTCAAATGATTTTTTAATAAATTAAAATATTACACACCACACTTCATTTTGGCCGGCTATAGATGAGAAAGGTACCTAATGTATTGCTTTTGTTTTCGGAATTATTTATTACGTAAAAACGGTTCACTTCCATCTGACTGCACAATAACATAAATTAATTAACAATACAATAACAGTGAAAGTAAGCGATTAATTTAAATGTAACAAATGAACGAACCTATTGAAGAGTTTGAAAGGGATAGGATAACAATCACTTGTAGAACTAAACGAATTATGAACAATAGTTACAACAATAAGTGGTTTTAACAGATTATCTTTGCCAAACATTGGCGCATTGATTTTAACTGATAAGTAGTGTAAATAAACATTCAGGTACAACTTACAATTAAGTAACTATTCAAAGAAGGCGTTGACTGAATAGAAGATACTGATTAGGAGCTACACTTTTTTGTTGAGACTGTTTTATTCCATACACGCGGGCTTAATTCAGGCTGGATAGTCTTCAAACACTTAACATAGCGAAAAATTACCAATTTTCAACAGTGGAATGCTAGTGAGTTGTTTTATATAACAAGTAACTCATGTAACATACTAGCTAAGTAGTTTAATATATACTTACCCCCGTATTTATAAACGTATTTTAAGCTGATTATAGTTAAAATTGGTTTATAATTCGTTTGTCTTTGTCTGTCATCTTGACTATACTAGTAAGAAAGAGACAAAGTCCATTTTAACTAAAGGGTCTTAAAACTTTTTTATGAATAAGGCCGTAAATCTTACTTACCTACAGCAACTTAATACTTCAAACTAATTTTCATTTAACATCGTCTAGAACAGTAGGTAGTACTTATACTATCCATCCTGAGATTTTATCCTGTTTATAATAAACTTAGTCTTACTAGGTTCGAGTGTCAACGCTCTACCAGCAACATATGTCACATAACTATGCATAATTTTTTAGGTATTCAATGAATCTTTGAGTTTCTTTCACCTTCCGTATCGGTGTTCATTCTCGCTTATCGTAAATTTTTCGCAAATATCACGAACACAACAAAGCTCACGTGCCCTGAGTAATACGATTACGAATACAAAGCATCGATTTAATAGTTTCCGGAATTTGCGGAGATCTCAAATCTCTTTGTGAATTATAAAAACGGAAGCAAATAAAAGCAAGGTTAAGTAAACCTCAGGTTTTTAGCTAAATAATCTCTAACACTGAATAAAGAAACACGCATCGCACAATGTGTAGGTATAATAAATAGATACCTATTCGATTGGTATCGATTATTTTCCCACGTGCCGATTAAAGGGACTGTAAAAATACAATCGCAATTACGCGAAGGTTTCGCATTCAATCGAATTAGGTTTAATTACTCTTTGGCTTCCTCTTCTATCAGTGTTTTCCATAATCGTAAACTACAATCTGCGATTGCATATAAATCTGTTTGTTTTACACACGGCTGCCAAGACACGCGAACTATTAAAAGTTTTATTGAAGTCTAAATTTATGTTGGTTGACAGTACTGTGAATTGTCACGTGTAATTAATTTAGGTAATTAATGAGTAAACGAGTTGTTCTTTTTACTAGCGCCATACCTGCAAAACATTTCACGAATAAACAGAATAGGTAAACAGTAAGTCTTGTCACTTAGTAACTAAGTTATTAGGAAGTATTATTTTCTAGGCTAAGTACTTTTAAGCAACTTTTTCAGATCTAATTAAATTACATTGCCTCATCTTTTGCACTACATCTAATATAATTAAAAAAAATGCAGAAAGCATTAAAAAAGGTATGTATGGAAAAAATAGGTAAAAGTAAGTTTATTTAAGATCTAAAAAAATAGTATTTAGTAGGTTAAAACTCAATAGCAAATCCAATTTTGAAATTAAGGTCTCCCCTTGCAAGGTTATTTGCAAGGGAAGATATATCTGTGATTTCATTGTCACTTTAATATTAATTTTTAATTTAATTTTCTTTTTTTGTAATGATATTTGTCGTATGCATTAGAACAAATGGGATCGTTTCTCGACACAGTGGATTACATAAGATTGTTTTCGTCTTTGAGGAAGGTCACGAAAACGATGGAACGTTGATCTGGGTTTATTTGTCGCAACTATGACGGAGGAGGCGTGCGATAGAGAAAGCTGGAAGGCTATGAAGAAGACTTTTGCCTTGCACTGGGACGGTACCTACAACTTGAAAAACATTATTAAACTATCTTGTTTGCTGCACATGTTTACTGTATGTCAATGAGTGGTACAATTTTTATTCGTTCCGAGCCTCTTTGTCCTTTATCAGTGTCTTTTTATTCGCACATGTAAATGCATTTAGCTCCCACCTCCTTATCTCGGGGAACACCATTAATCTTGTATAACAATGTACGCAAGTCGTGGCTGCGCATCGATGGCTTAATCAACCCCTGCTGAACTGCATCAGCGCTTTTTATAAGGGCAATTGCAAATTGTACGTTTGACCGTTGCGGTTCTATGTGTCGCTAAGTCCAGAAATTTGTTTTAATTAGTTGAATTTATCTTACCTTCTGGAGATTTTTTGTCTTTTATAGGCTTGCACTTGCCCGATATTAAGCAATGAACGATGGAACGCGCTTACCCAGTAAAGACCGATTCACTCGTGACTTGAACACAGGAAAATTATAGTTATCGAGAAGCAGAGGTGCCGGCAGAAAATTCCACAACATGTCAGTATGCACAATAAAAGTGGGAACAAAGCCCTTTGTGCGTACCTGTGGAGTTTCCACCATTTAATATATGGTGAAAACTCCGCCATATAATATATAGCCGTACCTCTACTTGTCCGATGAAAGAACGGCTATGGACACCAGATGATGATAGATGTTGCACGAAGCTTACTGCCTTTACTAATACAGTCTAGCAGAGAGGGATAAATTCGAAAAGATCGTCCATCGATCAACCAACGATACTTACCTACATAAAACTGGATATATCTAAAGCCTCCGCAATATACTCTGTACTAATTAAGTTTCTGACGTAGTTTAGTGCTGAAACATAAAATGATTAATAATACTCGTAGTTGTAATAAAAAGAGTTGCTAGAACAAAATCGTAAGACAATTTATCTGATACGATACCTTCACTTCAACCCTTTTAGTGTACCACTCCTGGGCACGGGTCTCCTCTCAACTATCTTACTAGATGAGACAGATTTTAGGCCTTAATCCACACACGTTGGCCAAGTGCGGGTTGATGGATGTTACATGTCCTCGAATGATACATAGTTCTTAGACATGCCAGTTTCCTCGCGATGTTTTCCGTCACCGATATTGAGCATTGGAGATGAAACAATTTACACAAAGATGTGTGGGCATGATTAGGATTCGAACCAGTGGTGTTATTTTTATAAGGCGAGGCCCGTACCGTTGCGCCACGGTTGCTCTATATAATACCTAAATGCATGAAATTCTGCCTGATAATTATCAAATACTAAATCGTTAAAAAGAGTATTGTCTTAGATTTACGCGAATATTACATATTCAAAAAAAAAAGTTAAAAAGAGTTGTATTAACATTATAACAGGTATTACTATTAGAACAGGAATGCAGTGGCGCCGAACGTCTTTTAATTTAGCAGCCAAAGGCATAATACAGAAAAACTTTTAATCTACTCAGGCAAAGTTATTTTGCACGCATTGCTACGATATGCCGTATCTCATTTACTGTTCTTTTGATAACAATTGGATCTACCTTATTTTATTCACACTGCTGAGATATTTTTGAAAACCAAGTGTTAAATTCATGACTACTAATGAAGTCGGCATGAATCTCTCTAATAATTCGCAAGAGGCCTCTTTTTTGTGCAATCGAAGATTGTGTTTTCAAGGTTTAATTAAATTGAATCTTCTTCTTTAAACCTTTTTTAGTGTCCTACTGCTGGGCACGGGTCTTCTCTCAATTATCTTACGAGTTGAGAGAGTTTAGGCCTTAATCCACACACACTGGCCAAATGCAAGTTGGTGGATGACACATGTCCTCGAATTTTTAGTTGTTAGACATGCCATGAATGTAATTGAATAGATTTAACAAAGACATCCGCATCATTTCATTCATCAGCAGCAGTGACTCTCATCTTATTTATCTTGACATGCAATTGACGTAATGTGTAAGAACCATTAGTTTTTCTATTAATAGAGGAATTTCCACATATTTGGTATTATGTGTCTACTTACGTACATAATATTTTCCATCACCCTCACTGTAGTAAGATGGAGAAAATACCTGCCTGCTGTAAGGTGAGCCTAAACGCTGTGTGTCGTATGTTGCCTATATTTTCCAATTAAATTCAATAAAATAAGTTTTATTTTTATTCAATTTATTTCACACAAACTTATATTTTATACCATAAAAAAACAAATAAATATGTAATCAAATATTTTATTTATTCAGTATAATCTTTTCATATTTACAGTATTTACTTACAGTTTTTACACTAATTTCTTACTAACTATATTTACAATCACAGCCTTTATGTTATATTAATAAATTACTGTACAATACTGAGCTAAACGCGTCCTAAATTATATTAGTAGAGCCTTTAAAAATGCTTTGACGACTAGACATCACAAACACAAACTATTTTTTCTTGATTATTTCTGCCACCAAGACATGGTGTCAAATAAATCTTCATCTTCCATTGGACTCGCTTGTTCTTCGTGTGCGTAAGAATTGTTAGGAATATAGCCGTTTGAATAACCCGAAGAACTATCAGATCCAGCTGGTGAAGGCACTGAGTCCGAATACGGTGAGCTTCCACTAAAAACACCTTCATCCATTTCAAAAGACATTGGGGTTTCAAAAGGTTGCAAAGTCTTTGTGATTCCTTGCGAAGCGTCGCTTTCTTCTACTAAACTCTGAAGATATCTAATGTATTCTACAACCATTCGTAGTGTGTCGACTTTGCTTAGTTTCTTCCCGGATCCACGACGTGCTCCACCAGATAATGCTGATATCACACTCGAAGGTAATCGTTTTCGCAACTCGTTGAATCCATCGTTCACTTGTTTCACGCGATTCCTCTCCCTAGCGTTCCTTCTAGCTATAGAAGCGGCTTGAGCTCCACTATAGTTATTATTTTTGTAACAATATTTTTTATTTTCTTGCAAGTTCAGTGTCAAGTATTTTTTTTCAGGTGCTGGTGCGATTGGTACCATTTTTGGTGCCTCACTTTTGAAAGACACGTGATAGTTGGATAGTTTTTGTTGTATTCTTTGTAACATTTTAGTGGCGACGAACGTATACGCGACCGGTGAGTTTATGGGAGCTTCGATGTGCTCTGCTACGATCTAGCGAATGAGCGGGTCGGACTCCTGCGCCGCGTTATATGGGCGCACCTTACCAAAAAAAATGGTTTGGGATCCTTCACTCCCTAATATAATAGTTCTTTTTTTGTGTCCTTACCTGGAACATTCCCTAAAGGTGCAGTAATGTTATGGACCTGTACACGTGCCATTGAATTTATATTCCGACATGATTGAATTAAAGATAATTTAATGTAATTTTTTAGTAATCATTTTCCTGTCATAAATATTATTTGATGAGAAATAAATAATGAGTTCGTGTTAATTAACGTTATATTCAGCATGCATAATTTTTTTAAATAATTGGACAATGAAATCTATACCTACATAGATAATGAAATGCAGTTTAAAGTAATAAGTATTGTAATTTAGAATTAATATTGCATGGCAAATACTTTATTGGTTAGAATCTATTATCAAATTGGTTTCACAGGAATAGAATCACCTAATTATTCATAGAGTGCATATGAATAATTAGGTGATTCTATTCCTGTGATCCTCTCCTCCTCCAAACTCTTTCCTATGAAATAATAAAAGCCTGACAAGATATTTAAAACTTATTAAGCGGAATTACTTTAGTCAACATTTGTATATACTAGTATCCTTTCTTAGTGCACCCATAGGCCTCTTATGGAACCTATGTGCCAAATTTGGAGTCTCTAGGCTCAGCTATGCGTTGATATGTCAGTCGGTCAGTCAGTTTCTTTTTCCATAGTTATAGTAGAGGCGGCTTTCCACCCGCGGCTCTGCCGGGCGTATGTCGGTTATCACGTAAAAACATATTATTTTTAGAAGACTAGCTGCCCCAGCTAACTTTGTACCACCTATTTCTTATGTGCGGCTTCTAAAAATATTTCAAGACCAAAATCGGTCAAGTCGGTTTAGCTGTTCTCGACTTTTCGCACGACAAAATATTTCAATACATTCTTAAAATAAATAAAATTACACTTAGGGCCCTTGGCGCCCTCGGCTGTTATTTTCACTGTTACGTAAACAATTCAAGTTTCATTAAACTCCAGTTAAAGAACAAGTGGAAACCATGCGGCTTACGTTCAGTCTGAAATTTATTACAGCCCCAATATAAAGCTACAAAGAAACAAGTTTCATTGTACTAAAATAACTTCAAGAAACCGTAACCAATAGAACACTAACAACAAAACTCGCGAAAGACCCCTAAAATATATATTACTCCTTATTTCTTCAGCAATAGAGTACCATTTTGGATACAGCGGTAATTTTTTCATACACACGTTAAGTTAAACTTAAGAATTCGCGCACTGGGCGGCATCGCCTTCACTGAATGACTGAAAAAGTGACCTTAATTTAGAACCGTCAGTATTTTAAGGTTCTATAGTGTATAGTGAAGGGTGCACAATTGTTGCCTTTGTACTTTAAAAATATAACACAAGAGATGTGGGCCAGGCCATTGAGTGAGGCAGCGTGAATTGTTTAGAACCTTTCAATCATCCATTGAAGAAGGCGCTAAAGTAAATTTAATAGACTTGGTGTCGCCTCTGAGAAGTTATTCATATTTATTCGACTTTTGTTTTTTTTTTACATTGGTATAAAATAACGTGCTTGTACTTTAAGCCCAAGTAAGAATGACTTAGTTGTTGAGAAGTGGCAAGCGCCACTATCTACAAAAAGTCCTCAGTTTGAAAATCACTATAACTTTATGCTTCTAAGAAAATATATACTAAGACGTTTATATGTATTTAAATACTCAAATATAACCTAACTTTATTGCTTGTCCTAGCATCTGGAAATTAATAGGCAAACACACGAACCACAAGACCAACGCAACGAGGCTGTTATCTTAACAGCAACTATCTTATGAGCTTAGAGAGTCTCAATCCACAATGGATGAAAAAGTATAGGTCCGTGGAAGATACATATTTTCAAATTTTCAGTTGCAAGATATGCATGTAACAGGCATATATATGAAAGGTAATACGATAATGACTTCTGCTTACACATTATAAACGTAAACCGTATTATTGCGTGTTTTAAAAACCCTATCTACAGTAGTATAAGGGAACATTAACGCAACATTATGTAAATTAAAAGAAGCTCGTTTTAACTTGATGCCCATTTAATTTCCGTTACAGGTACTATATCAAACCAAACATGTTATCTGTAGCAGTTTAAATTTCGTCTATTAATAGTAAATATTAACTAACTTCAGTTTACCAACATTTTAATCAGAAGTTAATAATTTTAACCAACCAATTTTCTATAAAAAAATTGGTCATTTAATTGCTAAACAACCAATAAGAATTTGGTAATTTAGGCCTGTTTGATATGTAAAAAACGTCGTATTTAAATTCATGTGTGTTGAGTACTTTAGATATGTTTATGCCTTTTTAAGTAAAAGAGTTTGTCTGCCTTTACGATAAAGGTTTAGTTATAACATAATTATAATAGTAGAAAGATGAATAAATACCTCATTGGACATAAACCTATATAGAGATGCATATCTTCCTCGTGGCTGAACGTAGGTACTTAATAACTCAGTAAAAAATGTAACGCATAACTCTATCACAAATTTCTTTATCTATCAATATTAATAAAAAATAAATAAAACTTTAGTCACTATATCACTTAATTTTATATAGCATCTACTACATTTCCCCAGAGTCGTATTACTTCTCACATACAAACCCCGAGTCTCAGGAGGGATATTATGAAAAACATCAATCATTTTATTCTAAATCTCCTTCCTGCAAGTAAATTCGCAAAGTAAAATAAAATTGTGGGAGTGATACATCGCGACACAAAGTGAATCTCACAATGGCGCCGCGGGCGTGCTCATAGAAGTATAGTCAAATAACATTTAGCCAGCCCACACCTTAGAAAATCGCAAAATAGAGACATCTCTTAACACAATGAGCTACGAATGAGCAAACGGAACCATAACCGAGAATTACAGTCTTTGTATCCATCATATTTCGAGATTTTAAAACGAAACTAACAAAGAACTGAATGGAATCTATTGTGGAAATTGAAATGGAAATACTTTTTGATTAAGCGCTTCTAAATGACAAAGATTTGAAACGATACTCGGTATTTTAATAGAACAGAAACAACTAAATCTGCTTTATACAGGCAGATCTATAAATAAAATATTATCACATTAGTGTATTTTCTTGAAATGCACGTGTATGTTATGCCTCATAACACTGCCACATTCACACCTAAAATCATTCGTAATCACGAGTAAATCGATTTAGGGGCAATTGTATTCCATCGTAGACTACATCATTGCTTAACATCATCAAGCGCAAGCCTAGTTTAAAATAAAAAATAAATAAAAATGTAACTAAATATTACGATTGAAATTATCAATAGTTTCTAATAAACTCTTTGACGATCGCTTTGCTCAACTAGTTGTGTAATGTATCACAGTCTTAAAATGATATCACAGATATTGCTATAAGCTTTTGCCCACAGGTACTTTTAATAATAAAACCCATTCAAAACGTACACGCTCTTTGCCTATCTCATACAAGAAAACGATCGGAATATTTTACGTAGGATGTTACTATTAATAAACTCATTTGAGGATTATGGTACTTAGACAAGGAGCGATCGTCTGACAGCACCATTAGGGCCTAGCTAATATATGTATACGGTTGAGTCCAGTCGATGCAGATACGCGGCCCGGTGGTCCCATGTATTGGAAAGTCTTTGATCGATAAAGTTGTAACTTTAATTACTAAACTGGAACTGAGGCTCGTTTTAAAAGGCACCGCGCCACGCGTCGAGGACCTCCACAGAAACCAACTACTCGGCAAAAATAACTACAAGTCCTATAGCTAAATAATGCATTTTTTATTGCATTTAAATCGACATTATTGTTACATCCCATAACTATAAAAGGCGGTACGAATCATTATTTATGATTGAAATATATATTTTTCTTTAATGTCAAACAGAAGATCATGAAATAGAGCATTATCTACTAAAAAAGATTAGCAAATCACAAAAAATATACTTGCCCTTGACTGCGAGGAGGTAGAAGTCTGTGCGACTGAAAAGACACGGTGTTACAACACTACTCGATAGCTTCATCTCATCGGAAGGGGACACCTAATACTCAAGACGTGTCCCAACTCACCACATTAAATTACCTATTCAGTTAAACCCATATCGGTCAAAACAATGGCTTATTGTTGTCTACAAAAGATTGCCATTATGTAGAAAATGTAAAAAATAAATTAATTGAGAACGTTTCGTCTGATATTTGTCTATAAAGGTATATATTGCGACGCCAAATGTAAAATGACCCAGCAATTTTATATCAAGTGTTGAGAAAGGGTCAGGAAAGAAAATATAAGACTAATACAGATGCTCAAACTAATATAGATATTGTTTGGTTAGAGAAATGTTTGGCACAAGCCACTGAGGATAGTGCACCTTGCCAACATGTGTGCAATCCTTTCCCATCTGCCGATCTTGCACTGATTTTTATATGAATAATATGACGAATTATGTCTGGGCTTTTATTTGAAATGGCACCTTTCCGGATGTGCATCGACAGCGGATGTTGGTGCTTTATGAAGTTTATGAGTTGCTAAATATTTTATAGGTAACTACTTTATGGAGAACATGTAAAATTAAACTTAATAATCACTAGTTACTGACTATATGAACATAATTACGTATGTTCATACCAATAATAACATAACATAAGAAACCATCACGCTTGATTTACCCAAAGGTAGAACCTTAGGACGAATTGTCATACTATAAAAATTTTGGAATACTACCATGAACCGGCCTAGATAATAAGTTAAAATGCATATAAATCTACAAATTATTTTACCTTATTCTGTTTCCAATATTTTTATTCTATTTTTAGCATATTTAATTTTTTATGAACGTTTTGAACGAAAGACATGAATTTGAATACGAAAAAAGTTTTCGATAAGTTCAAGATAGTTTTCGAAAACTTTTTTCGTGTTGAACGTCTACTAAAAGTACAATAGTGAATATCTCCCACTTTTCGTCCCATGTTGAGGTCTCATTACGTAATACAATGCCAAACATCGATCTGCAACTATGATATGCGTATATTGAAATTATAAAGATAAATTAATTTATTACCAAACTTACAAAAAATAACGATATGTTTTAGTGTACCAGCCTCCACACTAGGATTCCCTTTGTCGTGGAGGTTTATATTAAGGTACCAATTAATTTACATTACCTCTCTTTTTTCTCTATGCTGTCTCCAATTTTGCCTGGAGGAAAGTGGACAGTGTAACTTTCCAACTCTTCCTAATAACTATCTCATTAAATTCAAACGGAAACAAAGACAGTTTAGGTGTCCCGGGTCTTGGCTGGGTTCACATCCCGAGTCTCTTCACGGCGCTTTTCTCGATTCTGCATACAGGAGTAGCAATAGCAAGATTGCGGTGATGGGTTGAGTCCCATATAAAAAATATATAGGTATATTAGAAAAACTCGACACAGGAATTGAACCCGAGACCTCGCAGTTATTAAGCCGACACGATCACCACCGGACCACAGAAGCAAAAATAAAAATACCTAAAAAAATATCGCACACGCCTTCATTATAAAGCAACCAACCCTCATGGAGATGTCAAAGTGACATACCTATCAATCCTAATAGATCCTCCACGGGAGCGCGACATAATAAAGTTATACGCATGACAGCGTGCATAAAGACTTATTGTTGTGCAACACTACATCTTCTATTGACATATTAGCCTTTAAGTAACCTCATCACTATTGTGTACACATCTTAACAATAACCTTACGTGGACATACTTATACACACTCCATTTTTTTTTTAATTCTTAGTAACTTAAATCAGTTTAAATAAAAGGCCCCTCGGCGTTTGTAGGCGCTAAAATCTTAAAGACACTTCAACCCATTTTACTGTCCCACTGCTGACCAGGGCTCTTCTCACAACTATGTTTGCCTCTGACGCACTAGCGGTTGGCCGCCTTTTTGGCAACGATTTGAGAGAAACACGTTGACCAAGTGCAGGTTGGTGGATTTCACAAAATATCCTCGAATGATTAGTTCTTAAACGATATTTTCATGCACCTATATTGAGGAGGGGCGATGAATCAATTCACACAAAGATGTATAGGCAAAGGGTTCAAAACTGTGATCTTATATTTCAAAGGCGAGGCCGATATCGCTGCGCCATCGCTGCATTAAATTAAAGAAAAAGTTATTGTGTTAGAGTAATTCCAATAATAAAAACTGCAATAACTAAATTTTTTAAACATAATCCAAGATCGAACCCATGAACAATATTTCAAATCGGAATTTAATAGCGCTGCTCTCACCTTGCATTGATTTTTTTTCCGGGACGAAATCCTCTATGGATCCCCCACGCCCCTTGCACCAAGCAAGGCAAGGGTATATAGGACTCTCAAAGGTTACCCACTAAAACCCCCGGGTATTCCGTCGCGTATGTTCACCAATGGGGCAAGGAAACATGTGACATAACCGCGACCATTCCAGGCATTGGCATAGGCCTTCTTTAGTTTATTCTTGACTAGCTATGCTTAAACTATTTATCAGCGTATAATAATACGTTGTTTTGTAATAAAGGTAAATTAAGTTCAAAAACATGTGTTCTGTGGTCAAAAATTGATTTGGGAAGTTGATGTGCTATTGAATATCATAAACAACTATTATCAGTCCACGATCCGCGGCGCGTCCTGCAGAGAGATGGAAATTTAAATTCAATTAACAAACTATTATCGTAAATACTTTAAGTAAAGCTGTAAAGCATGTATGTAATTAGTTGAAACGGGTCCATTGCAACAGCTTAATCATTTGTTTAATAGAGGATTAACTGTTTTAAACTGTTATTGGGAAAGTACCGCAGCGTCAAAGTTATATTAAAGACATTTTATATGTGCGGTCATATTTCACGTAGAGATTTTAATTAATAGTTTGTTTTGATTTTGTCACTCTAACATTTTTTTTCGATAATCGTTGATAGTTTTTTTGTACATAAACATACTTTTAGCTTTTACAATTGACTATGTGTGCACTTTAATGTGGGTGTCCGAGTGCCGTATTGATGCCCTTTTGTCGAAAGTAGAAGTAAAATTATATTTATGATAACGTTTTCTGTTCAAATTCGGTAGGTATTTTTACGTAGGCAACACAGAGCCATCCATCAGGACTCGAATATTGGCTACAGGAACTCTTAAACATAACAAGATTTTTAGCCTTAGAGAGACTATCGACCAGTTACTCAAATCTATCTACCAGCGCCCCTGTTATTAACTGTATCCCTCGCCGTAATATTTTCAGTAGCTCTCGACCGGTTTTTTTATTCAAACCTACTAACTGCTTCTTAATAACAATCTTCAGATTTCGTTTGTTATAGATTCTTTCATTATCATCATTATTTCCTTGTCGGTCGCGAGAGTAACCATTGGGCTATTAAAACAATTTAGTCGATAAAAATTTTAGGCGGTGATACCGAACCATTGGCCACCGACACAAACGAAAAATTCTTATCTTAGCAGTGAGACTATGGAATTTCATATAATTTAATTAAGGAAACGACTTCATTCGAGATAATCTTTATCAAAGCCCAACTACATAACGTTTATACATCAGTCGGTAGACTCAAGTTTTAAAATCTCATGAAACACATAAAATACTATCCGACACAACTACAAATTCATTCAATGCAAGAACAATTTGAACATGTATATCTTTTACATAGAATTAATCTCTCCAAGGATTTTACTTAGATAGAATTTGTCTATAAATTAATAACTACTAAAATATAGTTTAAGTCAAACAAACATCTACCAAGTTAGTTTTTCTTCTCATTACATCAGTCAAGTCCAGTTTGTTGATGCTGATGGACAGCAATATTTTATTTTTTAAATGACACAAATGTTAGTCAGTTATTACCAACAGTAAAATTACTAGACTTCTATTCGTAATCACCACCGCCTCGCCTTTGAGCACTAAATTTTTTACGATTATTGCAATAATTACAGCATCCATACATATGACAGAATAATGTTTAAATCATTATCCTATTACGAGAATCCTTGAGTAACACTCAAAGCAAACTTACAATTTGAATAAGTAATTTTTATGCTCCACATAAATTTGACACTATCCGAGTTTCTTGATTGATTAATCATGTCTTAAATCACTTTGATGTGATGAGAAATATGTATAAAGTACAAATTCATTAAGAGACAAGAAATGACAATAAGCGGCGCGTTAATTGACTTAATCAGAGGACACTGGTTTATAAGGACTATTGGTTAAGGACCACCATGATATAATATAATCAAAGTAATGAAAACACGCGTACATTATCGCCTTAAGATATGATGCTCATTACCTAATTGATCGTAACGCGTTATTAATTCAACTCGTAAAACTAACATTACTATCCAAGATCCAATTCGGGGTGGTCTCGTATAAAATGGTGAGATTCGTTTGCCTAAATGATGCATTGAAAATTTCTAAAGAGGTCACCGGTTACCGTAACAGTAGGAGATTTAAATCGATGATACGCCGTGAAAATTTATTACTAATTTTGTAACGATTTTTAGACACGATTATTAAGCGGACGAACGTGAGAGAAACAGGAATGGGTAACACGAATTATTGTTAATAAACCGATTTTATAATTTGATATTGAACGTAATATGCGGGGAGTTTTATGATATTCGATTCAGATGCGTTCGATAATGGTTCGCGTTTTAATCTGATCGCTGATTTTTTAGTAATATATAGGTAGTACAAACATATACACACATTTATGTTTTACGTTATTACGTAAAACATAAATGTTATTATTCTAAACATAATAATCAAACATAAATTTAAACATAAACAATATAATAGCGTCCACCGTTGTTTTGTTATTTACTCATTTCGTTAGGAAACTGTAACGAAATACGTCACTTAGTAAGTAAAAGAACATCAAGATCAAAAAAGCATTTTTTTAACAAAAGATTTTTACAAATAATTCGTAGTTTATAAACATTATTCTAATAAACGAGTTAGTGGAAAAACCAACAAGAATGTTAACAAGCACTAATGATTGTATTACCATTTCAGTACCGCCTAATGAATTTTAATATTGACTAAAAGTCTTATAGGTCTACCTTCTGCATATGCAAGAAAGCTTTGTTAGGAATTAAATATTTTGAATTCCTCCACAGACGGAGTGACTTCATTTTAGTTTTCTTAAAAATACTAAGCCTATCTCATTTGACGGTCCGGTGGCGTGGTCGGTAAGATACTTGCTTTTCACGCCGCAGGTCGTGGGTTCGATTCCCATCCGAGACAAACATTAGTGATGAACACTTGTGTTTGTGTCGAGTCTGGGTGTAAATATCTATTATTATGTACATATTTACATAATAATAGATATTTAAGCTCTGCTTAGCTTGGGACCAGATGACCGTGTTTGTTAATGTCCCAGAAAAAAATAAAAAAAATTGATCGATTAATAGCGTGCCGTATAGAAAAAAAGTAAAGTTTTGAAGTTCCAGGTTCGATTCCTAGATCAAATAATACCGACAGTATTGAGTAGAAACTAAATTTGTGCCCATGGCTATAATTTCTATATTTACACTAATAATAAAGCTGAAGAGTGTATTTTTTTTTGTTTGGTTTATCGTGCTAATCTCAAGAACTACATATCTGATTTTAAAATATCTTGCACTGTTAGATAGGCCATTTATTGAGAAAGTCTGTAGGCCACTTTTTGTCCCACTGCTGGGCACCATATAAATCTAGTTCACGTGGATGTAGCTGCAAATGTGAAAAAAAAATTGGGTGCAGCTTAGTTTTACGCAAATATCACACAATGAAATAAAACTACTTTAGGGTCACGGTTGGAGTCTGAAAAGAGTTTCAAACGTCAGGATCTAAAATCTAAAATAAACCGCGATAAAATCCGTTACAAAGCAGTTTTATTTCAAAATTGGGTATGTGCGTATTTTCTTTACTCGTATTCTGTTTAGTAGCTCAGTTTAAGGTACTTGCGTCGAAAGTACCTACGATAATAATTTTATCCTCCCTGCTAACTACCGTCAGTTAAGAACTACCAATTACCCGCTGGCAGGTATAAATCAGAGCCAGTATTTGCCCAGATCTTAATTAAAAGCTTCTGAATACAATTGTCAGAAATACGATACCGAACTAATTACATTTATTTATAATTGATACGTATTGGATATTAATGGGTTTTTATTTAATAAAATCAATTTTAAATTTAACTAAGATTAACGATTTTAGATTTTAAATTATTAAATTAAAAAGTTATTATTTTAATTGAAACGAATCTATTAAGTTTCTTGTTTAATAGTGCAATAGATTTAAATTGTGTTTTATTTGATATATGTGGGAGAGAGATCTGGGAGTGTCGGAGACCAACAATCCGATACAATATTCACAATTTTTGGACTAAGTCGTCATTAAGATCTATTTAAAAAAATACAAATAAATAAATTTCTGTTCGCCGATGGTTCAAACGTATCATCCTCGGTTTTGAAATATAAGGTAACAGGTTCGAGCCTCGGTCGTGTCCACACATCTTTGTGTGAATTATTTCATCACTGTTACTCAATATCGGTAGTGGAAAACATCATGACATCATTTAAGCCGCACCGCCAAGCGGCCTTGCTATGTTCCGGTGCGATGTCTGGTGACACCATTTCAGAGGGTGGATCGGAATTATTGCCCCTTTATGGTTTGTAACCATGTGTAGCCTCGTTCCTCTGACACCTTTACACCGAAAATCACTCGTAATCACGAGTTAATCTGTGTACATTGCTTAACATTAGGTAAGTTGTACTCTAGCACAAGCATATCTAAATATATAAAAGAAGAAACTGACTCACTGACATATCAACGCAGAGCCCAAACCGCTGGATCTGGAGACTCCAAACTTGGCACATAGGTTCCTTATGGGGTCTAGGGGTGCGCTAAGAAAGGATTTTTCAAAACTCACCCTTTAAGGGGGTGAAACGTGGTTCCAAAGTTTGTATGGAGAAAGAAGATTAGTAAGATCAATTTTGCGGGCGAAGCCGCGGGCGGAAGCTAGTTATAGAATAAAAAAAAAGTAAGGAGATCGGCATGTTCGAGAACTAACTATTCGAGGACATGCATCCATCAACCTGCACTTGGCCTCTCAACTCATATGACAGTTGAGTAAAGCTCCGTGCCCAGGTGAGGCTTTAAAATGGTTTGAAGTGTTCTCACTTCAAACCATTCTGTCTATAGAAAATAATAAAATTGCACATAGTTAAAATGTTCGTTGACGATGATGAATCAAGACGTGAATGAAAGTGATTGACCGACACTTGTATAGAATGAAAGAGTGACAGTTGCCACTTATTTACAGCCTTAAATAAAGGTATTACAGTATAACTAGTTAAGTAAGCATCGACAACCTTTGGACACAAACGTAAAACAAATAATTTCAAGCCACCACGAATATTACTGATTTACTGAGTAGAAAAATCTAATTGCCTTTATTGGCCGACCCGGGATATTAATGGTTTTTTTTCATTACGCCATTCTTGTTACCAATATATAATAAACGCACTCCTAATTAAACACTAAGCCATCTTGAAAAAGCTAATAGTAGAGAAATCAACGGTATGTGAAATACAACTCAATATTAGGAGTGCTATTATAACTAATGCTGAAGAGTTTGAGTGTTTGGTAAAACGCTCTCAGCTCAGGAATTGGTCCGATCTGAAAAATTCTGGCATTTGTTGATAGCCCATTTATTGAGAAAGGCTAAAAGCTAATTTTTATTCCACTATTGGGCAAAGATGGAAAGCTAGTGATAAAAAAATCCCATTACGCATTTTGTTTTAGTTTAGAACCACCTCTATTACTTAAACTTTCGAATAAAAAAGAACCGAAATTGGTTCAACCGCTTAGGTGCTACATAGTAACAAACTTGTACACAGATACGTTTCAAACATATGACACTTCTCCGTTTTTTTTGGGGGTAAAAATACTTTTATGACCCTACTATACTACAGGGCAAGAAATTCAAACAAAGTTGTTTTAATCAAATAAAATAACAAAAGATTTTATAAAATCTAAGGATTTTATCTAAAGTGTTCGCTTTAGGCTGTTTGAATAGCAAATGATGTATCCATTTCGGATGCGATCATCTCCCGATATCTGATACTAAATTATTAGCCTTTTCGTTCACAAAACAAACAGACATTTGCATCGAAATGATGAATTCGGCCACTTTCTTTGTTTAAGAAACTAGCGAATAAACGAATTTGATACTTGATATAAAATTGTTTTTTTATGAAGAAAGAACATATTCAGACTTTTATTATTATTCAATAAGATTCCATTGACGTATTAAAAACTATTAAAAAATAAAACATTGCTAAAGAAGTGTCAATGAAAGTGTCCACTTAACCAGACAAAAGTACACAATATAGGCTGATAGAAAACCTAACATGCTTAAAAGTCACATGAAAATCCATTCGTAGTTTCAGAGATAATCACAAACACACATCAGACAGATGTGTTGAACCTAACATGCTTAGATTTTTGTGATATTACAAATGAAGTTTATCGAATTTTTTGCCTTTAAATCAGTTTGCTAAATTGCTACCCAAATTGTTAGAATAAATAATGATAAATAATGATATGGTGTCTGTTGGCTTTCTTACCGCCCTAATAGATTTATTTATATAAATAAAATCAAAATCTTCAAGTATCAACCTAATTTGATCCGAATACAATCGTTTAATCCACCGTTTATTTGTTTGTTGAAAACAACAGTGTTGTGTGGATAAGTAATAGCTTAATATCACGTTGTGTCGGGGAAGGTGGCTGGTTTCTCGGCTTGGGTTCGCTTTGTAGGCCTTCGTTTAAACTAACACATGTTATTAACAAATTCGGGTCTGAAACAACGTTTTGGGAGATTAACCATGTTACACAATAGGTACATAAATATACCAAACCTTTGGTAAAGAATTAATAAATTATTAATATTGTGTTTACGAAATAAAATGCTGACGCGCGTTGATGTCTTTTAAAAGAAATAATACTAAGGTTTTCGTAACTTAAGTACAACAATAATTAAAGATGAATACACTTTATATTTTAAAACTGAATAAATTCTATTCTATTCTATTCTAAATCAAGTAAAGTATGACAAGACAGCTTCTGTATTATGATTTTCTAATGGTAGTCAAGCGCATTTATCTATCTACATGTATGGTGAATTCGTTCCCAACTAATAATTTTTACAAAATTACAGTTCGAAATACATGTTTTCAATAATTTGAAACATCACTTCATTAGGACTCTGTAATACATTCCCTTGAAAAGATTATTCCCTTGATTTTTGAACATAGAAAAGACATCAACGAAACATTGAATGAAGAAGTAATATAAATATTTAAAATGTACAACGTTTCTTACAATATTTTAGTATCGTGAAATTAAAAAAGCCTTTTGTAGGTCATAATTAGAAAAACAGTTTGTACGCGGCCACCCATCTAGCGCCCCACAAGGCGTCCTCCGCCACTGTGACGGATTCCCGCCACGCCTCTCATTTGTTATACAAATTTTATACTACCCTCCGAGCTAAACCCTAAAATAAAATCTTAGAAAGCGTTTTGCACATCTTTGTGTAGGTTTCAATCTGCGCAAAAGAGGTTTTTTGGTTTCCTCTATTTTCTACTGCTTTAGGAGTGTAAATCATAAAATTCTCAAAGGCAAAAACGTAAAGACTCTGAAGGACTGAGATTAATATTGTTTTTGATTAAAAAAAAAATACATCCTGAAAAGAATGGAATCTATAATAACCATCGTAATAGGTTAGCAATTTTATGTTATGTCACAATACTACAAACAATGTAATAATACTCTTACAAAAGTTATGTCGTTACGTCACAAATATTATTAAGATTGTGGATTCATAGCACTAAATTATATCACATTTGCTAATGGGACCTATTTATGTGAAAACACTGTAAACTATTATTACATTGACATTTTTGGGGGCTGAGTCACCTTCGTCCGTGGGTTTACACCTTTAATTGAATCCCCACACGTGGTCCCCTGGTGGTGCAAATCAGGTGACAATAAACTGCTGGTAGGTTTTGGCCGTGGTTAGTGACCACCCACCAGCGGCCAAGCGGCCTTGCCGTGTTCCGGTGCGATGTCTGGTGACAACATGCAGTGAGGGTGGGTCGGAATTGTTGCTCCTTTAAGGTTTCTAACCAAAAGGAGGGTCATTCCACTGCCACCTTCTCACCGATAATCATTCGTAATCACGAGTGAATCGGTATACTGGGCTGGCGCGTTCCATCGTTGCTTAACATCAAGCAAGTTGTAGTCAAGCGCCAGCCTATTGAAGAATAAAAAAAAACTTTGCTATTAAAAATAACTGTATATTTAATTTTGTATTCTGTTTTGATTTGTGTTTACAAACATTAAAGTTACCGACACCAATATTATTGTTTAATCCACTGAAGGCCGTGAAGAAATTTCATTACGTTTTCTATCACCCGAGGACAATGCAATTGTGCGGGAGCAATCGAGATTGAGACAGCAGAAGCGTATTGCACGTTGAGCCGGAGGCAGGCGCTTTTTGATTAAATAAACTTTCAAGTGAATGTCACGCCGCCGGCTTCACGTGTCACTCTTCGGCATATAGCACGGACAAACCATTCCTTTTATTATTGCTTGGCTTCCATTTTATGCAGTGAGAGTTAAGGTTAAGGTTCAAGCGAAGAGAAGCTAAAAACCCGAAAATAAACGGATGTTTCTGATATACAACGCTCATTATTGGAGAGTGTTCCGAAGACTTAGTTCTACAAAATGTTAGTAGCGATAATGCCCAGAAAACAATTCGGTAACAGACTTGGTGTTTTTTCCGAAATCATCAAACATCGTCTTGATGTAATAGGGCTTTACTTGTAATGTTGTTTTATCTGACAGGCCGGTGGAGTGGTCGGTAAGATACTTGCTTTTCACGCCGCAGGTTGTGGGTTCGATTCCCACCCGAGACAAACATTTGTTTAAATATATCTGTTGCTCTTGTATCTGAGAGGACTTATCTATATTTAAGTATATATTTACAAAATAAAAGTATTATGTGTAGTATATTACCAGTTATCTGGTCTCCATAGTACAAGCTCTGCTTAGTTTGTGATCAGATGACCGTGTGTGTTAATGTAAAAAAAACTTTATTATAATGTAACTACTGCGTTGTTTAATATGTAATTTCACAAGTTTTATCTCAATTTCAATCTCATCTTCATTAGTTTTAGTTGAAAGTGTTGAAACCTTAATTCACAGTCTTTAGCTAAGTTTGTGTTAGTAGATATCACATATGTAGTTTCCTAACAAAGTTTTCCTTTACCGACATTGAATAGATGCTATGAAAAAATACACACAAAGACGGGCACAATCATTTCCACCAGTCACAGGAAAGACTTTTTGGGGCTGAGTCACCTTCGTCCGTGGGAGTGCACCTTTTATCTGAATCCCCACACGTCATCCCCGGGTGGTGCAAATCAGGTGGCAATCAATCAACTGGTAATTATGTTAAATGGTAGGATTCGGCTGTGGTTAGTAACCACTCACCAGAAAAATCTGCACTGGCAAGCGGCCTTGCCGTGTTCCGGTGCAATGTCTGGTGACATCATTTAAGAGGGTGGGTCGGAATTTTTGCTTCTTTATGATTTTTAACCATATTGAGCCTCATTTCACTGCCACCTTCCTACCGAAAATCATTCGTAATCACGAGTGAATTGGTATATTGGGTGGGCGTGTCCCATCGTAGACTACATTACGCAAGTTGTAGTCAAGCGCAAACCTATTGTAAAACTTAAACTTCAAAGTTGTGTCTGGTAAATAGACCACTACTGCGGCCTCACCCATAACATATCATAAATGTAAAATATTTTTGTCTTATTATTTAAATATTATATTATTTTATTTTATATTTAAAAGCTGTATTGGGTAGTTATTATATTAGAATTATATTTAAAATAAGTTTGTTTTTTTTGTGTAATTATTATTATTCTTAAGTTTTTATTATATAAGTAGTAGTAACAACCCGAAACACAGGTTCCACCTAGTTCGGGTTAAATTGTAATTATTAGCTAAATTTAACTATTTTTATTGATTTATGAATGTACTACGACCACTTGACTTGAATAAAATTTTATTATTATTATTATTTATTATCACCATACGTAAACGTAAAGAACTTGAACTACATTCAGTACTTGTGTTCATCCACACGACAACTTCACAGCAATTTCCAATGGTTTACACCTGCTTTTTGTCCACGTGTTATGTGACATAATCATAACGTGCTATTCCTGTTAGAAAATATTGACCCAGATAGTTATTAGGTATGAAGCAATAATATACATCACACACATTTATTTACACAATTTCATTTTATTGGCTCTTCTTACCATCTGTTATGAAACTTAATTATTAATCAATATTAATAAGAACATTTGATTTGACTGGCCGGTGGTGTGGTCGGTAAGATACTTGCTTTTAACACCGCAGGTCGTGGGTTCGATTCCCAACAGAGACAGACCTTTGTATAATAAACGTCTGGTAAAAATAATGTATGTGTAGTGTTCAGTCATCTAGTTCCCATAGAATTAATTCTGCTTAGCTTGGGACCAGATGACCGTGTGTGTTAATCCGCCATCCCAGAATATAATAATTATCATTTCAGATTATAACAGTACCAGACATAATGTGGAAATTTCTGAAGATCGTTGTTCGATAATATAGGTAAAAAAATACCTTTAGAATCGGACCTATATTCACACAAATATGTGTACTTCCGGGGTCGAACTCACAACACTTTTTATTTCAAAGGTGAGGTCAATACCACTGCGCCACCGCGTCTCATTCTGGGTCCTATTTACTGAAAATTCAATTGTGGATCTTTCAAACTGTCCGGTACTGCTTTTTATATTCTGTTATAGGTTTGTGGTTGACCACAACTTGCCTGTTGTTAAGCAATGATGCCGTCTACGATGAAACGCTGCATAAGTATCTGTACTCTGTCACGATTAGAATTTTACTTGTGTTTTCGTATTAGCCATTCTTTAGACTGCTATAAAAAAAAACTATTAAGAACGCATCGTTTCATCGAAATTAAATGTATAATGATTTCTATAATAATACCTTTTTTCCTTTTAATAAAGTCAAGTAAGCCTAAATTTATGATTAAATAAAGAATACAACAATACTAATTAATTTACTAAGAATAATTAGGTACAAAACTCGTCTAGAACACAATATACAAATAAAATTTAAATCCCGTCCCTGACCGTTCCCGGCCCAAAAGTGCCCATCACACTCGCCGTATTTCCGAGCTGCATTGCGATAACCAGCCTTTGAATTAGGAACGATCCGGAGCGGGAGTCGTCAATAGACTTACTACTTACTGTATTTAATTAATGCATTAATCAAAACACAGAGACAACTCTTAACATGTTTATGTTACTGATGAAAAATTTATACCTCGAGGCTCTGGCCCCATCAATTTGTTAACGTGTGTGGCTATTTGTCTATAAGTACGAACATTTATCACTAGAACACACATTAAGATTGAATACTACACTGTGTCTTTTATATTAATACATTGATTTTAGTATAAGAATAATTATTAGATTTATAACTTGAGACCGGAAGATTGCGACTTTTTTGTCTTGCAATTTTTCACTAACGTATAGTATCGCAAAGGATGCATTAATTATGATACATATTATCCCTTTATGTTATTCCAGATAAAAAACAAAACTGAGGCGAATTTCATCCCAAATTCATATATTTTTGTGTTTAGGAAGTTACTAACATCCATTCTCACAAACTTCCGCGTTTGTAAATAGGTATTTTCATTTTTAAACCCTGACAAACCAAGGGATGATATTTATTTGACGCGGTTTGTCTGTGTATCTGCGTAAAAATTTGCTGCTACGTACACTCCAAACGGAAGGACCGATTTTAATGCGTGTTTACTCGAAAGCTAAACTTATAAAAATGATTCTTAGCTGAATAAAATATCATTATCATCACTATCATCGGCCTATAGCTGTCTACTGCTGGACACAGACCTCTCCAGGTCATAACTGGCAGGACGCACTGATTAAAGACTTCAGTTTTTAAGCATGGATAGAAAAAATATAGATTTTTGTTATAAAAAAGTTTAGAGATATTGCTTGTAGACAAGAACGTAATTTTTCCAGTTAATATGGAGTAATGGAGCTCCAGTTGAGGTGGAGAAAGGTACAGTTACCATGGCTCGCCATATTTTTATAATTTGGAACTGAAATGTATTGAATAATAGTTTTAGTGCCGAAAGTGATTTCTTAGATTATATTTCACAACGGTGTAGAATATTAGTAAATTTCATGTAATATTAGTAATATTGAAGTGACGCAAGCAAAGCCGCGGGGCAAAAAGCATGCATTCCACACCCACCCATTGGTTTTTCATAGTTCTTTAACTACAGCTCAATATTAAAATATTTTAAGTATTATTAAAATATGTATCTTAATTTCCTTCATTGATTAGACAACAAATAGAACAAAATCATGAGACAACTGATAATTTCACTAAAAATGCTTTTATCTTGCTTCCAGCCATTCAGAACTGAGTTGCTAGCCATAATTAAAACACATTGATATTCCAAATGAAATGACGACGAAGCGCCGTCGCCGATTGGTCGCGTCCAAAGTTATGACCTAATAAAATGATTAGATGTGTCGTAACTCATGTAGTGATAAAAACTACGACATGTCTGATATACATGGCGACTACTACACACGCATTGCTATAGCACGACGCTAACTTAACTTTAATTAGTGCATACGAAATTAAGAGACCGGAAACATTCAAATTAAAAATGCATATCCGCTATTCATACGTTTAGATCTTTAATGGCTAATATACCGTTCACTTGAATATCGATAAAACTTAACATATAGGGAAAACTGCTTCAGATAAATATGATACAATTATCGTAAACTTTCTTAAGTATGTAATAAACGTCCTATGTTAATTCATTCATCATCATTCATCTAACTGAACATAGGTACACCGACCGACGCGAGGTCTTATTTTACATCAGCGTCGTTTATTAAGATACGTCACAATTAGCTGTAATAAAGACAGAAAGTAATTCATTGTACGAATATGTACAAAATTAACTGACGTCGGTAATCGGTAACACATAAATCAATAATCAAACAATGACCTCGGGACGGTAAAGGAACTTACATAAGTCATTCGGTTCCAAGGCAACTAAATAAATTCAAAGGATTGACTCGGCGGTGTAGTGAGAACTGGTACAGAAGCCGCCATATTACGGGTGCATAAATCTAAGCGAAGTCATCCGAGTGTCGTCGGTCGCCCTCGGCTCTTGAATGGACCGATATGAAGGATGACCAGCGCCAGAGCCCGCTCCTCGGTCGCATCTCAAAAGCCGCCTTAAACGGGACGTTTTGACAACTACCGATATATGAATTGAAATATGAAAGCCACTGATACGCATGACTCGAGTATTGACGTCAAAAATAAAAGAAGCTTAATATTACTTGTAAGTCGAGTTGTCCTCGTGATCTGAGTGGGATTGGTGTTGAATTAGATACGTAAATTATTGTAAATGAGAAATATTTATTCTTATCTAGAGTAGGGCAATTAAGAAGACAGACACATATGCTATAGTACTTATTCACAATTGGAAAAAATCAGCCTGATTAAAATTATATCAATCATTTAATAAAAAAATGACTTCAATTTGGCTCAAGGTTTGAATTGAAAGCGATGAAAAAATCACAATGGAATTATACAAACCTAATGGTCCGACGAACATGGGCATTAATCTCATCATACAATATTGATGTTTCCACAATTTATAGCCGATTCTTAGGCGCATCACAAAGTCAAAGCGGCTTATTAATGTGTGAAGAAACTCACCTTCTCTGGAAATCGTTCTCATGTGACATATTTTTATGAAACCCGCGGGGGCTCGTTAGTAAAATATTTGGTTTTCATTCGCAGAATACAATTGAATGTGAAACTTAAAAACATGCGTCATAATTTCAATAATCCGATCTACCTATAAAATATAATGTCTATGAATGCGGAGGTTAGCAAAAAGATTTCATTCCACAACAAACTTTTCGACTTAAAAAATGTTTTAAATGAGGACTCGACTTAGAGAGGCGGTCCAATTGTAGAGGTCTCAAACTTGACTTTAATCTGCTTAAAATCAGTAGACATTAGCTTCCAAAGCACGTTCCGTGATTGAGTAAGATTTAATCTGTTTCCCTATACGAAAGAATATTCATCTTCTTCATTGAATCCTTAATCGTTGAATAATAAACTATGACCACATCACGAAATTCTAATAGAATTATTCTCTACTAAATACCCTATTTTCCAACAGAAAATTCCACATCAGAAACATCAGATTTACACATCGTCAAAAGTTAGAAGTAAGAATAAGACGTGGATTTCAAGTCTACGTCAAACATAAACATTTACTGAATAAAAATACTTCTCGTGTATAAATCACATAGATATTAATACGGGCCGGTGGCGTGGTCGGTAAGATACTTGCTTTTCACGCCGCAGGTCGTGGGTTCGATTCCCACCCGAGACAAACATTTGTTTAGATATGTCTGTTTGTCTTGTGTCTGGGTGTAATTATCTATATCTAAGTATATATTTACAAAAGAAAAGTATTATATGTAGTATATTACCAGTTATCTGGTTTCCATAGTACAAGTTCTGCTTAGTTTGAGATCAGATGACCGTGTGTGTTAATGTCCCACTATATTATTATTATTATTATTAATAATTCTTGTCACTTTGTACATTTTAGCCTTAGTATTGAGTTGCATAAAATTGTGACGATGAGTGATTGTTATTTTTGTTATAATTGTGACGATTAGTCAACAAACAAACTAGATGGATTCAAGAATTCTTTATCAACTGGTGGTAGGCTTCGGCCGTGGTTAGTGGCCACTCACCAGACAAAGCTGCACCGCCAAGGAGTCTTGCCGTGTTCCGTTGCGAGTCTGGTGACACCATGCAGAGAGGTGGGTCGGGATTGTTGCTCCTTTAAGGACACTAACCTTATGAAGGCTCATTTCGATCCGATAATCATTCGTAATCACGAGTGAATCGGTATACTGGGCTAGCGTGTTCCATTGTAGGCTACATCATTGCTTAACATGAGGCAAGTTGTAGTCAAGCGCCAGCCTATCGTAGAATTAAAAATAAAATAAAAATCTCTGCAAGGCTGACAAGATATTGGTTGATATGTATGTAATTGTATACATTAAGGGGTTTTAAAAACCCTAGCAGCAGATTATCACAGGCTAATTATAATAAATGTACGATCTCAATGCAAAAATCTGAGTGGTTAGGGACTATAGAAGTCAATCTATTCTAATCGTTCTATATTTTATATTGTCTCCCCCGTATATATAAACGTATTTTAAGCTCATTATACCTAAAATAGGTTTATAATTTGTTCGTCTTTGTCTGTCATCGAGACATTTATACTAGTAAGAAAGAGACAGTCCATTTTAACTAAAGAGTCTTTTAACTTTTTTATGAATAAGGCCGTGTGTTTAGCCTAATGTAATTTTTAAGGGCCATATTGTCTGAAATTAATAAATAAAGCAAGGGAAGCAACAGGATAAAGCTAGTGTTAATTTTTCCTTACATTGAAGGGCGTTACACTTTATTGCAATAAAATCTGTGCTTTTCTTAGTAATAAAAGTATTTAGATTATAGGACGTGATGACAGGAGCCGCGGGCGAGTCCAAGACGCAAATTACTGCAATCATGACACCTACAAGGCGCTAACTGGACTGCACCCTGCAATTTGTACGACGTGCTACACCGTGTTATGAGCTATACTGTTAGAAGGATACGCCTAATGTTACTGGAGAAACAATGCGAAATGTAAGATAAAATAAATGAAGTAATTATAGGATATATCTACAGCCAGATTCCAGATTCAAATTCTAAATGTATCCCTTGATAAAATTCCTTGCGATACAAATACCAACTGTAGATTATAAAAACTATGAATTAATAAATACCTCTGAACTGGTGCGGGGTGACTTATGTATTATACAAAGAATATTAGAACAAAACCGATCAAAGATAAGTGGCGGGCGAGCGTGTGGCGCGTAGCTGCCGAACGCAACTGTGTGTAACACAGTCCGCTGTAACGCTGCGCTCCCATGTCTACCAGATGCCTGCAGGAAACAATAGTGAACCGAACAAAACAAAGCCACCGATCGATTTTAAAATCAGGCTCACAATCTTTACGTGGTGTAATCTCACAAATATTTATTATATGTCAAAACAATATGCCGAAACGGAACGCTTATTGCGGTTTTTACAAATGTGTCTGGTTTGCTGCGAGCGCTCGTTAGTGTGAGGTACGAGGTATTGTGGGTTACAATGGAGGGCGGGGCGCGGCCGGAGGCGCCTGCGCATCGCGGGAAACACTACAACGTTCCATTCCATATTTAAATCAATGAGAGTCTCGGTGCACTATCCCCGTCCTTACACCTTAATGGACCATCTAGTCCAGGTCTATAGCTTAGACAATTATCTGGGCCAAGATAATGCAATGTAGAGCATGACAGGACAATCGAATGCAGTAGGTTGTCTCTACTTTAATATTGGCAATATTCAATTGTTTTTTTCTATTGGTTTCTTAAAAGTAGGTAGATCTGAATGGTTCATAAGATAATTGATTGGGAATGGCATTGCACCATTCTTTCACTTCAACCCTTTTAAATGTCCCACAGCTGGGCACGGGTCAAGTCATAAGATATTTGAAACAGTTTAGGCCTTGATCTACACACGCTGGCCAAGTGCGGCTTGGTGGATGGCACATGTCCTCGAATGATTAGTTTTTAGACATGCCGGTTTCCTCACGAAGTTTTCCTTCACCGATTTGAGCAGTGGAGATGAAACAATTCACACAAAGATGTGTGGGCACAACCAGGAATCTAACCAGCGACCATATATTTCTAAGGCAAGGCCCGCACCGCAGCGCCACCGCTGCGCCATATTTTAACATCATAAAAACTGTAATCTGAAGCTCGCAGTTTCTATTCTGTTTTTTGGTTGATTGCTTGCATTTTTTTTCTTTCTTCTCTTATCCTCTCACTCTCTTTCTTTCATATTTCAGCAGTATATTGTAATTTTTATTAATTTATTGCTTACCATCTGTAACAATTGTTATTAATTTATTGCTTACCATCTGTAATAAAATCGCTCTCAAAATTCAATTATTTAGTACATTCTAAGTAAACAGTTTTAAGATATACTGCTGTCATTACACATAAACAAAAATTGTTATAAAATGCAATATATATTTTTTTAAACAATAATAATATGTTAGGCATCATGTCTCACGGGTCTTCTCACAACTATCAGAGTTGAGAGAGTTTAGGTCTTAATCCACACACGCTGGCCAAGTGAGGGTTTGTGGATGGATATTAAACAGGTACAGTAATTATAAAATAAATAATAATTAATGAAATAGTTATGTTTATCATATTAGGTATTAGTACAATACTTAGTTACATTTATTTAAATTTGTGACTGAAATATTCATTTAAATAGTAAATAGCTTTTAATAAGTAATAGTTGTTTTATTTTGTTTAGGCACTTATTAGCTTTGGTTTCTTCCTTAATTTAATTATATAGTTTATTAAATATTTTAATAGCTATTACATAGGTACTGCTGGAGTGAATTTTGAATTTTGAGGATGTTAGATTTAATCGGTTTTTATGAAGAAGACTGTATTTTGATTGCATGTTGCCCCGAGTAGAAAAATATTTTTATTTATTTTTTTCTTATTTTTCTCAGTTCTTATTTGCTCTATTCAACATCGAAAAGAAATCTACATTCAAAATAGTAGGTACATTCATAATAGTATAAAGCAGCCTATGCAAAAACACCAAATCTACAGCCGAAAAATTAGCTTTTAATCATGAACAATAACGAGAAGCACTTAAACTTCGTAAGCCATGTTTACTTATCAAAAATAGTGTTCAGAGCTCCTGTAACCGGTTCGATGCCTTGTTAAGACCCTATAAATAAGTGATATCATATGATCCCAAAAGTACCGTTGCTTCCAATAGGGTTTGAGACGCGTGGCAGTCAAGTAAACGCACGCTGCCACTGTTTTACGACAAAATAACATTCTTTAATTATAATGGAGCGTCGTCAAGGAAAAAGCCGCGCACGCGACATCTGTATTAAATTTTAATGAAATAACAGTTGCACCTGCGCGGGCGGTTTGCTGACTCGATCACTGCCTCTTTTAAAGGTATTCGCTAAAAGTATCTAATTAAAAATTAATTACTTGAATCTTCTTAAACACTGATGGGCATTCGTGTCTCAATGCGCTTTAGATTTGGATTACAGTTTTTATTCAGGCGCGCTGTTAATTACACAATAATTTTCTTATAAGTAAGTCTTTAATCCCAGCGAAATTCGTTTAGATGCAACTTGGTATCATTTAATCTTGATTGGTTTTTAACGTTCGTCTTTATAAACCTACCTAGCAAATTATTTTTGGATGTCTTCTAAATATTTTTATGAGAGACCTTACAAACCTTATGCAGTTTATTTTTTCCTTCAGGTTTTTATTTCATTTCATTTATTCATAAAAAAATTAGGTACATTGTGTCATAATGTACTTTTAAATAAAAATAGATATAATTAAGAGCGGGCAGTTAATTGTCCTACCTTTGTAGAAATAAATCTCCAGGACTGATTCTCGCGCGTCATACATTTATCTCTAAAGGACATTTGTCGAAAAAAATGGTATTTCATTAGTTTTTAATTGAGTTTCGCCAATTTTTTAACAATATGCCTATAGAGAAAAATGTCAATCGTGGCCCAGAAAGCGAACAAGCGAACAGCGAAAGAAAAAGGTTCAACGTTTCAGAATTAATAAATCGCATGATTTTTTTTATCCTTTAATAGGTGAGTACACTTACGCTTGACTACAACTTGCCTGTTGTTAATCAATCATGTAGTCTACAATGGAACTCGCTTATCCGGTAAATACTGATTCACTCTTAAATAAAATAAAAATATAAAAAAACGTTTATTTTCAGCCAAATGTTGGATACAATATAAACTCTTCACTTGAAGACAAGCCTGTCTTCAAGTCAAGAGTGCATCAGCAGATTATAAATATCCGGAAACGTATATCCCGGTCATACCATAGGTTATTACCGGTAATCAAGGTTTACCACATATATTTTCGCCTAAATATCTATCTTATTAACTGGGAGGTTAGGAGGAGCAATAAGTTTCTATTATGAAAACGTTGTATGTGTCAGCCTTATGTTGGGAAACGTGCCCGATGAGCATTTATGTATGGGACCTAAATATAGCCGATTAAATATGGTCGATATTTACCTCTGCTTACCTTCGGGTAATACAAGCCTGTGGGCTATGTTTGTCTGATTGCTTAATGGTAGGGTCTCGTAAAAGAATCAATTGAATTTTTAACTACCATTAGGTTTATGTAACTATTTATGTACTAACAACGCAATTAACACAACTGAGGTACTGGTCATTATAACCGCCTTGGGTCCATTCTAGTTACCTCCACTTTGTATAAATTATATAAAAATAAGCAGTACTAGAAAGGGATGGAAATATATGATTTGTGTAGATGGAGAGTGACGGATAAGGTGGCGAGGGCAGGTGTCACGAGACATCTGCTGGCCCACCGAGGCACGTGGCTCAACCCCATAAACTGACCTCTTCCAGCCGTAGGAAAAAGTAAGAATCCTGTAGTAATTAATTTTATGTACACTGGTATCTTGATAAAAGCATTTAAAAATATTGATTCGTAATCTCATTTAGAAGATCGTTTCAATAATTTGAATAACAAGTTACTTGCTGTAGAATTAGGTATTAATGGCATTATCTTGCTCATTAACCGACTTCATTTACGATATGAATGAAAATCAGTACATTTTATAGACTGAAATATATATAGAAATAAAGCAAGAAGTGAAAGAAGTATCTGAGATAAAAATATTTAGTAACGTTTCATAGCATCGATGTATTTTCAGTAATGAAATCGTTGCAATAAGTAACGATAAATAATATACAGTTAAATATTGTAGACTAGTCTAAATAGGTACCTACGTATGTGTTAGAATTTTTATCAGTATTTTGTACTGTGAAAGATGAAAATTGAAATTACGTCATATTAAATTAAGAGAAGGACCACTTGGAAAATTTGTGAAATCAAAAATTTCCCAATTTAACATCGTGATTTTGTGTAAATAAGGTAATTAAAGATTTTAAATTGGGGTAATGAGTGCATTTTAATATATTTGTAATTAAGAAAATGTATTTAGTTAACTTCCTACGAAACTGTATTGCTGATGATATTGATAGGCGGATGCCGATTGGGCAGGTGATTATAAATAGAAAGTCGTCAGTAAGATTTGTGATCTGATTATCCGGAAATGTAATATTTTTTAATCAAATCTTGCTATTACACAGCCTGAGTCCACTCATTTTCCGAATACGCGGTTTTATCAGATGTTCTCAATTTGTTTTGTAAATGATCATTACGTTTAAACAAATATGTTTAGGAAACTCAACATTAGCTTATTCTATTATGTTAAAAACTGACGTCGAAAAAGTAATTCGAATTACCAAATACATGTAGTAAGTTAAAAATTTAGATAAAAGACTGTGTAGTCTAAGATTCTGATTCGAATTTGTTACTTTGTCTTTGTTTTTTATTAATAGTAAACAAATAATATCTTATGCAATAAGATCTTTTAAGTAAATATTTGTTACTTTTCGACATCGATGGGATTGTGGATGAAATTTTGAATACATTTAGTTTACCTATTACCTTAATTGATATTTAGACTGCAACTTGCTGCAACGTACACGATAAGTTACACCCTCGGAATTTCCCAGTCAAATTCCTTGATGAACTGGAGAACTGAACTGAACGCAGGTGAATAGAAGCATAATAATAATAACATACTTACCTTAACTTCACCATCTAGGTATATCCTTCTATAAAACACTTTATTTACACTCGAATTACATATTGATTCTAATTGGCTTTGTGAAAACTTAATAGTGAACTGGACTGGAAGTTACTTCCAGAATATTGTAAATACCAAAGTAATCCTATCTGTGGGCTTATAAAGTTCTAAATAGAATACTATTTATCTGAAGGCACAAAAAAGAGTGTCGTACGCGCGGCAAAGTTGCGACCTGTAAGTCATATAAAAGTATTTATAAATAATAGATACCAATTACTTTCAAGTCTATGCCACGAATGCCATTTTCTACTAAAACCAAACAAAACGACACGACGACGTTGTCTAATTAAGAAACGCCTGATGTAAAATGATACTTAAAAATGACTTCTAAGCCGACGCCTAACCGTTTGTGAAACGTATTTTCGCGGTGGGTATCACAATATGTAGGCGTTTCCATAAGTTAGTATAAACGGGCATAATACTTCTAAAGACATATATTTAGTCTTCTCCTTGACTTTTTCCTGTTTTTTTTTGGGATAAACTTTCCGAGTTATTCGCTGTCTTGAGTAATCTGTTGTAATCTGTACCTAATTCTTGCATGTTCCTCTTTATAGCTTTTGTAGTTTATAGGTAGGTGTAATATTCAATATGCTATTTGACTAGGTTACTTACAACAGTATTATCTAGTCAGCTATGAGTAACCTATTTTATTTATTATCAAGACGTGCTCAATGTTAATATCCAATTTAAATGGATACCTACGACATTGTAAAACACAACGTAACATAACCATAAAATGGGTTCGTTATGAAAATTTCATGTGATTTGTGAAAATACAGTTGTCTTATGGTGTTGTTAGAAAATGTAGTACCTACAAACAAACATTAACTGAACAAAATATCTCAAGCGCCTGCACGTTTCTTGTAGCAAGTTGCATTTTATCTTATTGCTGTTATGTTTGGAACTACGTAGTTAGATATGTTTTATTGGTAGATATTATTAAAGCCAATAAAATTATCAATGGTATTTTATTAAATAAATAAATAAATAAATATTCTGGGACATCAACACACACGGTCATCTGGTCCCAAGCTAAGCAGAGTTTGTGTTATGGAAACCAGATAACTGGTATATACTATACATATAATACTTTTCTTTTGTAAATATATACTTATAATAGATATTTACACCCAGACTCGACACAAACACAAATGTTCATCACTAATAGTTCATGATTATATTCCAACTGAAAATAATAGTAATAAAGTGTACTTAAATAACACTTAAAAGTGCGTTTTCCTTAAGAGCGTTTACGCGTAGCGCGAGACATCAAGTGTAGGTAATTCAATGGAAAATATTACGCACACTAAAGCACGCAGCTGTGTGCACGGTGCTAGCACGCACGATGTCTTGCGTTATAGTCAACTAACCCATTTTGATCCGTTCGAGTGTAATTGCTAGTGTTCGAAAAAAGTACTGATGAAAAGTACAAATGATTTAAAGTTATAATAATTCTGATACATTAATCTTTTTAAAAGCTTTTATTTGCAATATTGTTGTTACCGGAAATTTGTTTATTGCTAGTTTGCAATATCCAATTTTCAGACAATGTAACTAATATGAATATTTTTGTCCATTCATACCTTACCTTCGTCGGTAGTCGGTACTACGTAATAAGTCGCAAATTAAAATCGTATAGTTATAGTTCCAATTTTTTCCACATTTATTTACAACAAAAATAAAGTAAAAAATATATAAAGTAAATAAATAAACTAAACAATATGAAGGCTCGTGAAGGTAATATGTCAGGATTAACAGTCATCTATAGGTACGCAAGGTGTGGCAAAGCTGTGCTAAAGTTCAGATTAAACAATCATTCCACCATCCTTCAGAGTCCTACTGCTGGACACAGGTGCCCCACTGCTAGACACAAATGTCCCACTGCTGGACACCGGCGTCCCACTGCTGGACACCGGCGTCCCACTGCTGGACACATCCCAAGAGCTGAGAGAATCCAGGCCCTCAACCCAAACACGTCGCCCAGCGTGGACCGGCAGGCGGACGCCACATGCTCCAGAATGACTAGCTCCCGGACAGGCCGGCTGCCCCATGATGCTCTCCTCCACCGACACTGAGCAGCGGCCACGAAACAACTCGCACACAGATAACGGGCACGAACGGGCAAATTTTTTATTTTTTACTTTATATTACTAAAGCAGTTTGGTTATTTTAAGCTCCTCAGACCTGGGGCCTCCTAAGGCCGTGGGCCCGCGGAATGTTGCCAGTTTTGCCACCTTATACTTACGCCACAACCCACGGTCGTGCAGTCTCAGTAGTAGTCTCAGCGGCAGTGTCCCGCCTGATCTACGCGGGACATCCCGCCCGACACATAAAATCGGGACGTCTGGCAACGCTGATGGGCATATTTATATAAAACCACCATTGTTATCAAAATATAATTTGTTCAACATTAGAATATGTAATAATAAAATACCTGTAACCCATATTTATATGAGGCCTTAAAATTACATAAATAAAAAGATTCAAAAATAAGCTTTAAACGTGTAGTTTTAAAATTGCCGAACGTATTAGACTATATTTAAACTAATGTAAATTGGTTCAACAGCGCAGTCGTGAAAAAGTAACAGACAGAGAGGGTTACTTTTGCATTTATATAATACTAACGACACGCCCCGGCTTCGCACGGGTGCAATGCTGATACTAAATATATTGAGGTATATTTACAAAATGTCCTTTTACTTTTGCCAATAGGCAAAAGAAACCGTACAACTCGCGCGCGGCCGGCCGGTACCGCCGCACCGTATATCATATCTGTAATATCTTCGGAAATATTCATTTAAATTATGGGCTGTAAAGAGCCATATTGATCTATATTAAATAGACAATGTATTTAAGGTACTTAATTAGATAACGATTAATGCAAAATTGCTTAAAATCGCTTCGTAAATAAGCCATTACTTTTGGTTGAAAGTAAAAGATATTGTGGTTATTGTGGGTTATCCTTAAAAGATAGACATATACCATCACGGACTTTCTTGTTGACCTTTTTAAGGTGTGCAATACTGTAATACATTATTTTGATATATCTCGTAGGGTTTAGCCAGCGTTTGAAATGTAAGCACAAAAAATGCGTTAATTTACGACATCGCATCAGAAACATCTAAAATTATCAGTGTTTTTTTGCTATATTATGCATGTATTATAGATAAACCTTCCTCTTGAATCACTCTTTAAGATAAAAAAACCGCATGAAAATCGGTTGCGTAGTTTTAAAGATTTAAACGCACATAGGGATATAAGGGACAGGAATGCGGCTTTGTTTTATACTATGTAGTGATTAGGATTATGTGTGTTTTCATGTGTGTACTCACTAATAAACGATGTAAAAGTTGTGAATATCTTTTGTATGTTTTGTCTCTTTCACATAATTTAAAATTGTCATAGAAAAGGGCAAAACATAAAATAACTATTCACTTATATAAATTTGTTATTATTATTATCATACATATTTTATTAGTCAGAGGGTTAGTCCAAAGTGACGTTAAGATCTGGATTACCATCCTTTTAGCTCTTGCTTTCTCCATTATTCCAAATTTTTGAATTTTCGTTTCTTTGATACAAACGACTTCGTTTTATTTCCCATTATAACTGAAATTATAATTAATTGTCAATTCAAAAATATAGTCAATCATTAAAAAACAGTAATAAAATATTTAACTTACCAAAGTACCAAGAGTTTTCGAGCGCACTTTATACGTACAATATTATTGTATGCACAACAAAGGTCAACACAGGTCGAATCAGAGCGCCGAGCGATACGTCCTCTCGCTGAAACGCCAGACGGCGGACTAATTTGACACGATTGGCCGACGCGGTTTTATAGTCATTTTCAAATATTTATAAAAAAATAACTATTACAAATTTGGTAAAATTTTAAAGTTTATGTTTTGAAGCAGATGTTGTTTTAATGTGTTAAGCTACTTTTATATCAAATTGAGTAAGTTAAGTTGTAAAAAAAGTCAAATCAATTTCTTAATTTTTCATATTCTTTGTAATTTTATTTCTTGTTGTAGGATACCAAAATCTATAAATGTTCTTAATTGTTTGAATGCTTAAGCATCTTTGCAATTGGTTAATAAAAAATTCCAACTAGTTCTGTAAATGGTTTTGGAGATTAGTAGCTTCGAAACTGATGTCTACAGCGAAATTATGAAAACCTCTGTTAGGTTATCTTAATATAGTGTACAAATACTACATTAATCTTAATATTTTCTCAATTATATTAAATGATGAAGAAATTCCCCATGTTTATTGGTAATTTTCATATTTGTACGAGAAGCGGTTGCAGTGTTTAGTACGTTGGAAAAGTACACTTTTCGAGCCGGACGGCGTAAACGCTCTTAATAGTAATTTGTTTTTAGACATAATAGTTAGTTTCTATTTTCCATGTACTTATTTAAACACCAAATAACAGGTCCCTAAATCGATAAGTACGTACAAGTAATACCTATTAAATTAACAACCAAATCAAAAAAGTCAAATACAATGGCTAAGTTACTATTTATAGAAAATTCTAATGTAAACTGCGTGTAGGGTGGCAACAACATTCCGCAATATTTTAGAAAATTTAATACAGGACTGATCTTGCGCGCGTTCCCCTCAACCGAGGTACATGATCAGTTTGTATGCTTAATCTGTTCATGTTTTGTGTTTGTGTGTAGCTTTTATTTACGTGTGCATTTGTAAAGATGCTTAACCTTTACATGTGTGCTTTACTTGGTTACCTCCCCTCCCCAAAAACTGGCAGAAACAATGTAGTACTAGAAAACGCGTATATTACCTCCTGTGTTAAATACTCTAAGCGCAAAAGCTATGAATGGCAAACAATAGGTCAACTCATTGTTATATAATAGCAAGAAAAACATTGATGATTTAACCCAAATATCATCATTCCTTGTTTAGTGTGCAAAAATCTAATTTAGCCCGAGTTTTTGAAGTTTTAAGATTCAGACAGCCACTTAGATAAATACGTAGATATGATTTATATTAAAACAAGCTTAGGTAAATATTTATAATAATGCCGCGAAAAACGGATTTGTAAGTACCTATTTACATTGGTTTTAATACAGATATTGCTTGTTATTATTTGCCACAGGAGATGCCAAAAATCGCTTTAATTTGTATCGATTTCACAGGTTTGAACTCAATTTTGAGCGTCTTTTGTGACATGAGAATAGCGTGCATAGTTTTAAATTTTATAAGCAAGAAAATCCTACGTTACAACCAAAATTTGTGGTATCCTACTCATTGGCACGCGACTCAAGAATTCAAGACAGACGGGTTTCCTAAATAGGACTCATATCTACTGGGAATGCTGAATTAAATACAAAGACAAAAGAAGGTGAGTTAAAGTAAAAACTGGACATTGTCACGTTTTTTTTCAGTTCATGTTAATTTATAAAATAAATAAATGTTTACATGTAAGTACTGTACCTACTTACTTACTGGTCAAAGGAAAGTACTAAAAATAGTGATGTGAGGTAATAAAACCCCGGAAAGTAGTAACACCGTAGGTCCTAGGTAAACAGCTCTTAATATAGTTATTATAAGACCCATGCCCAGCTATGGGACATTAAAGGGTACGCTTCACTTCACTGTTTACATTTCCTGGACAAAATATTTGCTAACGAAGAAAATAAAACTGCATTAACATCTATCGCTAAGTCACAGAGTAGTTAATATTACTGCCAGAAATCATTACCAAGCGCGCGGGACGAATGACTTTATGCTCTATATATTATATGCATGTACTCGCATGTAGGTATATACTTTAGATATAGACGAAAATATTTAATTAAATGCACTTACTTATTTTCAAAACCTAACCTCGTTAAGTAGTCTTAAGTAATATAAATGTTACTTTAACGTCGAGGCTACAATAGGTACATAGCCTCGAGTAATATCCTGTAGGAAGTTACAAAAACGCATATTATTTTTAAAATTAATAATAAGTAAGTACCTGCTGAGTATTGATATTAAAACTAAAATCAGTACAGCCGTTTAATAAACATTCCTTCATCATCTATACTAATGGTGGCTTAACGAGCCGATTGGGGTGATTAATAAGATGTTAGGCACTTGAAACTCCCAAATGGGCCCGTGAGGTCCTCCGAAGGTCCACACCTTCGGAGGACCTCACGGGCCCACTAACCACTAAAACAATTTCTTTTTCGAGCAAGAACTCCAATAACCCTACTCAAGTTGGCCAGTAATAATTATTTTATTTTATTTTTTAATGAGGGCAAGCAAAAGGTCGTATAGCTGTCCGTCGTCAGGGTTAACTTAAGCCGCTGAAGACAAGCTGGAGATGAAGACCGGGGAATTCTTCTTGGAATATTCGGTCAGGTCCGTGGGTTTTTTACTCCCCAGCAGCTTATAACTATTAATGCTGAAATTAGTCACTTACTAAAATTAAACCTTACCTAACCTTATGAATTTGAATTTAGACATCATTATGTATACCTATATTATCTACATCAATACAATAGTAGGTATAACTTCAACCCTTTTTAGTGTCCTACTGCTGGGCACGGGCCTTCTCTCATCTAACGAAACGAGAGCTTCCGTCTTAATCCATACACGCTGGCCAACCGCGAGTTGGTGGATGTCTAATCCTCAGGTGATTAGTTCTAAGACATGCCGGTTTCCTCACGATTTTTTCCTCCACCAATATTTATATATAGCAGCGGCGATGAAACAATTTACGTAAAGATGGGGCACGACCCGGGAATCGAACCCGCGACATTATATTTCTAAGGCGAGGCTCGTATCGCTGCGCTACTGCTGCTCATAATAAGTATCTTTTACCTACATAACTGCTAGATAGTAAAAAGTGTATTCATTATTCCCAAAAAAAATTAGACGTGGTGATGCACGAATTTTTGCTTTTTATTTTGTTTTATAACAACCACAACCATGATTTATGATATTTTTAATGTGAGATTTGATCGACAGACGACATTAAACTTTAAAATTTCACCACAGTACAATCATAACAATGCTTTATCGGCAATCAAGATTCATTTCTTTCGGAGATCTCCAGATTAAAGGATTTTAAGATAACGATCGGCGGTTTTAATTACAAATCGAATTTTACTGAGATTGTGAATGCAACTTATAATAATAAAGTAGATCGATGCATCACTAAAGAACCAGCCGCCGTATTTTATGGGATTATCATTTACTAGCTTCCGCTCACGGCTTCACTCGAGTGGTACCTAATGTAGTAAAAAGTAGCCTATGTGTTAATCCAGACCACAATCTATCTCTGTGCTAAATTTCATGCAATTCCGTCCAGTAGTTTTTGCGTGAAATAGTAACAAATATTCATACATTCTCACAAACTTTCGCGTTTATATTATTAGTAGGACTTCGTCCGAAAATATCCCACGAATCAGATGGTAGGTAACCGAAATAGTAATCTATAGTGGCTTTTGCATGAGACAATAACGAAGTCGGTCAAGTGCAAGTGAAATTCACTCATAATTATATGTACATACCTTGTATTAAATACGTCTTTTGTAAAGACACAAAACATTTGATACCTGCATTAAATAGTAAAAATAATTACGGGGAGACGATCTGGATCGATTGCCAGTGGTCTCAGGCGATAGATAGATTTTGAAGTTGATAGTAGGCTTTTTACCAGTAATTGACAGTACAGCATAGTTGGGCTAAAAAATCAATGATAATAATGCAATTAAATCAAATACGATTGCAGTTTTCGGTTTCTATATTGGTAATATGAGAAGCAAATAGCAAAGGATGTTGCAGTTTAAGCAAACTAATTGATCACATTAGGATTACTTTAACGTCCGATTTACAACCCAAAACATCAGATTTGCAAGTGCTAATAACCACATATACATTAACTCATGTAAATTGTGATTATTTTGACTTATGTTCAAGTGCACACGCATATTACTTAGGTGTAATCAACAACAAGAAATGTAATTACCTAAACGAATACTTGCAGACTTCGTGTTTGCTTAACCTATGATCGACGCATGCGACGCGCGACGGTCCTCTATTCCTATTTTTTTACAGAATGGGTACTTTAATTTTTTTCTACTACCGTAAAATCGTTCTACTTTGCTTCAGCACTGGTAATTATGCTAAATTCTTAAAAAAAAAATTCAAAGGCAAAAGAACCAACTTCAAAACAGTAAAAAAATATTGTCATCTGTTAGTCGAAGTCGGTGGCAATATGCCGCAAATCTTTGATTTTTGTTTAAGTGCTGTCTAATCTACCAAGTTAGCACCGACTTCAAGTAACATTCATGTACTTAAATATTATTTAACACTTTAGAATGCGGTTAATTTCTTATTTGATTTTTTTAAATATTTTTTGTGGTATACACCCCACACTTGAAATTAAAACGATACACCACATGGTACATATAATCATGAAAAATGAGGAGAGGGTATTCAAAACACCCCTCCATCCCTTTTGTTAGTGGTTAGTCATCCACTACTCGTAAAAAGAAAGCCACATTTTTTAAAGGAGCATTACAGACAGTTTGCGGTACCTACTACTACATTTCCTTATTCAAGTGCTATTAAAAAAAACTCAATAAAATTGTACTTCTTTCTCTACCCGAAATTCGGGTTTGAAGCCTTTTTAGACTTACGGCCAATAACTATGCTGCAACTGACTCTCACACAAAAGTAAAAATTTGAACCCAATAACAAGAAAACCACAACGCCAACTCCACAAAGTCTTAAGATGAAAGTCTTCAATCCACGATAAAATCCGTTATAAAATAGTTTTATTTCAATGTGTGATATACGCGTACCTAATGATGATGATGATGATGAACAAGATAACGCTATTAACAAAATTGCAAACATTATATACAAATTACATAGCAAAGCGATAATCTTCTTCTTCTTCTTTTAATTATGGCCTCTGCAGAAATTATTCCGCAATTTTGCCAGTGTCAAGTTTAAATAAGTATATAAAGATTAATAGTAAAAAACTAAAAAACTGCGACGTTCTAAGACGCCATTTTTTCACCAAAGCGATAATTCACTTCATTTACTTTTTTAAAAAAAATTTGGCGTCCACCGTCTTTGACAGTGATTCTGCCAACGTCAAGTTGAAAGAGACAGTGCAAAAAGAAAAAAGTTGTACGGTGTGGGCCAAACGCTGACTCAATAAAAAGCGATTTTTTTTTTGAAGTGAAAACTTCTTTAGCGGCGTTGAGCACTTTTTCTGTAATGGGTATAAAATCTTAAACTCGCGTCAGGACACGTGACCTGATCGAAAAAGCGTAAGACGGATGGAGAGTAGACAGCTATCCCCTCTCTACGGCGCGGCGAAAATGTATGCCTGGGCCTACTGTTTCGTTTAGGCAGCGCAGGGCGCTTGCGCGAATGTTTTCACTTCTGCCGGCACTCCCGGAGTGCAACCCGTCTTTTTTTTTTAAAGCGATAATAAAAGAACAAAATAAATGGGATTGACATTCACCTTCGAAATGTCACGTGACAATCTTATGTCAAATTTGTTCTTCTACATCTTTCATTACCGCTTTTCTATGTATTTTATCTAGAGGCTCAGCTTCTTTATGGCGGTTTAAAAACCCATAGTCTGTCTAACACGCTACCGCATGGTTCAGTTTCAATCGACACTCGAACTGACTTCCGCATAATCAAATCGGAGCTTAATAAGATTAAAATTACTGGTCGACCATTTCCAATTTTCCTAGAAACCGCTAGCCACATTGATTACCCCTTGTTAGGTACACACGTGTGCAAATTTAGAGCATGTTAAGTCTTAGTATAACTCGTAATTCTAATGTGGTGTAATCCTTATTATGCACTTTCGATTTTTGAGATTGAATTTGCAACTATGTATCGTTATATAATCTATTATGCCAGTTTTTAAACTATCGGGTCAGTATTATGTTTGTTAATAGAAAGCAATAACCTCTTGACAGATAGCAATAATTGAATACAAACCTTGTTATCTGTCAAGAGGTTCATATTATATTTATTATAATTGCACCTAAAATAAATATTTCAACCTATTCCTTCTTCGATCTTGTTTGGTTTTTGAAATTCTTTATTTCTCAAATAAACATCACATATTGTAGCACCCAATACAAATAAAATTGTAGCAGTACAATACATTACACTACAACAAAGTTATCCTTACAGGTTAAAGACGCCTTCATGAGTATATAGAACACGGCAATAGATCTTATATAAGATTTACCTAAGTCGGTGTATAAGTTAAAACTACATCAACTACAAACATATTGGACTAAAGCTCTTATGAATTCATCATTCGGAAGAAAATGCCGTATTTGTTGTAAAATTGTATAAAAGCAATAAACCGAACCTTTGAAATAAAACTATGTTCAAACTGATTTCATCGCGGTTTATTTTCGATTTAAAAACCCGATGTTTCAAAGTCTTTTCAGAGTTCATGGTAACGGGTGGACAACATACTTTTCGAACCTTTATAACACGTAGGGGAAGGTTGCTATCAATGGACCACTTAAGATTGACATCCGAATATCGTTGTAAGTTACAATGAGGAAATGAAATAAAATCAAGATTTATATTATTATTCATCTATATTAATATAAAAACAAACACAGCACTGAATAATATTATTCAAAATAAAGAAAATTAAAGTAAATTTTTTTTTTGGTGGTTGCCGTCTTTGGACCATGGTCGTCTTGATTGGACCACCAAGTTGCCATCAATTGACTTAGGAAATTTGTGGTAGTGGTTCAGTCATGGCAAATATAATTAAATAGGTATAAAAATAAACATCATATAAACAACAAAAATCTTATAAAACTCAACAATTATAAGAGACATAGCTTGAAGATCAATAATTATCAAATTATTACAACTTATTATCTTCATAACTTTTTCCAAAATCAGTCAAATTATTTCATTTTAATCAATTTGTTGTTCACATGAACTTATCATGTGAACAACAAATTTCCTTTGGTGAAAACAGTAAAACAACACCGGGGTTTTGTAATAACGGTACTCTTGCGAATACCAAGCGATGATTTGAGAAGCGACCACGCCTGTTCCTAACTATAACAGGAAACGCTAGTTCAATAAATTATAACCGTATAATCACTCGATCATACAATGCTCACGTAATCATTACTGTTATCAGTTAATGCGATAATTGATTAGTAGTTATTTTGCTTTAAATTTCAGCGAATTTTTAAGGCTGGTGAATGTCAATTTTAGTAAGCAAATCCTAATCAAAGGTTTACTTACCAAATACACGATTTTTATAACAGATTTCAATGTTAATCTACTGGATGGTGATTAAGGATTTTGAGATATTGGTATTATTCAAGCTACACAGTCCATCAAATCTAAGAGGTACCGTTTGACGTTTCACTCTATTAAATTAGCTTTATAGAGTCGTAATTCACACTATTTTTATTAGCTTTCCTGTAAAATAATTGAATTATGAAGCTATTTTTATTTTAACGTAACATAAACAATTTTTATACAAAAAATAAAATTCTAAATATACTACGTTTAGAACTGTCAAACGGTACTTCTTAGATTTGATAGACTGTAGTCACTATTTAACTGATCTAGTTCATAGACAAGACTACCCACGTACTCAGTCAGTCTTTAATCGATTGAATTGAGACCAATTTTACATACCCAAATAAGTCAGTGCCAAAATGGTTACAATTTAAAACAATAATAATAATTATATGTGTGAATTTACGTATTTTTTGTACAATATTTTCTTTAACTTCACATGTGTGAGTCAAATGTTGGAAGCTTAGCTTCCTGAAGTTCTGTTCTGCTCAAATCTACCATACTTGAGAACCTGTAGATAATGCAACATTATAGTACCACGGAGGCAGACTGATGGTGGAGTTAGAAGGAAGTATAATATAATATAATATATAGTCCTAAGGAAGTACGTAACTATACTTAGCTATAGTATATTTTTCTGAATTTGCTTAACATCAGGTAAGTTGTAGTCAAGCGCATGCCCCTTGACTACAACTTACCTGATGTTAAGCAATGATGTAGTCTATGATGAAACCCGGCTGTCTAATATAACGATTCATTTGTGATTACGAATGATTTTCAGTGAGGTGGCAGTGGAATAATGTTTAAGTTAAGCTTATGTTTGGGCTCATTTGCTGAGTTTTGACAAACACTGGTGGTACATCCTATTATTTTAATAATCATATTATTATTTTTGTACAACTATTTTTTTATCTTATAAGTGACTTGCACTTGACTAAGGTGTAGCCTGTTGTCAAGCAATAATGCAGTCTATGATGCAACGCGCTAACCCAGTATTCGCTTATTCGCTCGTGACTTAAAAACAGGTAGATTATAGCTATCGGGAAACAAAGATGCCGGCAGCGAATGAACAACTCGGCAGTTTGCACAATAAAAGTGGGAGAGAAGCTTTTTCAGAGAACCTTATTTTTTATGAAAAAATATTATTTATGTTACATAACTATGTAAACATCTTACACAGTAAGATGAAAGCTGTCATAAGCTTTTTATCTATTTAATACTTACTTACTGTCAAAATTGAGCTTTTAAAAATATAAAATTGAATTTGTGAAGTGCTCGCCACAAGCCGCAAGGACATTCCCGGGTAATGCAAAAGTACGATACATTATTGGGATATGTAATCAGGTTGATGTTAATATTTCCGATTTTGGTGAACAGCACCAGGCTCTGCTTATATTACGTAGATAGAGAACTTATGTGTGCAACTAGCGAAATGTGGGATGTGTTAATATTCACTTTTGCCGCCAGTATTACGGGCATGACATACTTGCATACTATGTATGTAAATGCAGTTTGATTACATTACCAATATGACATGTAAATATATAATTCACAATTCTTACACCAAGTTAATATTAATCGTTGAATATAAATCAGTGTAACGACTGTCTCTGACGTCAATAGAACAGGTTTAAAAAATTAGATTAGGTAATAGAATTTGGTCTTTCTAACTCATAGGCTAAATGAAGGCTAACCTGTTCGTACGTGTCAATGTGTTTACATATAAAAATAAGTATTTCAAACATAAGCACTGTAATTATGAACCAACACAAAAACCTTTTTTTTATCCTGCAATAGGTTTGCGCTTGACTGCAACATACCAGTAGATTAATTCACGTAATTAAATAAGTTCAGTTGCAGTGCAGTTGCAGTTAAGATTCGATCAAAACAGCCCTTTAATTAACCCTGTAATTTTGACAACCGCTGTCAGATATGCTCGCGTCACGATATGACAGCAAAACAAATAGGTATAAGAATACCATTTTGCACTATGACGAAAACTGAATTGCAACTGCACCGCAACTTGATTAGCGCGTCAAGAAATTACGTGTATTAGGGCACTGATGTTATGTTATGTACTCTACAATGGAACACGTATGCCCCTTATACCGATTGTCTTGTGATTACAGGTGAGAAAGTGGCAGTAGGAGGAGACTCCATATGGTTAATAACCATAAAAAAGCAACAATTCCGACCCACCCTCTTAAATGGTGTCACCAGACATCGCACCGGAACACGGCAAGGCCGCTTGGCGGTGCGGCTTTGTCTCGTGTATTACCAGTTATTACCAGTTGCTACAAGTTTATTGCCACCTGATTTGCGCCACCCGGAGACCACGTATGGAGATTCAGATCAAAGGTGCACTCCCACGGACGAAGGTGACTCAGTCCCCTACAATATCGTTAAGCTCAACAACATTTGTAGGTACTGTGGCTTATCTCAGTATCTATAATCATTATACAGGCGCTATAGATTAACATGAGACAGAGCGGCTAATATGAACGGCCTTTCCAAAAAATATGGATTTGTTTGGGTAACTCTAAAAGTAAAGAACGAAGAGTCATCATAAAGTCTGCCATGTTTACTCGTGTTTAGATAACGATTAGACAGAGAAAGTGCTACAGTGTTTTTTTTTATTCTTCGATAGGCTGTCGCTTGACTACAACTTGCCTGATGTTAAGCAATGATGTAGTCTACGATGAAACGTGCCAGCCCAGTATACCGATTCACTCGTGATTACGAATGATTATCGGCGAGAAGATGGCAGTGAAATGAGCCTCCTTAAAGGAGCAACAATTCCGACCCACCCTCTCTGCATGGTGTCACCAGACATCGCACCGGAACACGGCAACACGGCACGGTGTTGTCTTTCTTATAAGTTTCAGAACAGCTTATACGGATTCATATAAATAGGCCACCAGCCTGGCCTGTTTATATGAATACCTACGTGACGTATTTATTCGTTGTAACTCAAAATATAGGAAACACTTCAACCCTTTTTAGTTGATAAGAAATTTAGATGAAACTAGCTGCCCCAGCGAACTTCGTACCGCGTATTTATTAAAAAAAAAATGTTCACTTAGGGGGATGAAAAATGGATGTTGCCCGATTCTCAGACCTACTGAATATGCAAAAAAGATCATAAGAATCGGTCAAGCCGTTTCGGAGGAGTATGGCAACGAAAACTTTGACACGAGAATTTTATATATTAGATTTAACTCACAGCGGTGTTCGGATAGCCATAAAACAAATTAGTAACGTATTAATAAGTTCAAATGGTAACCCTCATTTTGTTTTAAATTATTGAATATAATTTACACCCATTTATTTGCAAATAGCCACTTTTATCTAACAAACAACTTATTATTATTGCAATTACATGCGCATATGCTTTATTACATACTCGTATCAACGTAATCTTGTTTTACAATCAAAATTAAACAAAGGTGTTATTAAAAATGAAAAAATTTAATTAACAATATTTAACAATAAAAATTTATACTAAATTTGAATGCCAACGCCAACACGGATGCACTATCAGTCCATCCGTGTTGGCGTTGGCATGCAATTGCATGAAATTTTATAAAAATGCACCTGCGGAGTAATAGGTATAATCTTACAGACTACGCCACTGGCCCCATATAATCGAAAACTGCTTATACAAACAGGCCTATCTTATCCAATACGTATTTGAATTTACACTCAATAGGGTAAAGCAGACATATAGTAGGTAACTACTTATAGTCTTAATTTACTTATAACAAGGATCGCAGAGGTAGGTACCAAATATACTGTCATGCATTATGTAAATTTTCGAGGATATTTTGACTTTTTTAGTTTGTAATAGGCTTGCGCTTTACCACAACTTGCGCGTTGTTATGCAATGATGCAATCTACGATGAAACGCGCTTACCCAGTAAATACCGATTCATTCGCGACTTGAAGTCTGGCAGATTAGGTATAGCTATGGGGAACAGTGATGCCGGTAGCGAATCTCACAACTTGGCAGTTGGTACAATAAAAGTGACAGCAAAGCGTTTTGTGCTTACCCGTGGAATTTCCACCATATATCAATGGCGCACAGCCTACCGTTACTTGGCCGATGATAGAACAGAGATGGGGGAATAAGATTACGTAATTCCAATGCACACTCTCCGAAACGTATCCAGACTAACTTAACCAGCGTGCATCGATTAAGGACTAAACTCTTTGAACTCTTTAGACAGTTAAAAAGATAACTCGTGCCCCGTGGGACACTAAGGAATTGTTATTTTTTACATTTAGACTTTATTATTAGTATGGGTTGTGCCTTATCAACTTCTGTCATAAAATAGTGACTGTCATTACCTTTAATTAAAATTAATACCTGCTTTTTTTCCACTGGCCTTAGCATACTTCAGATTTTAATTACAACATGTAAATCAACATTTTTTTACTGAAAACACCGGAACTAGTATTGTTTAGAAAATTTTATTGCTGCGGTACGTTTGTACAGCATGCATAAATCATAATTATTAGGCGGAGCCGGAAAGCAAGGCTATAGACACAGTCTGCATGAAATAGTATAATTAATCAATATATTCATACCAATTAAGAAAGCTAACTTTGAATGTATTACGTACAGGTATGGACCACAGAAGGATACAGCTAAATACTCTTTTGTCTTTCACTACAACCCTTTTTAGTGTCCCACTGCTGGGCACGGGTCTTCTCTCAACTATATTATGAGTTGAGAGAGTGTAGGCCTTAATCCACACACGCTGGTCAAGTGTGGGTTGGTGGATGTCACATGTCCTTGAATGATTAGTTCTTAGACATGCCGGTTTCCTCACGATGTTTTCCTTCACAGATATTGAACAGCGGAGATGAAACAATTCACACAAAGAGATGTGAGCACGACCAAGATTCGAACCCACCACCTTATTTTTCTAAAACGAGGCCCGTACCGCTGCGCCACCGCTGCTTTTTGTCTTAAGACATACAGAATCTAAAGACAAAAGTTTTCAACCAGTGTGTATTACTCGTTATGACATACGGGGCTGAAAAACGGACACTCACGATAAGACTGATCCATAAATTCAAAGGTGCTTATCAGACTAAGAACTAATATAATCGACATAGCCTACTAGATTAGTAAGCTGAAGTGCCAGTAGAACGGCTATATCTGCAAAACCGACAACCGCTGGGTTTAGCACACAAGTTGTTGAGTGGAGACCACGAATTAGCAAACGTGGCATAGGACACCTTCAGACTAGATGGAGTAACGAGGTCACCAGGGCGGACGGCGAGAACTGGATAAGAAAACCCGCGATTAGTACTCAATGGCGTGCCTTAGAGAGGCCTTTGTTCGGCTGTATGATAAAAAAATCTGTGAAATGACTTACCCATTAGTTTTGATTTGTACACCTATATAATAGTAGATCTTTTCACACCGTAGTTTTTCCCATAAGCCTCTGAACTAGGCAAAGATAACTCTTAATAAAAACATTAATAAGCCCGACTTATTTACCTTTCAAACAAAAAAAAACAAAATCAAAATCGTTTCATCCGTTCGAGAGCTACGATGCTACAAACAAATACACTCGCAGAGACGTCAAACTTGAAATGCGTCGGGGGTTAACAAGGAGCGAAATAAAATATACCTTTTTCAGACTTGAAACGATTTAATATTATAGATGAATAACGACATAATAAACCTTTCACTTTCAGTCAATTTTAGTTATTAGTGGTGGAATTTGTAGATACTAACATTTCTTTGATTCTAATAGTGACTCTATGTACCTATATGAAAAACGCTCGCACTCACGAAGGTGTAGACCGAGGAGAATGTAACCCAGTTTTCAAGCTAAGTTTTATACCATACGTAAATAGGCTATTGCAACTGACACAATTCCAAACTTTGACCTTATACTAAGATTAGTAGGTTTTTTTAATTTTTATTATTGAAAAGGCTAACGCTTGACTACCACTTACCTGATGTTAAGCAATGATGTAGTCTACGATGGGACGCACCAGCCCAATGTACCGATTCACTCGTGATTACGAATGACTTTCGGTGAGAAGGTGGCAGTGAAATGAGGCTATTAAAGAAAAATATTTTTGTATTAGAAAAACCCGGAAATCGAAACCGGGACCTCGTGCTATTAAGTGAACACCACTGGACCAACGAGCCAGTATCTAAATAAAATACACTCGCCCTGACTGTATAATGTTTTACTAAATACTTGCTTGGTTTTGTTATCAATTAGCAATGCAATAATGCAGTTCCACTGCATATCACTTGAGAACAGGTTTTACACGTAAATTGAACTTTGTACTTTATTTCACAAAACCTTTCTTTGTTAGGCTAGGTCAGGTTCAGACGTCGTGGGGTGTCAGGTCGGACTACCTCCTCGTGTGCCGCGCGGTTGCAGTTTCCCTCTGATACTTGTATCCGGGGGAAAGGGCAACCGTTAGCGGCCGGTGCATCCTGGGTACTAGAGATGAACTCCCCGCAAGGGGTCTTCATCTCTAGTTGCCAAAGGTCCGACACCAACGGCCCTTTTCAGGGCCAGGGCGGGTTTCTTCGCGCCGCCTCTGTTCATCAGAGGTGGCAGCGGATGGGGCTGGTGCGGCCCTTCGGGGCCGCATGTTGGAGGAAATTCGGGGCGACGGGCTCGCCGCATGTGGCGACATATACGGCGGGCACGGTCTGATGCAGACCACCGCTCGGCCCGGTCTCGTAATCCCGACTTGTCGGGGACGGGGGTCTTCGGACCGCGAGGAAGAAAACCTCTCTAAAAAATCACCAAAACCGTCGGGGGCCGGTTACGCCCCCAAGTGGAATGATGGACAAGACACCACGTTTGAAAAAGTGTCCCCAGGTCCGTACCCGGTCTGCCAAGCAGGCCGGGGAGGAATCGGACCCGGTGTCTCGTGCCTCTGGCACGGGCACCGGCTGCCCCTCGTACTCTGGGGGGGGCAAAACAGGTGTCCCATCTGCGCCTTGCGCAGATGTTGCGGGGAAAAATAGGGGGGGGGGAGTTTCGGGGGTGGTCGCGGCGTCGAAAAGGGGGACTGACGACGCCGTGATGGAGGTGGCCATTGGGGGTGTTGCTGGGGACGTCGAGGAGCAGCTGTGGCGCTCCTGTCAAGATGCCTCCAGCATCATCCGCAAACTGGCTAGGCGGACCACGGACGCCGAGTATCGGGAGACGCTCCAGGAGGTGGCGGACGGGTTGGTCGCCAACCAGGAGGACGCCTCGATACTTCTGCGGGAGCATACTTACCTTCTGGGGCAGTTCAAACTCCTGCAGAAGAGTCTCAACGTCCGCGAGGAAAGGGAGAGGAAGGGGAGAGAGTTGGCCGAGGCCGAGATTGCGAGATTAAAAGCTCGTCTCTCGGCCCTCGAGAAGAGGCCGTGTCCGCCACCGTTTGCATCAGGGGGCTCAGCCCCCTCCTTTGCCGCGGTGGCGGCGGCGCCGGCCACGGGGGGCACAACATCTGCCCCCCCCTCCGCCCGAAAAGGGAAGAATAGGCGGAGTAAAAGAAAGAAGAGGGGGAAAGGAGAAGAGGTGGCTCCTTCCGTCCCCACTCCCATCGAGAGGAGCTCGGGGGAGTGGAAGACGGTGAGCAGGAGTAAGAAAGGGGAGAAAAAGGGGGGGAAAAGTAAGAAGAAGGTCGCAGTTCGGGCCCCCTCCACCGCGGCGGTGCAGGTCAAACTGCTACCGTCAGCGGTGGAGGAGGGAATCACCTACTCCGTCGCTCTAGCTAGGGCGAGGAGCATGGTTGACCTGGCCTCGTTCAACATCGAGAGCGTCCGGATCCGGAGAACGGTCACGGGCGCTCGGTTGATTGAGGTCGGAGGCCCGAACTGCATCGAAAAGGCGGTGAAACTTGAGGAGGGACTGCGGAGCTCCCTCGGCAAGACCTTCGAGGTCTCCAGGCCCGTGAAACGCGCGCGTCTGCGCGTCGCGGGCCTGGATGAGTCCTTCTCGAGGTCTGAGCTGAGGGAGCTACTCGCGAAGAAAGGAGGGTGCGGCCATGACGATGTCACACTAACATCGTGCATCGCATGGCCGAATCAGAGTGTGACGGCTTACGTGAGCCTCCCCGCCACGTCAGCCGTCGAAATTGTGAGGGAAGGATCGGTGAAAGTGGGTTGGGTCGTGGCCAGGGTCACGGCCCTAAAGGAGCAGCCCCTCAGGTGCTACCGCTGCCTCGCTCTGGGGCACGTGGCAAGCGCCTGCGGGGCCGAGGTGGACCGCAGCGGCTTATGTTTCCGCTGCGGTAACCCTGGCCACAGGGCCAGAGATTGCTCGGGCGAGCCGCGCTGCGCAGTGTGCGCGGCAGCCGGCTTGCCCGAAAAACACATGGTGGGGTGGGGGGCCTGCGGGAAGGCAGGTTCCCAAAATACACCAAAGAAGGGTGCCGTGCGCGTGGCGCGGTCGGATGACGAGTTGCCTCGTCCCGAACCGGCCGCAGCCGCGCGGACGGCACAGTCTGGAGGCCGTACACGCAAGTGCACGGCGAAGAATAATCGGGCCGGGCTGATGGAGTGCCAGTAATGGGGCTCCAGCATCCCGGTCCGATCCTTTAACACCCGTGCCTGCGGGGCGGCGGGTATGGCGGCCCGCCGTCCGACCACGCAGGCACATGACGGAGGCGCGCGCGTGTGTTCCGCGCGCGCCCCAGCTGACTTGTGCGGAGGGGAGTGTTTTTCATCTTCCCCCTCCCACACTCGAGAAGGGGCCCGCATAGCGGGCCAGCATCCAGGGGGTCGCGGTTGTGTCACTTTTGGTTCCCGTGACCCCCTGACCAAGATGCGAGGAGGAACCCTGTATGGCGCCAGGGCAGGGGGATCCATAAAGGATTTCCCCCCGGCAAAAAAAAAAAAAAAAAAAAAAAAAAAAGGTTCAGACGTCGTCGTTAGACTTGAATAGGCCCGGAACTTTATTGCCCTGACTCAAAGAAACCTGCAGGTATGGGCCGGCTCCAGTCGAAGGTTGCGGAAGTCTCACAAGTTCCCGCGACCCCAGGCGTAGGTATTTAATGGAACATGCTGGGGTTTTAGAGAGTTCTCTTTGGGATTACCCTCAGCCCTCATTACCCTCAGCCCTCATTAGGCTCACTCGGAGCGGGGGATTAATAAAGGCTTTCCACCTGAAAAACAAAGTTTAGGGTAGGTAAGTTATTAAAGTAAAAAACCTGGGGTGCATTTTACTATATTTTCATAACTTTTTACTATGTTTTACTATGTATATATATTTCATAACTCTCCGCACATAGATAGTTGCATATAGAATGATTGTTACATTTAATATATCAAGCACCCCACGCTTTTTACTCTGAATTGAATTATTCTCCTAATAACATAAATTTTATTATAATTTTATTTTGAAGTAATTAGTTATGATTGACTGGCCGATCTTCTACTACGGTAATATAAACTCTTTGTAATTAAAAATTATTTTCTACTTTTTAGTTCGATTAGCTACAAAAGCGTGGTTTTTTAGTTTTTTTAAACTATAATTTACTTTTTATTTTTTAGTTCATAAGGATATTGGGAAACTGTTATTAAATTATTGCATTGTCATCGGTCTTCAAACTTCTGGAAATCGGTCAAATTTATGCTCAAAGATTCCATTTCATACACAGATACAATCCAAGCTAATAAAAGCGTGGTAAAAATAAATTATTTACAAAATATCGTATTGAGGGAATAAGAACACATTATAAAAAATCAATTTCATAATTAATTATGGATCGCAATGATTGAATAAGTATTTTTTCTTGTTTTATTTAAATTTTTAAATTTGATTCTAAATGTAAATTGCTTTTGAAGTTAGTAAACCGTACCTTGTGCAATGGTCTTAGTTAATCCATATGATTAACTTAAGTAACTAAGTTATCTTTTCATGTGGATAAGCGTCGATTATAATATTATAGCCGATAAAAATCCGTTAATTAATAATAATTATTGCATCGGTTTTATGAATATTATCCACTTTTAATAACAGATGCTATTAACATGTATTAAACAACACAAAACGCCAGCAATAGCAAATGGTGTAGGCAGAGGTAAATCGTACCCGCATTCAAAATTACGGGACTCAATAGAAATTATGGCCCATTTACTGCATTACCTACGTTTGTATGCGAGTAAAACCGTTTTACCTCTTCCGAAGTACCAAGAGTACTTCGGTAAAACTGTTTTGGTAGGCGACACCATAGTAACATATGCGTGGTTTTATAAAGATACCGTTAAAGATAAAGACTAAGATGGTAAAAGTGTAGCCAGTAAGAGCATATTTACCCTAATCTTGAACAAAAAACACATGTCTGAAAAATTTTCGACGCCTTTAATTATCTGCAAAGCTGAAAGCGACGCGCTTCGTGAGGATAATATATAATTAGATAATTAGATAATTCATAACATAACTTTTCTCATCATTATTTGCGTTAATAATCATTAACGTTGTTATACATTGCTGGCGTTTTTAGCCAACCTACTAAACTAAAATATTTTTAAGAAACTGTATTAGTTATACAATCGTGATGAATCGTAATCCTTACTAATGAAGAGCATAGATTAACACAAAATAAACATGAAAATTTAATTATCCTGTTTCAAATAAATTCATAATTATTAATCCTGACTTAACAATACCTGCGACGGACTTGTAGTTTTTCCTCGGGTCAATCTAGCAACCTGCAGAATGCTTTGTGTGGTATCAATAACCATTTTTACGGAGAAAATTCACTATGCATCCATCTGTGGGGTTTCCGCTTTAGGTCCTGGCAGACGAGACCTAGCGAGGTCTCGAACGTCGAGCGACGAGGGAGCAGTTTACCCATTAAAATCCCTCAAGGTTCCGTCAGACACACTTAGTACCAGGCTTTAGGATTCATCAAATAACCCGACAGTTCGACCCGCCTTGCCCCAACACGGTATTGGGCGGACGTCCGGAAGGCATGATTAAACGATTTCTCATCTTTGTTCTTGTTATGGGGAGTATCTGCTCTCCTTACGCTGCTGCTAGGGAGGCGGGTTGCCCCACCGGCCGCCCGTGTTTTAATTTAACCACGGGCGGTGATCACTTTCTGCGACCCACAAATCTATTAATACGAGTGTTTTGACGTTCTTTTGTGTTGCATAATATTATATTATTTACATTTATTTACCTAATATATGCACTAACTTCAACCATAAGACTGATTACCATAAAAAAATCGTAATCTACTTCGTTTATAGCTCAAGTACCTACCAATCTTATAAGTCTGTATATCTAGTTTGAAAAATATATTGACGTTGTAGGTTCTATTTATGTTAATTGCTGTAGAAGTGTTAAAAGCAATTACCTAATTGATTAATTTACATACATTTCTTAATATTAGGCTTCAGATAGCTTCCGAAAATTGGCATCTAACGTTCAGGCGGGTCATAAGTAAAAAAGTGGCCTATATCGTTCGCCAAAGGCAAGCCAATCCCTATTTCCGAATTTGACAGACAGACAAAACCATCTTATTGGTATCTATAATTTCCCTTTAAATATATTTTATTCTGTTACTAGCAGACCCCGCAGACGTCGTCCTGCCCGGTAAAGCAGTGCCGCCTACGGGTCCGAAAACAGATTACGACCGATTTTCAGACCTCCAATATAGGGTAAGTCCGGGGGAGTTGGCCATAGTTTTTTCAAAAAGATGTTAAAATGAAACTAGAAAGACTAGAACACAAAAATTAACTTTAATTGAAATTTTAAGTAATAAACTTTAATTGTGTAACAAAAAAATATAATCTTTTAACATAATCAGTTTAATAATTTGCATTTTTTTATTTAACACGTTTGGCCATCTCTCCTGTTGTATCCAATATAGATGGCCATTGTAGAAAATGAGAGATAGCCGGTTGTTAATCAGCAGTTAACCTGTCTATTCTTTGCAGGTTTTCAGGCATAGCTTACTCTTCTTCTTAGGTCCACATTTGGTAAACATGTCATCAGATTCAGTGCAGTTTTCATGTTCCCACGACCGCCATAATGCACTGAAGCCAGTCTTCAATGACTTGTGTTACATAATAACTTTCCCCACATCCTACACAGTTGTTCTTTTCTTTGTGTTAATCTTCATCATCAGACTATTCACAAAATACTGACTCTTCATCCTCATTACTACTTTCTGATACGTTTGGCCATAATTTACTTTCTTGGTGCTCGTTTAGTCAACCTTTTCTCTAGTTTCTTTTCTTTTTATAATATTTCTGGCAGTGCCTTCTCTTCCTTAATTTTTTTTATGGCTTTCTTACTCTTTCTAGCCTCAATATGCTCAGGTCCTAGAAGCTGTGTATATGGCCATATCACCATTTCTGACATAGGCCATGGCTGCCCTGAGCAATTCTTCATTCTAGTTCTTTCGTGAGCTGAGCTGAAATATTTTCTTTGGTGTTTATTTGACATCTACAAACTAAAAAAAACGCTAATAAGTCATCATAAAAAGTACGATATTACAATTGCAAAATATTCAGCTACGGTCAAAGTGATATAGGGCCATCTAACACGGACTTTATATGGTCATCTCTACTAATTGCCCGGTATAGATGGCTACACTGTAATTTTAAAAAAGTACAAATAATTCGGACGCCATTTTGAGGTTATGTTATAGTTTGGTTCATAAGCTGTGCAGTAAAATTGTACAAACAATATTTTACAATATTTTATCACGACGCTATGTATTACTAACTCTTAAAAAACTTTAAGTACTACATAAAACAAAATACATAATTTTTACTCACTTTTTGCTTTTTTTTCGCTGACGATCGAGCGAAACGTGGTTCGTACAGACCCTGCGAAGCGAACTAACGAGAAAGTGATACCACTTAGTACCAGTAACAATGATTTTTTTGATTGGCCATCTCTCCCGTATGGCCATCTAACCCTGAATTACCCTAGATATAAGTTTTCATAGTAATCGGTCAAGCCGTCTCGGTGGAGTTTGTTCTTTTTTATTCTCTGCATAAAAACCATCCCCGTACTTCAAGAAGTATTATAAAAACAGAATTATCGAAATTGGTTCAGCCATTCTCGATATTTGCGCTTACCAACACATTTAGTGATTCATTTTTATTTAGATACCAAATTATATAAATAGTTATCAAAATGTAGTACTTCAAAGTATAGAGTTTTCGGATTATGGTGATCCATTAGGAAGGTTCAATATATATTTTGTGAAGTTTTGTGTAAATTGGCTGAACTATTATTATAATTTTATTGTTAGAAATGTGGAAAAAAGTAAATCCACTTGGGAGCTGTCATTGAAAACGCTGCCTTTTAAGATAAAAAAAATCGGGAAAGTATTTGAAATTGGGTAGTCACGCCACCGAGGACTCCACTGGAGCGAGGTGTCGAACATATTCGAGCTTCGCTCGTGCCCATGCCCCTGCGCCCGCGCCGCGCGACTTGGAAATGGGCGTTGATCCGCTCTACTTCTTGCGGTACACTAGGCACGAGTGACACGACCGAATGAAGCTCTGCACAGTTACTATAGTAACCATTAATCGTTAGAATACATATTACCAACCAATAGTCTAAGGCGGTTTCAGAAATGTGCATAGCTGTCTCTACAAGCAAGCTCTGCTTAGTTTGCGATCAGATGACCGTGTGTTGTAATGTCCTACAATGTTATTATTATTATATCTTTACCTTTACCTCTACTCTTTTTCTTTACCTTTAAACGAATTTCTTTAAATATACCTTTATTCTCGTTGACGTTATAGTTCTTTTTAAATTCAACGCTCTTACCTTTATTACTTTTGTCTGGCCTAAGTGCGATCATTTGCATATTTTAACTGAAATCTTTATTTTAGACTATAAAAATGTTAGATAATACTTTTTTACGTTTGAGTTAAACGTCTAGATAAATTAGTTAGATTTTCAGTTTAATTTTGCCGCAGCGCTGCGCGGGCGCCGCGTGCGTGACAAACTGACCGGAAACGTAATCACGGGCAGTTTGCTATTACTTACCACGTGACTTGTTCACTTATTTACAATAACCAGTATTTTTTCTGTTCTCTCCTTTTGAAAGCTAGCTTAACCTTTTGTTTTAAGGCCAATGAGTTACAGTTAAGAATAAGTGATGTCCCTGTGTCGTGCATTACGTACAGTTGCTACAGTAACGGATACAAAATGTGTGAATCTGTGGATGTACTCGTACCTTGTGCTCAACAACAGTTTCGGTAATACTTTCAAGTTGTTTTATACGTGACGTGTAATTTAAATTACCTAATAGTACACGATACCTATACTTAGTTGTGGAGGAGGAGGATATTTCTATTGCCAACTCCTGACTCGAGGACTAAGCTGAACAAATTTTAGCATTGGTCGACGGCTTTTTAGACGTATACTGTAATCATATACCTAGTTATAATTATTTTTGAACCCTTTACATCCCGGAAACAATAGGCGTTTCTTAGTATGCAACATGCAGTGACATTCATTCGTCGGTAGGCTTCCTCTGTCTTTCCGCGTCTCAGCCCTGCGCTAGTCTAATCCACTGGTCAACATTGTACATAAGTATGTATAATATTTGCGAAATATAATTACGGTAGTAACAAGATGTACTACTTTAATATTCTTTATAATGCAAAAATTAAATACCATTACGGGACTAAAGTTTAACTCTTAATTTTCGCAACAACTAAAAAGAGAGTTGTCAATTTATTTATAGAACAACTGGTTTAAGAACATTGCAATGCGTTATAAGCTGACTAACCTTCATCAACACCGCAAATGTTGACCTAGGCCGAAAACTGATAAAAATTTAACGCCAGCATGTTGTCATTAACAATAATAAATACCTATCATTAGTATTAAGCTGCGTTACAGTTGCAGTCAGTGATCATAATAATTTTAAACAAATTCGTAGTGTACGTTTGCGGTTATCGTCTGTCATAGTCTGCAGAAGGCTATTTAAATCATCTTAATATATAAACAACATTTGAGGACTACAATAATACAAACGCCCTTTACTCCTCAGTAGGATAGCTTAAGTAGATCATCATTCCCCTTGCCTTTTTCCCATTTCTATTGGGGTCGGCTCCCAGTCTAACCTGATGCGGCTAGCTACCAGAATTATATAAGCGACTGCCATCAGACCTCCAAACCCGTAGGGAACCAGTAGCAGAGATGGTTAGACCAGATGTCAGATTAAAGGATAACATAAGTAGATATGAAAACATATACTTAGATAACAATTATTAATAGTGATAATGTTGTTTAAGTTACAAAATTGTATAGATCAGTGGTCCACTTGCCCAAATACTCGGGTCAAATAAATAAAACCAGAGATTGTAAACTCGGGGTTGACATTATATTTCACTAACCCAGGGTTAGCGACATTAATCCTATGTTTATTCTTAACTTTTGATGCTGCAAAATAAATGATTGATTAGCAGTTAACACAGAGTTAAATCAGTTAACACAGGAACGTGCAAGTGGGCTAGCAATTCAAGGTAGTTTATTGATTAAATTATGAACAGGCAAAGAGGTGGAATGTGTGCACCCGGTCGATAAAACATCAAATCTGCATGCACGAAAAATCGTTCCCACTCAATTTTTGGTTCTGAACGAATTCTAAATTACGTACATAGAAACAATTTATAGCACACAAGTATAAAAGCTACTTCAAAATATGCGCTCTCTATCATGAAATAATTATTTTAGAGTAAGAAGAAATCTAGTGAGAGATAGAATTTAGTGGTGGATGAAATGCTCTACGTACAAATTTCAAATTATATATTCTATTTATATTCTTCGATAGGCTGGCGCTTGACTACAACTTGCCTGATGTTAAGCAACGATGTAGTCTACGGTGGAACACGCCAGCCCATAGTACCGATTCACTTGTGATTACGAATGATTATCGGGAAGGTGGCAGTGGAATGAGCCTCCTTAAGGTAAGAAACCTTAAAGGAGCAACAATTCCGACCCACCCTCTCTGCATAGTGTCACCAGACATCGCACCGGAACACGGCAAAGCCGCTTGGCGGTGCGGCTTTGTCTGGTGGGTGGTCACTAACCACGGCCGAAGCCTACCACCAGTTGATTGTCACCTGATTTGCACCACCCGGGGACCACGTGTGGGGATTCAATTAAAGGTTTACACCCACGGACGAAGGTGACTCAGCCCCAATTTCAAATTACATTACATTAACATAATAGTTAATTACATTTAATTTTGATTTATATTATTTTCTGATTTTTATTATTTACTTTAGTAAATAATATTAATCAAGAGCAATAGTAACATTTTTAACCAATGCTTACAGATAACCAAATTAAATGGTTTTTACTTTATATCTTATTCTATTAAAGAACAGTAGCCAGTCAAACCAGATTAAATTGTTACTGATGTCACAACCAAAGAAATAAAACCAATTATTTTAGTATTAGAATTATATTTCTCTGTTTAAAAAAAGGACGATATATTCATATCGAAAGACACGACGGCTAACTCTTTTCAGTATAAAATGTTTAAACAATTCTTAGCATGAAATATTTTATAATTAAATACAATCAAGCTCATTTTGACTTAATTTTAAATCATTATTGTTTATAATATTTCACTGAAATGGAATAAAAAGTGATCATTTATTTTATCAACATCCCTAATTGACGTTATAACACAGGAAACCCAATTCTTTATTTAGTATGTACCTATTTTTATTGCGATTAATTTTTTACTATTTTTAATTAATAATTAGCATATTATTAATAACATTGGAATTACTCCTGAGGTTAACTAAACAAAGAGAGATACCTAAACATAATTGTGACGTGACATGATATTAACTCATATTATAGCGCAACGATATCGACCATGACTTTGAAATATAGGTCACGGATTGCGTTATCCAAAAATAAAGAAATTTGAATTTGAATTTCAATTTAATCCTTGACTGTACCCAAACATCATTGTGTGAATTATTTTATCGCTCTGCTGCTCAATATTGGGTGAAATATCTTAATAAAAGTAAACGTGAGAGCATATATTATGTGACATCCACCTAACTGCACTTGTCCAGCGTGTGTGGATCACAGCCTTAACTCTCTCAAATATCGTAAGAGTGGGCCAGTCTTAAGATAGTTGAACGAGTTAAGTACGAGAGAGTAAGTAGCAAGCAGTGAGATACTAGAGGGCTTTTAATTGATATGCATAAGGTTAACAGTTCAAATAATTGAAATATATTTAATGATACTTTATGAACTCAAATGGATTTTAACAGCCAAATGTAATCACAAGTTAGGCTGAAAATGTCTAGAAAAGTCCGAAAAATTGGGAAAGGAAAACATAGAAGGAGATTCATTCTCCAATAAAAGCACCTACGCTATTAAATGAAACGAAAATCTCTTGAATAAAACTCTTACCCATAATATTTTTACAAGATAAACATCTTTAGGTTTTAATGACTAAACTTCTTTGGAGTCTCACATACCAACTGTGTCACGCCCGGGTGAAGTGGGACCTATAAAAGATCTCGCTTAAAAAAAAGGTGAGCTGAACTTCTTATATGACAATTCAACTACAGAAAGGGTCAGCAAATCTGACGCCAATGCAATTTAATTCTGTGTCATATCACATGTGAAATGTGCCATACTACAAAAAAAAATCTCGCAAAAAAAATCTGGACTCACTACGCTCTCAAGTTGTCTCTACAAACAAAGTAATGTAATAAGTCTATGGTAGTAACCTCCAACCGTTAAATTAAGAAACTTTGATTAATTAAATAATTAATATAGTTTATTCCAATATAATAATGTACATTACCATTGTATGAGTCTGCACTACTAATGGTTATTTCAAGAGCTGTGCCTCGTTACTTAAGCGGTAGATTGTCTGTCACATATCCCGGATTCAATCTGAAATAAAATAAAAAGAATAGAAAAATACAGACAAAGACGCGGCAGATATAAGCTATTAATACTGATAATTGAAGAAAAATCAAAGAAAAACGGGGATGGTGAGGAAGGAGGACAAACTGACTCGATAATACTCGTTTAAAGAAGTTAACAAACATCAAAGACGTGACCACACTCGCAAGACCAAGGATAAAAAAGACTGCAAATGTGGCTACTGACTCACGTCAGGTCATAGCAGTAGAAGAAGCAGAATAGAAAAACCATAGAATCTAGCTGTTTGGAGTCCGGTATAGTACCAAGTAACTAGGCAAGCCAGATTTACCGAAGTCAATAACACAAATTGTTTATCTCGTTGAAGAACTAATTCTATCTAACAAAGTTCAGCCTGAAACACTGGTTCAACCTATTTCAGGTATGTTTACAACTTTAGTCTTTTAAATTGGAAATATTTTATCCATTTGTAAAATGTGATCTTTTATTGAATAAACAATTTATTATTAATATAATTATTTATTAGTTACCATGCAATGTATGACTTGGCAGCTAATGAGAAAAAATACTGTTTCTAAGAATCGCTAGCATACATCTCAGCCTAAATATAAGGTATTATAAGCAAGAGTATCCTATATTGCTGTCGTTCTAGGGACACCACAGAATTTAAACACTAACAATATTGTTAAAACAAATGGTCCATTGTTATAAACGCAAAAATAAACGCAAATTCCAAGTTAGTGATGTAATAATTTACTTAACTTGATTTTGTAACTTATAGACATACGATGAGTAGGGTAATTCACTTTCAAGCTCATTCGTACGCTATTATTTACGCAGGCATATACATTACAATAAACATAAAAAATCGAATTATTTTTATGAATAGGTAATCAAATGATTAGGTACTGAATCGAAACTAGCCTTATCAGAAATAAACACGCCGCTGTTACCTGTATAGGTGGAGCGCGTAAGTGCAAATGCTTCTCAATGCATATTTTTCTTTTCTAATCGCCTGTTCCATTCAAGGCCTTATCCTCTTAAAGCAGTTTCGTAACAGTTACTCTGTAGTACTGATTAGCGTGGTTATTGCCCAGCTGGTAGGATCACTGCATGTTATAAAGTAAGGGTGAGTTGTAGCGTTTCAGTCGAACACGAACTGTCGCGTCTATTGGGCAGACTCGGATTACAAGTACGTTAAAACTTTTAAGTACCTATTATTATTGATTTTTTATATCGATAAAAAATGAACTTATATAAGGTGCAGATATTCTTAAAGATAATTCAATAGACGATAGTGTAGTATCAATACTTTTTAGTACTTACATTTTTTGTAACAAAGAAGCAATTCAAACTTAAAGGGGAACTTCTGAACATAAAAATATGGTTTACACTTATAATAAGACAGTTATGTCTGAACAATTTAAAAAAAAAGCCGAATTTATAACCTTGAAGTCAATTAAAAAAACTCGAAATGAGAGAAAATTAAGAACACAATATTACTTCAATCATTTTCAGCGTAAAAGACATTCAGCTAAAATAAAAAAAAAAACATTTCTTACCTTATCTTCTCCTCGGTATAAATAAGTTATGATAATCATTGTGATTTTTATTATGTTTACCGTGTTCGGATACCTTTAAATACTATTGATATTTGTGTAAAGTACCATAAACCGATTTTTCAAATCTGTCTGTACACAAAGACTTTTAAAAGTGATCAGGATATCTGATTCTGCCAATATAACTGTTCTAAAAATAACGTAATATTTACATTTCATATAGTAATTAGGGATACGATGTAAGGCTAATGGTTGTGATCATTTTAATCGGTATATCCTATAAGCGTGTAAAACAGACGTATCGTTAACCAAACAGATTTGTAAGTAATTTTACCAAGTGTTACATCTAATCAAAGAGCAATTTTAAGTTTAACAGCAGACTAGAATTAACCAGTTTAATTTATACTAGTTTGAAGTATATGTAATTATCAGAATCAATACAATTATTGAGCATCAATAACGTCGATTATAACCAAATACGTACAATACTTTTTCAATAATTTTGTGACTACAAAACACTGGTTTAATGATTAATCTAAAAAAGTTAATTGCGTGCCAAATACCAGCACACACCCGTATTTATAAACGTTTTATAAGCTAAAATAGGTTTATAATTCGTTTGTCTTTGTCTGTCATCTTGACATTTATACTAGTAAGAAAGAGACAAGTCCATTTTAACCAAAGAGTCTTGTAAGATTTTTATGAATAAGACACGTATGCTCATAAAGTCCTTTGCTTCAACTTTTTGTAAAACAACCAAGTTGTAGTACTTGCTGCCAGTATCTTTGCTTTCCTAAAGCTATAATTTGTCTGTCTTCAACTTTGAATTAAATTTTACTTAAAAATTATATTTTACTTAATTTTTAATTTTACTTTTACTTAATTTTTTTAGTGGTTCAATTTTGGTAAATCAGATAAATAGCAGGCATATATTAGAATTAAAAAAAACACTTGATATTTTGCAATTTGTAGTAGGTAATTTGTCGTCCCTTAAAAACAAAATAATCTTATCTGGGCAATTGAAATAATATGATGTATTTACTAAAGCTGTACCTGCACTGCAAAAAGATAGTCTTTGGGCGTTTATCTAAATAATAATTTAACGGATATATTTGTAGTAAAAAATATAAATTACCTGAAGAAGTTACTGTTATAAATAAACACCGTTCTAATGACCTGGTTTAGAGTTCCCTTCAGAAGTTAACAAAACGAAGCACTTGCTTACCTATGATTACACAACACTGAATCTAATCACCACTAAAAAAGTAAGGCAAAGATAAAAAAAAATATTAAAGTAGGTACAACTCTGAGGGCTTTATTTTTTTCATATCATTTCATAATGGCAGACGCTAATGACTTAACGCATATATATTTTTCTATTTTTTGACTATTTTCACTGAGATAATTGCTGTTTTAATATAAGCAAACTTGGGCACTACATCAAATGAATAAGTAAATAACTTCATGTGCCTATGTCTGTCCATCCGCCTAGGACGATGGAATAGAACTATGTTGTCTGCATAAAGTATAATACCGTCGATGACTGTCTATTTAAAGATAACACGTTTTTTTTTTACTGCGAGGTCAGTGTAAGAATTCAAAGTGTTCCTATTTTTGGCAGTTGAAGTCACAGTACCGTTAGTTCTAAAAATGTAATATAAAATAAAATGTTCATGTAAACAACGTGTGGTCCAGGTAAGCATGTTCGCTTAGTAACCGCGAGGTCAAGCAAAAAGACTAATTTTATAACCTCATTGAAATTTCCCTGATGTTTCCCTGAAGTATATTGTAAAACTAGATTGGTAGGTTAACCCATAAAAAAATCCAACAAGTTTAAGTTCTTCAATTTACTTTAAATAGATCAATTCAGAATAAACCCCTTTTCTAACATAATGGAAAGAAATTACATATCCGTCTGTGACAAAGTGATGCCCGAATGTTACAGAAAAATAAATAGTATAGTGGGACATTAACAAACACTTTCTTCTGATCCCAAACTAAGCAGAGATTGTTCTATGGAAACCAGATAACTTGTAATATACTACATATTATACTTTTCTTTTGTAAATACATTCTTAAATATAGCTAATTACACCCGAACTCAAGACAAATAGACGTGTTTGTCACACAAATGTCTGACTTGTGTGGGAATCTGAAACCCCCGACCTGCGGCGTGAAAAGCAAGTAACATACAAAATACAAAATTCCTATTGAAACCTCATTTTTAAGTCGATTAAAACAAGATAATGGGTTGTACGGAACACCAACTTTGTTGGATTAACTTAAACTCATTGTTTGAAGTCAATTAGTCAAAAAAGGGCCTTGATATTATAAATGACAATCGCATATAGTTTTTATATCAACTGTGTCTTCCAAGCCTCGCAAAAATTTCGCAAATGCTAATCAACAAAAATATAAAATAATTTATGCTACCTAGAGTGGACTTAGTTGTTGTGGCAATTCATTAAGTACACTAGCGAGGCTTAACTTTGTGTGTTTCATTTGTAAGTGTCGCTTTGGAAAATTATTGTTTTGTTAATATTGAGTCTTCGTTTTGCACTAAAATTACATTCGTTAATTCATTTAGTAAATTTACTTATAAATAAATCTTAACTAAACGTTAACTATGATTTGTATACTCATAGATTGGATGTTAATAAGCCTCAATGTTTGTCAATTCATTAGTGTTTTGGTGTTGATATGCCATATCCGAAATTACAATATTACAGTCCCTTCAGAAGTCGGTTAAAATTACATTTCGTTTTACGCAAACGGTGTTTACTTCAGTGACTTTTATTTGGAATATAACACAAATTAATTAACTAGTATTTTTTTTATTGTTGTCAGCAGATCTACGAAATGACGGCAAAGTTGTTGATACTTTTGACTGCATTATGCACCGCGAAAGGCGCAGTCAAACTACGGGAGATGTTTTCTTGGAGCGTAATGGATTGGAACTACCCTGATGCTTACTCTCGCCAGCAAGCGATCCAGTCGGGTGCTCTTATCCAAGAAAACGCTCTCCCAGTTGGCATTGAACGATGGAGGAATAAACTTTTTGTGTCCGTACCGAGATGGCAAGCTGGTAAGTGAAATATATTTACTTCCTATTCTTTCCTTTGCAATACTGTACGAGTAGGCGAATTGTACCAAGAACAATCCCACAAAATAGTGCTAGGAAGAAAAAAAATTGTGATATCTTTTCTTCATCTTTACGTGGTATAAAATGAAATCACTTTCGCTGTCTGTTAGCAATAAACTCAAAAAGTACTAAACAGATTTTTATTTATTTTTAACCTAAAACAATTTAATTGAAGCATGACTTAAAACAATATTACCTTTTTACTCAGTATTTAATTACCTAACTCAACTAAGTTATTCGTCAAAAGATCTTGAAAATGAGTTCGTTAAGATATATTTCTTTTTTTGCTCACATTTGTTTTTTGTCTAAGATTGTCCCCAGAACTATTAAAATTGTGAAAACATTAAGCAAAACACGACATTAGAGATAAACATTAAAATTAGTTTTTCTTGTACGACATTTACCTACTGTAGGCTTAAAATATTTTACCGAGAAAAAGTTAGTTTAAGATAACAACCATATATGTCTGGGTGTAGGTAGTAAGTAAAACACTAGTACTTAGGTACCTGATGCAAATATTATTATGAGAAATAAAAAACCTTAAACAGTTTCCCTAACAATGTTTTGCCTAATCATAATAATAATTCTAATACCTACGTAATAACAATTAAGCTATTTATTCTTAATCACTCATAATGTGATCGGAAAAATCTAATTACATTATGAAATTAAGCGGAAAACTACTTTCCGTGCTTAATAGCAAAATCAAGCGTAGCAATCTTGTACACGCCTAGTTTTCATATCCCGTTCAACGGTTCCGAAGGTACCTAAAGAACGCGCAACAGGGCCTTAAAGACTGGCGCAGATTAATCCGGGCCGCATCGCTTATCAAGAAATACTTCCATACATTTCACCCCCGCGCCTGTAGTGTGCCATAGTTCTATAAAAAAATTATGTCGTCAAAGTAGTTATAAAATTTAGGAAAGTAAATTTTACTTAAAATGGACGGATAGCATTTTATGTTTTATTTTAAAAGGAATTTATTCCACTTAAATTTGCATTAATAACACTGAAATTGTTTTAAATGTCAATGGAACCCATGCATTGACATTTTCAGTGTTTTTAGTTTACGTTTTCTCGACATAAGATGCGGTGCAATAACGCTACAACGTCGCAACCTATACTATCTAGTAGTACCTTCCACTTTGCTTAATAACATCAAATAATGAAATTCGTATCTATAAATATTTATTTACATATAAATTCATGGAAACAATAAATCCCTTATTAAAAACAAATCATATTTCCTCTTCATTGTTATTGTCAGGACAAGGACAAAGCAAGAAAAAAGCGTAAGTAAATAAGTCACAATTACCAAATTAATCTGTATTATTATTTACATTTTACTAACGTACTTATCATGTTCCAAACTGATCGAATTTTTTAAAAATTGTAATAGGTACTTATTTTAAATCAAAGGCTCTGATTTCTAGGTCAAATCGCTAAATTTAGTCCGTAAGCATATGCGTCGTGCGTCAATGGGTAATCGGTCTCGGAAGCTAATTATAATAACGCGACAGCTTAGCACATAATAGGTAACCGAAGGTGAAGGCGAGGTGAATATCACCTAAGTTTTAACTGGCTTGGTAACGAGCCTCATTTCATTCCCAACTTCGAACTATCGTTTTATCGTTATCCGGTTATTACAAAAGGATTCCCGGAATTCGAGCCGGGATTATTTTTAACATAGTAAAATTAACTTCTAGTAGGCTACTAGTGAGCAGCGGTGGCCCAGCGGTACGGCCTCGCCTTAGAAAAATAAGGTCGCGGGTTCGAATCCTGGTCGTGCCCACACATCTTTGTCTGAATTGTTCCATCTCCGCTGCTCAATATCGACGAAGGAAAACATCGTGAGGAAACCGGCGTGTCTAAGAACTAATCATTCGAGGACATGTGACATCCACCAACGCGCATTTGGCCAGCGTGTGTGGATTAAGGCCTAAACTCTCACAACATATAAGACAGTAGAGAGAAGACCCGTGCCCAGCAGTGGGACACTAAAAAGGGTTGAAGCTAGGCTGCTGAAGTAAATATTATTACAGCACAGTTTACTACCCTGCTTTGCTACGAGTTTCTGGCAGAAGAAAATGCTTTAATGTATTTGAACGACCAAAGTTCATCATTTCTCGTAATTTGAATTTCATTTCCTTATTAGTAGATTGCCTCAAAATATGATTCGGTATTTTAACAGAGATGGAGTCATACATACTTCAGCAGCTGTAGCGCAGTGGTATCCGCCTCGCTAATATATGATCGCGGGTTCGTTCCCCGGTTGAGCCCACTTAAAATAGTTTTATCACCGCTGCTCTACAACTAATATACTCATTGGAGATCATGTGACATCCACCAATCCGCACTTGGCCAGGGTGTGTGTATTAAGGCCTAACACTCATAACTCGTAAGGTAGTTGAGAAAAGAAGCGGTGGAACTCTAAAAAGGGTTGAAGTGATTCATAGTTCCACTGCTTTACGGTCATGTGGTCTCGTATTCATTAGTATACCCCCAAAAAAAATTACAGTCCATTTAATTGTACTAATTATATTTTCTGTGGATGTGTATTAGTCGATTCTGCATATTAGTATTTTATATTCAAACAAACAAACTTTAAGACCATATTTTTAATATAACTGCATTGGTTACTTTCGTACATATCAACAAGGTCATCAAAACAGGTGAAATGCCAGTGTCATTGAAAAATATAGATGATGATGTAAACCTAATAAACTACTCATTAACTTTAATGTTTACCGTCTTGTACACGGAAGGTTTCGAAATGAAAATTTAAAAATGGAAGTAGGTTCCAAGTGGTAACTCCAATGATATAAATTTTTGATTCGAAAACCGTTTTTTTATATAGTGGGACATTAACACACACGGTCATCTGATCCCAAACTAAGCTTGTAGTATGGAAACCAGATAACTGGTAATATACTACATATAATACATTTTTTTTGTAAATATATACTTAAATATAGATAATAATTACACCCAGACACCAAACAAACAAACATATTTAAACAAATGTTGGTCTCGGGTGGAAATCGAACCCACGACCTGCGGCGTTAAAAAGCAAGTATCTTACCGACCACGCCATCGGTCCATCGAACTAAGTAATACAATTATGTAAATAATGGTACCTATCAACCAGAACCACCTATGATGCGCTAATTTTTAAACCTATGGCGCTGCGAGGTAACTAATTACGAATATGTATATCAATACCAATCAGTAGTTAGATTGATGTCGTCATATAGGTGGTTGTTGTTTATTCAATTCAATTACGCAATAATAAGCAATGGACACTCACTGCTGCAGAGCCATCAGTCTCGGCTTTTAAATATAAAGGTGACAGCTTAGATCCGATCCGATTGAAGAGATTTATCAATATTTTTAATTTAGATACGACTTTTTTGGAAACTTTTGTTTTTGTTTTATTGTTTATTAATGTTCTCTTTCAATAAATATTTTAATAATAATTATTATTATTATTATTTTATGGTTATTGATAAGTAATCCTCAATAGTTGGGAAAATATTTAATTTTAATTGTTTCGTTCAAGTCTAAACTAGTTTTTGGTCGGACAAGAAGTGGTTAGACATAACCTAGGTGAACGAGGGGTCCAATAATACGATATCTATAGGTATCAGGTCGGTACTCATCCAGATCTGACAATGACTATTAGTGAAGTCGTTTACCACATTTAATTCACACTTCAACTCGCTAATTCAGTACCTAGCACATAACTAGTGCTACCTACTACGATAGGCTTTACCGGTTAAATTTGGTGAATATAAAATTATGTTAATTTTGACCAACACATTATAATTTCAAATGTTTAGAATAGCTTCTTTTTTAGATAGAATTCAAATATTTTGCTCGTATTTTACGCATCTTACACAGTTCTTTGTGACGCTTCTGAATAGAATAAATTGCAAAATATTAACATAATTAGCTAATAAATATTTTCAATTTATTGTCTTCACTGGACACATTATTAGTAACATTAAGAATATCACTACTATCTCATTAGGAAACTTATGAGGAGACGTATGTTCAGCTGAAGGGTACAAATATTGACTTCACTAATGAATTTATACAGTAACTATTAGGATTTGGGCTCCACAAAAGTGGATTTTTTCGGAAGTGTCCAAAACGGAGATGAAATTTTTCAAATAGGATGTAAAACATAAACATCTATAGAGATGTATTATCGTGCTATTGAAATATGATACATTCTATTGAATTTTATCCACTGGAGCTGAGTGGAAACGAGATGTGTGAATAACGAAGGTTAGGTGGTTTAAAACACATTACTTCTTTTAGTTACAGCTTAGTAGCAGTTAGTGTAACGCCCTAAATTAAACTTATTTTAGTTTTAACAGATAATATCAAAATTACTAAGTAAAGAATATTTTTTTTAATGCTTGACTTGAATCTATCTAAGAATAATCATTACTCTAAAAATGTTGTAGGATTTTTAGACATTAGGAAATAAACTAGAGTAATAAAGTGCTGTAAGGGTGCATATACATAAAATAAACAATTATTTATTACAAAGATTACGCAAGGTTAGGTATAATTGAGGTTTTATTTACACTTATGTATATTTTATACAGATTTTAATATAAATTGGTCGTAAATTAACTGGTACGTGTCGGCCCTTAGTAATGATATCGTTATAATAAGTATAACAATATGTAACACAGGCGATGCCTGCGTAATTTATTTAATATGCTGTGATAATGTCTTAGAATTTGATTTATTTCGCTAAGCGCATAAACTTTGTATAATTAAATGTAATTAGTCTATTAACAGCGTATAAATTATACACCGTTCATAACTCATAAAGGTAGTAAAAAAACCGCTGCTGATTTCGTTAATTTTAAATCGATTGTTTGTAGTTTTAATGTTAGATTAGGTATCGTAAGAAAAACAAAGAGGTTGAAATACTTTATAACGGATTTTATCTCAGCATAAAATAGCGATAAAATCCGTTATAAAGTATTTTTATTTCAATGTATGATATTCGCGTAAATCTAAGACATTAATATAAAAATAAAGAGTTTCGTAGTTATTATTATATATCTTTACGATTGAGATAATAATAAGTACTAAGTAAACCTCTTTTTTGACGATAATCTAATCTAAATTTTATTTCAGTATTAAAAAATCTATGTTACCTACCTACTTTATTATGAGTTTTAATTTATGCTCAATATTTTGTAATTTACATTCAACGTTGTATGATTGAAGTAATTAAACTATATAATTGAGATTCCTATAGATCCCGTCACGCACGGGAAAAATAATTGTAAAAGAATTCTTCAGAAGGACATGAAAATTACATAAAAGTCATTATGTAGGCAGGAACATACTATTTAATTTGCACTTAGTATAGCCCATTTATGTTATTAATTAGCGTAGGGACCACAGATTGGCAAACGAAGCCTAGAACGCCCTCAGACTAGTGAAATGACAATCTCTGCAAGGTGGCAGGTAAGAGCTGGCGTGAATGGCGCAATGGCGTGCTATGAGAGGCCTATGTCCAGGACTAAAATAGGCTGATGATGACGATTACTTAGAATTATTTTGCATTAGTAGCCACTACAATTTATTTTGGTCCAGGTCTATCTCCTATCATCAAGATAATATTTGTTTAGCATCTATTACAGTTAATATCTGTGTTAACTCTGTACGTAACTATATATAAGTATTACGTGCATTTGCCCTATAATTTTTTCAGGAGGTACACTATTAGTGGTTGTTATTATAATTAATAGCGAACGTTGGACAAGTATTATATTATAACTATCATAGCAGGTGCCTAAGTACCTAATAGTAGTACAAAAAATACATGACTCTATTCCGTAAATATATATTGATGCGGAAGAATTTTCTATGAATACCTACCCGTATTATTTAAAAAGTTTTTTACATGAATATGTAAATCAGATTTGTAAATACATGGGTCATGTTCTATAAATATTTAAAAAAAACTTTATTACAGTATATTCATGAAGTCAATCTTTTTTTTTTACCAAAGTTAATTCGTATGTTAATGTTGATTTCAGGTATTCCCGCAACACTAAACTACATTCCTCTAGACGCTAGCTACGAACCTTCACCGAAACTAAACCCTTATCCGAGTTTTGCCGCCAATGAATTAGGAAATTGTCAACATGGTTTGCAAACTGTTTACCGAATCAAAGCTGATCGATGTGATCGTCTGTGGGTACTAGATGTTGGCACATTTGGGTATGGTAAGTCTCTCAAGTCTCTTACTTTCTAAATCCTGTTTCTACCAAGGCGTCTAGATTCTGTCCCAAGGCAGCAGTCATAATACAAGTTTAAACCCAAATGCTCGCAACAATTAACTACCTACTCAACAAAAATCCTAAAAATAAAACTAATTTATAACGGATATTATCGCGGCTTATTTTAGATTTTTATATCCTGATGTTTCTAAGTCTTCTTCAGACTATATTGTCACGGGTGAACTGAAAAGAGTTTGAAATGTCGGGAAATAAAAATCTAAAATGAATTGTGATAAAATCCGTTGTATAGTAGTTTTCTTTCAATGTGTGATATCCGCTTAAATTTAAGAAAATACATGTAGAATTCATTTAATATGGCCTAATGTAAAATATCGGATTAATAATAGCTTTTAACTTATTTCAGTATTACAGGACCGCCAGTCAAGAGTGCTACATGAACCTTTAGCTGGCGGTCATTTTGCATAGAAAGACTAATATTTTTACATGTTTCAGACCCCAACGTAACCAACGTTTGTCCGTACACGTTGAATGTATACGACTTGAATACTGACCGACGTATTAGAAGATACGTGTTCCGCCCCGAAGATATCGTCTCAACTACTTTCATAGCAAACATTGCTTTAGACGAAGGAAAATCTTGCTCGGATACACACGCGTACTTCTCAGACGAACTTGGTTACGGCCTCATTGTTTACTCCTGGGAGAAAAATAGATCCTGGCGCTTCAATCACGGCTTCTTTATGCCGGATCCGTTAGACGGCGAATTCCATATCGGTGGACTAGATTTTGAATGGTATTCTGAAGGTATTTTCGGTATAACTACATCCCCAAGAGGTCCCGATGGATACAGAACATTATTCTTCAGTCCACTCTCAAGTGACACGGAATTCGCCGTGTCCACGCGTATATTACGAGACGAAAGTAAAGTTGAAGGATCATATCGCGACTTTAAAATCGTTGGAAAACGTGGCGCTAACGGACACACCACAGCAAAGGTTATGGATGAACAAACAGGAGTACAACTGTACAGTTTGATCGATCAAAACGCTATTGGTTGTTGGAGAATCAACCTTCCTTACAACACACAGAACATCGGCGTAGTCGATAGAGACGACTCTGGTCTAATATTCCCTAGTGACATCAAAATAGATGCGCAACGCAACGCATGGGTTCTCTCCGACCGTATGCCGGTGTTTTTAGAATCTACATTGGATTACAGTGACATTAACTTCCGTCTCTTTGTAGCTCCAGTAGACGTGTTGATACGTGAGACAGTTTGCGAACCTCCCCCACGAATAATATCGAACCCAAGAGTAGCACAATACACTACACCAACACCGTACAAACCGTATAATCTATACAACGGTTTGGCAGTTACTCCAAGTCCTATGACTGGAGCTATATTTTCTGGGTTTTCTACACCCACATACGACATACCCCAACAGAAAGGCATTCCTTTCGACAATAACCGCTTATCTCGTGTCATAGATCGAAATCAATGGTGGAGAAAGAATGGAGAATCTTATAAAGTATACGAAAAGTAGTTTTTAATATCGATTAAATATGATTTGTAAGCTATGTTAAGACATTTTTACAATTAAATAGGCCATTTAGAGGTTAATTTGTTAGAAGTTTGATGTGACACAACAAGAATATGTGATTGTATTTTGCTATACATTTTCATATTTATAATTGACAATATTAATAGTGGATCGTCAACTATTATACCGTAATAGTTTGTTGAATCTACTATGCTCACAATACAACAAAACACTACATCCAACTGTCAATAATAAACGTGTGGTTAATACAAATAAATAAATAATACTTAATAATAATACAACCATTGCCAAAACAGCAATGATACCAAAATTTGAACATGATTCTGTAAATAATTCTGTATATTCTAATTCTTGTTTATGTCATTCGTGATAACTGAAAACACTCAGTTTTTTCTATCATGTTGGTAGTATAGGCATGTTGATTCTTATTTATTAAAACGTTACAAAAATTACCTAGTTGTTTTACTTTTGTCAAAAGATCCCAGTTTTGTACCATGGTCGGGCAAAAATTGTAGTTGGCACCTAGTAAGTTACCGATTACAATTTTTGGCTAAGGTTATGCTAATACAATAAAATCTGAGTACCTAAATTCGGAGTAAAGGAGGACATTCGCTTAATAGGGTTCCGTGCAAAACCAAGCTAAATATTTGGGTAGGTACATACCACCAATTAATAATTTAAATAAATGTACCAAATTTCAATTCAATCGGTCTAGTAGTTTCAAAGCAAATTGGCTGTCACAGACGACGGAGCCGTAATAAAATAGTAAGGAACCCTTCATGTTTGTATCCAACACGTACTACGTCCGGCTTTGTTTTCGTCATGTTTTATTTTTTATAACACTTTTTTGACATGAAAAATATTTACAAGTCACTCATTTTAATGGAAATGACCAAGTTAAAATGTTATGATCTTATAACATTTGCAAAGATAACGTTGACAAATATTGCTATTACCTATCTTTTGTCGAGCCTGATACTTTACTCCACTAAGATTTGATACAAATATTGACACTCGCAACACTTGTTTACAAGTGGTCGTTCTCTGACCAGTAGCATCCCGTCATTTCCAGTCACAACATACTTTACAGAAGTGTTCGAGTGAATAGAAATATTGGACAAGATTTCTGAGTGCCCCAAACGCGTTTCGGCGATTTAATAACCCCGATAAAATTATTTTTACCTGAAAACCATCTCTATCACTTCTACTGACGTATTAAGAGAGTTATAGTGGTAGTGATTCCGTTGAAAGAAAGGAATGCGATTATAAAATGCGTATATTTGCGCATTCTTTCAACTGAATCACAATCGCTTTAGACACTATACTGCATTACATTACAGTACCGAATAAAAAAACCACATCAAAATCAGTCCATCCGTTATGGCGCTACCTGGCAACAAACTTGTATACAGATACACAGATACACGTGTCGCACTTATAACACCCCTCTTTTTTGTTTGGGATTATAAATGTCGCAGTTCCCCTGCCAAACGGAACCCTCTCCACGTGGATTTAACTCACCCTTGTCGGATTTTTTTTTACAAATAGATATACACTTAATATCACCGACTTACTTTTTTAGAGTAGGTATGGGTTAATAATTCATTATCGCTATCTTGCAGACAACTTGCTATTTCAGTCATTTTATTAGCAACTTGCTGATTAGACGCCTTATATGAGAAAGGTAGGACAACAATCAAAGTTGCTTATAATTACAACGCTCAATGACTTCTTATATTTGTAGTCAGATTATTGTTCAATAATAATTGGAAGTGTAAAATTTGTTATTTTTAAGGGTACGATGCGACTGGCATATGCTACACGTAAAAGTCCCTTAAATAAATAAAAAGAAATAAAAGCCCAATACATTGGCCGAATTTGACTTACTTCCATTTCCATGATTTAAGGTAGGTGGTAAAAAAAAACCTTTGCCCCTTGAATTAGTGCATTCTGAATTGAATAGTTGTAAAGTTAAAGTTATTTATTATTAATGCAACTACGTCTTTTTTTTCGCAACAGGACAGGAGTAAAAGCGCCTAACTAGTGCAATGGTCAGTAAAACACCTGCCTAAGTTCAACACAATTGCTAAGCTAAATAGCTTTAATTCAGTCACATAATAAAAAATTTAGTGATGTTATGCATTGGCATTTAACTAAATGTCTGTTTTTATCATCAGGCTAGTCCTTATATTAGATGCCTAATTTAATCCGATGGCTACTACAACTACACTACGCACTCTATACTGCAATAACAATCCTTGGTTCAATGATGTTATGCATACGCATTTAACTAAACGTCGGTTTTTATCATCAGGGTAGTCCTTATATTAGATGCCCAATTTAATCCGATGGCTACTACAACTACACTACGCACTCTATACTGCAATAACAATCCTTGGTTCAATGATGTTATGCATACGCATTTAACTAAATGTCGGTGTTTATCATCAGGCTAGTCCTTATATTAGATGCCCAATTTAATCCGATTGCTACTACAACCACACTACGCACTCTACACTGCAATAACAATCCTTGGTTCAATGTAAGCCGACCCATAAACGTCGAGTGTCAGTCTGTTTTATTATCTCTTTACCGACTTAACACTTCATTAGCTGAATGGGATAATTAGGTACAGTATAGGTCACAAATGTTATACCTTCTTTTTTAACTTGATGGATGGAAACCCTATAAGGGTCCCCGCTACTGATGAGTGGAGGTATACAGTAATCCCTGTCCGACTGATGAAAAATATTCCCAGCAGACGGGCTCGGGTTACCAACTAAATACATTATACACCACGATAGCCAACCTCAGGTATGTACTTCTATGATTAAATTCATGCGGGATCCAATACAGTCTACGTCTCCCGGGACTTGGCCGGGTTTTTACTCCGTGACTCTACGCAATGCCGTTATTATAAAACTATCTTAAGGTTATATACCCTCACAGACAGCTGACTTGCTCAGTTCCTAGAGCTCTGCGAGACGTTTTCTACATTAAGTACATGCCAGACTTTTCGAAACCGGCAGCAATGCACGCTTAGCACCTAGCGTCTGCTAATAGTTAAGACTCGCTCCACAACTCGCAAGTTGGCTAGTTAGGCTTTAGGCGCTTAGCAAGCCACCTGTATTCGCGTACGTAGACTTATAGTGTACTACAACATACAGAACAACAAACAACATGTAGAATCGTTTCAGACTTTGTAACCGGCAGTAAAAAACGCATAGCGCCTAGAGTCTGCTCGTAGTTAAGAATCGCTCGACAACTCGCAAGTTTACTCATTAGGCTTTAGGCGCTAGCCACCTGTGTGTAGGGACATACGTAGGCTTTTAGACTAGTATAATAATGATCTACCATACAGGACTTTACTGCATGAAAATACTATGCAATTTTAAATTATATTTGAAGCAGTACCTACAAACTTAACACTGGACTAACAACTAAAGTTTGGAAGGATAGCTAAAATGTTTGTTCGGTAGTCTTTCACGTAAAAAGGCCTTATTGACTTTTCTTGAAATGTTACACATTGCAGATACAAATATAATTTTTCTCTTCACTAATGAAATATCAATTTAAGATTATATACCCGTAAAGTTCAGTTTACACGTAAATAAAATTGTGGTTGAGAAATAACCACCTTTTTTAAACACAAAACATATTCGTGCTTACGGGTTAAATGTGTCAAATCTGAAGAAAGATTGTGTTATCAGTAATTACAATTAAATCTCGTTAAGCCATACTTAAACAAAGTAAACCAAACCGTATCATCATGCAGGGTACTGAATAATATCACCACAAAACGATGTCGTTCACTTCAGCATGACATACAAGTAACTATGTATGTAGTAGATAATTTCAACTCGAAATGAAGTGTTAAAAACAACATTAGTTTCCGCAATCACAAGTTATATAATACATTGTATTTTATGAATTACTTATTGTACCTACATTTGTTGCAATTAATTGATAATTGTTGTGTTAATTAAAAGTGTACATTCTTCTTTAACTCTGCGTATTGTTTCTATTTCAAGTATCTCGCCCACACACGCATATTATTATGTATTTACTGTAAATAAATATATTCGAGAGGTAATTTATAAAATTAAGCATGCATAAGAACGAGAAGAAAACTGATGAAGCGCAAGATTATAATCCATTCGAGCATCGGAAAGTTGAGAAACCTAATTCGTAAGTTTTATAACAATAGACTAGCTAAACTTATTAGGTTTAAAGCAAAAGGTAATAAAAGTACCTAAACTAGAAGGGATACCTAAGATTTTGTTCTTTAAACGGCAAAATTCACTTCTACATCATACGAGTGAATGACTTAAGGCGTATGCAGAGCTAGTAAAACATTGTCAACATTCACAAACTCTTTAATAATCATCCATACTTTTTTTCTTTTATCACTCCTGTCTTAAAGCAATCTTAATGATTTTCTTCTAACTTTCAGGGATATAAGATCAACAGCAAACTTAATCAAATCTTCATTAGGCACTGGCCTGTTAGCTGGACCACTCGCATTTGCTAATTCAGGATGGGGAATAGGACTAATTGGCACAATTATAATTGGTATTCTTTGTGGGCATTGCATCCAAATATTGGTAAGTTGAAGTTTATATAGATTTTCTCGAAAATAGAAAGGAGAGCGGGTTCTGGTAAAGGAAATAGTGGGGTAGGGGAAGGAAAGAAGAGAGAAAGTAGTGAGAGATAGATATGGGAAAAGTAAGCAGAGGGAAAATAGGAATGAAGTGAGATGAGAAAGGGAGAGATTGTTAAACTATGAGAAAAATTAAAGAAATACATAGCGTTCCCAAGTTGGACTGGGCAATTAATCATAAATATTTTTTTAAGAATACAAATGTATTACAGGTAGAAACGTCACGAGGATGTTGTAAAATAGAAAAGAAGCCGCAAATGGGATATGCAGAAACTTGTAAATCTGTATTTCTAAATGGACCAAAAGGCGCTAGAAAATTTGCTACCACTGCAAGGTAAGTTAATGTAGGAGATTTCTTTTTATTAGTTTTCTCTTAAACGAATATTATATTATTATACTTGGACTAGCGTCAGCAATTCATTTCTCTGCTTAAAAAATATGCTATCTCAATTATTGTCTTTTATTACTTACTTGTTAGATAACATCTTCATTGTTTCTACATAATTTTTAAGGGAAAACTTAGCCATTGCTTAATTAAACGCCTTCTGTAAATCTTAGAGCAACATTGTAATCTACTCGTATCTTACAATGCTAATTATCCACGTCACGCAGGATAGTTGGTTATCTTAGTTGGTTATATTAGTTGATTTTCTAAAGAGGTCATGGCCCTGAGGAGCACTAAAGCTCCTTTATATATTTATAAAGATTTTGTTAATTACAGCATTTCTAAAAAATGTAGGTTTGTACTTGATCACTAGAGACATAATTAATATGAACTAATATTTTGTACATTTTTCAGTATAGTCACCCAATTCGCCTTAGTTTGCACGTATGGTGGCGTTTGTTGCATATACACAATTTTGATATCGGATTCAGTTAAACAGGTATTTACATTAGTAATGTAGATAAAATTAAATGATATTAATATTAGGTTTCGGTATGGATAAAAAGGACACTATAGTCCGATTACCTACGTAGAAATATGATTATAATATTGAATGCAAAACTAGCATACCTGCCTCCTAGTTATTTTTTAGATTGTTCAAGGAAAACGCAGGCTTTGTTTCGCGGATAATTGATAGCAATATTCTGCTTTTATGATAGTAAAAAGTGCGCTCCATATTGATGTATCATTTTCATTCATATTCTGCACACAATTTTAGAATATCATTTTAGAAATATTTTTCTTTTCAGCTGGTTGACAAATATTTACCTGCAACAATTTGGCCCGTTGAATATTATTGTCTAATATTTTTAGTGCCGCTATGTCTTCTATGTCAGATCAAATATTTGAAGTTCTTGGCTATATTTTCAGTTATAGCCAACATTTTGCTATTCGCTACGTATGTTATATGTTTGTATTACACATTTGGAAGTGAACTATCTATTGCGGACAAAATTGTAATAGGTGACCCTGCGCGGTATCCTGCGTTTATATCGTAAGTACTTCCTTATCTTCAACGTTTAGTGGAGATTTAAGCCTACCTTATGCACGCTACTATATACGATCAGAAGACTACACTAATCCAATCATTACCCGTAATTTGTATGTATCTAATGTCACATTAATAGGGAAAAAGTTTGCTCGGATGGAGTGGACATGAATGGAAACATAATTGAACCCAATTCCTATTCCTCAACTTAGTGATCGACGTATGGATGCCTCGCTTGAACCCTTTTTCATTGTTTCACTGCTGGGCAATGGTTTTCTCTCCACTACCTTACGGGTTAAGAGAGTTTAGGTTTTTACCAACACATATCGTTGAATAATTAGTTCTTACACATGCCGGTATCCTCACGAGGTATTCCTATACCGATATTCAGCAGCGGAAGATAGACTTATATTTTAAGGCAAGGCTACGTTACCGCTGCCCCTAATGCATGAATAGATGATATTAATTTTAGTAGTATTAAAATCGCTTATTTACGTAACATTTATTATTTAAGCCAATAGTAATAAAATACTTCACAGAACAGTAATTTTCGCGTTGGAAGGTGTCGGAGTTGTGATGCCGGTGGAAAATACAATGAAGAAACCGCAACACTTTCTCGGCTGCCCCAGCGTCCTGGTGATAGCTATGGCCGCCATCACCTTTCTATACAGCACCCTCGGGATATTCGGATACTTCAGATATGGAGATATGTTAAGAGGATCTATCACTCTCAATCTGCCAACTGATGAATGGTAAAATATTTGAAAAGACATGAATCACATACATAATTTCCCGTCAGGGTTGGCAGAAACTATAGATTGCTACTGGTACTAACTTCTTATTCATAACATTTGTTTATTACTTAAAGAATGTACTTAATTACCTGATCCCATTCGTTTTTTTTTATCAATGATATTGTATCTACTCATATTACTTATAATAGTGCAGTTTATTTTTTAACCTTTAGGACCGCGATGGTCATGTTTTTTTTAAAAGCGGACTTCTAATGAAAATAATCGATGACCGTGCTCTAGATCTTGGAAAACAAGTTGTTCCTTTCTTCTATGGTTTTGATCATTATTTATTATCTTGCTGACCCACGCCACTTTGTCTGCATTGGTTTGAAATAAACTATAGAGCGCCTTCCTTCTTCAATACACTATTCCTTGACTTCATTTACGTTCAAATACAGGAACTTTTATGGATAAAATCTTAAGCATTTAACACGGGAGGTGTTACACGCAACTTGTGATATACTAAATTGTTTCTGTCAGTTTTTGAAGAAGCGAATTAACCATGTACAGAAGACATGTAAAAGTTGAAGCGTCTTTACAAATGCGCACGTAAATAAAAGCTACACACAAACACAAGACATGAACTGTTTATCGAATACAAACTGTTCATGTACCTCGGCAGAGTGGAACGCGTGCAGTACCAGTTCCGTGTTAAGTGGTTTTTAAAGAATAGAATCTTTCAAATAAAAAAGTGATCCTGAGATTAGCACTACCACTCTTCACCTGACATCCTTTTTCTTTTCTTTTTTGCTTTATTATTTTGTTTAAAATTCTTTAGTTTATAATATTAGTTCAACTTTTCGCACATTTTCATGTAAGTAGTTACGTAGTTGGCTTAGTTCCACAACATTATTTTTTCACAGGCCAGCAATATGTGCGAAGATATTTATAGCAGTGTCGATATTTTTCACGTACCCCTTGCAGTTTTACATCGTTATAGATATTTTTAACGATTATGCACTGCCCCGTATAAGACAAAACTATCGACAGATAACACAAATAGTGGCCAGGATTGTTGGAGTATGCGTCTTCGGTAAGTCGCTGCAATGAAATACAATGGCATACAATCAAACATTAATTTTCAGGTTCATTAAATATATTTTATGTTTCAGTCGGAATTGGAATGGCTTTACCTCTGCTAGAGCAAATCATAAACATAGTTGGCTCACTGTTCTATTCCATACTCGGTTTTATCATCCCCGCAACAATAGAAACGGTCTTCAGGTGGAACAAACCTGGAAAATTCAACTGGATTATATGGAAAAACATGTTAATAGTGCTATTTGGTATCATTAGTTTAATTTCAGGCTGCACTGTTACCATCTCGGATATTATAGAAATTTTGCGTCGCAAGACCGAATAAGTACCTACTGTTTAGAAAGACGTAATTAAAACTTAATATATTAATATTTTTTTTATTTTACTGTGATGTTTATTGAAACAAATCCTCCTAATAAAATAACAAATCATAAGTAAAGCTGTTGTTCCGAAGCAAGATACAGTAAACTACACATAAAAAAATATATAATTTTACGGCTGCACGTGTTGTCTACACTTCTTTTCGGACTGACACTTAATTTAAATCATTGAATTATATCTCCAACAATAGAGCTATACACGTAAAATTTGGCTAATGGTTCCTGTATTTGTAATATATGTCACACCACGGTTATATTTCTCACGGGGTAGACAAAGCACGTAAGAGTGTAGGTATGTAATGATGAGAAATCTAGCTAGGTCTATTACTTCTTACCGGGTCTGCCAAGAGTGTGTTTAAATATGGTACCGCGGACTTTTTTGTAGACATTTATTGTCTGTATAAAACTGTAGTACATCACTTTGCTCTAATGTCAATAGTTACATTATCGAAGTTTTCATATGGATCCCTAATTTTTTTAACATATCATATAACCTATGTTATTCAGTAAAGATGTAGCTTTCCAATGGTGAAAGAATTTTTGAAAGCGGTCCTGTATATTTGTAGCCTATTCCTTTCAAACAAACAAACAATCAAATCTTTTCTCTTTATAATATCATTAATATAGAAGTATAGATAAAATTTATATTCCTGTATGTGTAAATGAATGTAACACCACGTCTGGGTAGGCAGAGCCCCATAGGTGTATGTGGTCTATCACTTAAGTTACTTTCTTTTGCCGAGGGGAAATCCTTTATGGATTCCTTCGCCTCGTGTGTGCTCAGAGCAAGGCGTATGTGAGACTCCCAAAGAATACCTACTAAAATCTCCCGGCTGTTCCATGGCGTATTTGTGCCAGGGGGTTACGGGAACCACATGTGACACAACCGGGATCGTTACTTAAACATACCTACCTAATATTTATCTGTGGATTTTGATTATATGTTTTGCCATAGCAGGCTTGATCGAGTGTTCTAAGCATAGAAAGTAAACAACGAGTGTAATAAAATGTATGATGATTAAAAATTTTGTCTAAATACCGATATAAGCCGGGGCGGGCCACTAGTTATTATTATAATTTAAAGATTTTCTTTTATTCCTACTCATTGAAATAAAACAATTTTATGAAGGATTTTATCGCGGTTTATTTTAGCTTTTAAATCCCGACGTTTCAAAGTCTGTTCAGACTTCATGGTCACGGGTGGACTAAGGTATTCGACATGCAAACTTATTAATCACAAATATTACTGACTGTCTCCAAACATTATATTAGTAAGGTTGCGTTCCGATTTAATCAAACTGAGCTCACAGTGTCTTGAATAATAGTGTCTATTATTAGTGTCTTATTGTGTCTTTATTTCAATAATAAATAAATAAATAAATATTCTGGGGCATTAACACAAACGGTCATCTAGTCCCAAGCTAAGCAGAGCTTGTACTATGGAAACCAGATAACTGGTTTAAACTATACATATAATACTTTTCTTTTGTAAATTTAAACATATAATAGATATTTACAGTTACACCCAGACTCGACATCGACAGACATGTTCATCACACAAATGTTTGTCTCAGGTGGGAATCGAACCAACAACCTGCAGCGTGAAAATCAAGTATCTTACCGACCACGCCACCGGCCCGTCAAATGTGTGGTTTAATTATGGAAATATTTTATCTACTCTTTTAAAAATACGAACGTCTAATTAATAGAAGGTAAGTTAATTATATAGTACGCAGTTAAAAAGAGTTCAGGTTTCTCAGCATGAGTCATTCATTACAGAGCATACATTTCTAGGTACCTATCTTATTAATTTCTTGCGTCAATAAGGTGAACTGAAATATGGGCAGATATAACGTAGTAGGTATACACGAGCAAGTTGTAGTAAGTTAGCAGTTATCTAGAGATAGACGGGTATGTATTGTTTTAAAAATTATGTAACAATTAAATATAATCATGACTATAGGGATTTTCCTTATAAGACTGAACTATGTTCTTTACCTACCTTTTAGATTTTCTGTGTTTCCATGGCCTGAACGTACCATGAAATAATATTTTAGTTGTTGATCCATTCAACGTCGTATATATTTTGGTAAGATAATACGTTATTGTGCGGGATGTCATATGTCAGTTTAAATTCATGCGATTTGTATTACTCTACCAATATTGGTAGGTTACAAAGTAGCTCAACAAATAAAATATCTCATCGTAAGTACTTACATCAAATCATACCATCAGAGAAAAATAAATAAAAAATAAATGAAAAGTAGTCCGATTTTAATTGAAAATGTAATTACCCGAAAAACTCGTACGGTAATTACCAGCAAATTTACTCATTCGTTGGTAAAGTTCAGAGTTCACTAACCCCGGGTCAAAAAAGTACACCTCTTTATAATTCACTAACTCAGAAGATTCTTAGTAACAGCTCAAAGTTAGAACTAGTTACCGATGAACGGTAATAGGCTTACCCCTATTATGTATGGAAGATAAACATAATAATATTCTCATATTCACCTCAGCCTACGCCTTTAGATAAGACACGCCTAAGCGCTGTGTATGTAAGTATTGAGCTTATATCAGTGCAATCTAATTTTAAAAGAAAAAAAACGACACTTAAACTAAAATTAAACCACTAACATTCTTGGAAGACGTCACGAAACTATATAGTAAAATTTAAATACTAGTTCATTTTCTGTAATTTTCCTATTGGTATGTGTTAATTTTAAACAAAAATACAGAGCCACGACATCTTATCCTTGTCGTCAAATTATGTAACTATACACATAATGTAGTTTTGTCAGTTTTTAGCAACAAATCGCATACGTACTGATACCGCGGTCAAGACGACACTCGTTCAAATCATACGAACTAAAACATTGGTGCAATCTTTTTATTACACTTCCACAGTAACAAGTAATAAGATTTTTGATTTGTGTTTATTGCAGTGGTGACGTTATAATACAACAATTTACAGAAGTTTTATGTGATGTGTCTTTATCTAACTTTACTTTCCTCAAGTGTTTACAGCGCACATTTATCCGCTTAATACTGAGAGTGCTTCGTTTGAGATAGGTGTGACCAACATTTTTATTTCATTAGTGTATCATCATTATCATAAAAAAGGTTTGCGGACTTTATGGAAAAATTCAAAACAAAAGCACATTGCCAAACCAATCTATAATTTAGTGGTAACTAATAATAGTTTAGTTTTATTTTTAAAATAGGCTAAAGAACTATTTATTTTTAACTAAAATGTATCAGTGACCTAATTGGAAAAAGATCCCGATTTAATTATTTTTCAAGAAAAAAGTGCAAACTAAGAATTGTTAACAGAAAAATCGTATTAAAAGCTTCGAGGTAAAGATAACGTACACTCAACTAATTAAAATATTCACCAACCTTTACTTCATTCTTTCACCTAATACGATAGAGTGAGAGAAGATCTGTGCCCAGGTGTGGCATACTAAAAGGCTCTTAATTTTACTTAAAGATTAGATAAAAAGTCGTGAACTATAACTATGACTATAAAAATACACGGCGTCGCAAGAAATTTTGTATTTAATATTAAAAAACAAAATAAAATGAAGATACATTATTATCTCTCATTTATAACTTGTATGTATATCTTACTATGTGGATTTAAATCAGTGTATAATCTAAAAGAATAATAAAACTGCGTAAAGACTAATGCAAATAAGTGTAACACAATCTTTAAGTTAACACGACAGAATTTGTTTGAAATGCTTCATTATCTAAATCAAGATTATTACAACGTACTTGAGAAGTTATTATCTATTCTACACCACCTCAGTAAGACTATGCTTACAATATTTGCTAATATATCCGTGAAATTATTGTTAATTCGTTTAATTATGAGCGTAACTTACTAGCGTAACTTAGAGCATTAAAGTCCTAAGAATGAGATGTTTTAGCAATTTGAAAAAAAATATAGTTTCATTAAAACATCGTTAGTTAAAACCCAAATGTAGGTAAATAGGCGTTTTTGAAACTGTTTTTATTGCAGAGCTGGCAAATGTAGAGGATTGAAATCATTAAAATAGTGAAAATTACTGAGTTATACGTAAAATAAACTACATTCATCATGGTTGAAAAAGGACAGTGCAAAAGTGAAGATTACAATCCCTTTGATCATCGAGAAGTTCTTAAACCAAACTCGTAAGTAACCAAGTTTTATTTTTTATAGATTTCTGCCAATTTTACTGAATACACATATAGACAAAAGTGCTCCGGTTTCGCTCGCTAGGGTCGCTGGAAAACAATTGACATTCTCTAAAATTGGTATTTGACATTTTGATGACAGTGTATTAAAATTGGTATTTGACATTTCGACGACAGTTTATTAAAATAACTTGTTCTTGCACCACTACGAGTATTTGATGAAATTTAATTTTATTAATGAATTACAGTCTTCATTATTGTCTTCCTTTAGCAACTTTAATTATTGCCTAATGCTAGCAGGTAATTCTTTTTTGACTGAGTCTCAATAATAATTTGCATAATTGTGGGCTTTGCTCAACTAAAAATTGCACTCGCGGTCAAATAAATACCCTTTTACTTACTCTACATCTACAAATACTAATAGATAACTAGGTGGAGTGACGATCTTAACTGGCAAGAGTAAGAAAAACCGCTGATCATGTTCAGCAGCTTACTTTAGGAGAGGCCTATGACCAGCTGTGAAAAGGCTGATGATGATATTTACTAAAGAGTAAACTCAAAGAAGTACTGAATCGATTGTGAAAATTCTTTCACTGATAGAATGCCCCATTTACTTACTGAGTAACATAGGCTACAAAACGGCGGCGGCGCAGGTTCAATCTCTGGTCGTGCCTAGATATATATTTATTTGTATGAATTATTTAATCGGCGCTGCTTAATATCGGTGAAGAAAAACACGAGAGGAAACCGGCGTGTCTTAGAACATAGGATGGGACATCTGACATCCACCGACCTACCTGTCCAGCGTGTAAGAATTATAGTCTAAGCTCTCTCAACTCTTAAAGCTAGAGAGAGAAGACCCGTGCTCAGCCATTGGACACTAAAGGACTATTTAGCGGATAAAACTATGTGGGACCATGCCGCTCTAATACAACATAATAATAATTAGCTTTATTTTTTTACTTATTTTATGTAGAATTAAAATTTTCAAAGAAATAACTACTTCTCTGTGAAAGGGCTACTTTACTGTATTTTTACCTACCTACACTGTGACCATTTCTCTTCACAGAGATGTCAGATCACTAGCAAATCTGGTGAAGGCTTCGCTTGGATCAGGTCTACTGGCGATGCCTTTAGCGTTTGCGAATGCTGGTTGGGGTGTAGGCATCGTTGGGACTTTCATTGTAGCGTTTATATGCGGACATTGTGTGCACATATTTGTAAGTATTATAAAACATAACAGCCCTATTGCAACATTTAGTTTAAGGTTAGCTTTTATAGTTTTCTATAGATTTTTAGATTTTCTGTTATTATTATCTTTGATATTTAGAAGCCTTTATCTGCTTATATATAATTTGTAAGAAAATATTTATGCAGATATTTATGGACTTCCAAGGGCAAATATTTCTGCACTCCAAAAGGTATCACATCATTTTTGCTTTGAGAAGTTTTTGCTTTATTAAGATGCCCATGAACGATCAGATGGTTTTGTTTCATTAGAGCAGACAGATATTATTGAATTCATTACTTGCCGATTTCCCCAGTAAAATATGCTTGTGACTGTACCTTCATAATCTGTACAAAATACTAAAATTTGTAAAAAGTAACTGAGAAAAGAAAAAATCGATAAACGATAATCGATAATCGATGTTTGATTGTTTAACAGATTTTTATAAGAAACTGCCTCTTCGGTGTTGTAAGTTGGTCCATTTAGTTTAATTCGTTCTCAGGTGCATGGCCTAGACAAAAAATATTCAGGAACTTTTGAATACATAAATATAAAAATCACCATAATGTAATATGATATAGTATATCATCATGATTCAAAGATAGTTACAAAATTGTATTTTTTTATAAGAATAACATAAAAAAGCGCTTACGTCTATATTATCCGCTTACCACCTAGGCAATTAAAACAGTTACTTTCTTATTCATAAACGTCTAATTAGCTTAAAATAGCCAAAATAGGTTGATAATTCCTTAGTCTTTGTTGTTTTTTTGCGGATGACCTAACCCAATCGGCCGGAAGGGCCTTCATTGGTTTACCGAACCTTTTCGGTGAGCCGTCCGTCTATGGACGAACCGATAAGCTGTCGTCTGACGTTTATACTTACTAGCAAGAAAAAGACACGCCCTATTTTTACTAAAGAGGCGAATAAGATTTATATGAATAAGACCGTTACAGTCTTATTAATAAAAAAATTATAAGACTATAATTAAAATGGACTTTGTCTCTTTCTTACTAGTAAAAATGAAAAGATGACAGACAAAGACAAACGAATTATAAACCTATTTTAACTCTTTTGAGCTTAAAATACTTTTATGAATACGGGTTTATTCAGTTTTTAAAGAATATATTATTTGTTTTAGGTAGAAACTTCTAGAGGATGTTGTAAGTTAGAAAAAAAACCTCTTTTAAATTATGCTGATACATGTGCTTCTGCGTTTTCAAATGGACCCAAATGGATACGACCGTTTTCAAAATTTGCTTAGTAAGTAATTTATATATATATTTTTAATTTTTTTTTTTTGCTTGCCTGTGTATATGTGCTGTTTCCTATTTTTAAATTGTTTATGTAAGTGTTTTGTGTAGAATAAAGAATAAGAATAAGAAGAACTGTTAGTTCCCGTATTATTTGCAAGTTACCGGAGTCACAACGGTATCGAAGTCGGCTTTGAAGATTCAATTCTTAATTTTGCACACAATTGTCTTTAAATCTTGGCTACATTTTATTACTTTATTTTACTTTATACTTGTAGGTATTTATTTTTATTTTCAGCATATTTGCAGAGTTTTCCCTGATGTTTACTTACTTAGGAGTGGCTTGCATTTTCACAGTTCTAATAGCTACTTCAGCAAAACAGGTATGGTTTCATAACTTTGAAAGGTTACGGTTTAATAAGGGAAACATTTTTAGCTGTATCTATTGTTATTTTTACACAAAATACTTAGTTATCTACAAGACTATTATTTATGGTGACAAAACATAAGTTTTTAAAGTCTATTAAATCAGTCATTGACATTCAGATTCGTCTAGATGTTCCTTAAAGTTTTCTTTTTTTATCCGGAGTAGATTGTTAAGCATGTAGTTTATACAGGAAAACTTTTTAACCATTGCGCAAATTTTTGATTCAGTATCAGTGACACGTAGAACACATTTCTATTAATAATTCCATGTCTTTTTAACTTTTTGTTTAGACATAAAATTAGCAAATTATCTGTAGTAATAAATAATGACCGCGCGGCGTAAAATCAATTCCCTAGCTAGCGCACAGTTGACACGGCGGCGCATATGTGACTGTACACTCCAACAACCCATTTTAGTGTTCCACAGCTGGGCACGGCTCATTTCTCAACAATTTTACGAGTTGTGAGAGTTTAGGCCTTTATCCACACACACTGGCAAAGTGTGGGTTGGTGGATGTCACATGTCTTATATTGATTAGTTATTTGACATGTCGTTTCCTCATGATGTTACAATTTACACAAATATGTGTGGGAACGACTGGTAATCGACTCCGCGACCTTATAAATCTAAGGCGAGGCCCGTATCACTGCGCCACCGCTGCTCCAAATGACAGTACAATTAACATCAATAGTAAACGTTTTGCAAGCAAATACTTAATTTTTTTGTTTTATGACATCAAGATATGGAGAACCTGTTATAAAATTCGTTCAAGTTTATTTTCTTAAAGTTTTGCACACTGGGTTAAAAGTTTCCTATATTTACACGTTACTTTTCCTTTATTTCAGCTCTTCGACACTTACGTCCCAAGTTTTATCCTGTCAGTGGAATATTACTGCTTGTTCCTTTTAATACCGCTTTGTTTGATGGTACAAATCAGACATTTAAAATGGTTAGCGCCATTTTCTCTACTAGCAAATGTATTGCTTTTTGCAACTTTTGCAATATGCATGTACTATATTTTTGGAGAAGAAATAGTTATCAGCGACAAGAAAGTGGTTGGAGATTTATCACGGCTGCCTGCGTTTTTGTCGTAAGTGTTTACTTATGTTTTAAGATGACATTTTCAGTATTGATTATAGAACACATCATCATTATCATCATCAGCCTATTTTAGTCCACTGCTGGACATAGGCCTCTCCCAAAGCACGCCAAGGAGCACGATCCGCGGCTACTCTCTTCCAGCTCTTACCAGCCACCTTGGTGAGATCGACATTTAATCTAGTCTGAGGGCGTCCTACGCTACTTTTGCCAATCTACACTCAAGAACTCGTTTACCCCAACGGTTGTCGGTTCTGCGGCAGATATCACCGGCACATTGGCACTTCAGCTTACTAATCTGGTGAGCTATGCCGATTACTCTGGTTCTCTGTTTCTCCGAAGGATCTAATACACAATGATGTGGAACACATCAACCTACTTATAAGTAAATCTCTAAAAAATTTGTTTAAAAAACGAAGAGAATATATCTGGCCTAGTTCGATTTAGTTTCGAATATCTTCCACAAGTTTTTCTTTATTCTAATAAGCAGTGGTGATGTACCTATACCTGATGGATGCCATTGAACCAGACTTGCATTAAGCATGACTTATGTGGCAGAGCATTCGAAATAATTGGATTTTGGTAAGAATGTTATAATATATGTATAACATACCTTCAGAGGAACAGTAAAAAGGTAACGAACTCTTACACACGTCGCAAAGTATAGATTTATGAAGTTTCAGACAGTTCACTGTAATAACAATGTATTAAGCATGAAATTGTTATTGTTGTTGACATATTGTTGTATTCACTCGGTATATTCCATAACGAATGATTATGACTCCATTGAATTATGCTTGAAATCTGAAACTCGTGTCAAGTAGGTACCTACTTACTCTAACACCGTTGTGCGTTGGCTCATCGAGAAATTTTAGTTAGGTAGGTAGATACAGAACTATTAAATAACAGAACAAGTTGCATTCGATTTCATGACTTACCACGCCATTCTGACAAATACTCTATGAAGTGAACCGAATATGTTCGAAAATTATTTTTCATTAAAAATACTGAAAGTTATTTATCTAGTAAATACCTTATATTTTTAAACTCCACAGAACAGTTATCTTCGCTATGGAAGGCATTGGAGTAGTAATGCCAGTAGAAAATACGATGAAGAAACCGCAACACTTTCTCGGCTGCCCCAGCGTGCTGGTGATCGCTATGACACTAGTTATGCTGCTGTATTCCATTCTTGGCATGTTCGGCTACTTCCGTTACGGAGACCTCGTTCAAGGAACTATCACACTCAACTTACCTATGGATGATATGTAAGTGGTCTAAATTTACCACTACAATCCCGATACTATGTACTAGGTACGATTCCTGTAGCTCTTCTAATATTTGGTCTTGAGCGTACTGGTATTAGCTATACTGAGTAAAACTCATACGGTCTCACAATTAACCAAGTCTTAGACTATAGTTATTAATCTATGTTTTGATTTTTCTTTGAAATCAACATTTATATGATCATTTTTAAAAGTTAGGATGGGTACAGTAAGCTATCTTTAAAAGATGCTTTCATGGAATTTTTTCTAGACCTGTACAAAAGAGAAATTAATCCCACCATACATTATTTTGTTATATTATCTCCAACAGATTAGGCAGCGTTTTTGATGAAAGTACTAAGACGGCTTTTTTGACATCTCCAACAATTATCGTCATATTTCCACCATTTTTAACAAAACCTTAACAAATTATACACCTACTTTAATTTATATTATGTTGTGATTCGTTTTTTCTTTTCTTTCGTACATGCTCTGCTTAGTTTAAGATCAGATGACTGTTGTGTGTCAATATCCCACAATATTTTAAACACTTAGATATCATTTAACAGTCACGAATCATAGATTGGCTACTCTCAGCTTGCTCTATGTTTTTTTCAAATGTCATCTGAATTCGTAAGACAGTCTTATCATAAAAGTGTTACAAACATCTAACCACCCAAACATTCGGATTTATATAGTTAGTAGAAGGCTTTGGTTAAAACCAGTCGGAACCCTAGTAGATACTGTAGTTATAACAATAATAAACAATACAATATGTGTGTTTAGATATTTCCATAAAATGAGCATAAAGGTTATACGTGATTATGCTCTCGTGTTTACAAACACGTGATAAACTAGTTAGGCAGTAGTAAGCGATATGTTGATCAAACTCTCAAACTTGTCTTCCGAGAAACAGGATAAAATTTATCTAAAATTAAACAGTACTGTGACTTTGAAGTATTATATTTTTCCTTCGTTAGTTGATTTTTTTTATTTAATAACAGATATGATATCATTGGTCAATCGTAGGTATACCTACATGGACTGGTTTAAAATAAGTTGCAATGCACATCTACTAATGATACTATTCCCACTAACAATATTGGTGAAATAAATAGGGGAAAGTGTAAACAGGAGCCAAACTTTGAAAAAGTCGATTTGATTTTTTTTATGTTACCAAAACTCTGCTATTAAAAAACGTTTAACATTGAAATTAATTATTAATTTACTTGTTGACTATATTATTTGTCAATAATGTAAGTTAATAATCCAAAAATAAATATCCTATTTTCCAGACCAGCAATCTGCGCCAAAGTGTTCATAACCCTGTCAATATTTTTCACGTATCCTCTCCATTTCTTCGTGGTCATTGACATATTGATGAGACATCTAGAGCCTCGGATTAAAGAAAACTACCATTGCATAGCCCATACAGGAGTAAGGACATTTACCGTGATACTCTGTGGTAAGTCTATGGTTCCTCGATTAGACATGAAATATCCTTTCAAATCAGATATTGATCGAATATTTCATTTGCTTCTTTACAATTATTAATTTCCGTGCCATCCCAATGACGTGCGCAAATACTTATGTTAACTGCATCATATACCATAATCATCAATGTGTGATATTCGCGTAAATTTAAGAAAATACTATGGCCTCATATACCTTTGAATATAACAGACATGAACTATGTATGTTTATACTTATCAAGACAATGATAATAATAGTATAAAAGATTTGCAGTATAATTATAGCGTATTATTATACAAACACAAACGCATGAGATTAGTCATTATGACTTAATTCGCTGTGGTCAAGGTCATACTAGTTTGTATTTTTAAGATAGATATTTTTAATTAGTTGATGATGATTTTACCCATGAAAAACAAAGTAGTTCATTTGGGGATTCGTAGTTACCTACTCAAAGAGCGAATACAAACACGTTGAACCACAAAATAATTGAAGTGCCCTACCATGGAGCCATCAGTCCATCTTGTCTGTCTCTCAGTGTACCTTTTAAAAACTGGTTGTATCTCATTTACGTTATAATATGTACCTACTAACGGTTATAGAGATAAAGTTTTCATAGAGCTTGTTTTTCACTAGGTACCTGTACAAGTAATAATGTGACGGGCAGGGTGATTAACAACAAGCAAATAAGAAGTTCCAGGGCAAAATTACTCCTAGGTTTGGATGTTGTAGGTCTGGGGTAGACTGAAATAGCTTGATGTTGTCACTTAACTCAAGAATTCACGAGCATTTGCACACTAACTTGGCACGGGACTTTACTCAACTATTTTGAGAGTCCAAAGAGCTCAGGATATAATCTACAAACGTTGGTGAAATTCATGTCCTTCAACGTGTGGCCTACATTTCAAGCTCACATCCACTGCACCATCGCTAACACCATCACCTAATGTAAAATTTTCGTTACTTTTCAGGTGGTATTGGCATAGCTCTTCCGTTTTTGGAGCAAATTATTAATCTAGTCGGAGCTCTATTCTATTCTATACTAGGTCTCATAATACCCGGGATAGTACAGACTGTCTTTCTTTGGGACAACCTCGGAAGATTCAACTACATTCTATACAAAAACCTACTGATAATATTATTCGGTATTTTTAGCCTAGTTTCAGGCTGCAGTATTACTATTTCCGATATTATTGATAAATTAAATCAGAAAACTGAATAAAGAATTGATATTAAGGACTTTTTGTTTATTTTATCATATGTTACTAAACTTTTTACAGCTAGTAAATGATTATTTCTCTTTAAATATTAATTCTGCATTTTAATGTGGACACAACAAATCGGTTCAGACGTTCTTTAGTTATAAATTGCTGACACATCTGACCTTTAGCTACTTTAGGAATGCAGATTTGGAAGCAATTAACAAAAGGGATTTAGTATTGCAACTATCTATTATAATCTGTTCAACCACTTTTATTGTCAGTGGAGTGCAAGGCTGGTGATCCATAACACAGGTTAAACATAACTTAGCCTACCTATACACTATAGTCTCCCACCTCCTGTACTTTATTATTATTTTTTACCTTTGTAATAATTGTAGGAGAAAATAAATGCATATTATTATTTAAAAAATCTGTGATTAAGATAGATTAGAATACAAAAAAAGAATACTATACCTACTGATACTATAGTCAGTGCCGACGTCAAAACAACAACGATGAAGCAAAGTCGACGTTGACCCAACCGATTCGATACTGAGGCTGACGACGCCGATGCTGGAGCTGTATCGACGACACCGACATTGAGTCCAATATCAACGTCCATTGTCGCTGACAGTGAAGTCGGCGCCCCTACTTACACCGATATTGACATCGACACTACCGCTGACGTCGACGACAATAATAACTACGATGACGACTCTTAAAACTACGCCAACGCTTATTCTGAAGGTATATATGTATGTACGTATGAGTAAGAACGTATCGACATTTCTACGCAGCCGAGAATTGATACAAAACTCGTGCTTGCCCCTATGAACAGCCGTTGTGATCTAAATCTGTCTGATAACCGTATGAATTGACATTGATAGTGTAGTCATTGACCTTATTATTTGGCATAGGTTGGAGTATTTATTAACTAAATTGCTGTAGGAAAAGCGGTCAATGGATTTTATTAAGAATTATTACGTAAAAATTGCAGCTTTTATTAGCTACAGATAGTTACAGCGTTTTGTAGATAAAATAGGCTCTATTGCTTTCTTCTCATTTCCTTTCTCGTCAACTTTAACAAGAGTTAAGACACTAGTCACACTTTAAATTAATTTACAAACCGCTACAATACATACTTAACAGCACAAACCACAAAAAAACTTGCTATTAAATAATTTTGACATGAATATGTTTACCTTTAAATGTATTTTCCTGTTTCTCACAATATTATCTTATTAATGAATAATGATGTCATATTACGTACTTTTAGGTGAGTTCTGGTCAGTGCTGGCCATCACATACAACGATACCTACTTTTTTTGTTATTATACCGACAAATAGCTAAACAGGTTTTATTCAGGATATTCCATACAACAGAAGTAGATACTGGCATGCAGTAAGAAGTTGTAAGAAATAATAAGATGCCTTATATTCTTGTTTTTTCTTCCTTATATAAGAGGAGTGACCGACAAGATTGGCTATATCCTTAAGCGGGCTTCTATAAATACTTACTTCAAGCCAAAAACCAAGATAAGTCAATTTTTACCATCTGTCAAGTGTCAAGTCCCTCTACAAGATGCGGGTGTTTATAAAATTGACTGTGAGTGTGGACTCTCATATATAGGACAAACAAAAAGAAGTATAGGGACCCGTGTAAAAGAACACATAGCTGATGTTAAACATCAACGCTCGACGAAATCTGCAGTGTGTGAACATACTCAAAAAGGACCCAACCATTACTTGAGATTTGATAAAACACAGGTCCTTGTCAAAGAAAACCGGTTCCTACCAAGAATGATCCGCGAAGCTATTGAAATTAAAAAACATCCTAATTTTAACAGAGAAAATGGTTGGAATATACCACCAGCTTGGGACCCAGTGCTTAATTTACTTGTACCAAAACCCAAGCAAAATCAACTCAGAATTCAAGACACTGTGAGCTCAGTTTGCTTAAATCGGAACGCAACTTAAATATTAATGTTTGAAGGTAGTCAGTAATAATTGTGATTAATATTTTTGGACGTCAAATATCTCAGTCCACCCGTGAACATGAAGTCTGAAAAGACTTTGAAACGTCGGGATCTAAAATCTAAAATAAACCGCGATAAAATCCGTTAAAAAGTAGTTTTATTTCAATGTGTGATATTCGCGTAAATCTAAGACAATACAACGTAAATATTTTTAGCATTTCCAAATAAAAGCTTGTTTTATTAAAAGACTTAAGTACTTCCTTTATATTGATTAGGTGCCTACATCGGCTAGTCGGATAATTTTTGACGTGACAACGTCTTAAATTAGGTTGCGGCTGGGAGGCACTTATGAAAAAGTGTAACGCTCGGTAACGTTACGATGAGTCACCGAACGAGAGAGAGGCCCGCCGAATGCCTTGCGTCTCTCTCCCACTCAACTATGTTTCATCCTTCTTCCTACTATACGAATGAATATTCACATTAAAATTATTTTACCACTTAAAGTCGTTGTCACGTAAAACTTTCGCCCGTATACCGAATTTACAGGCAACCAATTTTTTTTTTTTCCCAATTCCTTAAACGATTTGATAGTCTGACCGATTTTTGGATTCGACTATGTGACGTAAAAATTTGACGTGTATTCCCAGTCTTACAAGGCATTTATCGTATTACTCTTTAGTTGCATTTAGTTTGTAATTCTGGCGCCAAATGCGCAGAATAGCGCGGACTGAGGAGAATGTAATTACTATGTTACAAACATTATGTGGTTGCACTTTGTCACAATTTTAATTAATACCTACCTACTTAGTTTTTATTATGTTTTGCTACTGAAAGTTGGTAGAAGATACCTACTATCGACGTGGTAGATACAAGACCTAATCGATTAGAAGTTTCCTAATTAAAAAAATAGTGACAATTTTTTAGTTAGGATACTAGTTATAACTGTGAGGTATTGCTGCTATCAGCAAAAAAAAAACAAAACAAAAGTGAAAACTGTGGAAATGAGGGACCGCTGATAGAAGTGAAAACTGTGAACTTGTGAGATTTCACCCATCCAAAAAGTTTCAAACGCGCATAGCTCACGGCGGCCGCTGCGCGCATGCCCCAGTCATGAGCATGTCGGTGACGCGAACTCATTAGATTTTACCCTACCAAAAAGTGCCCTACGTGGCTAATCAAGTTTTCACTTCAAAATTCTACTGAGTTTTTATGTCCATTTATAACTAAATATTATTAGAGTAAAAAATATTGGCGCCTTGCCATTTTCAAAAACTTTTATTTAACTTCTTTGTAGGTATCAATCAATCATTTATTCATAAAAATATAAGTTAACAGTATGGTTTATATAGCCTATGGTATGTATATCCTGGAATCTTGCTGTCAATATTTCACCCAGTTCCACTAAAACTATCTAGCTGAAATTTTGCATTCACGTTAAGTTTTGATGACAATACAAGATTTTATAAATCCCGCCATTTTGAATCTAATATGGCTGACGGTACAAAATGACGACTTATCTTTTTTGTAACTAACCCAATCAGTTGCGTAATACCTTTTGAGACACGGAAATGTCCCTAGCGAGTATGTCTATCGTTATTTATATCAACAAAAGGTCACTTAGAACGTTAAACTTCAAATTTATTTTTACCTAACGACTTTCCTAATGCCGTCTACGGCAGATTCACCAATATTTAACCAATTGTTTATCTTCTCAACACCTAATTTGTAGATACGAACGAAAATCCATGTTAAAATCGTGTAACCTCAGATTTTTACGATAGTAAGCGTAGGTTTGAAAAACTTTGTTTTGTATACCTTGTCCGTGAAAATAAAACTATTTGGCATGAAGTAAATATCGCAGTACGTGTAGGTGGCGTCAAAGATACAATACTAATTAGTCAAAGTTGGGTAGGTGGCATGGCATCTTGAAATTTATCATGCTTCTGCAAATGGCTTAAACTGTAAACAGATTAGGATCGTGTCTTTCTGTTTATTTCTAAATCTTCACCGAAAACTTGTGTTTAGATTTCATTTCATTTATTAATTTGCAAACATGGGTAGATATTACAGGTGTTAACATTAAAGTATAGTATTCTCCACGTTTTGCCTGACATGGGCATGCAAATTATGATGCCAAATTTTAATTTTTTTAAGTGTAATATTAATGTGGGATCTTACTCTGAGTGCGAAGTAAAACTTACATATAACTCGGATTAGCACTGTACAACTCGATTTATTTTACTTAAAAAAAAAAACTTTGAACAACAAGTCTTCGTCCAACGTCAAAAAACAATCCACGACCCTACATTTCAGTCACTCGTCATCCTTCATTCACATATTATGGATTCATTCATCCTCTCGCTCTTACCTATACATCTGTCCTTCACTGTCATGCTTGACATCTATTTCTCATTTAGACAGGCATACCATTACCTTCATTTAATTCCTACATTAATGTCAATGGAGTTTAAGAATGAAAATGACTGTAACAATTAATTCTCAGTCAATAATAACTACAATGTCAGAAAAGCTAAAGTCACTGACAAGTCAACACAATATTTATACAAGTAAATTTAAATTAATTATTATGATTGATATTGTATTTCGTTGCCTTCCCTTTTTCCCATTTCTATTGGGGCGGCTTGCAGTCTAACCTGATATAAGAAGAATATAGAATTATACGAACGACTGCCTTCAAACCTCTAAACCCGTAAGGAACCAGTAGCCGAGATGGTTATACCTGGGGTCGCACAACAACAGCTTGAAGCAGTATTGTTGAAGCTGCGGAAGAGGAAAACAATGTGAAGAGCAACTTTTCTTTCGTACAACTCAGTGCCGGATTAGCCACGTAGCAAGAGTAGCATTTGCTACGGGCCCCGCGCAAAAGGGGGCCCCGCGTATACGAAACTCCAAACATTAATCCTTGCAAGGTTTCAGTAAGTAGTTCTGTTCAGAGTACCTACAATATTACTGGAGATAGATTGGTACGACACGTAAACGACATTTATTAATTTGTGGCATATTATAGAGAGCTAATCAGCTCTGTAATATGCCACAAATGCTATTATCTTTTTAAGAACACTTTATTATGTAAAATCAGTCATTTTAAATAACTACATTGTTAAAACATGATAAAAAATATCTAGATATTTGACTACAGATCTCTGTAGTAAAGTTTGTAGTAAATTCACCAATTTTATTTAAAAGCCTATAGTAGAACAAGGGCCCCTCAGTATGATTTGCTACGGGCCCCGCGCTTGCTTAATCCGGCACTGAGTACAACTGCAATAATATTACGATAGGCCGACCGTTTAACTCGCGTATCGCCTATCGCCAAGATTCTGACTCCTCAAGCTGCACAGACAATGATGATGATTCAAGCGATATGGATATTAGTGACGAATAGTCTTACATTACGGTCGGTCTAAGGTGACATGGCAGGGCTGCAGGTGTCAGATTATATTAGACTTTTGATTAACTATAAAGACTTTAAGATATGTTTAAAATGATAACCGGAACTTGATACAGAATCACCACTGCACATTTTTATGGCACATATTTGGCGCACAAGTCTGCTTTAGATACATATGTATTTACAGTAAAACAAAATCGCTTTCCGCATTTGTCGGTCTTTAAACATTTACTTCTCCATACGCACGCAATAGACTTTGATGTGGTTTTCACTAGGTATCATTGTTGTAGAATTTTAACATTTACCTGAATTACTTTTTTCCCAGATTGTGTCTTGTAAATTATTACCAACTAGCGGACCCGGCAAACGTCGTTCTGCCCGGTAAAGCAGTGCCATCTACTGGGTCTCAGACCTACCGAATATAACCAATAATAAATAATAGGTATCTAAACCGGTTTTCGGCACATCTTCGCTTTCGAAATTTTCTTTTTTCTAATTTTTGCTTAAGAACCATCCTCGTACTTAAAGAAATATTTAAAAAAAAGAATTAGCGAAATCGGTCCAGCCGTTCACGCGTGATGTCGTGACAACGGAAAACGGGTTTAAATATATAGATTATCTTATACAGCTTATATTAAAAATACGAGTCGACTTCAATGTTTTAACAATAACTCAAAACCCGCTCAACCGTTTTTAATATAATTTTAATGGGACCATTAAGAAAGTAAACCCTTAAAAACCACCAAAAACAACATGTTCTTAATTCAAATTTCCAAATTCTAAAAAATAATAGTTTCTTAATTACGTATCCACCTACCTATGTTTATTAACTGTCATAAGCAATTTGCCGCTTGTATAAATAACATTACTATACAGTTTTCTACATATTCTATTTACCTACACCTATTTTATAATATCTATGGCCTATTTATAACGTCTGTCTCGGATATTTGGCAATGAACCACGCTACGTTGCGACGCCAGTTTGTAGACAGTCGAATTTTATAACTACACATCTGAGTCATTAAACATTGTGACTCAAAAATTATTAAAATAAAAAACTTGAGAGGTGTCAAGGGACACCCGGATGGAACAAAGTTCCTTTCGATTAATTAGTGAAGGAATTGTAATAAAATTTTATTTTTTTTAAGTTATAATAATATTTTTTTTTTCTATCTCTAGAGAGAGAGAGAAAGAGAGAGAGAGAGACAGATAGACAGACAGACAGAGAAACATGCGCACGCCGCACAGCTTACAATAGCTTACTATAGCAAAAAGTGTCGTGACAACTTTTCGTAAGATTTTTTTCCGTCTAGCCTCCTTTCACAACGCGATAAGGAAATTCGTTCCAATAATTACTTAATAATTTAGTGATAAATTCAGTAAAAATATATTTCTTTTATTACTGAGAACTTTACAGAAAATAAATGTAGTTGCGCACTTTTGACATGTGCTTTTATTGACTGTAGGTAGCGAAATAACTGTGGTGTCTACATTATTTCTATTTTCTATGTATAATTGAGTTATATAAACACATAGGAATGTCACTACACCAGTATGTATAGCAGGACAATAAAAATACGTTAATTAAAATGTTAAGTAGGTACACATGCCTATGGTTAAGTATTCTAATTATTAAACAAATACAATAAACGTACAATTATATGATAAGCAGATTTATTACACGTGAGTTGATGATATTTCTTTAAACAATTTCAAGATAAAACTAGGTCTAGCTTAAAGTATAGAAACTGGTAGACATAAATTATTAAGTACTGTTTTTGCTTTATTGCTTTTAAAAAGAACAAGTTAATAAATAAGATACTAATCTTTTCTCACAACTGCAAACATGTTCGATACGGCTGGCCTTACAAATGTTCAAAACAATTGAAGTGCATAAAGTTACCCGAAATATCTAGTTACCACAATCATACATTGCATGTTATTATTAGTCTATAAATGAATTTATTATGCCTAAACATTCCTTTTGGTATGATTTGCAATCTAAAAACTTCCATTTATTTTTCATACTACCTATAAAAATAATTTATTTGCAAGTAAATGCGAACGCCGAAAGAGCGTCTAACAACAAAAATAAAAAACAAACGCCAACATTAATATACACTCGAAATTTAAATTTTCAGCAGTCCTTGAGCTATATTCTGCTGCCAAGAAAGTCCCTGGAACGCTCAGTCGTATTATTGCTAAGTATTTATGAAAATCATTTGTACACCCACTACAACATCTACCTCACACTACGTGTTCATTGAGTGATTCGCAAGCAGCGAAACATGTCGCCTAAACGTCAATTCGTCGCAACATAAACCGCGTAGTACTTAATTAATTTTACACTTTGTAACACTGCTAGATAAAATTTGTGAAATTTCTACACTATTGTAACTATTTATGGAAATAAGAAAATTTATCAGTGACCATGTCTAATAGTTATAATATGAAGGAGTGCAGTTCGACGTAAGTTTGGCCATTATTTTTAAATCGTTTCACTAAGTTAAACACCTAATAAGGTTCTGCAGAATTCTAAATGTCTTTTAATACAAAAACTAAATGTAGCTCTACCTAGAGTTTAATGCTTTTAAAACTCAATTCAAATAAAATTTGGCATCGCACGTTGTTTTTGACTAACAAGTCTTTAAACAGCTTAAATTTAAAGGAACCTGTTATTTTTGGTTATTACTTAGTTGTCACGTTTAAAAAAAATATTTTGTCTCTTGTATATAAAAAAAATATTCTGTACCTTTGGATCTTTCTTTCCGAAAATTGAAATTAGATAATGATTGTCTGTTTAGCAATATACATTGTTTAAGTATTTCATTTTTGATATGTGAATTATTGTAAAAAAATCCCGCATGCAAATTAGCTTTCGAAAGATAACCCTACGCTTTGAAGTTTTCCGGTTTATACCTCGCATTTTTGATAAATTTGAGAAAACATTAAGAAAATTTATTTGAAATAGGTAAGTACTAGGACGAAGTTTCATTTGATTACTTCTAGCACATTTTACTAATTATATCAAAATACAGATCGACATAAATCGTCTTGTTCACATCTTGTCACGTTTATCGTTCGATCTGATTTATGTATATATGTGACTTTACAATTAAAGTGTAAAAATATTCTAAATTATAGATACTAATAGTGCACTATATATTTGCTCATTAATTGAAATAATAATAAAACCTCTTTATAAAGATCTTATCGCGGTATATTTTAGATTTTAGATCCCGATTTCAGACTTCAGTCCACCCGTGACCATGAAGTCTGAAAAGACTGTGTGATTGAATGTGTGGTATTCGCGTAAATCTAAGAAAATACTATTTGCCCATTAAATTAATTATTATTGTTTTATGAAACGACATCGTGTGTAGCGAATTATGAGATACATGCATATTATTATAACACTGATACTACGTCATGCTTTTGTCTTTGTTCCGAGTACTTCAACAATTTCCAGTTTGAATTAATAATGAACTCACGAAAATTGTTTAAACTCGTTTCATGGGAGAACTGTGTCACGAGACGATACGTATCTGTCAACGAAGTCAATGCCAACAGTGTTTAAATATTTCGAACAAAGCTTATATGTAAATATAAACTTCCGTAGTAAATATTCTACATGCTATTTGTACGCGTAGATCAGGTACCTACTTTACTCTGCGTTTCTTAATGTCTGAATAAAATAAATAAATAAAAATAAATATTCTGGGACATTATTAATTTACTCGAATCAAAATAAAACAAACTTTTTAATAGATAATTACATCATAGTAGTTTAACTATAGTTATGATATCATAATATTATTATGATATTCATAAAACGTAAGTACATTTGTGGCTCCTATACAATTTGATTGCATATAAACACTGATATAGTGTCGCATTAAATCATGAAAATACATCGAAGTAATTTACTTTGTAACATTAAAAATATCACAGTCATCTCCGAAAATAATGAAAGTAGTTATAAACTGGGTTAACGAATAGTGACATTATATTAAATGATAGTATTTACAAAGCCCACTCAGAAAGCTGGCGGATAAGAGTTTACTATCGACTCATAAATCTAAGAACATACTACTTTTAAATTACTAGCCTCCGACCGCGGCTTCACACTCGTGGCCCCCGTTTAACCCTCTCAGGGGTTAGTTTTGAAAAAGGTTTCCTAGTACAACCCTAGACATTATACGGAACATATGTGCCAAATTTTGTGTCTCTTGGCCCAGCGGTTTGGGCTGTGTGTCAATATGTCAGTAAATTTCTTCTTTTATACATTTAGTTTTGGGACGTAACCCACCTCCGCAATTCCGCATAATTTTTATTAAGATCCGATTTCTAACTTTCACGTGTAATAAAAATAATGCTTAGGTGCAATTACCACAATTTCATATTTCACGTTCGAATTTAGGCAGGCCATCGCCGCCGTTTAAAGGAGGGACTGCAGCAATTGTAATGGGCACTTTACGCCGGGTACAGTTCGGGGCGGACTTTTCTAGACGAGCATTTGATAGATTATTTTGAAATATTTATTTGACATTATAATTTAAGTTAGACGAACTCGGTAGTCGAGCGGTGCAAGCCGTCCTATTGGGTTATACTGTACCCGGGAGGTCACGGGTTCGATTCCCGCCCCGGACAATATTTGTGTAACAACAAAAAATTGTTTCGGTGTCTGGTTGGTTGAGGGACTACCTTCCATGCCTCGGAGAGCACGTTAGGCCGTCGGTCCCGGTTGCCACTTAACACAACTATGACAATCGTTATATGTAGTCAGAAGCCAATATAATCAGACACCTGGTCTAACCATCTCGGCTACTGGTTCCCTATGGGTTTCGTCTGATGGCAGTCGCTCGTATAATTATGGTAGCTAGCCGCATCAGGTTAGACTGGGAGCCGACCCCAATAGAAATGGGAAAAAGGCAAGGGGAATGATGATGATTATTATAAAAGTTAGTAAATTTAAAGAATTATTGCTGTTATGTTGTTATTTTGCTTTTATAACCAAAGTATCATGACAGCTATAAGTATGTAATACCTACTGAATTCTGTGTTTTCATGTAGTCTTTCGTAATTTAAGGTGACCTATCGGTCGAGTGTTCATCGACTCGTGATTCATAAATCAGACAGACAAGCTTTCCGCCGCAGCTTCGCCCGCGGGACGTACATTTTATATTATGCCCAGCTGTGGGCCAAAAAGTATCCTAAAGCCTTCCTCAATATATGGGTTATCTCACAGTGTCAGATTTTTTTCATATCGGACCAGTAGTCCCTGAGATTAGCGCGTTCAAACAAACAAACTCTTCAGCTTTTTAATATTAGTTTATATATTTTTTTATCGATTTTACTCAATATTCAAAGTGACTAACACAGATCACTAAACATGTTTTTGTTCTATCTAAATAATATCGGTAGAGGCTCCACTCTACTACCATAAATAATAAATAAGTTATACTTACTCACCTACCTATGGTTTTAAAAGTCACTTTTTAACTTAAAAATAATTTTTAACAAAAAAAAAACCGACTTCAAAAAGGAAACTAAAAAAGTTTAAACTAAATTTACTTAGCATAAAGTAATCTGCTTGTAATTAAGATAATCAGAAATATTTAATATGTATTTGAAATAATTAGAAATTGGTGCTAAACAATAATACGTAGGTACATGGGTATTATAAATCTTTCCTATAGAGTAAGGTTTTTTCATAATTTGAAGTCGGTGCCAAGTAGTGTTTACTTGGCACCGACTTCAAATTATGTTGACATTACTTTATGCTGAGTAAATTCATTTTTTACTTATTATAGTTCCCTTTTTGAAGTCGGTTTTATTTTTTTGTTAAATACAAATTATTTTACCATTTTTTAGTAATAACCCATAAGGGTGCAAAGTTCTCATCTGTAAAAATAAATATACATAAAAAATCACATATAGAGTATTTTTTTGAAAATCGGTTAAAATAGAGATAATTATAGATTATTTTGTGTCATTATCAATTAAAAGTGTTCGTAGCCTTACAAGGGCAATACAGTGTCTTTAAAGGGCATAATATGTCATACAGCGCGAGGCAATGGTCCTTAATATAGAAGGACTCAGTCTTAAAAATGACACCCAAAAATGTAACAAAATTATGGCATCCGTCCAAAAATAAAAATAAAATATACGAAAACATGTTTTGGTTGCGTGAATACTCAAACAATACAAATATTGTACCTGCATTTGGTAAGTAGGTATTTACATATTTTTTACAAGTAGCTAGGTAAAAAAGTTAAGTAATTAAATTATGATTAAAAAACAAATTGGGTAGATACTTTGTTCTTAGGTACCTACTTACAGAATTTAATTATATAGTTCATTTAAAATTTACTCATCAACTTTAGTGTAATTATATTATACTAGATATCCGCCCGCGGCTTCGCCCGCGGATGTCGGTTATCGCCGCCAAAACATTACCTTCTTTTTGCGCAGTCGGATAAAAACTATCCTATGTCCTTTCTCGGATCTCAAACTACCTCCATACCCAATTTCATCCAAATCGGTTCTGTAGTTTTTGCGTGAAAGCGTAACAAACAAACTTACATTCGCATTTATAATATTAGTATAGATATCAATTATACCCGATTATCTAAACAAATCTCTTGATTGAATTAACAAAATATTTACAAAATTAGGAACTCTTTGACGCGGTAGTGTTTATGTTTTTTCCCAATACCACTAAAAAATAGCAAAAAAATGGGAATTGTAAAATCCATACTATTTAGCTTATCGTAGAACTTTAGACATTTTTTTTATTTTTAAATAGGCTTGCGATTGACCACTACTTGCCTGATGTGGTCTACGATGGAATACGCCTGCGCAATATACCAAATCACACGTGATTACGGCAGAGTTTTGGTGAGACTTTTAGTAATGTTAGCACCAAGTCGCTGTAACACATCTTAGAGCATTTAATTTTAACATAATCAATACACAGTAAAAAATCAATTGGAGATACATTTAATTAGGATTTTTAGCGGAGTTTGCAAGCAGTTGCTTCTCAACTAAATTATATTTTCCGACTGTAATTTAAACTTTGATGAACAAGGTAGTGAACACCGCCGTAGGTTAATTAGTTTTTGGAATAGAAAATATTGCTTACCTTTTCGTGTTTCTTTTTTAAAAATGTTTAAATGTTCAAAGTTTTGGGTAGGTAGGCACTTAAGTGATTGTTAGGTAGCGATTCGCAATACACGCTACATCTTATTATCATTAGGGTACTGAGTGTGTTGATAGTTAAAATATCTAAACACGTACCATGTTATTCAACATTCATACGATTTAATTCATAATCATTTAAGCAGGTAGGTACTTAGGGTCTTAGGGTAGAGTAGTTTTCAATCACTGAAAATTAGATGTAGCTACTTAGTAGGAAACTAAAGAAAATTCCGGTTTCCGTACTGAGTGTAAATTTACAATTGATTGAAGCAAACATCACATAAATGATACCTTTATATAATGAAAATGTAAATTAAACAAAAATAAATGTGCTACATAATTGTTTCTTCAAAGGTAAATTACAAACTAGAAATGTAGGTATGCAGGACTACTTAAGGTTTTTTAGTAGATTATAAGCTTTAACCTAAAATTACTCTACATTTGTTAGTGATAATGCGATATTTTAATGCTAAGTAAACCAATATGACCTACATTTTAATCTCAATCATACAAACACAAAGGTACAGAAAAATAAGTAGGTATAAATAATTATATTTATGCGGTTGACTTGGTAATTGATATGTAACTATTGTGTTTCAGGGCTGTAATAACAGAGAATGGAGTCTACCCATCAACAATATCCATTAGCACAATCAACACCAAATGTAAAGACAATGATTTGGAGATGAACGCGTATGATCCGTTTCAAAACCGAAAATTGCGACATCCTAATTCGTAAGTACAATTTTAATAACAAGAAGAAAATTAAATCCTTAAAATAATTTAAAAAGAAACAAGTAGCAGGAACAAATGACTATAGCTTGGCTCAGCATGAATCTAAATTTGATTCTCAGATTCAGTTCGAAAAGGTTTTCCCTGCCTGGGTAATGTTTTTTTTTACAAATATATCGAGTAAGTTACCTTTACCTGTTGGGTTTTATCTGTTTCAAAGAGGCACCAACTCTGAAAGAATGAAACACTAGGCCACCTACCTCTTTGGGTTTTATTGCTGCCTTCTACTGTAGGAACCTGTAGAAAGTGAATAACTTTTATAAAAGCCATTCAAACTTGACATTCTGCAGAATGTCAAGTTTGGTACGATTAGATCAGTTATCAGTTACCTAACTATAGGGCCATGGCCTATCAATTTTAGTAGAGTTACCTATACGTGGACATAATCTCTGTCTACCTTCAAGAAGTTATTTCTTCCTAGTGATTTCCAATTTTCTTCTTTTTTCAGAGACCTAAGTTCCTTCGTAAATCTGCTGAAATCCTCACTGGGGTCTGGTATATTAGCGATGCCAGCTGCTTTCAAGAATGCTGGAACAGTTGTGGGCATCATTGGAACAATTATATTGGGATACATATGTACACATTGCGTTTATTTATTGGTCAGTACCTCCTTCTTATTTTCTACTAAAAAAACTAGTAATCCAGGCCATAATCTATCTCTGGGCTAAATGTCATCCAATTTCGTCCAGTAATTTTTGCGTGAAAGAGTAAAAAACATCCATAAGTACACTCTTATTAACTTTCGCGTTTATAATATTAGTAGGATGTATTTTGGCATCGTTATTACGCAGATCCGGTACTTCCTCAGGTTTTCTTACCTACATGAGGTGCGAAGTCTGTTTTAAAGAAACTGGTTGCTACCAGTACTGGTTGTTAATCTGCTTATGGTTTCAAACTAGGAGAAAAGACGATCTGCAAGGTTGCGGGTAATAGCTAAATGATATCCGCAGACTGATTTCAATGGCTTACTGTAGTTATGGAGGCTTATGCTCAGTTAATTCCTGGACTAAAATACAAGCAGCCAAATACCGAATGTTTGCACAAAATTTTACAATAATAAGTACAATACTCATAAGTTAAATACTTCCTGTATTTATTCTGTTAGCTCGATTCAGCATTCATAAAATGACTGTTGGAGATATCGAAAAACATATTCTCCATTTAAAGCACTACATGGCTTTTTTGGGACTTAACCCACTACCGCAATCCTGCCGCTACTGTTTTGCCGTCATAAGGAAAAAGGGTGCATCTGACAATTCTTTTTCATAACTGATACATTGTTGGAATCAGTATCTTTTACTGATACCAGAAATGTGCATAAGTCAGTTACGATAAAAATGTCAGCTGTGCCTTTTTTCATTATTCCCGTAAGCCAGGATCAGCAGCCGCACAAACCTGCACTGTAAGTACATGGCTATTTTCTTTGTTTCCAGGTCAAAACTTCACAAGAAGTATCAAGAGTTACAAAAGTTCCGTCTTTAGGATATGCTGAAACCGTTGAAGCAGTATTTGCTACAGGACCACAGCCTTTAAGAAGGTTCTCAAAAGCATCCAGGTAAGTCCTTGACGGTCCCGGTCACCGAACAACTCGATGCTAACGTTGACTCCGGATAAAAGTGATACCCAAAATAAAAGTTCAGACCTAAGAGTTATTCGGAAATGTTCTCAGCCGAGGTACGTCACCACGGTGATCCCTCATGACAGTTGGCTTAATTACTGGAAACTAAGGTAAACCAATAAAAGCTTCTTTGACTAATAGGATAGGCATACAAAAAGTCTAGGTAACATTACTGTAAGAACTTCGTATAGCTACCTAAGTCGTAGGGAGTAGAACTTGCGGGACCATACCATTAAAAAAAGTCTATTTTGTAGTCAGTTAATACTTTTAGGAAGTACATACCTATCTACCTAAAAATATCTCGTTGACAGTTTAACTAACTTCAATTAATTTGCGGTATAGAGCCAATACACAGACAGCCTGTAGCTCCAATTTATATTTGTCTGGCGCTGATTAAATCACTTTCATATAACTGTAACTGCCAAATAGTGTTTCATTCATATCTCGGTCACGTGATTTGTGAGTTATTGTATTTATTGCTATTTATAGTTACAAATTCTGTAACTATACCTACCAAGGCATTACTAATTTGGCACCCCTGACGAAAAATTAATCTTACGTGTGTTATACATAGGAACAGAGTTATACAAGTCTGTGTATATATCTGGTTGCAAGTGTGTGGCATGTAGCGCTCTACAGGAAGAGCTCGATAGGACAATACCTAATAGAAAGGGTAATAGAGAGAACCGCACCAAGTTATGTGCGGTTTTCTTTATTTCAAATCTCAAATGTGTATGGTACTCAATTTGTATGGTTTATAGCTACTATAAATTCGATTGCGTCATTGACATGTCACTTGCATTTAATGTGGCCATCGACAAAACATTTCTACGAGCTATTTAATCAAGATTTATAGCGTGCAGCTTGTTCAGTGCATTGAGTGACTAAAATTAAAAAAAAACATTTTAAGCCGTGATGTACCTATTCTTTATTTAAATTTAGTTTGTTGTGTGAATAAGATAATTTAATTTGTTTTTTATGAAACATAGTACTTTCTTATGATTTTGTTATACAAAAACAAAACACTAACTATATGTTATTAATGAAATAGAGACACGAGTAGGTATTTATTGAGTACTAACCCAGGCTTTCAACTGTATAGTTGTAGGTATGTTTACTTAAACTTTTACGTCGTCGCGTCGTAAGTCACAAAAAAATATTTTGCCATTACAACTGCACCTAAATATAAGCATCACGTGTGCGAAGTGAAATAATGATGTGTTTATTACATTGTTGTGTTCTTGTTACAGAATATTTATAGACTGGACCATGGCTTTCACTATTCTTGGCGCCTGCGCGGTCTATGTCATCCTAATCATAAACTCGGTTCAGCAGGTTGGTATTCCGTTAATGCAGTTGAAAGTATGACAAGAAAATAAAAGTACCTACTTTCAAATTACTGTCTACTGAATTAAGTACTATTTATTTTAGAATTAAACTAGCTGCCCCAACTTCGTACCGCGTATTACTAATGTAATACGTATGTATTTTTAATGCCACATTATAATAAAATAAAAACAAAAAATGTCGTCCAAAAATTAAAAAAAATTTTAAGGGTGATCAACCCTCATCACTTAGGGGTATGAAAAATAGATAGTAGCCGATTCTCAGACCTACTGAATACGCATATAAAATTTGGTAAAAATCGGTAAAGCCGTTTCGGAGGAGTACGGTAACAAACATTGTGACATGGAAATTTTATATATAACTAGTTTTCCGCCCGCGGCTTCGCCCGCGGATGTTGGTTATCGTGCTAGACCATTAATCCCTTTTTTCGCAGTCGGATAAAACTATCCTTTCCCGGGTCTCGAACAATCTCCATACAAAATTAGTTCAGTAGTGTAGGAGTGTAAGCAACATTTTGACATCGTCAAGCGCCCATAGGTATATCCATAAATCAATAGGCGTTTCTTAAAAATACTACGGCTCTTAGACCATACTTTTATGAAATGAAATTTAAATTTCGAATTCTATTCGTAGCATTGAGTTATCAAACATGTCATTGTGTCAAAATAAAAAGTAATTTAGATCAAAATTACGAAGGAGTTATGATATCAACTTTGAAGAAAATCACCCTCAGAATAATTTCTCAGGCTTTGCCCGCTTAGTATTAGGATGAAAATAAAAAAAATGAAAAAATAAAAAACACGTGTTTCATTATTTGTTTTGAGCTTTATTTATACCAAATTTGAAGGAAATCGGACTAAGGACTAAACAGTTATGGAATATTTAATTTTTCCAAATAAACTCATTTAACACCCCCACAGGGGGTAGTTTTGGAAAAATAAAAAACACGTGTTTCATGATTTCTTTTAAGGTATATGTGTGCCAAATTTGGAGTGAATCGGACTTGAGACTACACAGATCCAGAGAAACTTTATTTTTTACCAATAAATCTCATTTTCCACACCTCATGGGGGTAATTATGGAAAAATAAAAAACCCGTATCTCATTATTTGTCTTAAGGTTTATGTGTACCGAATTTTAAATGAATAAGACCAAGGAATAAAAAGTTGCATACTAACTTCACCCCTCTATTTAACCCTCTTAGGGGATGATTTTTGAAAATATTGTTAGCCTATGTCCGATTCTAGGGTATACACTACCTACATTTCAAATTTCAATAAAATCGGTTGAGCGGTTATGGAGATACGCGGTAACAAACCTTCACACACACACACTTACTTTCGCATTTATAATATTAGTAGGATAGGACTAGCTGCCCCAGCGAACTTCGTACCGCGTATTTATTAAAAAAATAAATTCACTTAGGGGTATGAAAAATAGATAGTAGCCGATTCTCAGACCTACTGAATACGCATAAAAATTTTCATAAGAATCGGTCAAGCCGTTTCGGAGGAGTATGGCAACGAAAATGTTTTATTTTTGTGATTCATCGTAGCAGCAAACAATTTATTCTTAAATATATTGCGGCAATTAAAAATAAAAACGCAGTAAAATGATGTTAAGACAAGAAAAAACATTTGAAATTATACTAAAGTCACTCAACTAATACAACAAAAATTAACTTACCTACATTAATGATATTTTATTACGGCAAAACATTGATGGCCATATTGCTAAACGGCCAATTTTAGGCGGCCACTCCATGAAGTAGAACCGTTTCAGTTAATGAAGTCAACAATTAAACCTACTAATGAAGTGAACAATTAATTAAACTTTTCAATTCTCTATGTCTTACTTGGTAGGTGAATTTTAATTTCGAACTTTGCTTGGGTGATCGTTCGTTTTCTTTTTATTATATAGTTGAGTTCTTAGTAGATATTGTATTGAGTCTCTGACTTTCGTAACAATTATTAATTAAAAATAAAAATTAATCAGGTAGGTACATAAATAATATAATTATGATATTCATAAAGGGCGCTTACCATTAGTCATAATTAAAAATAACATTAATTAGGTACATACATTACGAAACAATAGGGCCCTTGACGGATTGTGTCTAAAATTCCCTTTTTTGTTTCAGATAATTGAATACCGATACCCTGATATTCAAATTAATGATGCAACGTATTGTGCCATATTTTTGGTTCCTATTGTCTTAGTCGCTCAAATCAAAAATTTAAAATTCCTGGCGCCATTTTCTGGAATAGCAAATGGACTATTAGTATTTACGTTTATTATTTGCCTGGTGTATATTTGTATAGATTTTCCACCTGTTTCTTCCAGACCAATGTCTGTTGATATTGGAAACCTTCCACTATTTATCGGGTAAGATATCTATAAAAAAATATAATAGTTACTTAATAGATAGTTAATATAATGTAGACTTAGCAACTTGTAAACCAAGCCCCTACCACTCTAGCACTTTCGTTGTTCTAAACAAAGCTACGGATGATTTAATGATTTACAAATTTGTACAGTTATTTCAATAAGGCACTTAATCAAAGAAAATAATAGTGCATAAAAAGGGCCTACATGGATTTACTATTGTATCAGATAAATTTAACTAAAAATTATTATTATTTTACTTCGAAAACATTAACCATAGTCACTCTTTTCAGTACAGTTATATTTGCAATGGAAGGGATCGGCGTAGTATTACCAGTTGAAAACACGATGGCTAAGCCCCAACACTTCTTGGGCTGCCCGGGCGTACTAAACGTAACTATGACAGTAGTTGTACTGTTGTATATGCTCATGGGATTCTTGGGTTATGTGCGTTATGGCGATGAGGCCTTAGGAAGTATAACTTTAAACTTGCCGAAGGGTAAATGGTAAGTAAAAATAATATTTAAACATTATTAATTATGTATATTCACGTACCTATAAACCTATACCAGGTAGGTTTTTAAGTTAATTTTACAGATTTCGGCAAAGAAAAACTCTTTAAAATTGTACGAAAACGCTTTTTTAGTAAGTATCTACATTTATTACTCTATGATTTTATTACAGTCTTGCAACAATAGCTCAAGTATGTATCGTGCTGGCTGTGTTGTTCACGTATATGCTGCAGTTCTACGTACCCATGGAGATTGTGTGGAGAAACACTAAACATCTCATTGCAGAGAAAAACCACAAACTAGGCCAACATGTTATGCGGACTGTGTTTGCTGTCCTGACCGGTAAGGCAATAATAATAATATTAGTACATATTTCTCAACTCTCCTACTGACAATGTAACCGTAGAAAGTTTTTTATTAATTAAGACCTAAGTATTTGTGGAGAAATTAAAATTAAAAAAAAATAATATTTAATATTTTTCATACCTATAAGTGATAAGGGTTGATCACCCTTAAATTTATTATTTCAGTTTTTATTACATTTAATTTTTAAATTACGAAAACGAATTTTACCTACTACAAATGAAATAAAACCAATAGTAGCGATGCAAAGATAACGGAAGTATCATCTACCTACACACACAGCACTACAAAACTCTAAGCTTCAAACAAAAAATCTATTAAATCTAATAGAAATTATTATATAATACGAAAAAACGCAGTCAGTATCAGTAAAAAGTTTAAATTATTAAAATATTTATTACAAACAATTTATTTACAGTTGTTGCAGCAGCGGGCTTACCACGCTTGGAACAAGTAATAGGCTTAGAAGGAGCATTCTTCTATTCTTTCCTTGGACTCATCGCGCCTACAATATTAGACCTCATCTTCAGATGGGAAAGAGACCTTGGAAAATTCAAATGGATACTCATAAAGGACGTTATATTAATAACTTTTGGGAGTTTTGTATTAGTTGCGGGTGTGACACAAAGTCTTAGGGAAATTATTAGGACTATGTAGGTAATGCGGACATCCTATGCTGCCGCCGTGATAAATTAAGTGGATTGGTTATTTTTAAGTAGATGCTTAAGCAATATAATTAATTCCTACAATCGCCGGCCCCGCGCTATAAAGTGGTAAGAAATAATTTCAGAACCTTTAACACGAGAAATAAAAGAAGCAAATTTGTTTATAGTTTGTACACTACACAACTGATGTTCAGTAGGAATTTCAAATTAAAGTTATTTTATCTAACTAAAAATAATTGTAGTGATAAAAATTATAGATCTAATTGAACATTATCAAATACTTATGTAAGTACCAGTGGCGTATCTATACCATCTGGGGCCCGTGGCAAATTCTTTTGATGGGGCCCTATAACTTATTCGTTAGATTTGCGGTGAAGTAACAACATCGTAGGTAAGTAAATCTGCATACATTTACATTGAAATAAAAATAACAATTTAATTTCAATAAGAAAATTAAGAAAAATATTTTTTCCAAGCTTTGTTCCGCAAAAGTATCTATAACATCATCAAAGTCTAAAGATCTGGCCATAGAATTTTTAATAAACAGAATAGCCAAGTTACATAACCTGTATTGTCTCTAGAGTTTCATAAATAGGTTTTTATCAATGGTCACGGGTAACGTACATCTCTAAAAATGAATCAACATATTTTTGTTTAGGTTGGTTGAAATGCTTAACGATTAGCTTGACATTGTATTATGGTCTTTAGTTGCCTCACTTTGGATTTTAAGCAGAACTAATAAAAATGTTTTTTTTTTAAATAAAATAAAATACTCAGGTACGATGAAAAAAATATTTTTGTGCTCGCGGCCTCTTGTGCCAGGGCCCTCTTGAGTCGGGGGCCCGTGGTATTTTGCCAGCCCTGCCACCCTATTGTTACGCCACTGGTAAGTACCTACTTTATAAACACTGACCACTGGGATGAGTAGTGTACGTAGGTATATAATACGATGTAATTTTAACTAGACATCTAAAAGAGTACTATGCGTTTCAAATAAGAATAGGACTGGACTCGCGGTTAACTTCATACCAAAAACCAAGCAAAAGTAGCGTCAGCACAAAATATCAAACCAGAGACATTAATATTATTTTTAAATGTATGGAAGCGTCATTTATGTAAAAACTTTACTTAAGTATGTACTAATTACAATGCAGCTACCTACATAAGTAAATTTACGCGTTAGGATACCACAAACTTATACACAAATTCATATAAACGGATAAAAACACATGTTTTAACTTATAACACCGCTTTTTGTCGTTGGAAGTTAGTAAAATATGTTTGTACCTATTTAGGTACATTGGCATTTGGCTGGACATTTGGCGTCGAATATTTTTCGACGCCAAATTTCCAGATTTTTTTTACATCTAGATGTGAGTATTACATCGAATAAACGTTTTTGCTCACTGTACAAAAAATATGAAGTTGTTGCGCATTCCAGTCCAAGATGGCGGATTTCCAATCCTATTCTTATTTGAAACGCATAGTACTGAGTAGTTAGCCGATTAACATCTTCAAAGAAATTAAATGGCCAAAACATATTAGCTGTATTATTCACCTATCGCTATTTTATAAGATTACTAGTTTGTGGCGTTAGATTTAGGAGTATGTACCTAATGCAATGATACATAACTAAGTAGTGAGAATTGACAATTTACTAAAGCTGTTGTCCTACTGTGTTTTGTTTTTTTAATAATCTGAAAAATTAGGAGTTATTGTTACAAGGAGAAGCTGGCGGGACGTTTACTGCTTTATTGCGCGGGACCGGAAAATAATGTAGGTATATGTAAGTATGTAGGTAAAATTTTAAGTACCTACTACACCTACCTAGCCAAAGTATAGTGACGTTAGTTTGCAAATATTAATTAGATTATTGTAATCATAATATTATTGTGATAAGTGATAAACCAGATGATTGATTATTTTTGTAATGTGTTCCTTACCTACTTAAGTGTTACTACTATGTACTTATAAATTTTTTGAGATATCTTACGTCTTATTTATTAATAACCATTACATACTACATTAGATAGGCCAGTCTCTAATCAACTTATCAGAAGTAAATAACTATCCACCGATTAAGATGGTCACACTCGAAGAAGTGTGTCCATCTGAAGTCGAATGAGTTACGCGAAGTGTGGGCCACACTTTGCTCAACTCACTACAAACTCAACCCCTTTCGTTGTTTGTTTGTAGTCTACCTCAGTGTGTAAAAAAGGTACTACTGACTGACCACATCAACCTTTAACCACTTTTAGATAACCAATAATATTTTTCTTTTGTTAACCACATTTTTTAAAATAAATAACACATATAATCTGATACCAAGTTATACAGAGCTTGTGGAAAACCAAATTGATTTACAGACCAATTAATAATTGATATAGACCCAGTATCAGCGCCGGATTAACTACGTAGCTAGAGTAGCATTTGATATGGGCCCCGCACAAAAAAGGCCCCACGTATATGAACCTCCAACCAAACATTAAAACTTCCTAAAGGCTGCACTAAGTAAGGTTTTCTTTTCAAAGCACAATATTAAAATTGTACCTGCAACACGCAAGTGACTGTGGTATAATACATAGAGCCTGATTTTGTGACTAGGTACACAATTTAGATAAAAATCGAAAGTTTTTTTAAGTAGGTATTGGAAGATTATATATAGCTACGTTGTTAAAAAAACAATATTCCTATGATTGGACAATCAATCAAATTATCTAACAATTTTATATAGCACCCAATAGCAGAACGAAGGCCTCTCAATATGATTTGCTACATGCCCCGCGCTTGCTTAATCCGGCACTGCATGAGTAGTACCTACTCGCTAATAAAAACATATTAAACTTGAGATGATTACGCCCAGACTATGGATAGCCCAGACCAATGTATGTAATCACAAATGATATATTATATTGTATCAATAATTTACTCCTATACACAACAGACTCAACGGCTACCTATTAGGGTTGGAAACCATAACCAAGCAACAATTCCATCCCACGTTCTCAAATGGTGTCCCCAGACATCGCACCGTTCGAGATTCGGCAAGGCAACTTTGACGGTATGACTTTGTCTGGTTGGGTCAGGTGAGTGGTCAATCCACGGTCAAAGCCTACCACCAGAAAGAAACAAAAAATAAATAGACATATTCATGTACAGAAACAAATATCTGTCTAGGGTGCTTGCCAAATACTATTTAGGTACACAAATAATTAATTATTTTCACTTGTTTAAGCTAGTTATATTAAATAAGTATGTACCTACTCGTAGAAACAAAAACTAAAAAAAAACAATCCTGACATAATAAAACGGCTGAAAAGACCAATATCAATAGAATACAATTTTTTTAAAAATGTCAGCGGAAGTAATGCCGGGTGCGCCAAAATTTAAAATTTATTTACAGTTTTTATTATATTAATATAGGTTAGATTGAAAACTGCGTCAATATTGTTAATTGACTATTATAATATCTGAATGCTCAATAGTAATATTTAACACCGAATTTCTGATGAGTTGAGAAACTATTTTGGGAATACCAATACTTTTGTCTGTTGTCATACCCCGAAACAAACAGTAGATGGAAGAAATATCGCCGTACCTACCTACATAGGTTGCGAGATCATTTTATGAACTAAAATAACGCAAGTGAACGTTTTTAGCCAGTTCTGTGAACCATAGTTAGCTACATACTTCACATATATTTGCCAATTTCCCGTTATAATGAGCAACTCGCGAGGCAAACCATTCGTTATGCAATAGCATAGTGATTCTAAAGACGAATATTGTGTTTTCTGTGTGAGCAAATAAGTAATTATTCATTTAATAGGACAATAATGCCAGCTTTAAACATTAACTCGAGAACCGTAAGTTCTTTCCTATACTATGTGTTCGAATAAGTTTTTTTAGGTTATCTAAAACAAATATTAGATTTAAGTGCTATTCGTATTCTTATCAATAATTCCAAGATATTTCAACCTGATAATCTATCCTCGTCAATCATTTGCCTTTATATAGCAGGCGACCATTGCGGGAACATCATGAGTTTGGTTAGTTAAATACCAAAATAATAATTATAACCAAGAGCCCCCTTTCTATGTCAAGTGTGTGTTGTCTAACTAGTTGAGTTTAGTGATATTGTGTACATTCATTCAGTGTGACGAAGCGTTTCATTGCATTAATATCCGACTATTGTCTCAGAATTCAGATTTGATCCTATCATGATGACGCTAGTCACTTGTCGGTGTCGCTAACGATAACAAGGGTTCAAGGTCATTGTAGTCATCAAATCATTACATACACTTTCGGCTTTAATTATTTGCTATTTGTGTGTTTCGTTGGTCATAATAGACATAGTACAACCTCCATAAAAGTGTAATTGTGCTGTTTTTGGAAGTGCCAAAATGAATCAACTTTTAAGTAACCTTATAGAGAATGTCTCAGTATGTATAATTTATTTTACATAAAGTTAATGTTAGAAGAACTTGAACTTTGTTCAAAAGGATTTTTTTTAACTGTAATTTAATACACTGTAATTAACATGAAACTAATAACCTAGAAGTTCCAAAGTTCAATTAACTGCCAAAGATTGGGACTTATTATAATAACCCTATTGTTTTCCTTAATAGGTATAACTTATATAAAGTGACATTCTAATATAGTGAGACAGCAAAACATTTGTTAAAATTTCTTCTAGGTCTTGCCAATCATCTTAGGAGTTGGGTCGGCAGTTATAATAGCCTCTGTTATAGCTAACTGGCTATGGGGTAAAAAGAAATCTGCTATCCAAAGTGGACCTACATCATCAAAACTAGTTGCTCTAGTTGACCCAGATGTGAAATATCCATTGCCACTTATAGAGAGAGAAGAAATTAACCATGACACAAGGAGATTCCGCTTTGGGCTGCCTTCATCACAGCATGTTTTGGGTAGGTCATATTTTAACCAATCTCATCAACACCTATGAAAGACTAGAAAATATTTATGATTTAAGGTTACAAACTGAATGAATGAAATGAACGTCATCAAACCAATGTCATCGAAACCTATGCAAGGCTAGAAAATAATTATGATTAACAAACTGAATTAATATAATGAAAAACCTACAAAATAACTGAATAGCTCATACAAGTTTTTGATTGTATTTCAAAATATTTGTAAAACAAGTACTTTACTTACCTATAATTTCTACTTAGCACCTTTTACATCTAATTTACCTTTCAGGCTTACCGATTGGCCAGCACATTCACTTAACAGCCAAAATTGATGATGATCTTGTCATAAGGGCTTATACTCCAGTCTCCAGTGATGAAGATAAAGGTTATGTTGACCTTGTTATTAAGGTAAATACTACTTAAATGAATGAATAAATTTATACTGAAGTCTAATTTAGCTTATCTTCATTAACATAAAATGTCTACTTTCTCTAGGTGTACTTCAAAAACGTTCACCCCAAATTCCCCGATGGTGGCAAGATGTCTCAATACCTGAATAATATGAAAATAAATGACACAATTGATGTGCGTGGCCCATCTGGTAGACTTCAGTATTCTGATGTTGGCACATTCCTAATCAAGAAGATGAGGAAAGACCCTCCTATCAAAGTTATGGTCAAAAAGCTGAACATGATTGCAGGTGTGTTAAATAATATTATACTTTCCACATTTTACCTTCCCATTTATCAATTCAGTTGACTAAAAGCATGGCAAACTGAACCTTAACATGGTGTACGTACATTGACACACATATTAAGATAACTAACTCAATACCTTTTATTACTAATCCGTTATAATAGTAAAACTCATACTACTTAGATACACCTTACTGGGAAGGAACTGATCCCAATTGATTGATTAAAGGAGCTCACGCTAGTTTGGGAATCAGGGCTTGCAAACATGACTTTGTATATGACTTTGTAAACAGCTTTGTGGTATTTATTTTTATTATTACTGGGCGTTGGCACTGCACAACAAAACATGATACAAACATAGTCTTATCTTTTTCTACCCATCTCTAAACGATAGAGATAGATAGTGCTTGCAACATGTATCCTTGTGCAGTGAAAACTAGCGGTTGGATTAACTGTCTTTTCGATGGGGTAAGGGTTTTCTGTATGCTGTGACTTACTACGTTGGAATGACACAGAAACACTTCAAAGTTAAGTCATTTTTATTATTTAGAGTCTAGAAAATACTAGACTTGACAAGTACTTGAAATTACTAAAACTTTTTTTCACTTCGAGACTTCAGCAGGTTACGGAAAGCAAAAAAAGCCTAAGCCTACATTAAGGTATATATGACAACATAGCGCCTACTCCTTCAACATCCTATGCAATACGTCTAACATTTTAATATATTTACCATGACGTAATTGAGTAAGGCTAGCCATTACATCTACAATAATATGCTGTGTCATTTAAAGTATTATGAGTGGATATTAGTTCAGTAGGTACCTATATTAATTTGATAGCGTATTGTATTAACATAAACTTGATTTGATATCAGCGTCATCATGTTATCCTTATCAAAATTTGGAACTGATTAAAATCACATTATGTGTACTTAACACATTCTGATGCAAATATTTTAATTGGTGGATTTCTAACCCATGACGAAAAAGAGAGATAAGTTTGACGTGTGTATACCAGTTCGTGGCATGCTAGATAACCCTTACAGAAATGGACTGACATTGACGTAGTTCTTTTATTTCAAAGATGAATTGATCGAGGTGGTTCTTAGCTATGTTGTTTTTTATTTTGGTTTTCGTCTTGTCCTTTTTCTTCATAATCTTAATATATACCTATATTTCTTGTGTGCGTGTGTATGTGACTGAACTCCTCCTAAACGACTGGACCGATTTTGATGAAATTTCTTGTGTGTGTTCTAGGGGATCTGGGAATGGTTTAGATTCACAATTTTGCGCGGTACGAAGTTCGCTGGGGCAGCTAGTATACCTATACTTTTTTATTGTACGTCACGGAGGTTGTTAGTGACCAAAATCATATTAGAATACAATAGTTTACTATTCAAGGTTTTATTTACAGCAACCATAATTAGAAAACGATAACATTTGTAGTCACAGCATTAAAATACTGACTAGTAGGGAAAACAAAACCTTTTTTTTTTTTTTGTGAGCCTGTGGTGTTTTGGAAAACTGGTCAAATTAGTTGTTGAAAATAATCTATTGTAATTCTTAACCTTGGACGATCATTTACGTGACACCCTGTATATTACCTACTATTAAAAAAATAGATTTATAGAATTAGATAAAATACTTTTTCAAATCAAAATGATAACATTCCTCATGACTTAATATAGCTATTGGCTATATTATAAAATGTGTATAATGATAGCTAATGCTACTTTAACAACTTAACGACCACTGTTCCATTACCAAAACATCAGTGTTGATTAAATTGGTAAAAATTCTATCTTCTCAGTGCTATACCTACCTAGTTGTGAAATTGTAGTTCTGTAAATTAAAAAAATAAACCTGTTTAGGGCGTCACCATTTTTCATACTTCCTTAGAACATAATTTATGTTTTAAATATAATTCATTCATACTCATATTATAAACATCAAACAACTTTTTTCTGTGTGTCTGGCTGTCTGTATGTGTACTATGTTGTATTCCAAGTATATACATTATACATCTTTAAAAAATAAACACTAATTTTACCAATTATCTTTGACCGTCTCTCTTTCTGTTTACACATGAACTGCCAAGTCAGGCATCAGCTGCAAGTGCTTGACAGACATTTAACACAGAGATAAATTATGGTGTGGATTAACACATATGCTACTTTTTATCCCAATAAGTTCCACGTGGGCGAAGCGGTAGGCGGAAGCTAGTATAGATACAATATAACACTTAAATAACAGGTATAAATCCTACTAATATTATAAATGCGAAAGTAAGTGTGTGTGTGTGAAGGTTTGTTACCGCGTATCTCCATAACCGCTCAACCGATTTTATTGAAATTTGAAATGTAGGTAGTGTATACCCTAGAATCGGACATAGGCTAACAATATTTTCAAAAATCATCCCCTAAGAGGGTTAAATAGAGGGGTGAAGTTAGTATGCAACTTTTTATTCCTTGGTCTTATTCATTTAAAATTCGGTACACATAAACCTTAAGACAAATAATGAGATACGGGTTTTTTATTTTTCCATAATTACCCCCATGAGGTGTGGAAAATGAGATTTATTGGTAAAAAATAAAGTTTCTCTGGATCTGTGTAGTCTCAAGTCCGATTCACTCCAAATTTGGCACACATATACCTTAAAAGAAATCATGAAACACGTGTTTTTTATTTTTCCAAAACTACCCCCTGTGGGGGTGTTAAATGAGTTTATTTGGAAAAATTAAATATTCCATAACTGTTTAGTCCTTAGTCCGATTTCCTTCAAATTTGGTATAAATAAAGCTCAAAACAAATAATGAAACACGTGTTTTTTATTTTTTCATTTTTTTTATTTTCATCCTAATACTAAGCGGGCAAAGCCTGAGAAATTATTCTGAGGGTGATTTTCTTCAAAGTTGATATCATAACTCCTTCGTAATTTTGATCTAAATTACTTTTTATTTTGACACAATGACATGTTTGATAACTCAATGCTACGAATAGAATTCGAAATTTAAATTTCATTTCATAAAAGTATGGTCTAAGAGCCGTAGTATTTTTAAGAAACGCCTATTGATTTATGGATATACCTATGGGCGCTTGACGATGTCAAAATGTTGCTTACACTCCTACACTACTGAACTAATTTTGTATGGAGATTGTTCGAGACCCGGGAAAGGATAGTTTTATCCGACTGCGAAAAAAGGGATTAATGGTCTAGCACGATAACCAACATCCGCGGGCGAAGCCGCGGGCGGAAAACTAGTAATAATAATATAATTATAAATTAATTTACACGAAGAGACAGCGCGCGTCGTGTTGCGTTGCGTGGTGTCATGTAGAGTCCCGCGAAATCAACGGTAGACTGCACCCTGCAGCTAAAACTCTTAAGGCCATTTGAGCCCCAGGTGACGAATGCTTGTCTGTAATTTAAATCATCTCAGGGAGCTATCCAGTACGTTTAACGCCTTTTTTTCTACTAAAAGTTGTCAGTCAAAGCCTAGACAAACTTATTTTCAGCTTGGCGTACCAATAATAATACCATCATCAAAATTAGGCATGGCCATGGCAGTTAACATGTTAATAGGTAACAATAAATGGTTTAGAAGAAGTTGGCTTAGAAATAGTCTGCATTGTTTGTTACCTGAGTTACTCGCTGTAATGTAATACTAGCCAACAGGAACACATATTATTTTACATAGACATAGTACATTAATCTCAGTGTTGTTTGTCGGCAGGTGGAACTGGCATAACGCCAATGCTTCAACTAGTCAGACACATATGCAAAGATGCTAACGACCCCACTGAACTGAGACTGTTGTTTGCCAACCAGACAGAAGATGATATCCTACTCAGAGATGAACTTGAGAAATACCAAGCTCAATATCCTGAACAATTCAAACTATGGTACACCATTGATAGACCTAACGATGGTGAGTATTTAATGTCGTAGTGTAATGATATGGCAATCAACATTTGGCCTTGTCATTAATGTAAGGTTCCATAAGTTGCACTCGTATTTTTAGTGACTTATGTACAGTTAAAGTATTTTTCGTATCATGTAAACATTTCACTACGTTTTATCTTCAATTGCCTCTACATTACTATAGTCTTTTTTTCATCTAAACTAATATTGTATATGAAAAAAGGACTAGTAATGTAGAGGCGAGTAAGATTAAGATTTATATTTTTGTTTGTAAGAAATAAACTCAAAACGACGACGGGCCGGTGGCGGGGTCGGTAAGATACTTGGTTTTGAAGCCGCAGGTCGTGGGTTCGATTCCCACCCGAGACAAACATTTGTGATGAACATTTTTGCTTGTGTCGAATCTGGGTGTAAATATCTATTTTAAGTATATATTTACAAAAGAAAAGTATTCTAGGTATAGTATATAGGTACCAGTTATCTGGTTTCCATAACACAAGCTCTGCTTAGCTTGGGACCAGATGATCGGGTGTGTTAATGTCCCAGAATATTTATTTATTTATTTAAAAAAAATCTCAAAACAACTGGACCGATAATGCTACATTACCTACTATAAAGTCAAGTTCAAAACCATTTCTTTTTTCAGGTTGGAAGTACAGCAGTGGATTTATAAACGATGAAATGATTCGTGACCACCTGTTCCCGCCAGCAGACGATGTATTAGTTCTTATGTGCGGACCTCCACCTATGATCAACTTTGCTTGCAACCCTGCACTTGAAAAACTAGGGTTCAAAGAGCAACAACGATTTGCTTATTAAATGTTACCTATTACATTTTATACATGGGTGTAGCCATGGGCAAGGTTTAGGAGTTCAAACATACTCGAAATCTGCTAAAACACTGTTTTTTCCTGAATATAAAAAATTGAAAATTATTCAACCTGTAAAACTTTGCTAGGGAGGTTATTTAGACTGCAAAAAATAATTTATTATAAATTCTTTCGCGTACAGTACGATGCGAGTGCGCGCGCGCAGTCTTTTTCATAGAAAGGTACTGTACGGATAGCATATTAAAATTTATTGATGCAATATTATAGTAAACAACCCCTTTAATTCTTCTCTCAACTATATTACGCGTTGAGAGAGTTTAGGCCTTAAACCACACACGCTGGCCAAGTTGGGATTGGTTGATGTCATGTCCTGGAATGATTCGTTCTTAGACATGCCGGTTTCTTTACGATGTTGTTCTTCGCCGATATTGAGCAGCGGTGATAAAACAACTCACACAAAGACGTGTGGACACCACCAGAAATCGAACCCGCGACCTTATGAAAAAGGCGAGGCTGATACCGATGCGCCACCGCTGTTCGAATGTATGTAAATGTAATTTGTGTAGTTTATGTACTCCTATTATCTACACTCTTTTGTAACACTCCCCAGACAAAAATCCTGGCTACGCCCAATAGTTAAGTTCAAAAACAAAGGTTCCGCTAAATCGCGCAAGCGTTTGATTGTTCCCTGTCAGACAATTTTCTTTTTTTTTCTGTTGCTTTTTTTTCGGTTATCATACCCGCGATTTTGAGATGCGTCATTGTTATTAAAAATCGTTATATTTAGTAGAATGTTAGTAGTTAGAAATGGTGTCTGTAGCTTAAATGCTTATAGATATTAGTTCAGTGTTTAGATTACTTTTAATAGGAATATTTTGTATGTTACTTTGGTTTAAAAGTTTTTTATGGATGTTATTACTAAAATGAGCCTTTTTTACATTAATAGGTAGTAGAAGGCAACAAATAACAAAGAAGCTAAGTACAGTCACATTTTTTATTTGTTTTGCCACTCAACAGCCACTCGATTGTTGTAGAGTTAGGCGAGTCGCGACAAATTAAACCATCGATCTATAACACATACATATACAGATATATGTACATCTATATCATATTTGTATAACTATCAAATTGACGGTAACAGAGTAGCTTAACATTTAAAAACAATCTCTTTGTCCATGCATTTTGACATAAATTTAAGCCAGTTTGGTATGATGTCTAGATATTATACTAAAATAATGTTAAGTATATTTTTGTAAACTCAAAGTACATTTTTATTCCATAACTATTAAGATTAATGTAAGCAATACATAGACAGTGTATAAAAATATATATTGTTCAAGACAAAACAAATATTTCACAGCAAAATGTAATAAATTATATTGATTGGTTCCATTTGAATTTTACTTCTAAGCCAAGGAAAATTATACAGAACCAAATATTAGGTAAGTACCTAATAGCTATTTACAAGAACATTCTCTTGTAATAATGTAGCACAAAATATTTTTGATTTAAGTAAAGGCAAGTGTTGTAAATTCTACAGTACTGAGGCATTTCTACAAATTAATAATTACGATCAGAGTCATTCATTGTTGATGGACTACCACTTTCGGTAGAGTTAGACGTTAATTGTGTGTGACACGTAAATTAAAACTACAATAATGTGGCTAAACAATTAATGACTCTGATTGTACGAGCTTCAACCCTTTATAGTGCCCCACTGCTAGCCTCTTCTCTCAACTATCTTACGAATTGAGAGAGTTTAGGCCTTAATTCACACACTGACCAAATGCGGGTTGATCATACAGTTTCTAAATTATATCTTATTTTCAGCAAATTGAATCAAAACCACAACATTAGTCGTAATAACCCCTATTAACTGTCTGGGAGAGACTTGTCTAATAAGAAAATGCCGTAAATTGAGAACACAGGTTCTCTGAACTCGATGACCCGGAGTATGTTGACGGCTTCCTTACGGACCGGACCTGAAATGATTGATGATAATATAATATCCTGGCATATTAACACACAGCGCAAACTACCAAACAAAATTTTACAGTGCAATGGTACCTATTGATGATAAACATATCACATTTTTCCATACATCGACAGTCAAATTTTTTCGTTCGATAAAATAGGGTAACGACAAGGTGTAAGAAATTTTATTTTAATTAGTCCGTCAGTAAGATTAGATATAAAAAAAAATGTTAAACATCTTTTTTGCTTTATTAAAATGAAACAATATTAAGATAAAACGTATTAAAATATGGAGCGGAAGTGCGCTACGTGCCTCTGTGTAAAAATTACCTAGGAGTGACGTCATTCGAGATTTCGCTTACAGCGCATCGCGTTAATCTTAGGTCACACGTGGAAAGAAAAATACGTATCCAATATTTTTAAATAATCTAACTGATAGAACAAAAAAGTTTTCGTCATCCTATTCCTATCATGCTATTGAAAAGATTGAAAATGTTACAGTTACTTACCGTCAAAACAATATGAAGTGAAGTGTATGCAACGTAATTTTATTTGCTTGACTTCTGCTAAAAAGTTTTCGCTAACTATAGCTAGGGAGGTTAACAATGCGAAGTAAAAAATGATCCAGAGGCTTATAACAATGATGGATGCTGTAGACACCAACTGCAAATAAAATTAAAGATCCTTAAAGTAGATAGGCTATACTCCTACTAGGTGGGTACCTACCAGTGGCGGGGGGTAGAAATTTTAAATTAAATGACAAGTTTCTTGGTGAACTACACTGACTTTCAAACTTCTTAAGAAGTATGCACTGCATTTTTTTATACTATTTGATACTTATCGGCGTTACATAATAACTATTTAATTATGTAGGTACATTATGGCATATTGAATAACGGAAGCCGGTGGGAATCGTGTTAAATAGACTCTTAGCCAGTGGTACCTACTCAGATACTATAATCTTTGTAATTTTAAAAATTGACTGCCTCGTTGTTGTAGACGACAACATTGTTCGCCTCTAACCGCAGAGAAGGACCAAAAAGAGTGTAGACTTTAATTTTAAATCTAATTTCTCAACAGTCCGTAACCACGACGTTAGTTCCGAAGCAGGCAGGTGTAAGAACCGCGTAGACTACTGAACTATAGTAGGAAATTTCCAACTAAAAATTAGTCATCCCCATAATAAAATTGTTTGTAGAAATAATCTCCTCAACATTTCCTTATGTCATGGACGTGTATCATACCTCTGAATGCAATCCGATAACCATCGCAGCTATTACAAACAGAGTCCAAAAGTACATGGTCGCAACCAAATTTATTATCTGAAAAAAAAATACGCATTGGTCGTCTATCTTATTTTATGTCGAATAAATAATAATAAAAAATGTATTGAACACATAATGGACATATTGTGCTCTATTACTGATATATAAAAATGAAACCCGTTTTCCGTTGTCACGACATCACTCGTGAACGGCTGGACCGATTTCGCTAATTCTTTTTTCAAAATATTCCTTTAAGTACGGGTATGATTCTTACGCAGAGAAAAATTAAAAAAAAAACAAAATTTAGAAAGCGAAGAAGTGCCGAAAACCGGGTTAGATACCTACTATTTATTATTGGTTATATTCGGTACGTCTGAGACCCGGTAGATGGCACTGCTTTACCAGGCAGAACGACGTCTGCCGGGTCCGCTAATTACTGATAAAAAAATTGGTTGCCTGTAAATTCGGTATACGGGCGAAAGTTTTACGTGACAACGACTTTGAGTGGTAAAATAATTTTAATGTGAATATTCATTCGTATAGTAGGAAGAAGGATGAAACATAGTTGAGTGGGAGAGAGACGCAAGGCATTCGGCGGGCCTCTCTCTCGTTCGGTGACTCATCGTAACGTTACCGAGCGTTACACTTTTTCATAAGTGCCTCCCAGCCGCAACCTAATTTAAGACGTTGTCACGTCAAAAACCTCAAAAAAATGCCCACTGATTGGAAGGTTTCCTGTAGGTATAGCTGTTTTTGTACCCCAAAGTGCCCAGTTGGCTAGACTTATTTTAAGTCCTGGATAAACCCCTCAGTCTCCAAGAATACCTCGGGTGTCAGTCGCCTTAAATTTACATACATTATCTTTCAAGTTGACTTAAGAAACAGTAGGTATTTTATTTACCGGAAAACTGTATACTTCATTGACCATTTCATACACGTCTATTAAATCCTTTAAACATTTCAGATACATCAAATTAAATTTCTGAGAATGATTAAATTCTGACTTGATTATGTTTTCGTAATACATCGTATTTATCAACTGAGAAGGCATCGTAAGGAGATTGTCAATATTATTTTCACTATTAAGTTGTTTCAATAGTAGAGTTAGGTAGTTCATTAAACTGCCCGCGAATAGTAAATCTACATAAATTACTAAAAACGATAACCCTGCAAATGTAGTTAAAATAGGGTTCTCCACTATTTCTATAACGTATATTATGAAGCCACACATAAACGGCACAGAGATTAATACTAAACCAACTATATTACAATAAAACTGAAAGATTTTTAGACTGTCATCGTAGTGCGTAATAATTTCGTCGATTTCTTGTATTCTATACAATATCTTTATTAGAAGAGAAGTCTTAAAAAATCTCATATGCACTACAGTTAGCATATACGCAATATATTGTATTACAACGACTACAACGTAAGCAATGCTTAAATTTGGTTCTATATCTTTATAAATCTTATAAAATTGTGTTTCGAAATAGTAAAAGGAATATGATGCACTTATTGTACAAAGCAACGTGTATATCTTCTGATATTTAGTCGCATCAGTGACTAGTGGTTCCGTTATATTGATACGAGATGAACCAAGAAATATTTGAATTGCATATATAAACGCGAAACATTTTAAAACACTCATTTTATTTTTGTTCGAGTTTATACACATTTTATAGGTCTGCGATACGAGGGATACGAGCAGACTTAAAACCAAAAATTCATAACCTAAAGTAATGTTTATTCCTTAGTTAGCAAACTTTAAAAGTTATTATATACAATTATTGGAATGATAAGTGATATAAAGTGCCATTTCATTTTAGTGCCTATAAAGGTCGAATTAAGAAAATTAACGTGTTATTACTTTCAAGTATTTTAAATTAATTTAGGTATGTTGTTTTATCAGATTATGAGCCCCCTGTCTCTGAACTATTATCTATATAGGTAAGTAGTTGAGAGGTATGTGGTATTTATAACTCCTAGTTTCCACTGGCGAAACATTCACAAGAAAACACGTGGCAAGCACTACCTATCTCCATCACCTAGAGATTAGTAGAAAGAGTTAGAGTAGACATGTTTTATTGCGTAGTGCGAACGCCCAGTAACAAATAATTTTATTAGTTTTGATGGCTGTGTTTCTTAAAGCACTTGCCTAACTGATTGGTTGTCTTACTAATATCAAAGCTGAATAACCAAACTATGCTGTCTAAAAAAAAATAAAAAAAATTGGTTGCCTGTAAATTCGGTATACGGGCGAAAGTTTTACGTGACAACGACTTTGAGTGGTAAAATAATTTTAATGTGAATATTCATTCGTATAGTAGGAAGAAGGATGAAACATAGTTGAGTGGGAGAGAAACGCAAGGCATTCGGCGGGCCTCTCTCTCGTTCGGTGACTCATCGTAACGTTACCGAGCGTTACACTTTTTCATAAGTGCCTCCCAGCCGCAACCTAATTTAAGACGTTGTCACGTCAAAAGTTCATTATCATTGAAAATTAAAACCATATTACAAAATTTGTCAGTACCAGCCCCGCTCTCACATGCCTAGTAATGAATTTAAATTTTAACTTTGAATTCTATCTATCGATAAGGTTGATTAATTTCACCCTTGGGATTTGGAGTGATTTAATATTCCTAAAATAGCTACAAGCAGATCCATTTGCCGTTCAGTGATATGAAAAGCTATACAGCGGTTGTGCAGAAAAATGAACGTTTTAAAAAATGATGAAAATCTCTCCAAAGATATGTTACAAGAGGACTTTGTTAAAATTTTCCAACCAATTTTCTTTGTATTACGAGTTGTTGGGTTTCTTCGTGTCGACGTTTCATACAACTATCCAACTACGCCATCATTGATTTACAATTTCTATTCAAACGCAGTCTGGTTTGTAAACACCCTGTGCACTTTCGAATATCTTTTGCACTGTGAAAATGGTTTCGGTTCTCAATACGCTGATATCAATCTCAAACTCGGCGTAGTTATGAATGGAATTTATGGCATTCTTAACTTATGGCTTATTAATAAAGACAATGGGGTTATTATTTGCCAATTGTACGTTAAACTGCAAAAGATAGAGCAATTTCTAAAAATGGATAACGGAAAATTTTCTAATCAAAAGTTATCTAGTGATGTTAGTAAAACAGTGATAGGTCTTTGTGTATTGGATTTTATATGGATTATAATGTTTAATATATTCGCAATGACTGGAATATCAACATTAGTTACTGTGATAACTTGTTTAGGACTGGGTATAGAGTTAGTACAAATATATTTTATCTTTTGTTTTTTAATAGTAAGAGTTAAATATACCAACGTATGTTTACAACAAAATATTGAGAGTAAAAGGAATAAGAACGGTGTGATCAATAACAATTTATCTATTTCAAGTGATTTGTTTGCTGAAAATGGTGGACTGTTGGGTAATCTACTTAAGGGATTGCATTGTATTTTAGATTCTATGGGGGATCTTATAGAAGTTTCGCAATTTTCTGTAAGTATCATATGTACCTACCAATTGTACTTTAAATAAATCCATTAATAACTAAAATGCAACGGTCTGCATCGTGAAGGTAACCTACCTACAGATCTGTATGCATGCAACATACAACCAGCATTTAGTTAGATATGACTAATTGGTAGATCTATCATAATAAACAAGTACTGGAAGTAACAAACTTCGATAATAATCATACTATGCTCTTTATATACATTCTATGACTTACGCCCCAAAGTACCTACTTACGTAGGTAGTGCAGGTTATGTTGGTTCTTCTAACCGGGGTTTCCTAAATACCTATCAATCTAATATTTTCTTTACCTACCAACAGATTTTTGCTTGCCTTTGTGAAACATTGGCTTGGAATTTGATGTCGATACAGAACATAATAAGTTCAATAAAAAAACAGGTAAGGTGATCCATATTAACATTATTAACTCACAATATCCACACAATATAGTAGACTAGTTTCCCCAAGGCTGCACCCGTGTGGTACTTATTGGGATTAAAAATAGCCTAAGTACGTGTTAAACCAAACCGTGAGCTATTTCTGTGCCAAATTGTCCTCCTAAACAAAGGTCCTACAGTAAGGTACCTAGTAGGTACACCAAATGGTGTAGGTACTGTGGTTTACTTTGGCTACCTTCTGGGTAACTCCCTAAAGCCCGACCTAGATCTAACCGCATTCATGACGATCATCTGAACTTATCCTGGACCACCTTTTTTCATGGCTAGTTTTGAGGCCCTTCAAGAATGGTGGACTAAGTCCATCAGAGTTCCTTTTAGAAGGTAAGTACCTAATCTTACCTTAGAAAACAAAAGAGAGAAAACAAGGTATCTACATAAAAGACATTTTTTATTTATTTCAGGCGACTGTGGACACTTGTCTTATATTCTGTGTAATACCAATCTTACTCTCAATGGTAACTATAATGCTAGCATTGTGTTTGAAAGCGCAATGTTTAAGCAATTATTTAGAAGAAACGAGAAAACTGTGCACTGATGTGGTATCAATGAGTAATGGCAAGTATAGGCCGTCCGTTTAACTCGCGTATCTCCTCAAGCTGCACAGACAGTGATGATGATTCAAGCGATATGGATATTAGTGACGAACAGTCTTATATTACTTTTATCTGTGGTTAAATAGTTCTAGAGATTTAATTAATGTTTTATGACTTTGTACCTCAGATGGCGATACGCGAGTTAAACGGTCGGCCTATACCTACCTACTACAAAACACCTATAGTTTATTTTGTTTTTATTAATTATGTGTCAAGTTAGGTATACTTATATGTACCTAATCGTTTATTTTTAACATAGGTTTCTAACGATAAAACAATCTTAGCTGCGGAAGCCGGATGCCGCTATACAATGTGTACCTATAAAGAAGTAGAGAGGAACTTCTCTTTCGTACCACTGCAATATAAATAATAATAATATACTACCTATACAGCTATAAAGACTAGTAGATACGGCTACTTATTCTAAAACGAAGTAAAACAGTCTAAACTTATTGTATGTACATATTTGGTAAATGACGATTACGGTCCGGGCTAAACTCAAACCTGATTTTGGAATAAGGCTATCGAAGTTTAATTGTTGTAATACCACTAACTTAGCTATTAAAACCATTAATCATCTTTAAAAATACAACCAAACTGGAATATTAGACGTTTGTTTGTTTAATCAGCCATCTCGATAGAAATTCGTGAAGTAAGTATATATTACTTACTTCACGAATTTATATCGAGTTAAACCTATAGAGTTGCTTTCCGTAATACCTACCCAAAGTGTACATAGGTACCTACTTGACTTTTAAATTCTTATTTGAAACTTGCCTTTACTTAAGTTCTACTCGACAGGAAAATCCCGGTTAAAAGCTAAGCAAATGATATCAATGCTAGAAGAAAGAAATTGTCTAAATATCTACAACATGTTCACACTCGGTTCCCGACTACCCTTACAAGTGCTCGCGATCACTGCTAGCTACACTATCGTTCTTCTACAATTAGCATTATTAAAGTGATTGTTCCAATGTCAACCAACAGAAATGTAGAATACATATCTTCAGATATTTTCGATGAAGAATTCTTGGATACGTTTAGATTTAGACACAATTTTCAAACTCTTATCGCTTCTAGTAGAGTCAATATAAAAGATCGGTTTGTTACACCACCCTCAATTTTCCAAAGAGGTTGCACGATCCTTCACATAATAATAGTCTTAAGTTTAGACTATATTATCATACATCGTTACCATCTATTACTTTCAAAGAATACTACGCTTTATTATTTAAGTGCAAGTGTGACTGGGCTGCAGACATTGACTTTTTTAAGCAACATATTTCACGTGCGATTTTTAAATGGAAATCTTAATGCTGAATTCTATGTGCAGCTGCAAAAAGTTCATAAACTAATGAAATTGAACCGTAATAAGAAAATAACTTCTATGATTCGAAGAATGAATATATTATCAGTTACTATAGTGCTAGCTATTTGTGCTGCTCTTCTGGGTGTAGCCAGCGTTAAGGGGACTGTGTCATTCTGGTCATTTGTGGGGCTTATCAACTTGCAAATCAGTTTCATAACAGAATTAGCAACTTGCGCTAATATGTTCACTTTCTTGTTCATCCACACAAATTACATGAACTGCATCATACAGAATTACACTGAACAAACCAAAGGGATATACACTTTATCTAGAAGACAGAGGATCCTTTCAAAACTGATCATTACTAAGAGAGCTATACGACAAATGGCAGCTGAAACACATTCGTTTACATTGAGTCCTACTGATGAATATTTAAAAGAAATATTGCACGCATTTAGTATGTTTCAATCGGCGTATAGTTTTCAGGTAAGCTAATTTCCATGATTTATTCATATTTTGATACGTACTTTAATTCAAAGAAATTTCAATTGCCTGGTCTTTTGTTTCAGGTATTTTTGAGTTGCTGTAAATTAGTAGCATCTAGTTTGATCACGTTTGAATTCATCTTATTTGCTGTTCGAAACGACGTAAGTACCTAAGTAGGTACATACAGTAGTGAACATTAAACTTGACCAAACGAGGCGTAATGGTTTGCTCACCTACCTTAGAACATTTAACAGTGAAGTGTTAAACGCAACTTCTAGTACTAAAATTGTTACTGTCAGTTATTGGGTAAGGCGAGGTAACCACGTACAGCACACTTTTACATGCTGACGCACACTTACAAAAAGTTGAAGCGTTTTTAGAAATGCACATGTAAATAAAAAACACAAAACATGAAGTTTATGCATACAAACTGTTCATGTACCTCAGCAGAGGGGAACGCGTGCGCAACAGTTCCTTGTTAAATGTGGCGCCTACATAAGTAGGTACACATTTGTTCCATAACTGGCTACTGCGCCGTCAAGTTATTAACCTAGAGTGCCTACAGTTTTACCGTTTAATCCTATTTTATTTTATTCCTATAGCTACGTACTCTTGAAAAATGTAATGAAAAATTGTTTACAGAAAATAGCATTCTTGGATAGTCTTATACAAGCAATATTCACAATAGTTGATCTATTACTTGTTGTTATGCTCGGTATTCGTTGTGAATTTCTTATAAGAGAGATAAAGAAAACTAAACGCCTTGCAATTGCTATTCTACATCTCCATTGTGAAGGTAAATGCACACTTCTCACTATTAATGTATAGAGAATTAGCAATCGATCTAATACAACTAATGGGCCATTTACACGACAACAATAGCCAGGACAGGACAGTAAGACTATTGTCCTCGTGTAAATGGGCAACATAAGAATTATAATATGAGTATCTTTGCTACTAGAGAATAGGCAATCTCAACTTTCATACAATTCTATCAGGCCAGATAAAAGTTACGTACTTAAGGTGTACATAAAGCTAAATTTCTAAGACTTTGAGATGGCATGCAATTCACATTCATTTCTGTTTTAATAAGTGGCTAGGGTGGTACTTTAAATTAATCTTATTTTTTTAGGTCGCCTACGAGATAAAGCTAAAAGAATGTTGAAACTGATAGAAGAGACACCACCCTACTTCACTGTCTACGATATGTGGCAGTTAGACGCACATATACTGCTACAAATGTTCATGTTTGTGACCAGCCTCATTGTTACTCAGTTACAGTTCGTCTTTTTATAGATTTAGAGACAGTCTTTCTTCCTACAACATTGCGTTAACGTTAACATCAATAAGTATAGAAAAAAGTTTTTAATTGATATTTCAAGGAGGCACTGCTAAAAAACCATACAAATATAGGAATCCTAGTCGACAGTTTGCGTTTACACCAACTACTTCGACTACGTTAAAAACTCACACGTAAGGTACACAGTAGCTGCCACGGCGTGTAGTAAAAAGAAAGTTTTCATGTAGAATTGTAGACATAGCTTTTTTCTGAGAAATCATTATGAATAACTGTATTATGACAGTATTATTTAGTAAAGTTAACTCCAGTAGCAAGTTTCTAATAGACTGTTAAATTAACTTCACTTTAAAATTACAATGAATACAAAACTTATTGTGAATGTGTTTTATTTAGCTGCCAGTAAAAAATCAATACTTTCAATAAATGATAATTGATTGTAAAAATAAAGATTTTTGTCATAACATTTTGTAAATTGGTTTCAGGCACTTGTTTATCATAAACCTAGATTTATATATCTAAAAATCTACTTAACTAAGTACATTATCTTATAAATATTGTAAAACATTGGACGGATTTAAAAGAGATACTCTTATAACAAGTACATACAATTATAAAATTATTATATTTTGTGTAGAAATTTGTACAGTAAACATATATACTTACAAATCATTATATAAACAAATATCAGTTGTTGTAAAAAGTTTAAAATCAGACTTTAAATCAGATCTAGTAAATATGTAATACATAATACTGTATTACCTACAGAGTGATAAGAACTGTTTGTTTGAAGAAACCACTGATGACACCATTATTTCAATCAACATAAAGACTTAAACAAATTCTAATTAATTTCTTACAATATCAGCCCCTCAAAAGTAGTTTTTACTTTGTAAATAGGTTTTGTCATCTGTGAAAATTGGATAAGATTGTTCCAAGAATATTAAAATAAAACACTGGACTTTTCATCTGAAACAAATGACTGAAGACAAGAAAATAGACCTTAAACTAGAGAAGCTACATATTTGAATGACAACTCTTATTTTTCTGTCTCTTTCTGGCCAGTTACAATAGTCTGCATGAGAGGGATAAAAATATCTCTAGGATAACAGAACTTGTCTTCAACAATTTGTTTTAAATCCAAAATCCAAACCTTAGTAGGTCCTTTGGTACCAGATTTCAAATTAATGCATAATTATAATAGCATTTTAAGTCAAGTAGTACTTCTCTTATGTGTTAAAAAAAAAATCAAAGACTAATATATCCCTTTAGTGCATAAAAACTATGTCATTACTTGTGCACTATTACAATGGGCTAGGCCGATTTCCCAATTAGTGGCATATACACCAGGGTTACACAAGGTTGCATCCAGGGGTATGCACAGTAATCTCTTAAAACTAAGATATGTATGACTCGACATACACTTGCGACAATTATTATTTACCATTCCTACTATAAGAGGTTCGAGAGTAACTTGAGTCGTTTTCAATGTTGTACATCATTGTATAGCTAATTGGGAATGCTGCTTAAATGTATTGGAATTATATAACATGTCTCGTGTACCATAAAGTGGCTTAAACGGGAAGCTAATGTTGATTCATCACTGTGAATCGTAAGTCATATTGATTTGAATAGCATGACATCAGAACATAATTGTTCGGTATAGATACACAATGATTGTGGGAATTAGTATTGCCATTGTAGTTGATACTGCTGATGCACTGTTACACCTGTGGTCAAGGAAGCAAAAACACCATGTTGTTTCATCATACCAGTTCCTGAAATAAAAATAAAGGTTTAACTAATTAAAAAAGGAGAGATTTTGAATTAGAATTTGCTTTATGTAGAACCACAATCTCAAAAACTACTAATATCACTAAGCAGTTGCTAATTTCTGACTTATGACATTGTAAAACTTGCAATGGATGCTTAAAGGCTGGCAAGCAAACATTTGTATCATTACCTACTATATTAACCTCTTTACTGGTACAAAACAAATGATGTGGCTTGCTCTGTATGCCACGGAACAAACTGGTCTAGTAAAAACAGGGACAATCCTTCATTTTAATTTCAAGTTCAATGTTGGTCACAATCTTGGCCTGTGAAGCATTCCGTTGCTTGCCTTGAGTAGATAATTGGGATGGTGAAGAGATTAAAAAGAGACTAGAATGTATAGTTTACCTCTTTATATCAAGTTCTTTGATTGTGTTATTGACATAGTTAGCCAAGTTCACATCCAATGCAGCTGGGCGGCAACCTTCATAGTTATCAGCAGGTATATCAGTGCGAAAAGCCTTAAAGTTGCTCAAACAATCCCTTGTTATAACTTTTTCAGCTGAAACACAAAATGTTATGCTAAAGAATGCAAGTTTTCAAATTATTAAATATTTGCATTTGTTTTTATTTTATCTCATATAAATAGAAATAAACTTTTTGATATTACCTCCTTTCCTTTCAATTAGTTTCACACAAATATCTTCAGGATCAGGGCAAGGGTTACCCAAATATCCCATCCCACGCCAGTTAAACGGTTCCTTACAGCCAGGCGTAGCTGATGTGCACTGATAGCACCATAACGCCAGACCTGTAAACACAACTCTCAACTCGTTAGAGTGAACCTCGATGGGTGTAAAATCAAACAGTACCCTTCTTAGGGCAGTTTTATGTATCAATAGGAGTTAGGAACAAACCACACCCTTATAGACAATACCTGAACTCACCTTCACAGAAAAGAAACGCAAAAATAAACAATATAAGATAATTCATGTTAAACTTGATATTAAAACCCACAAAATCAATCGAATTTATAACAAAACAGAGTAAAACCAATATAAAATTCAAACAAAATCAGAGACCGACACCGAGCAACATTGAGGCACCAACCAAGGTAGGTAGGTAAATAATAATAATGTCATAATGTCATGTCATCCGTCATTTTCTGTCAAATGTGAAAGGAAATGACAACTTGTGTCAAAGTATAGAGCTGCCATAGATATAATATATATAACTTAAACCTAAAATAGGTTTATAATTTGTTTGTCTTTATCTTGTCATCCTTACATTTCTACTAGTTCGAAAGAGATAATATAAGTCCATTTTAACTAAAGAAAGAGTAATAAAACTTTTTTATGATTATGGCCGTTAGAGTGTAAGAGAGAGAGAGAGAGAAATATTAAGCCTCAGGGCCTCTTCCACATTAGGAGAAGGCGTTCCTATCATTGCATCCTGCAGAGTTAGTATCTCAAGTTCATCAAAATCCTCCACCCGGGCGAGGCGGGCTGCTGTCATTAGTACTGTAAACAAAAAGTTTATTTTCATAAATATAACATTTATTAAATTAACATTTTTGAAGTTTTAATAATTTAACAAGTACCTAATTGTATTGTATTGTATTCTTGTATATTTAGGTTTATGATAGCTGAGGGGTACTTATGTGTTACTTTTCCTTTTCAATAAAGCACCAATTTAATAATGCAAGCAGGCATCAGTGTCCGCTAAAAGTTATCTTCATCATCTTCTACAGGTTTTACTTCTGGCGGGAACACCGCGTCTCTTAGCATTTGTAAATCTTCTTGGTTCAAATCAATACACATCGTACCCACTATATCTTCAATACCAAGCGTACCATCATTACTCAAATCAACCTCTTTAATCAAATTATTTACAGGTTTTTCGGCCATTTTGTGTCCCTGCTTCAGCATAACTTCTCTGAAAAATTCACGATCTACCATACCCGTCTTGTCAGGGTCCATAACACAAAGAGCAATTCGTAGCTCCTCTTCTACAGGCATGTCTCTCTGTCGAAGTCTCACCATTTTTAAGAACTGTTCGTACGAGATATGTCCTTTTGGATGTGGCGGTCTGACACAATACGCTATCAGTTCCTGCAGTTGTTCCGGAGTATATGTCATGAGATTAAGAGATTTGAGCATGTAAACCAATTCTTTCTCAGTAATATAGTTATCTATATCAGTGTACGCTGGAGTGTAGTCTTGAAAATATGCCCAAAGTTCTTCTACTTCTGCTAATTGATCGTGTCGTAGTTCAAAAGGTTCTTTTAACAGTTCTTTAGAGTCGCTAAATTCAAAAGGAGCTGCAGGGTCAGGAGGTGGTTCTTCAACATAGGCTTCTTCTTCTTCAACTACTTCGTCTTGTGGTTGTTGCTCAGGTTCTTTTTTTTCTTCTTGAGTTTTTTCTTCACCTTCACCTAAATGCTCCTCTCCTTCCCCCATAAGTTCTTCGCCCTCAAGACGTTCTCCTTCACGCTGTTCACCTTCAATATGCTCTCCTCCTACTTGTTCTCCTTCAACATGTTCCCCCGCAAGTTGTTCCCCTTCAACATGTTCCCCCGCAAGTTGTTCCCCTTCAACATGTTCGCCTACTGCGTGCTCTCCTTCCACGTGTTCACCTTCTCCATGTTCTCCATCTCCTGCCTCGGTCCCTTCAGTTGTCGTTTTATCACCTCCTTCTATATCAACGCCTTCTGGAACTTCACCTTCTGTACCTACTTCAGGTTTTTCAGATTTAGCTTCATCCGCGCCTTCTTCTTTCGGTTTCTCTTCCTCTTCAGCAGTTGGGACATTTTCCGACGCATCTCCCATTTTCACGAAAATTTTGAGTACCAATTCACTTAACCTATATTAAACTAAACAATTATCGCCACATCGAGGCTTACCGAATTGTGTTCGAAGTAGGGTTATTAGATTTTCTGTTATTTTGTCGTATATGTGGAGACTTTCAAGTGATACATAATCCAAAACGTCTACAATATTTACAAAAAAATCATAGCGTACATTATCTACAAAACTTAACATTGAAATAACTTTAAAAACATTTATTGAACTGATTAACACGAAAATATATAAAATGTCAAAACGTATTTTTTAAGGTTTAAGCGGTTACATGCTCTTTGGTTTTGCGTTTAGAAATTTTTTTTTCTGTTGGAGGTTTTATTGAAAGAGAATAAAATAACCACAGATAATATGATACTATACTAGATAATACCTATACATAGGTATTAAAATCACGCTTACGCTATTAGTTATGATAAACTTTTTTATTTGTCGTGAGCCTTAATGACCTCATTTTTAGCCTGCATTATTGGGTTCTCACTCTTCTATCCATATAATATCTGCATATTTTGATTTAGATACCTACGTACTGATAATTATATACAACGTTACAAGTAACTAAATAGGCGGACGAACTCATAGAAATCCTAACTACGGAGTAGGCTCTTATGTACATATTTTAGTGTTTACGAGTTGTACGATCAACAACAGCTATTCGATTGGAAAACGATATCTTTTTGTTTTTTGACGTGACAACGTCTTAAATTAGGTTGCGGCTGGGAGGCACTTATGAAAAAGTGTAACGCTCGGTAACGTTACGATGAGTCACCGAACGAGAGAGAGGCCCGCCGAATGCCTTGCGTCTCTCTCCCACTCAACTATGTTTCATCCTTCTTCCTACTATACGAATGAATATTCACATTAAAATTATTTTACCACTCAAAGTCGTTGTCACGTAAAACTTTCGCCCGTATACCGAATTTACAGGCAACCAATTTTTTTTTTTATCAAAAGATACCTTGCTAATCGGTCGCTTAACCCGTAAAACCTAGCTGCCGATGCGACCTTCTGACACCATCACTTTCATAAATCACGTGCTTTCCTCCTGCTAGATGCGCTCTACGGGCATCTCTATACAATTTGTGGCTATACGGTTGAAGAGCGCGCCAACCGCGGACACTAGTTTCTACTCGCGCCCGTAGCTATAGTGGATTTGGCGGGAAATTAAAAAAAAAACAAGTTATTTTGAATTTCGTGAGTGTGATTTTGATCTTGAGAAGGAAAGATTCCTGATACTGGTGTTTTGTTAGTGTTATTGAAAATGGTAAGTATAACCATGATTAATTGTATTTACGTAGAACATCGGCAATTGTTTTGTATCATCTAATTCCAAACCAAACAAATTGATCAGAGATGGTATTAAATGGTTTTCTGTGGGATTTAATTTCTTTCAAACTGTAAAAATTAGCAGTTTACTGCTTCTCCTGGAATCCCAAAATTATTACCACAAAAATAAAATAAAGATTATTTACATAGCGAGCCTCCTCTACAGCATCATACATAAATTTGTAAAGCTCCCTCTGCTTTTCTCACACGACTGAAATTCGAGTTATATAATATAAACTATATTACTATATTATATATATATATATAAACTATACTAAAATATCTGCTTAAAATTTTGCTCGCAACTTGTCCTCTATTATGATAGGGGAAGATTCATACAGAGATGGTACTAGCAGGTACCCACTCCCAAAGATTATCCTTACAGACATAATGTAGAGTGATTGTACCAAACACTTCAACCTTTTTTATTGTCCCACTCCTGGTGTTCTCTCAAGTACCATACGAATGGAGAGAGCTTAAACCTTAATCCACACACGCTGGCCAAGTGGTGGATGTCACATGTGCTCGAATAAATAGTTCTTACGTTTTTAGACATACCTGTTTCCTCACGATGTTTTCCTTCACCGATACTCAGCAGCGACATTGAATCAATTCACACAAATATGTGAGACCACTATAAAAAGATTTTAAATATTAATATCCGTAGCTCTTATTTTAGAGCAATTTTGGAGCAGCGGTGGCGCAGCGGTATCAGCCTCGCCTTTGAAATATAAGGCCGCGGATTCGATTCCCAGTCATGCCCACATGTCTTACATGTCTTTGTGTGAATTTTTTCATCACCTCTGCTCAAAATCGGTGTAGGAAAACATCTTGAGGAAACCGGCATATCTAAGAAGAACTAATTATTCAAAGACATGTGACATCCACTAACGCGCACTTGGCCAGCGCAGCGTTTATAGAACTCTCCCAACTCGTAAAATAGTTGAGAGAAGACTCTTGCACAGCAGTAGGGAAAAGGGTAGAAAAGGGATGAAGTGATTTGTTTAAGATAATTTAAGCCCATTTTGTGGGACACTGCGTCGGGCGGCGCGACTGGCGATTTTGTAGTACATTGCCCAGCGTTTACACACTTCTAAAGCAAATACGCAATGAACGATGAAATCGCAAAACGCGCCGCCCGACGCCATGTCCCGCCGTGGCCATAGCGTTATACGGGATATTATGCATGCTTTCTTTAGTGGTTATACGTCAGCATACGTTTCGGGGTTGCAGCTCATTTCTGAAACCCCGCTTACGAATGCGTTGACTAGCCTATATATAGAAAAACTAGTACTTTACATTAGTTTTAGTTTAAAAATCAGGGAAAGCCACACGAGCGTTATTGTCACGGCCGAGGTTTATTAAGAAGTCGTCTTCAACGCCATTGGTCGATTTTTCTATGATCGATTCTTGAAACCTTCTCTGATTGGCCGTTGCTTGGCGCCATGAGTTCAAAGAAGGAATTTAAGGAAAGGGAGGGAAAATAAGGAAGGCAAGCCAGAACAGATGGTATAGTGGTTAGTGACCCTGACAAATCTTTCCCACCCAGGACAAACTTTGTGCGAAAAGCACGATTGTTTGTTCAGTGTCTGGGTGTAATTTTATAATATGCATGTATTTACAAAAAAAATGTATTTAGGTAGTAACTATATAGTAATTTTGACGAGCCGGTGGCGTGGTAGGTAAGATACATGCTTTTCACGCCGCAGGTCGTGGGTTCGATTCCCTCCCGAGGCAACATTTGTTTAAATATGTCTGCTTGTCTCGTGTCTGGGTGTAATTATCAATATTTAAGTATATATTTACAAAAGAAAAGTATTATATGTAGTATATTACCAGTTATATGGTTTCCATAGTACAAGCTCTGCTTAGTTTGGGATCAGATGACCTATATCCGTTCCTAGTACCCATAACACAAACAAATATAATTGCTTAATTTAGGACTAGATGACGCTGTGTGTATGTGTGAAAATTTTATTATAATTATTATTACACATTATCAGTGGCGAAGAGTCCATACAAGCCGATTGCAATCGCCTTCCCTTTAGGAAATGGTCAATATCACACGTACTTATATTGTAACGCCTAAAAGTGTAACGCCTAAAAGTTTTAAATAGCAACAAAAATAGGTATGGCATTAATTGTAAGAATTATCAATAACGGTAGTAAAGAGATATTATTTTCTTAATGTAAGAAGTTTTTTGCTCCGGTTTCTCTTTTTCAGACTTCCACCCTTCGCCACTGACATCTATTATGGCACACACTTTAGCAGCACCTCATAAATTCATTTCATGCAACTTAGTAATTTCTTAAGCTAGAATCCATTATAGATAAATAATAAATAAACCACATGTTCTTGAGTATGAAGCAATGAAAAATGTGTTTGATTACATTTCAACATAGATAAAACTTGAAGTGTTTATAGAACTTTGAATTGCACTTACTCAAGTACCTACTTAACTCTATTTATTATTACTTTCACGTGGAATTTCTTGCAAGATTAAAATACATAACTCACTAAAATTAATGCATTGTGTTGTTACTTACAAAACTAAACACATATTTGACAACCTATCCTACCTAGACGATTTTCCCTAGAACATGACGACCGTCAAACGATCAGATGAAGTTACGACGAACACAACCCCTAAGCGCGAAAGTGTCTTCTGTATGGCATTTAATTTTATCATAAGTATTTAATAAACTGCCCTTATCACAATTTAAAATTAAGCTTCGAATTTTTATATTTAGTAAAGTTTATTACAATGTCGTAGATTTTTTTAATGAAAAAGACTTTCCTCTTCAGAATAACAAGATTAAGTCCAGGTTATTAAGTACTTAGTGTACCTATGTTTTATTAAATTTTTTGACATAGGTACTTCAATTTTTTGACATCTGTATTATAAACCCTATAATTTTATTTCTTTATACTTACCTATATAATAATATGCTAGACATTATGTTTGCCAAATATTATTTATATTTCTTGAACTTGATTAATGTACTTATTTTTTGCACTTGTTTGACTATTCTGTACCCATATTTGCAAAATAAATTATCTTTTATCTTTATATACCTACCAAAAATTAATTTATTTTAAAAATGGCTTATATGTATATTCTCTGCCTATTTACCAATGTTACAACAATATAAATCGTCTCTCACGGTCCATTCCCAACCTGCATGCATCGTATGATGGGATAAACCTGCAAATAGTTGTTGGTGCGATGGCGGCCCCAGATGCTGGTCTACGACTTCCTAGGCCTACCTTTTAGGCTGCCAAGGGTGTAACTAGTTTAATAAATCTATGGGTAACTGAATCCGTTTGTCAGTTACGCCTCTCACAAAAATGTCTTATTAGCTTTAGAATAAATTGTGTCAGAGGAAAGTACATAAGAACATCCTACCTACCTAGGATGTCATTTCATAATAATTAAATTAGATATTGTAATATCACCATACTATCACTTAACAGGACACGTCCCTTCACTAACCTAGACGGTTTAAAACTAACTAGAATACCTAATGACTGAAAAAAAACGACTTAGGTAGTTTACAAAAAGGTACAGACTTTATAGGATAATGTTCAAAAGTTATAAATACGATTTCAACTAGAGTCTTCATAAAATACAAATTTCAATATAAATTTTTATTGATTAATATTTCAATTGCATTCTTTGCATGTGAAAAGAAACTTAGGAGCTCAGCTGTAGTACTTAGCCAAATATTTGTGTTGTAGTGCTTACTCACCGCCGCGGTAGTAGCGGCGGCGGCGGCGCGCGGTGGCGATGCAGTGGTAGATCTATCTACAAAACTCATCTTACAATTTTTTTAAGCCCAATCCGAAATCCGATCTTAGATCGCGCCTACCACAGTGTGACATAAAAGATTAGAACTCTGGAACTTTGGTAACAAAATTTTTAGTCTTTTAAGTAAGAGATTGACTACCTTCTACCATAGAAAAATCTTATGTATCTATGCTCCTACCTAAAACTAGGTACTCAATCTGTTTGTATTCAAAGTACCTACTTAATAGTTTATGAATCGTTAATTGGACTGTAAACATAATTCAATGCAATACCTAATTATATACTCAAATAAAACACCTAAAGGTATTGTAAATAAAACACCGAAAACCCATTAAATTATTTGATTTAAATTAACTAATTACCTCAATGGACCCGGAGCCGCATGTTCGCCTTAAAGACGAAGGTCTGTTGGATTTGTCTAGGTAACCGAAGATGTGTCGTGAATAAGAAAAATAAAAAAAATATTTTTGTACGAATATGTTTCTTTTAGTTTGTGTTCTGGCTCTACCTTCTCGTAAATAGATAATAGGTACTTACATAAGTTTCCTCCTCCTCCCATAGTTTCTTCATTGCTAAAGGTCGTGATCCCCCAACATGGAGTAATCTTTGTCTTAACAATTTTTCACCATCTATTTCGATCTTCGTGTAGATTGGTGTTTAGCGTAGAGCGGATTTGGTCCGACCACAGAGCAGCCTAATGCCCAAAATCCCTTTGGAGGATTTTGATGATCTGTGGGTCCGACTATCTAGTGGAATCACCTCTCGGGAGTTTACCCTCAACTTTACCTGTTACCATCAGATATTTGAAGTTATATCCGTCTTTCCTGGCTATATGACCAAAATACTCAAGGAATCTCCGTAAACAGTGAGTAGAGAGCCTGGTTTTGATTTTGCTTTCCCGTAGAATGGACCCGTTAGTGCAGAAAGTAGTCAGCAGGTATCCGACGCATTTTCCTCCGGCATCACATCTTGAAGGCTCCGACGGGCCGGTGGTGTGATCGGCAAGATACTCACTTTTCACACCGCAAATCATAGGTTCGATTCCCACCCGTGACAAACATTTGTGTGACGAACATGTCTATTTGTATCAAGTCTGGGTGTAAATATCTATTTTATATATTTACAAAAGAAAAGTAGTATATGTATAGTATGCACCAGTTGTCTGGTTTCCATAACACAAGCTCTGCTTAGCTTGGACCAGATGACCGTGTGTTTATATCCCGAAATATCATTATTATTCTATGCGATATCGATCACCCTTACTCATTGTCCATGTTTCTGATTCATAGGTGGTTATATATATAGAAATTATTACCCAAGCATAGGATGTGGTTCTTACATAACTTTTTACCTTACATTAAGTTAGGTTACAGAGGTTCGTAACCAATTGTTTTTCAATGGTTTTGTTGGGCAGGTCAAGACAATTATTATTACCTACTGCTTAACGAATGTTTTCATCATAATTTAACAAGTTCCTATTCATTCAAACTTGCACACTTTATTTGCTTTGTTAATTTTATGACAAGCTTGCAAACACCGAAATTACTGCAAAAAATTTCAAAAATGGATATATGTAATGTACAAAAGTAGCATTTTTTTTAAATAACTGCATATTAAAATGTAGGTAGTGCTTTTTTGAAAAATCTGCATACATAGCGCTCTCATACCCGAAGGTGTAAGCAGAGGCGAATATCACCCAATTTTCACCGGCTATGAGAGTCTATTGCCCTTCATCGGGCACAATTCCAAACTTCGAGTTGTTACTAAAATTTTCTGAATCTTTAATGGAAGTCGGAACCTCGCGATTAATAAGTGCTCCCACAAAACACAATTTGCTATGCATACCTACTTAATTGAAAATCTTGCCGATTAATCATTCGGAATAAATAACTTATCTCCACAATCGATCACCTATCAAATAACAATTCTGATGAATTGCCAAAATCGTGATTTCCTTTGGTTTATTAAACGATAAAGTGAATAGGCTGTTAAGAAGATTTATTAGCCATCAATTTTAGTAAAGTGATATTGTTTGTTTAAAACAGGATCGATATACGTGAAGGTCGCTTGCGCAATAAATTGAACGAATATTCCCATTGTTGGATTGACGCCGCTCACGATGTACTGTTGACTATTGCTCCACTTCCTAAGCTATAGATCCCTTTTACTAAAGACCTTCTCTAACTTAATTTAATCCTTACACCCACAACTAGGTGAAGGCGTAGTTTAGCGATGCAATGAACTGCAACAGTCACATTCATGTGTATATCACTGTTCAATAAGTTTATTTATCCGAGGAACATAGGTAGTAATACTTACTTGTGTCACACTTTAAAGCGATGACACGGCAAGGTATGGTGGGTACTATAAAAAATGAAACCTCTGGTGAACAAGGTTTCATTTTTTAACTTGAGTTCATAAAATGGTCGATTATTGTACATTCATGGCTAAATATAAACTCCTAGGTATATAATGTGTACCCGCCAGGACGAATTGTTTCTCACGGTGACTTATCAGTTGCTATGTTCTCGTTAACTTTCACAGTACATTTTTTTTAATTACGTACATTTCTTGTATATTTTATCGATAAAGGTTTTAACTTATTAGGTACTTTGTAATGTCACCGCTGTAAATTATGACACCTTACCTAAGCAAAGAACTCGAACTTACACTGAGTAATAGATACATAGCAGATCGTTCAAGCCAGTATTACCCGAAGGTGTAAAAAAATTAATGTTAATATCATTCACTTTTCGGCACCGTAGGTAAAACGTATTGAGGTTTACAGGGCAGGATGTTTTAAGAATTTCCTGCGAACTTATTTTAGTTACCTTTGTTTTGCTTGACCCAGGATTTAAACCAAGGGTCTGGCGGTTATTCAACAAACACGCTTCTATAGGCTGACTGTTTAACTCGCGTATAGCCATCTGAGATACAAAGTCATAAAACATTATGTAAACCTCTTATAGAACTATTTAACCACAGATAAAACTAATGTAAGACTATTCGTCACTAATATCCATATCGCTTGAATCATCATCACTGTCTGTGCAGCTTGAGGAGTCAGAATCTAGGTGATAGGCGATACGCGAGTTAAACGGTCGGCCTATAGAACCATAAGTTTATTATAAACCCTTTCTTTATTTGTGACTTCGCTTTACAACACGTACGTTAATACGATGATATTCATAATAAGATTCTTAATCGACTTCTTGCTAATGCTTTTAGATACTCAACAAAAATAGGCCTCAACTTTTATAGTCATTGTGAGACACTAATATAATGTAAAGGTAAATCATAGTGCCTATGTAAACGCACTATTTTTCCTTTTGGGCCTATGACAAATATTTTCAACACAACGCCTACGTTACCATCTCAGCAGAATAAGCAATTTGTAACGGTCGTCAGCCACTCGCTGTATTGCATACGATATTATATAGTACGCATTGTAAGTATAAAATAATAAATGGGCCTTCCATCTAAGTATGTTTAGGTAGATCATTTTCCTGTACATATACTTATTTCTCAATCTAAAAGCTATTTAAGAAGTAGATAGGGACAATTAAATACATAGCCCACAATTGCATGTAATAGATAAAATTTAAGTATACCTATACATAAGTACCGAGCAGCGGTAGCACAGCGGCAGCGCAGCGGTTTGGGCTTCGCCTTACAAAAATAAGGCCGCGAGTTCGAATCCTGGTCGTGCCCACACATATGTGTGAATTGTTTCATCTCCGCTGCTCTATATCGGTGAAGGAAAACATCGTGAGGAAACCGGCATATCTAAGAACTAATCATTCGAAAACATGTGACATCCACCAACTCGCATTTGGCCAGCGTGTGTGGATTAAGGCCTAAACTCTCTCGACTCATAAGATAGTTGAGAGAAGACCCGTGCCCAGCTGTGGGACACTAAAAAAGGTTGAAGTGTATATACCTATGTTACTTACGTTGAATCTATGTTCTAACTCCTCCAAGTTCCATAAAGGTAGAGAACGTAGTACCTATCACTTATCAGTAGTTATCAGGGACAAATCACAGCGATCACATAGGAGGCTTAATCTTAGAACTAAACATTTGAGGAAATGTCACATTCACCAACCCGTGCATTAAGACGAACTCCCTTAACTCATATGATAACAGAAGATCTATATGAAGCAGTGAGACTTAAGGGCTGTCGTTACTATTTTATTATGGTTTCATAATATACAACTTACAACTCTGGTATACAGCAGTCAGCACTAAAACTAATAAATCAAAGCCTCACTTACAGCGAGCACGTGATTAAATTTCGTGATGTGCGCAAGTTGCTTTGTTTGTAACTTCACAAACGTGACAAAATGTAAGCTTGTTCTACTTCGTAAAGCTACCAACTAATGTAGGTACAGTTGAGGACATCATTATACCTTATTTTGTATTGAAAAAGAAAATACTTTCTTTTTGAGACGCGAGTCTACATTAAAATAGTCTAATTTGTTTTCTTACCGTTCAGTGAATAACTGGCATCTACTGAGAAACACTGACAAAAAACTCAGTAGACTTTTTTCTTTGTTAAATGAAGTACTTATATTTATAACATTTTGTTTAGTATGTTGTATTAGAGTGACTTAATTACAAGCGTTGTTACCCATTAGATAGTCTGATATATTAATATACGCTTCCTTACGTAAATTTTATAATAATTTTAGATTTGTTAATAGACATTTTCTAATATTATAATATACATATACGTACATATAACATACATATTATAACATATAACAAACTAATATTATATTATCTCGTATTAATAGACATACATAGCACTCACGCCTATATTACTCAAAAGTGTAGGCAGAGGTAAATATCATCCACATATTGCTGGCTATGTTTAGGTCCCATATAAGAATGGTTCATGTCCCGAATTCAAGTTACTACTAAGATTAACTTGAACTATCTGTTTTTGTCTATCAATATAGATCTTTGATCTAGATAACTCTAAATTAAAAATTTAATAACCGCTGGTCGCCATCAGGACATTTTGGTTTAAAGTCAGGACTATACCAATATAACAGCACCTACTTAATTGTGATATGCACTGAAAACAAGGTTAATAAAACCGGCCCAGTGAAACGATTAGAGATCGTTTTCAGTACTGGCGCTTCAATTTTAAAACATAGGTCTTTAACAGAACTCTTTAAAAACTAAGGACAATATAAACTATCTAGGACACAATAAAAAGCAGGACATGTCTTGGGAAAACAGGACGGTTGGTAACTAAGGACAATATAAACTATCTAGGACACAATAAAAAGCAGGACATGTCTTGGGAAAACAGGACGGTTGGTAACCCTAATTTAATAGATACACAAGAGAGTGTATATAGTTCTTAAGTATCGATAACGCTATGTCATAACATAAACGACGCTAATTAGAAATTACTATGTTTACAGTCAACACAACCTACCAACTACCTACCAATAGAAAAAGTGTCAGACTACATTTACTTAGGACAGACAATATCCCACAAAGACCAAACCACTAAGGAAATTGAACGAAGAATAGGCAATGGATGAAAAAAATATTGGTCGTAACAAAAGTGGAAATGGACTGGCCACATGATGCGCGATCCGCAGAAGTGGTGCAAGGTTGTCGCTGACTGATACCCCAGGGATGGCAAAAGAAGTAGAGGACGCCAACAAACAAGATGGGAAGACGACCTAAAACTCACGGCTGGACAACATTGGATGAGGGTAGCACGTGACAGATCCCAATGGAGGATGTTAGAGGAGGCCTGCCAAGAGGCACACTGAACTTTGGGACATACTTTAACTAAGAACAGGAATAATACCTAAAATGCAAAGTTCAGAATGAAAATGCTTATTATTATTATGTTTACAGTCACGTTTAGGATTCTTCTTTATTGTTTGATAGCTACCTTCACAATGAATTGGTTATTTATCTGACCAAGTACGGGTTGGCGGATTCATGATATTTTCATTAGCCGATGTTGAGCAGCGTCGATGAAACAATTTACACATTTTATGTGGTGGCTATAACCTTATATTTCAAAGACGAGTTAATAATAATTACGTCAGTCATAAATCCTTTTCTAACAGTGAGACATAATCAATACTCAATACTCAATACTTTATTTGCTTATTCCACAATGTTTTGGGTTGGTAGTATAAATGATACAAAATAATATGTCACAATTATGGACCCTTTAGGGCACAGCAAATTACGAGAGGTGAAAATACTTTCTTATAAAATAATAAAAATTAAATTATTTTTTTTTGTAAGTAATTGAAAAAGGAATTAGTTTCAACCAGTCAAAAGCAATGTTTGTTGATTTTTCCAAGAACAAAAGACATCAACAAGCGGCACTTTATAATCTTAGATTCATGATTAATGTTTCGGTCATTTCAGCCCATGTCTAACACGAATAGCCAGGTATAACTACGCTAAATATGTTTGTTGCGTGGTCTAATACTATCAATTCTTTTTTTTCAGACAAAACGTTCGAAAATTGAGTAAATAATAGTAGAGAATTATTAAATGTTCCGCCGGTAAAATAATTTAATGGTTTTGTCTATAAAACACTAGGTACTAATTACAAATCTAAGTGAAATTATCTTAAGTAATACCTAACTTCATTTAAGAGCTATTAACTAGTTAAATATTCCTTAGTTGATAAGTTCAATGCGAAAAGCATAACTTTGCTTAGACGGATGTTATTAATTAAATACTTGTAAATACTTCTTTTGTTTTCAAAGTTTACAATTCACCTTGAATTCACATATATCTATATAGTTTTATACGACTCTTTTGGTCTCGTTTCGATTCGACAGAACTATTTGTTATCATGGTAAGGTCACGGTCGGTAATGAGCCAATTTCGACATTATGGAGCGCCATTGAAATGTATTGTAGTCGCAAAATGAACATTAGTGTACAATGAATAGTCGACGGTAATGAGAAACGAATGATACAGCTCACGATGTTCAAAAGCTGGGGCAATGCACTCGTGTTAAAGGGTTTCTGTCGGTTCCGAGAGAATCTTAAAATGTAACATAGCAAATTAGGTACCTAAGTTAATATGTCAGTTCATTACCTTCCAACATTATTACCTTTCTTCAGGGCAGTTATATAAAAACTATTTCATGTCCCTCCCTGGGTCTATTGATAATTCTCCAGCATGCACCGCTGACATACACATTGAGCACATTGCCGCACATTGAGTGAGTTCACAAAAGCCACATATTGTATTTTATGTACAAACGTATCGTTATGTAGGTTTTTAAAATTAATATAGGTAGTTATAAGTAATGTCTGCGTACATTGAATTAGTAAGAAACTGTAACAATGGTTGTATTAGGTAAATAAATAAATAAAAAATAAAAAAAAATATCCACCTGTAGACTAACAAAGTTACAATGATATCGGACTCGCATTTGAAATATAGTTCAGGGATTCAATCCTCAGCCCAGATCTGAATCCCAGTGTAAATTCCTAACAGACGCTTGCGTACGTTTCGTCATAGCAGGCCTAATTCAGACGACATTCATTGTGATGCAACAACGCTGCGTGAGAGCACGCTGTTGTACGGATAAATGGACCGACAGTAGGTAATCTTACACTACCCTACAATCAACCAAAACGCCATTAAACCAACTCATTGCATAGGTTTAAGTATGTCAGTAACACAGTATGTGGTACCTACCTAACTATAACAACCTAAGCTAACAAGACTATAGATTACCTACTTAAGTATAACAATGTGTACAAAAGTATTATCTATCTTCTAACATAGTATTATTTATCTGTGCTTATAACTAAATAAACAAAGGTTCAATGTAGCCAGGTAATTTCTATCTCAGGAATATTATAGACGTTTTTAAAATTAAAGGTAAATGGAAAGTAAAAGTAAAGGAGAGTCTAGTCTCTTTTCATCTTCTTCCTTATTAAAGCCCTTACAACATGGCAATAAAAATCTTTAATAAACTTCCAAAACACATCAAACAAGAAACTAAACTCAACAGCTTTAATAACAAGTTAAAAGCATTTTTACTTGAAAAATGTTTCTACACAGTCGAAGAATACTTAAATGACACTCATAAATTTTAAATTAATAAATAATGCCAACTGATAATAATACCTAATTAAAATTTAATGACAAGAATAATTCAATAAAACTATCACAAACCATATAATGTGACAATAACAAACTAATTAAATTAATAGACTCGAAATTCGTAATAATTATGTCATGACTTTATATTGTATAAATTAAACTTCTTTTATAAACTTGTAAACTTTCGCGTTGCATTGTTATCTTATGTTGTTTTATCTTTCTTTTGTATGTTGCTATACCCTAATCGGGTGTCATGTTGAAACTTTGTAACTTATTTGTTAAACATCTGTACCTACACATGAATGCAATTATGGAAAAATATACAATTATACCAAATTCAGGCTAACGTTCTTGCGCGAAGTAATATACCAACGCCCCAATGGTGTGCTGCTAGGGTGCTCACCCTCATTGGCTCGTTTTGGTGCACGCGCGGACTTAGCCTCGGTTTGGCTGAAAGCAAGTCCCAGATACGTAAACCTACAGGTACCTACTGCTAAGTTGACCCCATGTTATTATCTACCAAAACAAATTAATAAACTGATAATTTTTTACACACCCATCAGTTGTTATGTCATTCTTCTCTAAGCTACGATGCCTGTTTCTTATTAAAGATATGCAACATGATGTAACTTTACTTCGTTAGCGATAGTATCAAACAAACAGTTGTACAAAATAAATACCTCCATAATGAGGTAACCGGCACATCTTGGAACTAATCATTCGTGAATTGTCCCATAATTTGCCTCAGGCCAGCGTACGGTTAAGAACCACGATTACTGTAAAATATCATATTGACCTTCCCCTGATCCAAGTAGCGTTTTGTTTTTATTTTTTCTCCTATCCAACGATCTACACATCCCTAGATATGTAAAGTTCGCTGAACAGGCAAATCTTTTAAACGAATCTCCGTAGCTGCGAGGTAGAGAGATAAATGTCCACTTTTTGAAACACGGTTTTTCGTTGATTTAGACATATTCCTACATAAATGTCATTTAGAAACCCAAATAAACGAGTTTAATAAAAAGTGGATCTGCTACTCATTACCTTTCAGCTACCTACGGTATTGTTTAGTAGCCGCGTCTCAGAACTTGGCACAGGTCATGGGAAAGTAGTTTATACTCTCTGTTGATGTTAAGCTGTCTGTAGTTACTTATTTTTTTAAACTTTAATAGGTTTGCTGGTTTGCGCTTGACCAACTTGCCTGATGTGAAGCAATGTTGCAGTCTACGATGGAACGCGCATACCTAATAAATACCGATTCACTTGTGACTTGAAGACAGGTAGATTATAGCTATCGGGAAACAAGAGATGCCGGCAACGAATTCCACAACTTGGCAGTTCGCACAATAAAAGTGGAGGCAAAGAGCTTGCTCATGTGACGTTTTTCATTTCAGAATAGTTCAAGCTTTTCGAAGATCATTCTCACAATCATTGTAGTACTAGAGTTGATTGCACAGATATTGGCAGGAACACGCTTCACTTCGCACGTGAGCATCAACACCCCAACACGCAGCATCTCGCATGGCGTCGGTGATCCTCTCCCATTGCTGGGCAAGAAGAATTATAACCGACCACCTTCTGTTCGAAGACAGACTAGTAAGTGAAATAAGGATCTCCATAAAACCTCCCCATGAGTCGACAAAGTAATGTGTCGTTTCGAATAAACTGAGTGGCATTTTTGCCTTCATGGTGTTTTTCAAACGCGCTGCTAGTGGCGCTATAGATTTTTCTTCGTTATTCATAAAGTTTTACCACATCTATGAGCTCGTAAAGTATTGTTTGACAAAGGGTTATCTTACTCTTAACGAACCTAACTACTTATTGTTATTACGGTAAAACACTTCACGATTACAACTAAACTGTCACTCAGCCCTCGGCGTAAAGTTTATAGCAATCGACGCGTTTACTTATGTACATATTTACTTACTCTTTCCTAACGCGTGTTGTACCTACTTCCTGATGCCTAAAATCTAATAAATTGTACACACAGTGTGATAATATGATGTAACAAACGTCAGCGAAGGTACCTTAGGTACCAACTTAATCGATGAGAAAGTGTACACATATAGATTTCGTAATTTGTCAACAAATGTTATTAACCCGTGCCCAGCTGTGGGACACTAGAAAGCAGTGCCGGATTAAGCAAGCGCGGGGCTCGTCGCAAATCATATACTTACTTGTTCCGCTGTAGGCTCTAAGAAAAAGTGGTTAATTTAGTAATTACTACAAAGATTGCGGATAGTTTTATCTCAGGAATATTTATCATGTTTTAAGGTTTTAACAATGAAAATCAGTCAATACATAAATAAAAAGATAGTAAGCAATTTGTGGCATATTACAGAGAGCTGATTAGCTCTCTGTATCCTACAAATTAGCAGTTGTCGCTTGCGTGTCGCGTACCTACTAATAAAGCTAGTAATGTTTTAGGTACTCTGAACAGAACAACTTACTTTAATGCCTTAGGAAGGTTTCATGTTTGGGAGGTTCTTATACGCGGGGCCCGTAGTTAATGCTACTCTTGCTATTACGTGGCTATTCTGGCACTGTTAAAAGAGGTTGGAGCATAGAAGAATAATCTTATTTATCTACGGTTGGAGTGAACTAGAACAGTACCTACTACGTATTTATTAATGCATTATTCCAATATTATAACATCCTTATAGCTAAACTAGATACATAGCTTAAGATTAGATACTTTTATTATTTAATTTCTTTATCTTCCAGAGCCAAGACTATCTCGAGTGATCGGGTATCCACAAATAAAGCCCGCCGTACCATTTACTGACGAAGACCACTTCTATGAAAACTCCTTGAATTCATCACCATGGAACTTTAACAGCAACATAGGTAACGAACTACCTTGTAATATAAGTACCTATACACTGTAAACTTAATTAGATTTCTGTTTTTGTCAGCTTTATAGTCAAAGACCGCCGATTTGTAATTCAAATGTCTACCTACATGTGTCCCTACCTATTTAAAAAAAATCATAGTTGATCACAACATAAGAGAAATCTTAAGAGTAATACATGCGATAAGGGTTTTGGTTAATCAAGTGCTTTAACTAAAAGGTACGATGATATTTTAATTGGTGAACCGCTTTGTGACCTACTAACATTGGTAGAGTTAATACAAATCGCATGAATTTGAACTGACAACCCGCACAATAACATTATTATCTGAGTGTGTGACTCAACAATTAAAATTTCATGGTATGTACCTATTGCACACACATTGGTAAAAAACTTAAAACAGCAGTTTCAGTATATTTTGTGATTTACATGCTTCTTAATTTAATATTTTGGGATCCTTAAATAATATCTATGTATAAAGCAAAATACCTAAGACAACTATTTATTTCATATTTTTCAGAAGTTGCAATTCCATTGCTACCACCCTCACCGTACAAGGTAGACTCGCCTGATCCAGAATCTTTATGGCCTGAAGGCTTGTTTCTACCGCCGTACAAACCTAGGTTTGGAGCAGCCAATCGCCGAAATGACCTATCGTCAGGTATCCATTTGATTTTACCAGAATAAAAAAGAGTAGGAAATATAAAAAAGGAAAAAGAAAAAAGAAAGTAGAAAGAACTACCCCTTTTATCTTAATTTTTTTTCAGAACCCAACGAACTCGACCCGTACTTGCTCGAGGGCTCTGAAGCTATCGCAGCAGTCAAACGATCTACTGACCACGGGATATATTACTTCCACGACATACCACATATCGAATCATTATTAGCCAATCAGGATCTAAGAATCGAAAACCATTTAAAACCTCATCGAATAGCCAGCATACGACACACTTGGCCATTTCACCGCCCCTAACTTTGAAATTTGGAAACGGAATAAGATTTAACAAAATAATGCTTTATGTATTTAAAAAAAATGTAAAAATATATTCATAAAAAAGTCATTAAAATATAATAAGTACCAACATTGCTTTTCACTTAACACTAACATTTACAAATAATATGTATATTTATAGCAAAATAGTACATTTCTATACAAAACAATCTCTTTATGAAAACTACTTTTAACATGGGATCACTTTAAAATGTATCTCATAATCATGGAAAATATTGACCAATATTTAAAAGTAGTTCAAGATGTGAATATTAAAATACTAAAACATATGTATATCATAATATGTACTAAAAATACAACGTATAATACACATCATAAGGAATGTATAGTTACTGTATAAGGTAAGGTATAAGGTACTTATCAGTCAAGATGCGGCAAACATCCTACTGTCTCATAAAATAAAGTAGAAATTACAATAGCAACAAAAACCTTGTGGAAAGTCCTAATTACCTATCCAGTTTAGCTATTATTAGATTTAGTCGTAGTTATTACAGTTAGTCAATAAGTTATTAATGTGAAACAAGTAAAAGCTTTTATCTATGAACTATGCGAGTATTCATTTGTGGTTTTAGGTAATTTAGATTTGACCACAAATCATTTAGATTATTTATGATAAACTTAATAGCTGCTAAAATTAAATATCACTAAACATTATTTAAAAAATATTGGCAGTTAAAGGGACTGCCAATTGAAGTAAAAATTGTGAACTCACAATATTTCAACCCATATTTTCTCCTAGCAAAGTGCCTAACGTGCCTCACATGTTTATTTTTCTCTTTTGATGTGTTTTTTATTCGATTCTATATGTCCTGTCTTTGTCAAATAAATGTCTTTTTTTTGTTTTTTTTCTGTTTCTTTCTAAAGAAGTTCTCATTTTTAAAAGTCCCATGCTGAGTTTGTTTGTACAAAATATGTTTGCAATAACGTCAAGAATAATGATTATTTTAAAGAATAATTTTCTTACTGTTTCCACCCCCATTTTGATGAATTTACAATGGTTTAGAATGATGGCAGTACATCTTATAGCACTTAAGTTGAATCGTTAGATATAATATATAAAAATATACATATTTGATATATTTACAGTAATATCTATCAAATACCATTCTGCTAAACATTGTGGTGGAACAATATTTTAATATACTTTAAAGTTGACAAGCAGTTTTTTATCAACAAGATATAATTACATGAAAACTAGCAGATCTTTACACATTAAGCGACATGTGACACCTTTGATATTGTTGATTTAGGCCTCAGATTCTCTCACTTAACTCTTATAGTTTGTTCACATTATTCCAGTCCAGTGCTGGACTGAACAATATCGTCTACATTATTCCAGTCTTTTTAAAGCTGTTGCACTCAATTGCAAGCTAATGAACTGTCAAATGTACAATACAATGCTGGAATGGCTGTTCACACCATTTCAATATCGCTGGAATCGGCAATTGAAATAAAAAGTAAACTGCCAATCTAGTCACTGGACTGGATTACATTCTGGAATGAGAACATTCTAGTGCCGGATTAGATTATTCTAGTAGCATTCAAGCACTGGATTTGATTGGACTGGAATGCTACTGGAATAATGTGAACTGAATTGTTACAAAACTAGACTATCAATATTAAAGACAAACAGCTAATATGAGAAATGTAAATATAAAAATATATAATACATAAATATAATTGCCATCTTAACTTATATTATCACATTTTAAATTCATGAGATTCTAATAAAGCTGTTTTAAAAATAGTATTTATAAATTGGTAGAAAAGCTGCTATTATGAGCAGAATTGTACTTATTTTATTGTTATAAGCTGCATTACATAGATCACCATTACAGAAGCACATGTAAACTTTCTTGCGGTCCCACATTGTGTATGCACATCGTTCCTCATAGTCGCTTGGAGGACGTTGCAAGCACATTCTTTGTGTCGCCGCTCCATAATCTGAAAAAATATGTTTTAACTTAAAATCCATTCCAATGAAAGTTTAAAAGTTAATATTGAACTGAGTACATAACATACTAAACTCACCATCTTATTCATTCATAAACATCTTTTATGCTAGCTAAAATAGGGTTACAATTAAAATTTCTTTGTCTTTGTCTGTCATCTTGACATTTATACTAGTAAAAAAACTAGTATAAAAACATTTTAACTACACAAGCTTACAAGATTTTCATTAATACCATTTTGTATCACTGTTCTAGTAGGTACTATAGTACCTACTAGCACAGTCTATAGTACTCTTTCTTGAGGGCTATTTACACAGGTCAATAGCTGGGACAGAACAGTAAGACAGGACAGCAAGCCACATGAAAATACATTGCACTGGATTGTCCTGAAGACAGTTGTCCCCATTGAGACAATGCTTTTCAATGTTTTGCTGTTTGGTCTTACTGTCTTGCTATTGTCCTATGGACCCCTGATCCCTAGACAATAGACATAGGCCATAGGATCAGTAGGATGACCAGCTCAACAGATATGTTTAACCTATGCAACATATCTTCTGATGTATTAACTTTACAACATTTTCTTAACTAGATAATATGTTCCTATCCAATAATATTATTGATTTGTGAAAAATTAACGTTGTAGATAAGACAGACAGACAGTTCAAAATAGTAGATTACTTGACCTATTGCATCAGTTTTTAAGTTACATGCTATTTGATCAAAGGGGTGGATCGGATCGGATCCATACCTAATTCCTTCCAGATCGTGTGGACTGCCAGTATATCCGGCACTGCTGTGGCAGACGTGTCATATGCAGTGCTGGGTAGAGTGACGGTCATTTATATATCATTTGCATTTTATTTATTTTTTCTCTATTTATTTCTAATTGTATGGGTTCAATGTTACCTGAATTAAATGAATTTTATTATTTATTTATTTAACTTTTCACAACTTCTAAAAGCTGAATCAAAAAAGTTTTTTTTATCACATGCAAGTCAAAATGACAGTTTCCAGATTTCTGCGGTGTTAGAACTTACGCGTCAATATTTATTTGGCTTTAAACCTATCAAGTTGGGTACCTAAATTTAATTAAGAAGATATATATTAAGTAATATTTGTGTTTTAAGAGTATTGCAGTATTTTGATTTTTGAATTTATTAAAAATAAAACATTGATAACCTTTAGAAATGTTAATTGGAAGAACTCACCATCAGATCTAAACGTCCCGGTAGTTCCTTCTAGAAGTTTACCACACCATCCCGAAGGGCAGGCGACAACGTGCAACCCTGCTGTAACATCCGTCTCAGTCAAGTTGAACGGAAACGGGTCTCCACATGTGCCCAATTCCCCTCGAGATCTGCACCTTATACATCGTTTCTGTAAACCTAAAACATAACAAGTAATGTCAACATTGCATTATGTAAAATTAAATTTATCGCATTCCTAAGCAAGCGTGCAATCGAACTAACTCTCACTTTACCTTGAGTTAATAAAACTTAGTGTCAAATACGTAACAGTGAAAACTTACTTTGCACTTCTTGTAAGACGAATAACAGGATCACTGAGCCCAACACAAATATATTAAAATTCATTCTGCACTACAAAAAAAAAATCAGTGAGTGTATCGCGTCTTACAAAACACCTTTCATTTCTTTTTATTTTGACTTATCTGCTAAATTCAAAGAGGAACTAACTGCAAGCAAAGCAATATTGCCACAGACTACTCAGAGAACCTAGCGGTTCAGACGGTCATGTTTCATTTATAGAAAATATACCGTTGCAAAGTTAGAAATTGACAAGTAATGTTTTTAATTAAGGAATCTGGCTCTGGCTACTTGTGTCTAATGAGCCTGAATTTAGTCTGTACAATAATGTTGCCAGTATTAAAATTAAATATTTAGTTTTTTACCATAGTCTTATTTACTGGAAGGAAATAAAAAAAAACAAAGAAAGATTATTTACTGTTTCATATAATTTATTTTTACATTTGTAAAAATTTTCTGAAAGGAACGCTGATGTCGTACACTTTGATAAATCAATGTTATGTAGCGTCCTGTTGCTAGAATACACATTTGAGAACACACAGTTATTTCTTGTTGTTGTATCACACTATTATTAAATGGGTTTATAATAATGTACAGAAATTAATCAACGCAAATACTTCAATACAACACAAATCATAAAAATAGGTATCCGAAATCTATGACACAAACGTCAATAATGGCAGTCATGCATAGATAAGTAATTAAATGAGGGGTAGTCAGATTTTTACTCTTTGGTAATCGGGAACGGCTTTACCTACCACAAACTATTTAAATGTACCCTACAATAGTGAGAAAGTACGTAAATAGTACTCTATGGTTTCAGGCGCGCCACCCCCTGACAGCTATCAAGTAGTGAGATGAGAGTGACAATCCTTTAGCGGGGGTGAAGAAGGAAGTGGGAGAGGCGTAACTGTCAGTTTTCAAATTAGCATTGACATATCGTACGGTCGTTTTTTTTTTCTAGAGCTTTACCAGGCGTGAATATTGCTAAATAAATGCAAACTTTTTGACATATATCATTCTTCTTTGACGTCTTCGACATTGACAATCTAATTTTTGACACTTGACTTCTTGATCTGACTGAATAATGCGCACGATATGTCATAGACAAACAGGAAAACATTCACGAGACGACATAAATTTTGTTATTGAAATATATATTTTCATTCAAGGTAAACAAAAGTGTTTATAGGTACTCAGCATCAAATAAAATTACGGTGATGGTCAAATCAAATATATGTAAAATCGTAATAATAATAATATAACCGGGGATTATTCTTGGGTTTAGCTATATGGTGCGAACAGGGATAATAGTCGGTTGGTGCCACATTACATTGAGAGCAAAATTGTCTAACGGGCCTCTACGTGTTGGCTTCGGCCCCACGCACGCCTTCCAAAAGTCCGGAGCTCCAGCTCCGAGATAAGAAAAGACATATATAATAAATAATAATAATAATAATAAAACATGTACGTGGTATTATTGGTATAGAATTTTTATTATTATGGATGTTTATACATTACATAAGGCATACCTACTTAATATTAACTTTTAGTGTAGAAAAAAAAGGTTAAAATGATTGAATTATAAGATACCCATACCCCTACATACATAACAGCATATTTTATTTAGTCTATACTAGCTGCTCCAGCGAACATCGTACCACGTATTTTTTATCTTAGCCTTCCTTGGGCTTTCAGGAATATTTTAGGACGAGAATTGGCAAAATCGGTTAATCCGTACTAGCCTTTTAGCGTAACAGACAATCGACAATTCATTTTTCTAAAAAATAACAATCGTGTTTTTGATAGACTAATTACTTATTGTCATTAAATTGATAACTTCTTTTGTTAAACTTAATTGGGTCTGCAAAAGATCCTCGATGATTCCAGGCCACACATACACCCGCACAGTAGCATGTCATTGTTACTGATAAAACAAAGCCTAAATAAATAGAATAGCGAAAAAAGTCTGAAACAAAGACATAACATAAAATATTTTATACAAAATATAATATCGTTTACAGAACCAATAACCGATGGGGAAGAAAGATTCTCGAGTGAAGACCAAGCCATGGGCTCCGTCGGCCGTACCATTGAAATATTTGCAGGGAACCGATGGATGTTAAAGGCCGGTAATCTATTTTTGTGGGGTTTCAAAAAAGAAAGCCTATGTCCAACTGTGAACATCCCCACTGATGATATTTATGGCAAAGTTACAATAAGTAGTTGTTTTTTTGCTTCTTAAATTATTTCAGGGTTCCGTACCTTAAAAATTACAAATGTAGCCCATAGTGGAGGTTCCGTACGTCTGTAATAGTCAAAGCCAATTTGCCCTGGTTGCTCTCCCCTAAATCACGCCCTGGGCCCCGATTATCACGTCTTAGACATAATTTAATCTTTATTTTATCTCCGACATATCACTATTAGAGATAAATGTCTAAAGCGCGAGAATCGGGGCCCTGGACAGGCGAACAGTAGTCAATACAGACTATTTACCCTAATACTCCTAGCTTCTCTGCTATTAAATGGAACCCTATCTGGGCGAGATTTACCGCACTTGCCCAGTTTTATTCATTTCAAAACAATGTAACCTAATTTACCTTGATTTAAGACTTTTGACACTGACAGGACTTTGATTTCTATTTCTTGAATTTTTTCACCATTAACAACGCATGAATAGATGCCTTCTTCACTTTTACGAATATGTAGTATGTGTAACGTTTTATTAGTATCTACTGAAATACGTCGTTCCTCTTCATTTTTGGATAATGAATTTCTGTAGAAGAACTTTTAATAAAATATGAGTCCCATATTGTTTAATTAATCTCAGTTTTGAATTTTGGAAAAACAATACCTGATTATAGAATTTAGCAGTGCCTCATCCTTGAACCATTCTACACTAGAATATGGAGTCGCTTCAGAGCACCATAATGCCACATGACTATTTTCAGTCACTTTCTTTAGAGTCTTTATTTTACTTTTTATTTCTGTTTAAAAGAATGTAGGTAATCCATATTATTCTAGCCAATTATACTAAAGGTTTCTAACTAGTGACTTCAAACTATAGGTAAATATGTATAATAATAAATAATTAATGTGAAATTTAACCTGTTCGTGATGAATTAAAACACTTTTCTTGAATTTCATAATCCGGTATGTCTCTGATTAATAAACTTATTTCTGGTATCGCTTTATACAATGTTTTAGATCGGCAAGGAATATCATGAGATTTATTTAAATAAAAATAGTTATGGTTGAGATCATTGACTAACGAGTAAATTCCTATACCCACCTGAAAACGGTAATTTGTACTAAGTGTGGCGTCACATACCTAACGCCACTCAAGAGAATGACGTACCAAACCTGAATCGCATACGCAAAGTTTCACAGAAAATTGGCATGTATGCAACTTCCCGACAAGTACAGTTATTGGTAGACCACGGTCACCGAGGATCTCACCTCGCCGGGCTGGAAGATCTTCCCTTTAAAGGAAAAATGGTCACTACTACCAGATCCTCCAGTCATCACACTGGTGACCTTCGACAATGAACAGCAGCGCAATCTTAGTAGCAGCATATCGGTCTCAATCAAGCCTACATCCTTTCTACTCACTCCACTACAACAGATAGTTAGCCAGCCAGCACTGGGTCACGTGATCACCAGCATGCAACGTATAGACAAGCCCGGTCACACCTGCACATTGGCACAGCATGCTGCACATCAGCCGGTCAAATAGTAACGCGTATAGCTCCTGGCCAATATAGGCAACACCCAACCGCTACCCGCAGAATCTATCTCGACTCACTCAGGACACTCATCTTACTTGGCCTCGACTCACTGAGGACTCCTCGCTACGGCATCACTAAGCTCTTTAACTCATTGAAGACCACGCAGCATCACTGGCATCCTGACTTGATATCGGCGAACAGTTGGAGGGAATTGCAGTCGTCGGGCATCATACATCGGCCGATAGGTAAAAATTCACTACCACACGATCCTCTAGTCTCCACATAGGTATTAAAAATATTTTACGAATAAAAATCCTTTTTTAATGGATTTTGTGGTGCACATACGAATCTTTTATGCGTATTATTACCATGGATTAACTGACTGTTACTTACTTTCGAAAGAGCGTTGTGAGTAGAACGTAATCGGCATTTGCCAAGTCTTTTACGAATACTATTTTTATAATCGATCTCCTTACACTTGGTCCAATTTTCCCAAGTTGTCCACAATTCAAGAGAAATATTTAACTTTTCTCTCATGGTTTCAAATGGCTCTTCTTTTGATAATTTGAACATTTTATTCTTAGGATCCATAAATTCACGTCTGTATTTCGTCCACTGCTTCTCCGATCCATATTTCATGCCAACATGACCAAACACGCCTAAAAATTACAGATGTCAAATAAGCGTGGCTTAGGTACATAATAAATATTATTTCACGGGATTTGAAATTTGAATTCAATGCAAAATAACGTGGAATTTACTCACTATCAAGTACATATTTATAAGTACGTTTTGGATTATGAGTGGAACATATATACATTCCAGAATAATTAAAATTAAAATCTTCGATGGCTAAGACGTGAGCGGGTGTAATGGTGAATTTTAAACTTTGATATTTTTTATCTATATTTAGTATAGATATCTCTTGAAATTGTTTGCTCTCGCTTCCTTTGAAAAACCATAGTTTTGGATAGTAGTCCTCTTCTGATGAACTAAAATATTTATAACATGCTACATGTCTTTTACTAGATGGATGCTATGGAAGGTATGTAAATATTTTTTTAACCTAGTACTTTTCAAAACTCCTTACAGAGTAATGTGTCACAAGTAGTAGTTATTATGGGAATTGTTCAGTTTTTACTTGTGATGCAGCAGTAGGTTTTTTAGCGTTTAGCTACGTTTAAAATTGACTTATACATAGAATAAATTAAGTACAATACGATTATTAATCATTGTACGTTTGTATGTGATGGGTCAATAATACTGAATGGTGCGGTCTAATATGAGCAAAATGTCAGCAAGGCTTAAAACAAAATGTTAAATTGTTTACCGTTACGTTTTATTATTGTGAAGTTTGAAATATAATAGAATTTCTAGATACCAGAAATGACACCACATGTGCACTAAAGATCGATCTAAAGCGTCTTCGACTCGAATGTGGTTTTTATTGAATTTAGTCTCATCATGACACGCTATAACATCCGCTATTGAATTATTATTGGCTTTAGATGCACTTAGTAGCACAATAAAAATAATTGTCTTGGTTAAAACCATGCGCGCCTGAAAATAGTAAATATTTTTATTTTATAGGCATTATGAAATTTATTTAAACATTTGTAAATAATATGGCATCGAACTCTTGAATTAAAAATAAATGAATCTTTTCGCTGCGGTATGAAATTTATTTAAACATTTGTAAATAATTTGGGCATCGAACTCTTGAATTCGAAATAAATTTATCTTTTCACTGCGGTTGACGAGTTATCTCGTGCTGCAAAATATACTCGCAGACCAGCGGTCGTCACACTTTTCTGGTTACGGGCCATATAGAATAATGTGAGGTGTCACTGCGGGCCGCACAGGTATTGTACATAGCTATAGAAAGTCTGAGGGTGGATGGAGAAGAGTCATGTGGTTATAAAAAAATGAAAACGCGAGCGCAACGAGCGCCAAGTTATTTGTTGGTAACAACAAAAACAAAGTCGAAAATTGAAAATATCGGACAAATGCATCGCAAGCAAAGCGAGCGCTAAGAATGAACTAATAACTATTTAAAAATTAAAACAAATTATAAATGTCAGCGCGAGTAAAGTGAGCGCGAAAATTTTTTTGGTAATAATGAAAACTTAAAACAAACGAAGTGAGCCTGTTAAAAGTTTGCTTTTGATAATATAAATTTTTAACTGTCATTATTACATTAATGAAAAATCGAGCGAAGCAAGTGCGAAATTTTTCTTTAATAACACGAAAAATAAAAACAAAATTTATAATATTATAATACCTATTAGCTAAGTTATAATGTTAGCAAAGTGAGCACGAAATTATAATTAGAAAAAATTAAGAATTAAAAGTCAAGTAAATAAATGTAAGCGCGAGCGAAGCGAGTGCGACTATTCTATTGGTAGTCATAATATAAAACAAAGAATTAATGCAAATGCGAGCAAAGTCAATGCTAAATTTTTCTTTGGTAAAATTAAACATAAAAACAATAGTCATAATAGTGCAAGAGAAGCGAGCCCAAAATTATCGTAAGTCAAAACGAAAATGGAAAAAAAGTAAATAAATGAAAATGTAAGCGAAGCGTGTGCTGAATATTTCGTTGATGATAATGAAAATTGAAAACTGGTGAGCCACCTGACAATCTTAGACTATGTATTACGATTACTTTCAATTCTTTATTTTTGCTGGTATTAATGAAAATTACAGGCGACAAACTTAGCTTTAGCATTCTTGTTTGTTGAGAATTGAGGCTGATAACTACTAAAATTATTTGCTGTGTCGCGGGCCGCAGAAATATCACGCGCGGGCAGCATGCGGCCCGCGGGACGCACTTTGAAAACAGCTGTCTTAGACACTATGGGCTTGATAAATCATTTTCCAAAATCTGTCTCCACAGATGGCAATAACACTTGATCAAAATCATTCGTTTTTTGTTGAGAAGGTTTAGATTTGGAGGTGCTGTCTACTCTTCTATAGACATATGTATCTTTAATAAGTCTGTGGCGACAAATTTTGGAAAACGTGTTATCTCGCTTACCTTAAGGGAGGGGGAGCACGTTCAGTAAGACGAGATAACATGCCAACCGCAGTGAGAGAGTTTACAGATATATGCAAATCACCAAACTGATACTAATCGTCAGTCGGGCAAGTCTATGGTCAGGCTCATAAATTGTGTGATGCATGGTCTGCTTTACTCAATGTACGAAAAAATTAGGTACCTACATTCTGTGAGTATCCGAACGTGATTTCCATTGGCGCTATCATCTTCAAATTGAATCAAAATAATATTAAATCTACCAAAATGGCGGATAAATCAGAAAGTAAGTTTTATTTTATTCTCTTGGACTATAATTTACTCACAAGTTATTTTAAACACTTCAGAAACTCGCATATTTTCGTTTAGCTGTGATCGAGTGTGTCCTTGTGCAGTCTAACGTTCCGTGTTATTTGTATTCTGGCGTTGCAATTCCAATTTGGTTCGCTACATTCAAAATTTGAAAAAATTCAAATTTTCGGCCAAAGTGTCATTCAGTTTATCATTTTTCCGGCGAAAAAATACGTGCATTATAATCTGTCTCAATGTTGTATACATAATTTTCTAAATATTCATACTTATATACAAAGAAAATAGTTTTGCTTTAACCCGTATTGTTTTGAATTTGTTCAGGAGAAGATGAAGTTTATTCTACGAGATCTCGACACCAAGTCAAAGATGAACCTATGGACATGGACTTTCCGGAAGACGACGAGGAACCGCTAGCATTCGGTCCCGCTGCCCTTGGACTGCATAGGGTTGGCACCAAATTACCGCCAAAACCTACGCCAAGTGAGCCAGTACAAAAACTAAACGCACGCGGCATGCCAGCTCGAATACGAAAAAAGAACAGGTTTATATTTGTTGATGACTTTGTAAACACATCACCTCCACGACAATCTCCTAAAAGAACTCCTAAACAAAAAACTCCTATCAAACAAACAAGTGCTAAGAAACAAAAATCTCCTTTGAAGGTACAGATATCTAATGAGAAATATGATGAAAAGCAAGAGCCAGTTGCTGGTCCTCAATCCCCTGACTCAAAGTCTGGTCATAAAATAGGAATGAGATTAAGAAATTTGTTGAAATTACCTAAAGCTCATAAGTGGGTCTGTTTTGAATATTTCTACAGTAATATAGATAAAGTGTTGTTTGATGGGGAGAATGATTTCATGATATGTCTCCGTGAATCCTTTCCACAGTTAACAAATCGAAAACTAACACAAATACAGTGGTCTAAAATAAGGAGGATGATGGGAAAGCCTCGGCGTTGCTCTCAGGCATTTTTTGATGAAGAGCGTCGGGAACTAGAAAGAAAGCGGAAGTCAATCAGATATATCCAACAGAGTAAAGCTACGGATATTAACATCAAAGATTTGCCAAATGAAATTCCAATGCAGTTAATAGTTGGTACCAAAGTTACTGCTAGGTTACGTAAGCCACAGGATGGTTTATTTACAGGATGCATAGATGCTGTTGATACATCCAATAATACTTATAGAATTACATTTGAACGACCTAAGTTAGGAACCCACTCTGTGCCCGACTATGAAGTGCTGTCTAATGAACCACCAGACACCATAAGTTTGTCTAGTATAGTGAAAAAGTTTAGACCCCGGCATGTCTTTCAAGACTCATACAGTTTATGTGATCCTAATAATAAATCCCAAAGTGATCCATTGATTGGATTTAATGAAATAACCAAAACAAATTTTGGTAGTTATCCATTTGCACTTCTTGAGCTCATTGTCAAGCTAAGAAAAGTGTTAAATGCTAAGAGGGACAAAATAAATTTGTTGAAAGAATATAACTCTGATGCAGAAAAAAGAAAATCTTTTGGTCAGAAAATGCCTGAAGATTTTGAGAGGAAATATGCAGCAGTTGTGATTGATTTGGAGAGAATGAATATGGATCTGCAAGAATATATTAATGAAGTACAACAGTACTGTCAACATATTGCTCCTGAACCCAGTTTAGCAGCTATGTTAGTACCTTCCCACTTGAGAGAAATATGCCGTGACAAAGCATCCATATTAGTAGAGAAAAATAATAATGGTTCAATCAGTAATACCCATTTATTAGATCTTATAACAGACCTTGTGGCTCTAATGCTGCAAGTTAAAAGTCTATCGGATTCAGATCAGAATGCTTACGAACTAACTGTTTTACAAGGGACTATGGAACAAATAAGGATGAAATTAGAACCTCAGCATCAAAAAATATTTCAAAACAATGTGGAAATTCACATGCACAGAATACAAATGGGATTAGGGCAAATGACACCTAATAGTTTTGTGGCTAGTTAATACTGTGCAATATTTTTTAATCACCAATAAGTTTATTGAGGCACATGACAAGCATTCATTGATCAGTGACTCCACATAGCAATAGATCATAGAATAAGTGTAATAGTAACTAACTAACACTGCTCTGTATTAGATTTAGAAATAAGTTTGATAATAAATGAGTTGTATATTTTCTGTACACTGTATTATATTAATTATATAGAAAATTAAATAAACTGATATAATAAAAAAATAAACTCAAAATTATACTGATGAATTGTGTGCATGAGATAGGATAGAATACTTGTATCTATTAGTTAGAAACTTAGCATCTTCCTTGTGCTCATGTATGAAATAAAATATTGTAAATGTATTTTGTGTATTTTTTATTTGATAGTTAAAATTGCAGAACCACCACCACAAAGCGAGAGAGTGTAAAGTGTCATGTCCCTCATGTAAGGTCTTCAAAGAGAACATTAGTATGTTGTGTTAGCTACCAAGTAGCTTGTCTCTAGTAAGTCTTGTCTTGTTGTAGTGTAAGTTGTTTACTACAGTAAAATTTAAGATTGAAAAAAGACTATTCCAAAAGTTGGGAATTGCTGCATCTGCCTATGACTTAGAGTAACACAGGTGTGCTAGAAGTTGTGAAATGTGGACACTTCAGACTACTTTGACATCAGACTTATGCTAGTGAGGTTGCTCTGTAGCAAATCTTCAAAATCTTTACAAAGAAATATTCAACATCTATAAATAAATCATATTTATTATTTGTACAAAATAATTGTATGATACGTAAATAATGTTACACTGTAATGCATTTAGATGACTTGAAGTTTTTACACCATTATCATTACCTATTGAATATCAATTTAGTAAAGTATTTTTTTTTTAAATATAGACACTCATAGTTAAAATGATTTATTGTATAGAGACATGAAATGCATATATGTAGATTTAAAGATGTCTGAAATTCCTACTTACTACAATGTTAAATTGAGGTAGGGAAGTACCTACTTATGTTTTATACTTGTTAAGAGTTTCTAACAATTCATCAGCTTCTTCAGAAGTTTTCACTCTTATTAGAATTGGTGTAGGTGTTGCTTTTGCCTCTGGTATCGGGACACAAACCATCATCACATTATTTTTGCCCATACGTTGGATTGGTATTGCTGATGCTAATATCATATTCACCAGGATTGTGCCCAAATTAGTGTTGGCTCTAACTAAGAGCTGATGTTTGCCTGTATCTTCAACTTTCTTTATGTAAAGTGTTCCTACACCTTTGTCAACAAAGTTACCATCTTTCTTAACAAAAATTTTACATTTCTTATCAAACACACTATTTTCTTCTGCAACAGGAGTGAATTCAACTTTTGGTGGTGTATCTTCATCTTCTTTTTCTTCAGTAGCTTCAGTGTTCTGCTTTACATTTGCACTGAAGCTAAATGGTTTACCAACACCAAAAGAAAATGGTGCAGCGGTGCCATTGCTTGTTGTAGTATTAGTTGAAAAAGCAGAGAATGATGAAGTTGCAACACTTTGTTGAGTAGATGTGTTTGTACCAAAGGAAAATCCTGGTAAACTAGTTGTAATAGTACTTGAAGTACCAGTTGAGACACCTATACCAAAGGAAAATGTGGATGGTTTTTCTGGTGTAGTCTTGTCATTTGGAATACCAAACAAGGATTTTGTGTTTGAAGTCAGACTTGGCTTTGATTCTGGTGATTTATTAGTTGCACTTTGAAGACCCTTTGCACCCTCATTTTCTACTTCCTTTATTTGAATAATGTTTTCAGTCTCTTTTGTGTTACAATTTTGAACTTGTTCAGCAGTACCTTCGTATTCCTCTTGTATTTCCTTTAGATAAGTCTCATAATCTTTGAATATTGGTGATAAAATGCAAAGAGGTGTCTGTTCAACATGTGTTTTGATCCAATCCAATACTGATTCATTCAAGCCTTTTAATTTGGAATAATATTGAAGTTTCTTTTTATCTTTATTTGATTCTGTTTTAGAATCTGGAGGACTTTGATTTGTAGTTGTTGCTACTGTACTAAAAGTGTTTTGGGCTGGTGCAATACTACTGGTTTGCATTTTAGATGGTGTAGAATTTCCGCCAAATATAGATTTGACTTCACTGGCACTGCTAGAGCTTGTATCAGTTTTGCCACCAAAAGTTATTAACCCTGTGGATGGTTTCTCAGTATCATTCTCTTTAGGACCACTTGTATTAAGTTTGAATGGTGAGTCATTTGTTTCAGAGTCACTTTTTGGAATAGTGAAGGTGGATGCACCTGAAGAGGTGCCAAACAGAGATTTAGTTCCTTGTGAAGACGGTGAGCTGAAAGGTGATTTGAAAGTTGATGTTGCAGACTGTGCACCAAAAAGACCACTACTTGGACCAGAAGCAGGTTTACTTGAAAACAAACTGGAAGTAGGTGTTTCAACTTTGTATGTGGTAGTGTTGTTATCATTGCTTCCATTAGTCACTTTTGACAAAAAATCAAATGATGCTGGCTGTGTTTTGTTAAATCCTTGAAATCCACTAAAGACACTTTTCTTAGGCTGAAATATTAAAGACTATGTTTAGATTTTTGTTACACAATATATGTTAAGGTGGAAAAGAATTATAAAGGTAAAAAGTGCCTCACACTTACTTCTTCACTGGTTAAATTAGAACGTCGTTTCGCCGTTCTAAAAACACGCTTTTCGAGTACTTCCTTAGGAGCGATCTGGATAGAACCCATCTCCTCGTGGTCGGCAGGGTCATCTTGATCCCAGTTCTCATGGTTTAATTCATTAGTAGCCTGCCGCTTAACAGACATCTTTAGGCCGCACTGTTGTTATTTGTAATTTATTATTTGTTTTTTCTAAAAGTTAAGTTTATTTAAATAATGGTGTGCACCGATTTCACTTATGAATGAACATAGTCATATTATACAGATGTGCTTTTTGGCTACTGATAACAATTAATAGCAGTGGTGAGGTAAGGATAACTTTTCCTTTAACTTCCAAATTAATCGAATACTTTCAAGATAAAATGAAACGAATATTCGTCGTTAAATGACGACCAAAATTACTAAAAACTATAATTGCGACTCCGCCGCCGATGGATGATGAACTTGCTTGATGATTATTGATGAACATGAACAAAACGTCAATTAGATTGACAGACAGAAGACAGAAAAGGAACTTGTCGGTCGATTCAATCGACCGATTCGACTCGACTGTAGTTGATTGCGTGTGTGACGCCATCACTTGGTCCAAAAAATTCATTTTCGACAATGGTAGAATCGGTTCTTCAATGAATTTGTTTTCTTTCCTCGACCTTGTCTTAAGAAAGAAACAAAAAACTGGGCAACTTTCTTCCGCAGCGTCTTCAGGAATGAAGAAATCGGTAATCCCCAAAAATCTTGATTGATTATCATTACTGTATGATTACGTAGCAATTACCGCTAGGTTCTCTTAGCGAGGCTAATAACGAACACGCATATGTAAACAGTTTACAGTTACAGTACAGTTATTAGCTACCGCAGAACTCAACAGGACGTGTGCAAAGATAAAAGAGGGTGGAGTGATGTAAGAAAAATTCATTCATTTTTTTCTTTTTAGAATTCCTAAATCTTTATCAAAAGGAAAAGCTCATTTAAAACCCAAAAATAAAAATAGACAAACTATAAACGACACTTGGAACCGTATTTATCTACCGGTAGGTACGGGATTGCCAGTTAGCAACTTAAATTAAAGAAGAATTCATTAAAGGCCTGTTAACTGGTTTTCGTACTCATCTTCAAAAGGAGTAGGTAATCGTCTATCATATCAGGTAAGGGAGCTGAAAATGTATAAAACCTTTAAGTATTTTTCCTGGAATTTGATTCAGTGTGCCGCTATCATTAATTTTATTTACTCAGTGACTGAATGAAAAGTTTTAGTTCTCAAGAACAAAGAGCATAAACGCATACGCCGACTCAAGAACTCAAATTCTACTTTTTTATGACGCACTGTATTTTCTGAATTTGTAGAAAAATCATTTCATTACGGTATTTCGCTTGGACAGAGACCCCTATCGTTTCGGTAGAAATACCGAAAAATATTTAAGTACGTTCAAGACCACTGAACTTGATTTCGAAAAGTGTGACAAGCTTAAATAAAAGAGTAATTAAATAATTATACCAATAAAGTTTTTTATTCTAACAACACTGGTGTCAAAAACATCCATTTGTTGCGAAACGCGATTATAAAAAGTTAAATATTTTTTTCAAAACTTGTTCGGTGTGTTCAACAGAATAAAGAATATCTATTTAAAGCTGTACTTTCTTAATCTGTCCCTTAATGGTTTTTAGTTTATGTGTAAAGAATATATGCTTCGAATTAATTATCACAGTAAATATTTTTTGTTTGTAGCGTATTCTTAAATTTTAAGCAGCGATTTAATTAATTTTACAATATGGAAGTGTCTAATGAAATAAAAGAAGATATACGTAAAACACAATTAGATTTAAAAAATGCGATTCGAATTCATCAGGTTGGTGTCGTTTAATTAGAACTTTTACCGACCATTACATTAGATACGTTGTAATGCATAGTGCTAAATACTTTTATCGCTTTTCTAGGTTTGGGTTGCACGTCTCCGTGATGATGAAAATGTGAGTACTTTCTACTTACTAACATAACATAGTTAGCAAGTAGGTAAAAATGTAAACTTGAAAAATTGCATTCATCATATTTTTTTCATTTACAGAACGCGCGTCTGAAATCAAGAGTAAAAGAAGCTGAAAACGATATTATTACCATAGGTCAAGCTCAAGTAAGTTTTAATGAAGTTATTGTTTGTTAATTGATTTAATGTAACCAATTATTTTCTCTTTAAATTATGGATATAGTTATGTTATTCAGCATATTATTTGGACAGTTGTGCAGAAATAGTCCAACCCGTAAACTGGAAAAAATATAAAAGATATCAAGTTAATATTGAACGGTCGAAAAATTATAATAGGCAAATTATACTGACAAAAAGATTCCCACAGTATATTACATACATAGGTACAACTCCGAAAATGTAAAGTAGATTGATTGATTGTTTGAAGACTCCAATTATAATATTGTTTTTGTGGCTTAAAACATTTCTGCATAACACGGTCCAGTCGTACAAGGTTATAGGAGCCTACCTATTAACAATAAAACTATGCTTTGTTTAATTATTTTGTTACTTAATATTTATGTTTTTGTTTTTTGTAATTTTTTTAAATATTACTTAATTTCCTGTATAGGTATCTGGCAAAAACTACTCTCTTAATCATGTTAAAATAAAAGTGGTTTAGTCTAGTGTCTATGTGGCATGCTATTTTTTAGATAGATGGTGATTTGTGGATAATTCTTTCCACTTCTATTCTTTTCCTATTTTTTTTACTTACACATTAAAATTTATAAATTAGTGTAAACAAAGAAAAATGTCTACACAATAAAGGACTATCAACTAAAAATATTTTGTTGCAGAAATTAGTAGTCGAAAGGCTGAGAAGAGAGTTGGAGTTGTACCAGCAACGCTTAAAAACCCGAAACAAGCAGGTCAGCGCTGATCATGACAACAAATATGTTGCCCAACAACTGAAAGACCACCAACTACAATATCGTGGCAGAAATAGAACTTTATCACTCCTCAAGCCATCAGTTTTGAGTGAAATACATGTGAAGCCAGAGAATGGTAATGATACAAAAGAAATTAGATCTGATTCTGATAATGAGAAGGAAAATTCAATACACAGTGATGCTGAAGAGAAAGACAGATATGCTAAAAATTATGTGCATCACCAGAGTACAGTGCATGATAGCAGAAACCATTTTGTTAATGTTCTCAATAAAGTGAAAGAAGCCTTTAGGTAAGAGCTACAGATTTTTTTTTCTAATATTATAAATGCAATAGTAGCTGTTTTACTGTTACTGTTTTGTATTAATGTTTAATCTGTGACACTATTGTTATAAATTTTATTAACAAGTATTCTAACAGAAAAATAGTTTCACAAAAGGTTTTATGTATTTCTGTTTAAGGGCACAATTGAGGTAGTGATAAATAATAAATAAATAAATAAATATTCTGTGACATTAATACACACGGTCATCTGATCCCAAGCTAAGCAAGAGCCTGTGTTGTAGGAATCTGTAACAAAACCAACCTTCATCCTTCTACCTTTCCTCATTACTGGCCACTCTTAAGTTTCTTTTTTAATTTAAATCTTTCCAAATTCAAAGTTATTTCTATTATTTTGCTATATTAATCTTTACCAGCAGTCTGCATTTCAACTTTGAGCTTAAAGAGTCACTGGATCTTGTGTCCTTCATTTATCACTATTTTTCTAATATATATTTGTTACACAAAAGTATTAAAAGCTAGTTATAAAGTGATTGCTATTTATTTTACCTTCAATACTTCTCTCTATTTGTGATGGTCTAAGATACTACCTACTGTCTTAAATAATTTTAATAAGCCAAGGTTGACATCTAATTATTTTACTAGTTATTTGGGCTGCAATTTACCTAACATTTGAACTTATAAATTTCCACACTTTTACACTAACCAGACTAATTTTATTTTAATTTATTTTAATTAATTTATTTATAATTTATTTACTGTTATTTATTTTCAGTGGGACCAAGCATGAAGAACCTATAAATGAGTGGCAGGAACATGATTCAGACTCAAGTCCTCCAGGATTGCTTCCTTCACCAACACCCTCGCCCCCTCCACTCCCTGAACCAGGAGAACCGATTACACAGGAAGTATTTTTAAGGTACTGTAATTTGAGAGTTAAATATGTGGTAGCCAAAACAATAAGTAAGCTAAAAACGGCGAAAAATACAAAGCTATATCAGTGTCTTGGCACCAACACGTATGCAGCTAAGCGGGGTCGACCGGATGCGACGACAGCCGAGTGCTGCCGACGGCGTACGTGAGGAGCTGCTGACCACCTGCCGCGGCATACGCGCGGATGCGCGCGGATTTAGTCGACTTTCAAGAAGTGTAAATTCCATGCAAACGTATAGAAGTTTGAAATTCTTTTAGCACAATGTGAAATGCGCGCCGATACGCTCCGTCGCCATCCGGTTGGTGGCAGTCGTACATTACTGTAGTGAGTACAGCAGTAATAACAAATTCCAGTAGGCAATGGCCTTTTGACCGCACTTTTGACGACTGCAGTGTATGTTATATATAACCTACTGTTTACTGGGGAAGTAATATACAAAAATTAAATTGAACCTGATATAACAAAAGCTAAATTGAATGAAAAAAGCTAATTTTAACATCAACAATAAAATTCCTAAACACTCTTCTTCTTAAATTCTTTAATTTCACAAAATGAGTTAATGAAGTCAAGACAGGCTCATTTACTATCTATTTAATTAATTCAGATTAATTGGACTGGTGACACCGACTCATAAAGCAGTACTGGAGAAGAAGAGAAATGAGCGGCGTAAGAGGGCGATCACAAGTACGAACAGGAATGAGTTCCTATATGGAAATTTTGATATGTTGCCTGTAAGTTACATACACTTTCATATTGTAGACTAGCTACCCGCAGGAGTAGGCGCCCGGTTTTTTCCTGCACATTTTTACACAAATTTTTTCCTGACAATATTGGTCAAATTAAAAAGTAACTATAAAATTTTATGCAGAACTTATTGCTTTTCGGCAATTTATTTCAGACGTCTATATAAGACGTCAGTTTTACGAAAGTATAGGGTCTATATTTTTATTTTCAGAAAAAGAAAAAGTGCAATCAATTTTCTTACCTACAATCACACAATGATCCGCCACAGACAAGATCTGCAAAGTTACGTAAACAACAGGTAGGATTAACATAAATTGTAATTATAAGTATAATTATGAAGGCTGTCGACTAAAATCAGGATTATCAGACAACTTTAGGTAGGCGTGAATAATCGCGTAAGATTAATAAGACGGTATTCCAATAAAATAACTACGGCAAATATCACTTTACCTTGATTTCTCGATAGCGCAATCATTATTTCTACCAGATAATTACGGATCGCTAAGATTACATTGGATTAAAGCGTAACGTCCACCGAGCACGTGGTTCCATGCGCATTTCTCGACGACGCAACGGTACCACATAAAAGTGTCAGCTCTTCTAAAATGGTCACTCCACCCGTCCGTGCTCGGTGTTTGTTCATGCTGACATTTTCGAGTGACAGCTAAAATGGCAGCTGATGTATTGAGTCGATGATGTGTCAATAAAGTTAATTATAATCTAATTTGAACTTTAACTTTAAATGTTGATTGATTTATATTTTATTCTGCAGACTCAAAGTAAGACTTCCCGGGACGGCTCGCCATCCGGATCGTCAACGGAAAACAAAGGTATCACAATTTTAAAATTATTTTAATCCAGTAGTATTTCAATTTCACATTGCCAAATGATTAGTTCACGCCAATCTTGCCGGTCGAAACAAACGACACGATCGGTCGTTTTTGACTCAACGTTTGTCGGTCTAATTCCGCGGACTTTGGGCTCCGTTTTTACTGTCTCCTTTGATTCAGCAGGGTGGAGCAACGGGAAACCTGCATGGGCCGCATCTCTACCGCCCAGTTTATCTGTGGAACCGATATATTCACCGACAAGCAAAAAAGTTTGTCACGTGTGCGGACGAAACGGTGAGTAGTTTGTCGTTTTTCGAAATAGGTGAAGAAATTTCTATTTCGGTCTAAAGTCGTCCGAGTTTCGGGCTTTAGCGGTCAAAATACAGCTACGTGTCGCGTTGCAGACGTAGCGTCCCTGCTGGTGTGGTGCGCGGCGTGCGCGGTGTGGCAGCACACGGGCTGCGGCGCGGGCTGCGGCGCGGGCGCGGCGGCGCGCTGCTCGCGCTGCGCCGGCGCACTGCTCGACCCGCCGCCCGACACCGACCCGCACCCGCACTCTGCGCTACTCTACAGAGGTTCGTTACCGTCACACTGTTAGCGTCCCTGCTGGTGTGGTGCGCGGCGTGCGCGGTGTGGCAGCACACGGGCTGCGGCGCGGGCTGCGGCGCGGGCGCGGCGGCGCGCTGCTCGCGCTGCGCCGGCGCACTGCTCGACCCGCCGCCCGACACCGACCCGCACCCGCACTCTGCGCTACTCTACAGAGGTTCGTTACCGTCACACTGTTAGCGTCCCTGCTGGTGTGGTGCGCGGCGTGCGCGGTGTGGCAGCACACGGGCTGCGGCGCGGGCTGCGGCGCGGGCGCGGCGGCGCGCTGCTCGCGCTGCGCCGGCGCACTGCTCGACCCGCCGCCCGACACCGACCCGCACCCGCACTCTGCGCTACTCTACAGAGGTTCGTTACCGTCACACTGTTAGCGTCCCTGCTGGTGTGGTGCGCGGCGTGCGCGGTGTGGCAGCACACGGGCTGCGGCGCGGGCTGCGGCGCGGGCGCGGCGGCGCGCTGCTCGCGCTGCGCCGGCGCACTGCTCGACCCGCCGCCCGACACCGACCCGCACCCGCACTCTGCGCTACTCTACAGAGGTTCGTTACCGTCACACTGTTAGCGTCCCTGCTGGTGTGGTGCGCGGCGTGCGCGGTGTGGCAGCACACGGGCTGCGGCGCGGGCTGCGGCGCGGGCGCGGCGGCGCGCTGCTCGCGCTGCGCCGGCGCACTGCTCGACCCGCCGCCCGACACCGACCCGCACCCGCACTCTGCGCTACTCTACAGAGGTTCGTTACCGTCACACTGTTAGCGTCCCTGCTGGTGTGGTGCGCGGCGTGCGCGGTGTGGCAGCACACGGGCTGCGGCGCGGGCTGCGGCGCGGGCGCGGCGGCGCGCTGCTCGCGCTGCGCCGGCGCACTGCTCGACCCGCCGCCCGACACCGACCCGCACCCGCACTCTGCGCTACTCTACAGAGGTTCGTTACCGTCACACTGTTAGCGTCCCTGCTGGTGTGGTGCGCGGCGTGCGCGGTGTGGCAGCACACGGGCTGCGGCGCGGGCTGCGGCGCGGGCGCGGCGGCGCGCTGCTCGCGCTGCGCCGGCGCACTGCTCGACCCGCCGCCCGACACCGACCCGCACCCGCACTCTGCGCTACTCTACAGAGGTTCGTTACCGTCACACTGTTAGCGTCTATTTGCAGATCACTTTGTTTGAATTCCAATCATCTAAATCTCTTCAGCAGTTCAAGCGAGATGAGCGAGGTGAATTAAGCGTGTGCTGAGGCGGTCCCCTTTAAACACGAAAATGCGTGCGTTAAGCCTATACTAAAGCGATCGCGCACGCGCAAAAATATGCTAGCCTAAAACGGCCGTGAATTTACTATTTCTTTAATCTTCCAGAAAAACTAGCAGAGCGAAAAAGTTTGCAAGAAAAGAATATAAAACTATGCATGGAGTTGCGTAAACTGGAGGCCAGAGCGGCGACGTTAAAAGAAAATCTGGACGAGCATAACGCAGAGAAACGAGAGTTGTTGGCGGACCAGATCAAGACACAGAGAAACCTGCAGAAGCTTCTAGACTTCATTAGCCAGTTCAAAGAAACGTCAATAAGTATACGTTCCACGTCAGCCAGCGAGTCTAGCAGTGAAGTCAGCAAGAGTGAAGTTGAATGAAGTTGTAAGTTTCAGTATCTTTTTCAATATGGCATTACTTGAGTTTGGTTGCTTTGGGTGTTTCTAGAGCAAAGTCACTCATGAATGAATGACTGAAACGGATGAATGAAGCCGAGGATTCAACTAGGTTTCAAGACCACTTTAAGCGTGCCAGTCTGATACGCTTATGCGTATGAGAGATCGTGGAGCGAAGTGAATGTGGTAACTTCGTTATCAGTTGTATATTCGAGAGAGAGAAGTTTTGCTCGTGTGGTTCGTCGTCCTAATGCCATTCGTTCACCTTTCCTTTTCCTCGCAGCTTACGCGTTCCATTTCATTCATCTACACATTGTCTAAGTTCTGATCTCAGATCCACACAAATTTTCTCATAATATAATCACAAAATTTTATGGGACCATAAGTTCTGTAAAAATCTGACTTTGTTAGCTTTCAGACCGTGATTATTTTTAAAAAAAGGAGATTTTGTCTTAATATATAAAAAAAAACTGATTGACTGACTGACAAACCAACTCATAACCCAAACCGCTGGGTCTTCGGACTTCAAATTTGACACTTAGTTTCCTTAAGAGGTTTAAGTAAAGAATTTTATAAAACTTACCGTCTATGGGGCTGAAACGGGGGGAATCCGCGGATGGAAGCTAGTTTAAAACAAAAATACAAAATTATCTGGTCAACAAGCTCTAAATCCTAAAAGGCCTCCCACACTTTCCTTTTCTTTTAGTTTAATTTTTAATTGGTTGAGTAAGTGAGTGTTGTTTTATTTGACATATTTATGTTGTTTCAGGTAGAGGGTCCGGCTGTGTATCTTTGTGTTGTTGGTCACGTGTTGATGTTGGTGTAGTGTTGTTGTACAGTTGATTGTTAATCAGTGTAAGTGGGTTTGTGTTCCTTTTTACATCACATCACAATGTTACTGATTTTAAATCATTTGCAAAGGAAGAAATATTATTTTTCTGTGGTAATATTATTATGTTGATGAAATTTTTAGTTGTTTAGGTGCTTACTTCTATCAAATTTTATAAAATTAATTGATTATTTGTTACAGTATTGTGTTAAGGGGGTCATATTATATTGATTTCAACAAAAAAAGTACAAAGTAAATTCCATTATAAAATTGTCTATTTAAACTGAAAATGAGATTTGTCATAAGGTGAGGTCAATTTATTTTAAAAATCAATTAATCATTTTCTTTGAAAATTAATACATAATTATGATCAATAAAAATCCTTTTCAAGAGATTATTCATGTGTTTCACAATTTATTGTTTCTGTGAATAATTTTCATTTCGTTAAATTTTGTCTCTCTATGGAAGCAGTTAGTACTTGTTTACTGTTCATGTAAAGCTAAATATTACTTTAAAAATTAGTCTAAGGAATTCTATTTGTAACTCATTTCAATTTTGATTATTTAATTTCCTTTATGAGTATAAAAATATAAGGGTTTATATATATTTATTATTTGTACAACTTGTTGATTGCAATTAATTGGGTAAAATAAAATCAATTGGTAGGATGGTTAGATTAGAGCTAATAAATCAAATGATTAGCCAAAAGCAAAGTGTTCAATTTTTATATATATTTAATAATAATTAGGGTTTACAAGCAAGTTTCTTACAAGGCGAAAATTGAAATACCGTTAGTACTGTTTATAGGTAAATCGCTGCTATGCATTTTCGATAATTTTGTGATATAATATACTAAAGTTATTATTGCATGTTCCTCGAACTCCCTTACCTAAGTCATCTACACTAGACAAATCAGGGACTATATTACCGTGTACCCTGCGACCTGCAAAGCATTGAGAAAACCCTTATGTATAGTAGGAGTGTTCCCACACGAAGCTTGTCTTCATTGAGCCTGGCCGTATACTACATTCTCGAGTGGTATTAGGATAAGCGCATGTGTATGAATTCGTTTGTAAAATAAGGAAATTGACACAAGGTACAATTCTATGAGCAACTTCTGTGTCCGTACCCTGGGCTAATCAAAATCACTGGTGACAACGCGATGTCCCGTGACTGTAGACCACGAAATTGTGTGGATGCAACTCACGAACTAACAGGTCGAATATGTGAATCGAACCCTGCCGAAGCGACTGGGCCTGAACGATAATTGATTACTTGATGCTTATTGGTCGATGTTGTACACTTATGAAGTCAGCTACGATATAAAATTGATACTGAAGCAGCTTTTATTAAAGCCCCCCGATCCCCTAAAAAACTAGAGTGTCCGGCAACGTCCTGAGCCGAGGTCCGTCCCCACATGGGGAGCCCTCATGGCAGTTGCCACAGTACTTGATCGGTTCGACCGTCCTCGGACGGCTCACCGAAAAAGTCCGGTGAACCAATAGAGGCCCTTCCGGCTAATTGGGTTAGGTCATCAGCAAAAAAAAAGCTTTTATTAAATGTTGTAATACCGAAAGTAACCTCATCGGAGAGACTTGCTTGTAAAGATAGCATCTTTTATATGTCGGAGTCTTGTCAGTAGTTTAGTCTTCGTTACGTAAGTTTTATTAGGTACAGAAGTGTTGATCAATTGTCCGTCCTTTTCTTTCACCTGATATTGTTAAATCAAAGAAAAGGTAGGCGTATAGCAATTAGTTACTACACAAACATTAATTAGGGTTTGTATGGATTTTCAAATTTAAGCCCAGCACACATTGGCGGCAAGGCATGGCAGGGGAACATGTTTATCTTTTGGCATCCCTTAAGGTAAGTGGACACTGGCGGTAACTATGCCGTGACATTCTTAAGTATGCCGCGACGTCGGTAGCGTAACTAAGCTAGTGAAACTACGCCTGGGCTCCGAGGTTTGGGCGGGTGCAGTCTTGCCGCGGTATCTCGAAAACAGCCAAAGCGTTCCGAGGGATACCGAAGCATTCGGAAGGATGCCGACATGGCATGCCTAAGCATACCGCAGTATTGTTTTTGAACTCAAGACCATTAACATCTTTTATTGTTTAGTTCCACACCACTAAGTTACATTTTTATTCGTCGCCTAAAATACCTTGCCATGCCGTGCCTCCAATGGGCGCCGGGCCTTAATCTTTGTTCTCTGTGATATGGTTTTGTCTGGACTAGTAGGTAGGTACGTAAATATTTTGTCAAAATCTGATTGTGACATGTACCTAATAATATTAATAAATCTTCTTAAATTCGTAATGTTGTATAATTTATTAAGAAATAATAGTCAAAAACTGTAAACACTAAGTACGGACCACCTATAGGTTACTTATTCAACTTCCAAAATTCGTTTACCTTTTATGACGTCGCCACGAATTTTGTCAATACTTTTTTCCAGCAAGGTACATTCATATTGGGAGAGTTTCGTGTATCTCTCCATTTCTATGACACCTTCATGGTTTATGTTGATGACACCACCGAAGAAAGAGGTTCCAAAATCATTGTTTTCTATGAACGCATGCACATGAGCTTGACGTCCACCTAACGCATCTAACAAACTATGTGTGAACAGAAACGCGCTGTACGCAACTGACAAACTGGGTGAGTATCCTCTTTTAGCTTTTGTTACAAGTTCATCTATTTTGCGAAATTTTGCTATAAAATTTGGAAACGACTCTGTGAAAATTCTGTTATTCAAATTTGGAACTGGTGTCGCTTGAGATAGTAGTGGCAAAGTTGTTGATTCCGAACGGCCTCCTATCACAGGTACGAAAACAGTATGAGGGTCTATGTTATACTCCCGGGTAAATATGGATTGTGCTCGCAACGCATCTACGCCGGTGATTCCGAAAAGTTTCTTAGGGTCATAGTCGCCGTGCATTCTCATAACTTCAGCGGCCATCGGCACCAGGCTGTTAACCGGCTCCGTCACTATGCCGAATAAAGGCAACGGTTGTACTTTAGCTACTTGAGCCGCCAATGCCTTGACGAAGCCAGTGTTGGTGTCGTACCATACCCTTTCTGTCATGCCAGGTTTTTGTATTACTCCTCCGGCGCCGATGACGATGTTAGAGCCTTCGATGGCTGATAATAGGGTGTTTGTAGATGTATATCCTTCGAATGGCACCTCTGTGGGCACGTGTTGTAGGTCTAGTATAACTCCGGGAGCATGTTCCTGAATGTCATGAACCACCAGCTTTGTCATATCACCTGGCTGTGATCGCAGCAGTAGGCAAAGCGATTGCCCGATGTCACTAGCACATCCGACTACGGTCACTTGGTAATATCTTTTTATCGAAAATATTGTTGTGAAAATTTTGCGTGTTAAAATCATTTTGAAAATGTGTTTTAACTAGATTTAATAATAATTGTTTACCAGATTTGGGTTTACCTACATTATTATTGGTAAAGGCTCGTTCAAGCTAAGTATTAGTCTTCGCGTTGTCAGAGAAACTTTTGTAAAATTGCAATAATGTTTTGACACGAGTAAAACATTTCTGGTACGCATCTAACCCATAGATTTAGGATAATTTCTATGAATCTAACCAATGCAATGCACCAAAGAGCAAAAGGAGCAATATTTTCACATTGCTTGTCATGTCGCATCGTCTTGATTCGGTCGACAGAATCAGAATTTCGTTACGATTATAAAAAAATGAACTGCACCTAAAGGGTTCTGTACCATTTTTAAGAGGCATTTTTACGTTTAATAACTTGGCTGACTGGTTAATAAGAAAATATTTTTGATGTATTTATACCTAATACGTATTTTGCTGGGCACTTGACTCAAGCTAAAACTATTGCTAAGTTTTAAATGAAACCCTAAGTCTAAACGCGTCCTTAATAAACCGCTTTTATTGAAAAGAATTTCAAAGACGGCGAAGTTTTTATTTCACGTGTTATGTACCTACTTACACGAAACTATTTTACGACTGGCAAATTACAGCTCTGTAGTACCAAGCATCTCTAGCTTACCCGCGGACGGACAGACAGATGGACGGACAACGGACGTGGAGAAACTATAAGAGTTCATAGTTTACCACGGAACCCTAAAAAGTGAAGAAGGAATTGACAGAATGATGTCGACGGGAACATTAATCCACATTGTCAACCATGATGTCATGACATGACATCGGAAACCCCAGATTTGTTAGTTACTTTTCTTTAATTTGAATACTTCTAAATTACAAAATTCATAAGAATCCTGACTGCAAAAATGTTTAAGTGCAACTTGAGTCCAAATTTATTGTGTAAACATGTGCACCTCACCAAACATGCATCGCATTCGCGGCATATCCAAATATCTATAGTTGGTTGTACTAATGATATGGGATCCAACTTAGCGTTATTAATGAAACAAAATTATAACATAAAAAAGATAAACTTGTATGATGACGATGAAAAAGTTAAAGGGATCGCGGCAGAATTAATGAACATACCTAAAGGTCCATTGATTGACGCTTATGCTGGACCGCTAAATCTAGGTAAAGCACTTCAATCGTCTGAGTTAGTGTTGATGGTTTACAGAATACCACGGAAACCAGGCACATCACGAGATGAAATTCTTGCCATTAACGCGCCAGCAGTACACCGACTTTGCCGGGCAATAGCTGAGTTTAACCCTACCACATTTCTTGCAATTGCTACAAATCCTATAAACTCTATAGTACCTTTAGCTAGTGCCCTGTTGTATAAATATGGCTGTTATAATCCCTTCAAGGTGGTGGGTATAACACAAATTGATAAAGCTAGGAGTTGCGCTCTAGTTGCTAGTATTATGCATGTTAGTACCAAAGTCTTAGATATCCCTGTTATTGGAGGTCATTCAGAAAAGACTATAGTGCCCCTTTTCTCAAATATTACGCCAGCGTCAGTTTCCTTAAATCCTCAGCAAATTGGCTCATTAACCCGTTTACTAAGAAAAGCTGGAACTGAGATTGTTTTTAAAAAACAAGGGCTTGACTCTGCAACTTTGGGAATGGCTTCTTCACTCAACGATTTTGCTAGCAAAGTAGTTGAAGCTCTTAAAGGAAATACCGTCCAAGTTAATTGTTTTATGGCGAACCCTAATTTTAGGACAAGATTTTTCGGTGGACCTACTATAGTCGGGCCTTGTGGTGTAGTACAGTCATGTCCTTGTTTTAAAATGAATGAACAGGAACATGTTTTGTTAGACGCTTCAGTTCCTGTAATAAACAAAGAAGTAGCTATGGGAGAGAATTTCATTCGGATTTTAGAAACGGGACGGTACGCCTGAAATTATTTTTCTCATGGTTAAGACATATGTATGTGATGACATGCAGATGTTAGACGTTATGTAATAAATATTTTGTACCTATTTCATTTCTGAGAGCTACTCCAAATCAAATATCCGAAAGCGTGCCTTATTCCTTACCACTATAGGTACCTTATCATTGGAATTGGTCAGTAAGACATTAGAGCATAAAGAGCACAACCTTTACGAACCAATGAAAATAAAGGTGCAAAAAGTGGGTAACATAAACGGGGCTGACGTGTGCGGCGTCGAAGTAACGGTCCAATATCGGACAAATGGCTAGGTAGAGACGCAAAGCGGCCATCCGAGTCGCATCTCATTCGAAGAACAATGTAACTGCCTGGCTGACTGTTTCTCAGTGCTTAACTATCGGCTGCGTTCACATTCACTGTCGTTTTAATATCTATACTTATCTGGTAAAATTTAATGGCTTTTTAAAAACCCTACAAAACTGTTTAGTATGGTTTAAGTGACCCATAGTTTCCACTGGCGAAAAATTCACAAGAAAAAATGTTGCAAGCATTATCTATCTCTATCGTTTAGACCTTACACACAACATTAGATATATGTTTATATTTCTGATTTCCTCATTTAAATAATTTTGTTTTGTTATTTTTTATATTAAGTAATTACATAGTCAAGTATTACCCATTTTTTCAATATATTTAACCATACGCATGCTGTGGCACTTTAAAATGTAATGCATTTAATTATAATGTTAGTGTTAGTTCATTTAGATTCAAAAAATGTAACAACTACTGGTTGTCCAAATAAATAAAGAAATAAATAAATAGATACCTTAGAGCGATCTTTTCTTCACCTATCTTTCGTATCTACTTATTTAAGCTGATACTGAAACTATTTTAAAGATAATTTGTCTAACTAACCTATTGAATTTTGTATTAGCAACTTAATAGATAAGATAATGATAGTCTTTCATTGTATAATAATAATATAGTGGGACATTAACACATACGGCCATCTGATTCCAAATATAGCAGTGCTAGTACTATGGAAACCAGATAACTGGTATTATACTACATAAAATACATTTCTTTTGTAAATACATACTTAAATACCTATAGATAATTATACCCAGACTCAAGACAAACAGACGTGTTCATCACACAAATGTGTGACTTAGGTGTGAATCGAACCCACGACCTGCAGTGTGAAAACCGACCACGCCACACCGGTCCGTCAAAACTTTAACGTGGTGTACTTACAATCGCATGCAAGATATTAGTGTAAAAGTAAGTTTAGACATGATAAGCGAAAACTGGCGACAAGGAGACTTATATTTAAAAACATATCAATGTCTTTAAAAATTCTTTAATAAAACATTAAAATGACATTAACACATTGTGTAAAAGTTTTAAAACATAAAATTTCCGTTACCAGACGTGTTACAATTTACTCCCCAATATAATTTCATGTGATCCTAACTTTACAGGGAGCGTTTGGCTCGGTGCAACCGCAAATAAGGATCGTAACGACAGGGTTAACTTTAAGATAATCGCTGAGCGGCCATACGAGCTCGCCGCGGCGTTACATTGAGTTTAATGTCTTTTGGTCTTGACGACGTCTGTCTAACTTGAACAGGGTTTAAGGGTCGGGAAACCAATGATTATAGTACCTTCGTAAAGACCTTTATTGCCTCTACACTGTTTCTGATTGCGTGTGTAGGCCGTTAATGTTGGGGCTCGTTCTGCAGATTATAATGTCGTTTAGTTGTGATCATTTCGTGATGATCGTTCACGACATACTTTGGTGCATCGTGCAACTACAAATACATGTTTTTGTACCAGAGAATAACAGCCTTATTCATAAAAAAATATAAGACTCTTTAGTTAAAATGGACTTTCTCTTTCTTACTAGTATAAATGTCAAAGTGACAGACAAAGACAAACGAATTATAAACCTATCATAGCTATAATGAGCTTAAAATACGTTTATGAATACGGGGGTATGTCACAGCGCGTAAGCTTTAATCGTGGCAAGCTGTTGCCTAAACAGATGGTTAGGTGTCACTTCAGTCACTTGTGCATAGACCTGTCAGTTGTCGAACTTACAAGACGTTAACGTTACTCAGGTTACTTGTCTGTAATAGTCATTGTTGCATCAGGGGGCAATGTCTATTAGGTCGGTTGGGTGAGCACAAAAAAGAAATCTATTTCCATCCAAACATTTTGTGAATAGTTGTGATTAAGGAGGTGCTGTAATAATTGGCAGAGATGTTGATTAGCTTTTTGTAGTGTTATTTTGTGTCCTATCGAGATGCAAAGGTAATAAGGTGTAGGTAGGTATCTGATGATCGCGGCCGTATGAATCACTGAGCATATAATTACTACGTTTTAGTATGAATGAACTCGCCAATCAGTATATATTAGCACTTAAGTGTTTAAATATGCCTTCTTTTGACATTTGTTAGATAACGACAAATACTTTGCTGGTAAGCAGTTGTTTAGTTTAACGTATATGATACCATTTGCACTCTGAAAAGAAAATTCCTTTATTCAGCCAATTGGTATTCCAGCAATACGGTCTGCAATTATGTAGGATTCATAATTGAAGAGCGTAATTTGCTGACTAAATACGATAGCGAAGTATTAGAAATTTATTTTAGCAATGGCTACTAAGGTATAGATTATTGTATGTAACTTTTATTGAAGATTCCTGTGAACTAACATTTTCCCGTAACTGAGGATTGCTGAGGTGTCCCACGGGTGTCATCTGTCGGCGCCTTACGTGTGACTGTTCGTTAACTGGTAAGGTTAAAAGCATTGGTTTGTAATTTAAGCTTCTTTTACTTTACTGTAGGCACCTAAAATAATAAAATAATTTTGTAAAAAGTATCGTAGTAGGTCCATAATAATAATATCATTATATGTACTTACAAAATTGCCTTTTAATAGTTTTTAAGCCCAACAAAAAGTGATATAAGTTTGACGTATCTGTGTACAAGTTTGTTGCCTCAAAGCCTCTAAACGGATTGACTGATTTTGATGCGGTTTTGTAAGCAAAAACTGAAGTGATAGAGATGGTTTTAGTAACAAAATTTTTAATTTAAGTTACAACTAAGGAAGGGAGTAATTCAAACATATCATCATGCCTGTATTACCCGTAGTTGTGGACAGAGGTGAGTTCGCTGGCTTTGTTTAGGTTCCATACGTAATAAGACGGCGAGCCTATTGCCGTTCGGGCTCAATACCAAACTTAGAACTGCAACTATGATTCTCTGAGTAATACGAGTATAATAATAAAAAAACCGGTCAAGTGCGAGTCGGACTCGCGCACCGAGGGTTCCGTACAAACCTGCAAGGTTTACAAAGTTCGTTCATTACGACAATCGAGTCATAACTATGGTATTTTTATTGCAAAATGAAATTCATAACATTACAATGGGGAAAGATGGAGGAGCATTTTAAGACAAAGATCTCTTTATCGTTTAAGTAATCCTTTATTTTATATTAACACATATCATTTATCTATAATATAACTGAAACACTTATACTAGCCTTGCAGCAGACTTGCGAAAGTTCTTTTATTAAAGTTATTTATTTACTAAGTTTTTAGTCACTATTAGGTTTTAATTCCCTTGCGTGTAGTTGCGAGTTTCAAAATATGCGGTATCAATGGTTGTACTTTTGCGTTTTGCGTTTTTGCGTTGACTTAGAATTTTTTTTTTTTCAAGGGTTAAAGGCAATTAGATCTAAGTATTTGATATGAATTTCAACTTGATAGCTCTACGCGTTCATGAGGAAAAAAGTAATAAGTTTATATTTATTAAAAAATATATATTTTGTAATGTAACTAAAAATTTAAGGTTTTCGGAATTTTTCCTTTATGTGTGCTATAAAACGTTGCTTCATGCCAAATTTCAAGATTCTAGGTCGACTGGAAGTACCCTTTAGGTTTTGATTCCCTTGCGAGTACTTGCGAGTTTCAAAATATGCAGCTTAAATTGCTGTTTTTTTGATTGCGTTGACATAGAAGTTTGATTTTGTTACAGCTTAAAGGTATTATAGACCTAAGTATTTGGTATGAATTTCAATTTAATACCTCTACGCGTTTATGAGGAAATGGGTAGTAAGTTTAAAATTATTAAAAAAATATATATTATGTGATGTAACTAAAAATTTATGGTTTTCGTAATTTTTCCTTTATCTATGCTATAAGACGTTGCTTCGTACCAAATTTCAAGATTCTGAGTTCACGGGAAGCACCCTGTAGGTTTTGATTCCCTTGCAAGTGTCGAAAATTTGCGGCATAAACGGCTGTATCTTTTAATTGCGTTGGCTTAGAAGTTTGATTTTTTCACAGCTTCAAGGGACAGTAGACCTGAGTAATTGATATAAATTTCAGCTTCATACCTCCACGCGTTCCTGAGAAAAAGGGTCTTGACAGACGGACGGACAGACAGACGGACAACAAAGTGATCCTATAAGGGTTCCGTTTTTTCCTTTTGAGGTACGGAACCCTAAAAAGTATTTTTGCTTGACCCGGGTGTGAAGACACTTACCACTGGACCATCAGTAATCCGAACTTGCATGTTTTTAGGGTTCCGTACCTCAAAAGGAAAAAACGGAACCCTTATAGGATCACTTTGTTGTCCGTCTGTCCGTCCGTCTGTCAAGACCCTTTTTCTCAGGAACGCGTGGAGGTATGAAGCTGAAATTTATATCAATTACTCAGGTCTACTGTCCCTTGAAGCTGTGAAAAAAATCAAACTTCTAAGCCAACGCAATCAAAAGATACAGCCGTTTATGCCGCAAATTTTCGACACTTGCAAGGGAATCAAAACCTACAGGGTGCTTCCCGTGAACTCAGAATCTTGAAATTTGGTACGAAGCAACGTCTTATAGCATAGATAAAGGAAAAACTACGAAAATCATAAATTTTTAGTTACATCACATAATATATTTTTTTTTAATAATTTTAAACTTACTACCCATTTCCTCATAAACGCGTAGAGGTATTAAATTGAAATTCATACCAAATACTTAGGTCTATAATACCTTTAAGCTGTAACAAAATCAAACTTCTATGTCAACGCAATCAAAAGAAACAGCAATTTAAGCTGCATATTTTGAAACTCGCAAGTACTCGCAAGGGAATCAAAACCTAAAGGGTACTTCCAGTCGACCTAGAATCTTGAAATTTGGCATGAAGCAACGTTTTATAGCACACATAAAGGAAAAATTCCGAAAACCTTAAATTTTTAGTTACATTACAAAATATATATTTATAATATAATATACAAAATAAAAATAAAAATACCATAGTTATGACTCGATTGTCGTAATGAACGAACTTTGTAAACCTTGCAGGTTTGTACGGAACCCTCGGTGCGCGAGTCCGACTCGCACTTGACCGGTTTTTTCTTATTGCAATGCATTTATACCAGAATAGGCTCTACCTACTGCATAATATGGGTAAGGTCAAATTTATTACCTATTTATTATAAATTTATTAATTGTTAACTTACGAGAACTTATGTAGACGACCTTGGTAGTCGAGCGGTGTAAGCCGTCCAATTGGGCTATACTGTGCCCTGGAGGTCACGGGTTCGATTCCCGCCCCGGACAATATTTGTGTTACAAGAAAAATTTGTTTTGGTGTCTGGTTGGTTGAGGGACTACCCTCCGTGCCTCGGAGAGCACGTTAAGCCGTCGGTCCCGGTTCTAATCTAACACATCTATGACAATCGTTTCATGTAGTCTAGTATTATATTATCTGTGATTCGAATATACCTAATTACAAGTTGATCGAAAACAAATAACCAACCAAAACAAATTATTATTTAGTTTTATAGGTAAAACAAGATATTGCCTAATAGGTTTAAATTGTTGTATAAGTCTTATTCTTATTTTTACACGTAAGTACCCAATTTCCTTAAAAACCTTAGCTTGTTATCATACTTTGTTTGCTTAACTCGTACTAAGAATTGTAAATGGCGATAATTCTAACTATAGTGATAAATCAGCTACACCCCGTTCAACTTTTTTCCCAGGAGGGTGCTTTTCCAGCATTGTTGGTGATTGATCGCGCGTTTCCTATACTTAAACTTTTCAGGACGCTTGAGAACATGTGTTACAAAGTTTCGACGAGTTATTGACATTGATAAATTCGGAATACTGTCATGATTTCCTCATTTGCTTGACTTGTAAAATGGCTAATTAATGACGGAAACTTTGAGGAGAAAAAAATGGCGTCTTAGAACGTCGCAGTTTTTTAGTTTTTTACTACTAATCTTTAAAAACTTATATACTTATTTAAACATGACACTGGCAAAATTGCGGAATAATTTCTGCAGAGGCCATAATTAAAAGAAGAAGAAGAAGAAGACGGAAACTTTATCAACATAAAATAATATACTTAAACGCAAAAATTTGTGTGGTCGGATGGATGAAGTTACTCAAACTTTTTATTGCACAAATTTGTATCAAACGTTTAGTTACCGATCGATTATTAGGTACCACTGAATTGATAACATGTGGCTGGGTAGTAAAGACAATACATAAACTATTATTTTCAGTGAACCACGAAGAACAAGGTATTTACCTAACTAAATCCATCCTGTATCAAACAAACAAACGCGTAAGGCTAACCGCCCATGTCTGATTTTTGGGACCGATTCAACGCGTGGCCTTGAGTTTTGTATTGAGTTGTACAAAGTCGGTCTTGAAAATCGGTGGAAAAATCGGTCGTATACGGGCAGCGTAATTGTAAAGTACTTTACCAAGTGGTACTGCTCATGATTACGGATCACTTTCCCAAAGAAACCTCTTTTCAGCAACTTATTTTTGATTAAATTCGCCATTTAAATAGAGGCGACGCGACGCGTTGGTTAAACATCGAATTAATAAAAAAAACGCGATCGTTGAAGGAGACGCGAGACGCACCTCATCCCTCCCTAATCTACACTGCATTATCCTCGCCTGTACTACGAGGCTTTAGGTATATAATATAGCGAATTTATCAATAAAAAATATTGCCCAAAAACGTTTCTTTGGGAAAGTTGCTTCTAATCATGAGCCCTACCAAGTGGTACCTAAACAATTTTTCACCAATAACCAGTCAGGGTATGTAAGTAAGTAGTTAACCAAGTGCTACTACTATGAGACAATAGCTAATAAAATGAATTTTCCTGAGTTATGGGTGTTGAAGAAACTCCATAAATTACATCTCAATGACTCCCCTGGGAGCCACTGAAGGTTACAACTCAATTTACGAGCTCTGCTAATTTATCCACAATTTATATCCGATACCATATTAACGTTTAGATTAACCTATTAACAGCAATTTAGTTTGTGTCCGAACACTAATATTAGTTAACATAGCAGTAACTACGCTAAGTTCAGTAATTGAGTTCTTGATAACAGAAAATTTTAATTGTTTCTTACCATGGAAGAAAGAAACTAGTTGCTTGCACCACAATTTTTCTGACTGCAGTAAGATCGTTTTGGTGCAATATACTTCTGCCTTCATCATTCCCCTTGCTCCCAATCTAACCTGATGCGGCTAGCTGCCAGAATTATACGAGCGACTGCCATCAGACCTCGAAACCCGTAGGGAACCAGTAGCCGAGATGGTTAGACCAGGTGTCAGATTGTATTGACCCTGACTGCCGAGCCGGAGGCCGTGGGTTTGATTCTCACTGATTATAAAACTTCGTGTGATTAGCATGATTGTTAGTTCTGTGTCTGGGTGTAATTTATCTATAATATCTATGTAGTTCCAAAAAAAGTATTTAAGTAGTATGTTACTGGATCAAATGTAACTGCTTAATTTGGGACTAGATGGCGCTGCGTGTATGTGTAAAAATATTGTAAATTAATGTTTGTCTTTCGCATATCTCGGAGATATACGGTTTACCTAGTTTAGGTGACAGAGTTTAAATATTTGTGTACAGGTTTATACAATACAGACTACCATTTCTTAGTAGATATATATCTAGTTATAACTGTCATATCCGTAAACTTTTTGATGAATAAGTTTATTTAATATTATTATCTATTTATTATATAGAGATCCAGTAGAGGCCGTTAGACAATTGACAATTGTGCTCTAAATGTTATTATTTTTATCCCGAGTTTCGCTGTACCTTCGGGTACTACAGGCTTTCTTGCATACCTACCAAAACAAAAAGACTGATAAAATATAACCTAAAGATATAGGTACCCATAGGACTCCGTTATGAGAGCACCTATATCTTTCATCAACACTCTACAGCTGGCTACTGGTCTCTTTTCAACATTCTTACCATGAGGCGCCCTTATATCTACTTATTACAAAACGTGTAACAATCAATACTTATTAGGCCAGCACCTATTGTTATTTGATTGTATTTGTAATAGATTGTACTTTGCATACGTACGAGTACGTAATATAGAAGAATAGATTAACAATTGTAAAGTTTCACCCCTCAACTCGACGCGGCTTTTAATAATCGATTTAATTGAGCCAATGAACAATTTAATTAAAATTCTAAAGACACGGCGTACGGCCCGTGGGATGCGGCACGTCTGTGTTGCAGTCACTTCTAGAACTTTGACTTATAGCGAATTAACCGTGACAGGTAGCCGACTCTCACTGGCGATTTTCTCTGGCTTCCCTATCGAATTACTAATCTAGCTATGTGAGTTATCTATTTAATTTTACATGTATAGTGCCATTGCGTATATTAACGAGTAAGTAGGTAATTTACCTGACTGATTAGCCCAAAATCTAGGTACCTACTTACAGTAAAATTATAAAATGTTTGTCACCGTCCTAGGATCGAAATAGTAAACAGTAAGAATAAGGGTTTGTGGATAAACTCATGCGACAGTACTTCAACAGACACTTATTACTAATGTTGTAAGCTGACGAAGCGTAGAGTTATATTATTCGGTATGGTTTATTAAAAAAACCTGATTCCTGTGTCTTTGACTGATGTAATGAAGCTGGAACTCGTATGGACATTTCTTCAACTTTTCTAGTCGTCTCAATTGGCAGCGGCATAAATATATATGCTACTAACATATAAAAATATGCGGTTATTAAAATGTCGTCTGCACAAATAGCATATTTGTCACAATCGCAGAACTTATGTTGGAAATTGTGACACATAAGAGTGACTTGTAGATAAACCGATCACCGACTGTGAACTGACACCTATTACAATGTGTATAAGCATAGCTGACTTTATTAAAAAACTGATTCCTGTGTCTTTGATAGACATAATAAAGCTGGAACTAATTTGGACATTTCTCCAACTTCCCTAGACGCCTTAATTGGCTGCGGCATATATAAAAATATGCGATTATTAAAATGTCGGCTGTACAAATGAGCGTTGTGGCGCGCGAGTTATGCAGGTATTTACGGTACGGGTTATTGGAGACCCGATGTCTCTCTCCTTATAAGAATAACCACTTTGCAATTTTAATATTTAGTATCACAAGCTTCTGTTTAATTTTTTGGGTCACATACAAAATTGGTTTAACGTGATACAGAATACTGTGAATGTGGAAATTGGTTTTGTGTTTATAAGGTCTTCCAATCTTTCGTGGCAGTCCCCTTCTTCTATAAGAATAAATTATAGTACTTAAGCGTATGTTCGGCGAAAGCGATTAAACTCAAATTATATCAAAACTGAGATTCATACAGATCGTATGAATCTCAGTTTTGATATAATCTGAGTTTAATTTTTTTTAATAGATAGAGTTTTTTTTGAGGTAATTGAGTTATAATTGATAGAAAAAAAATGTTTAAAAACGCTCTTTTAGTATATAAAGACCCCTAAAACTAGTGCACTATTTGTTCTTAACTAACTATTGGTAGAGTACTATTGGAAATGTCGTACGCACGCAAAGCATAATAAGTAAAGATAAACCACGAATACGAGGTCGCGTGAACGGCGCGTGCGGTCATTTTCAGTTGCTACAGACTTACGTACACGTAGACTTACCACATAAGGTCAATGTAGGTTTTATTTGCAGGTTGTATTAAAGTTGTAATGTTGTTATTAAAGCCTGCTACTTTTACTAAAATATTATTCTTTACTTATCAAATATATTAACAGATTTGCGGTACTAGTAACTATATTCTAATAATATAATATGTACTTAGTTTTATGAAAATTATTTTATTAGTACAGATAATTTGAAGCAGTTTTTTGTGTGATCTAATAATCAGTTTTTTAAAAAAACAAACAAACTGACTTCAATAATTTGACAATAACTCAAGACCCTCTCACTCAGGCCATTTTAATAAAACTACCTATATTTTTTTGAAGTCGACTGAAAGCTCATGATTATCGTTTCTAGTGTTCATTGTTTATAATTACAGGACAAGTTTAAAAAACATATTTATAGCTCAATATAACTTATTTAGTTTTTAAGTACCTACGTCATATTTAATTCCGTTATAATTGGTTATAAAGGAAACTTATTATTATAATATTATGTCCCCTCTACAAGTTCATACATCTGAATTCGGATCGTGGTTGCGATTGTCAAATCTCGATTATTGGCACGCGTAACGCTATCTGCCATTTTGTGGGCACCGCGGTGCAATCGGTCCGCAATCACCCGCACACCGACTGCAGTAATGTCTCATGCATGAATGTAGCTTTGAGTGAACATCAGTGTACTGCAAATATAGGAATATAATTTATAATTATTCGTTTGTTAGAGGTAATGATCTCGTAATACCTAATCAGTGTGATCATTCTCTAAGTCTAGAACAAATTTTCTCTAAGCTATACATTTCTAGTATAAGTTGAGAGTAAACCCGCGCCTGTGGGACAATAAAAAGGGTGAAGTGACGATTAATTAAGCAAAATTTTTTGTTGATTTTAGGACTTGGAGTGAACTCGAAAAATATTTTCACTGACCGATGAAATCGCACGGTATAGCTATGCAGTCTTATAGGGCGAATACTGAAACTAAGTAGGCCTTTGTGCCAGCTTACCTACCAGCTAATTGACTATACAGTAAATAAGTTTTATTTTTGCCAAAGGGCTCTAAGTATACACTCATGGCCCTTTGGCAATGTCACGTAGTGAAGCGGTAATGAAAGATTGAAATTAACAAAATGTATAGATTCAAAATCAAAAAATATTTTATTCATATTGAGTCACCTTCGACAAATGACGTGACAACCTTATCACAAACCCATACATTTTGTTCGTTTTGATCTTTCGTTATAGCCTGAGGACCTAGACAACGTTATTTAGCATGTAACGTTGTCAAGGGTCCCAGTCTATTTATTCCTACAAACTGTTTAACTTAAATAAGTATTATTAATTACTAAAATCTTCTGATTCAAATGCAAAACTGCAGATTTATGAAAATGACGTGACACGGCTATTTCGACCCCTTATCTTTATTCTGGTGTTAATGTGTTCGGGATTACAGACCATTAAGTTTAGCTTGCCGCTCACTGTTGCCGCAAAATAAATAAAGATTATTGTAACACCCGACTGAGTGCCGTGAGAAACATTTATGCAGTTCATCCTACTAATTTAAAAACGCGAAAGTTTGTAAGAATGTATGGATGTTTATTACTCTTTCACGCAAAAACTACGGGACGAAATTGACTGAAATTTAGCACAGTGATAGATTATGGTCTGTATTAACACATAGGCTACTTTTTATCCCAATAAGTACCACGAAGTCGTGGGCGGAAGCTAGTTCCTCATAAAATCCTGCTATCCTACTTCTTATTAATATTATAAAAACTCCTTGGTAGCTTATGGGGTATTGTGTTCGCTTTTAGCTGAGGTGCGAATCCCGCCCGGACTAAAGAGTGTTGAGTTTTCTAATTTGCCAACACTAGTCTGGATCCAGCAAGTTAGTGGTACGATACCCTCGAGGTTTACGTAGAGCCATCAGTTTTGTGCCCGATCTTTCACCGGTTGTGTCGAGACTCTGACAGTAAGCGGAATAGAGAGTGCATATTATTCTGTGCATATTCATCGATATTGAGCAGCGGCGATGTTACAATTCACACAAAGATGTGTGGGCATGACTGGGAATCGAACCCACGACCTTATAAATCTAAGGCGAAGCCCGTACCACTGCGCCACAGATACACATAAGTAAATACCTAGTACCAATATAACTACATACTACATACGAACATACTTTCGTTCTCTTTCCAGAATTTACTCGTAAAATGAAATTAATTACTACCTATTTTAGTTCGCTGCGCTGTACATTTTTATCCCAGATTTATAAGAATCAACCTATGTTCTCTGAGGACATTAATTTAAGATTGTATTTATCATTTAATTAGATCTGTGACTGCCCTTACTTCAATTTAATTTTGTATGTCATATACACGTAAGTCTCTCCCTTACTAACTATGACGCAGGAATAAATTGCCTTTACATATTAATATCTATTTCTTGTTAAGAAGATTTAAAGTTCAAAATAGAGTGACAAGATAATTTATAAATAGATGCGGTTGCAGTCTGTTCGCTAACTGTCCAGTTGATGGGGTATAAGGAGCTGATAGTGCGGCATTTGAGGTACACATTGTGGAGTTTTTTGGAACTGAGTCACCTTCATCTGTGGGATTGTACCTTCAGTATGTCACGTGGCGCCGGGTAGTGCGAATTAGGTGACAATATACTGGTGATAGGCTTCGGACGTGGTTAGTGATCACCCACTAAACAAAGCCCCGCCGCGCCGGCAAGCGGCCTTACCGTGTTCCGATGCGATATCTGGTTTATGAGGGTGAGAAGGAGCCTTTTATTCTTAGTTGCAAATAAGTAAGCTTCTTATTAAAAAATAGTAGGCACGACAGACGTGCTGAAGACACGTGGACCAAATTGTATATCTATACCATTCTAACTGCAACAAATAAAAAAAATCAATTATATGAGCCTAAACTCACTAGCGGCTGACCGGAATGCGGCCAGCCGCATGATGTACACTTAGTACCGCAACAGTGCGTTACAGTTCGGCTAGCCGGGTGTGGTACCTACATCGCATTTCGATCCACTGATAGTGAGTCCACGCTGTAAGTAAAGGGGCATAGCTTTAAAAACCTAGGTACCTACTTAATTAAAGTTTGCTGTGGCAACCCTAAACCCAAAAACGAACTTCTTTCCAACCCTGGCGAATTAAACCCCAAACATAATCACAGCCCTCGTTTAAAATATTAAACAGTCTGTTTTTTGTCCGACTCATTAGACTTGCGGCTATTCCCACGATTTTTTAAGACACGCTTTTTATTTTGTCAATTAGTTTTGTGAAGTAATGCGTTCACGGTGCATATAAAATGCATTCTAGAATTGAATTTATTGAATTATTCAATGAATACGTGGTCGCACAAAAGACGTCGAAGCGTAAAATGTTGTGTCCTTTCAATAGACGGTAACAGTGCGGTATCTTAAAAGTATTTTAGAAGCTATATTACATATTTCGTTACAAGGAATTAAATTTAAAGCGCGCCTGTCTCCTTTCCATTAAAATTTAATACTGTTAAGTATTATAAAGGTGCAAGTAATTCTGCCTGTGGCTTACGTTATCAATCTGACATACCTACCTATAAACCACTAAACCAATTTTTATGGATATTCGATTATAACTAAGTTATAACTTTGTAGACGCATGAAGGCTATTTTTAACGGACTACGCAAAAAGAGGTTAATGTTTTAGTGTGGTAAACGATGGTGTGAAATCGGATCAAAAGCTATTGCTTAAAACATGGTTTGTAATGAGATTATGATTATTTTGTTTCCAAAAGAAACGCTGACAGTAAGCTTAAGATAGGTATTTTTAACTTTCTCGTAAAACACATGTTTTAATCAAGATTCCTTAACCAGTAAAAAGATCAGCTTGTTATTTACAGATGCTATCTGATGTAAAATAAAATAAAATATTATTTAATCTAAAGAAAAGTGAATGTGCTGTTATAAGGCGGGGGTTTAGCTAATACGTGGGCCGAAGCCGGTATATTTGTCAACGAACACAACACAATCTTAAAATCAATTTACATTTATTTGCGGCTTAGCTACACCAGCTTTGTGTGCCTTATGAAGGACAGAGTAAGGAAACGTTTAGACGCGTTCTTATTTAGTTTTGAACTTACAATTGTTTTGTGGGATTGAAATTTTATTTGCCTAACTTAAAACGTAACCCACTGACTTCTGCATGCATATTATTGGGATAAAAGTAGATTCTCTACATTATGTTAAATAATCCAGGTGGTAAATTTATCCAGGAATTTTATCCAAATCGTCACAACCATTCTCCTAAAGATTAACAACAAACTTTCGTGTTAATAATACTTACTTAGTAGTAATAACTACGATGTCTTGGATTCGATTCCCGGGTCGAGCAAAATAATATTTTACTTAGAGAATCTTAGCTGCAACTCGGAGTTTGGAATTTTGCCCGATGTACGGCAATAGGCTCGCCCCCTATTACGCATGGGACCTAAACATAGCGATATTTTGGTGAAATTGACCTCTACCTACGCTTGTAGATAGTAAGGAATAATTTCAGGAATATCTAGAAACGTTTTTAAGTCTGTCAAAACGTATGGCCACTACTCCATCGAATACCGTCGGGCGGCGTGGGCCGGCAAAATCTTTACAAATGTGGGCCGTTATCGTGCCGTCCGATTGACCGGCGTGGCTCCTGCTCCGACCGAACATTTCTCACTCTGAAAAATAACGGATTTATTTAATTTTATGGCCACGCCGCGTGCTGAATGGACGATTGGGCAGCGGTGACGCGAGGGTTAGTCCACTTCGTTTGGTCCTTTTTCAGTTGCTCTATTTTTTCTTTGTTTTTGATGTTGATTAAGTTATTTTGTTAACATGTTAGCTATTTAGGATTAGAGGTTAGGTAGACATGCCGGTATTGAGCAGCGGAGATGAAACAATTTACATGGGCAATTAATCAATGGGCACCTTATATTTCTAAGGCGAGGCCCGTACCGCTGCGCCACCGCTGCTCTCTTAATTATTGATTTAAAAAAAAGTACTTAACCACTAAATAATCTTAAGTATTTAACTGATGATAGAGTCAAAATTTGTCAAAAGGAAAATTCTAGACTAAATTATATACTAAGGCTGCTACGTGTGCTATGGAGTTATGTATTCATCAATAATGAATAAAGAAAAAGAGATTTTTTAATAAATAAATGAGAATGTAGGAAGATATCTAGTTGCTGGTTGTTTATAATTTACTAATTTCGGATTAGTGTCGAGCATAATAAGTACCCTACCTTCACCATGTTTATTTTTCCCATGGCATCCGTGACTCATCCATGGGGCATCAAACTGATCTCATTATTTAAATCCCCGAATATAATTTTTTAATTTGTCACGTTTTGGTTTCGTGAATTCGATTCGCACGATTTTGAGGGACGATTGTATTTTTTATTGCGGTACCTAATTGTTATCATTTATTTAGAGCAGCGGTAAGGTCGCGGGTTCGATTCTCAGTCGTGCCGACACATCTTTGTGTGAATTGTAACATCGCCGCTGCTCAATATCATGGAGAGGAGAACATCGTGAGGAAACCGTCATGTCTTATGAGGACATGTGACATCCACCTAACCCGCACTTGACTAGCGTGTGTGGATTAAGGTCTAAACTCTCTCAACTCGTAAGATAGTTGAGAGAAGACCCGTGCCCAGTAGTAGGTCACTAAGAAGGGTTGAAGTAAAGTGAAGTGAGTGAAGTTAAGAAGACCATCATCTGACTGTAAGATTACAATCTACTGAAAGAATATGTACTTAAGTAAACGTACTGAAAGAGTACTTATGCTGAAATTTTTTTATAAAGTGTAAAAATCAAGGCTAAGGTTTACTATGGAATACTACCAAATGAGATTGAACATAAATTACAAGAAAGCACCTTTCACCAGTTTTCAGTTAACTAATTACTGTTTAAGGCTCTCACGCAAACCTATTGTATAACGTGACTCACCTGCTCACGCGTTACGTTCTACTTAATTAAAAGAAACGTTATCTAAAACTAAAATCTAACTTATAAGATACGAATTGGTCTATACCTATATATTATTGTCCGTTTTATATTGTTGCGTAGCTCCGTAACGTTGTCGTGTCGTATTAATAAGTGGTTAAAACATTCTAGATTGCTATAATCCTCTTTAGTGTGCCATAGGCGGGCGGGTCTTCTCTTAACTATTTTAAGAGTTCGGAAAGTTTAGAATTTAACGCTTTACACGCTGAACAAGATCAGGTTGGTGAATGTCATACATGTCCTTCAATGTTTAGTTGACATATCCCGTTTGTCATGTAAACCGTTTAAAAATATTGTGTATAAATTCACATCGCCTGCAAGTGTGTGTGTGAGTATTAGGTACCTCTTGTAATCTATACACCACACATTCAGGCCTAATATGGATTGGTGGATCTCTTATGTCCTCGGGCATGTTGGTACCTACTCTGGATGTTTTTCCTATCTATGTTCGATCGGACTAGGTCCATAGACCAATTCAGTATTACGATTAATTTCAACAAGAAATAATGCCTTGCTAGTGTCAGTAGTTCCATCAATTCCAGTAACAGTAGGTATAGATAACTAAATTAACAGGGTAAGCGTAACCATGAGAAGACTAATCGTCATCCTAAGCTCGCCGGTCGAAGGCGTCATCAGTTACCAACACAAAGCTCCACAACAATAGACTTGAACTGTTCACTACGTGCCACAATAGGGCCGTTTACCCCACAACAAGGGCTCAATGGTCAGCCGTCGATCCCTTTGTTGAAAAACTCCGAGGAAATAAGCTGATAAGAGTGATTAATTGGTTTAAGTCGAATTCAATGAAAGCTGCCGACGTTTTTTGGCCGGATAAACTTCCTTCAAGATATTAATTCCATTTGTAAAGAAATATCGTCTGGATATTTCAAGTTTAAACAAAAAAGGGGTAAAAAGCCAAAACAGGTTTTAGGAAATGGAATCAATTCCTTACAGAATGAAATCTAGTTAACGAATAATAGAGTTTAATTTTATTTCGAATAACCATGGTTCTATTAAATGAACGCTCAACAGTTCAAATTATTAGGATCCCTTCACAATATAACCCTTCTTAAGAATACGGTGCTTCCGAATGAGTGGCTTACAAAACGGCGCTGAAAACGCGTAAAAGCTCAGTTGATTTGTAAGCGTACATATCTCGAGTTACTTGGCAATAAATTAAATGTGTATAGAAAATGAATGCGTCAATATGTTCCCCCAACCCCGAAGCTAATGATGTTCTAAAGATTTATCGATAAGTTTTGTATCGAACAAGACACGTTCTATTTCTTTTTTGACGTACTCTCGTAGTACATCGTTATTACTGACATGTTCAGGCTATTTGCCTAGTTAGTTTGTATGATACTGGATGCAATGTACAAAACCGTTATTAATTATAACGAGTAGATAGTTTTTTTATTGCCTGTAATATTTTAGCGGTGACCTAAACTAAGAAGACATGACAATCATTTATATTAAAAAATATTGAGCATCTTAAGTGACTTACTTGACTTAATGTCCTATGTACCCTGGATGAGGCAGATGGCGTGTACATCGCCATCTAGAACGGTCTTGAGCTTTGCGCTTCACTTCGCTCCAGGTTATCCCTATCGCCTTAGCTTCACCAGTCATCGTCTACCACCAGGATTGCTTAGCGGCCACGTTTCCGTTTTTCTTGGGGATTCCAGTCGAGAGCTTGCCTCGGTATGTGATCGGGATCCCTTCGGAGCGTGTGACTGATCTAGTTTCACTTGCGGCATTTGATCTGCTGGTCGATTGGAGTCTCACCACAGCGTTCCCACAGCTCCACGTTAAGAGATTTTTTCGGGCCAGTATACACCAAGAATACGGCGAAGACAGCGCTTGATAAAGACTATCCACTGAGCATCTTAAATACTAGTTACCTACTTATTATAATTTTAGTATACCTTATGTAATATACTATAGTAACGGCACGACAAGCGGAACCCATAAAAGGTAGGTGTTTATAAATTTATGAACAAGTACAGTTTTTATTTGATGAAATAATACTTACATGCAATATGAAAATTTAAGTTAACGCTTTGGAAAGTGAAATATTAAAAAAAAATATTGAAATTCTAAGTAAATAAATAAGTCTTATAGCCTATGCATTTTACGTTTTTAAAACATCTTAAAGCCACTGCACACTTATGGACATTTTTATACGCTTTCTTTCTCGACACCCGTTTCTTCTCGAAGCAAACTAAGTTTAACGTTAGCCATTAACTCAAGTAAGGTTCAGTTTATAGACCGAGAATGCATTGAATTGTGATAGCGCGTGAAGAGTTCGTATCAAAAATACAATCTGCATAGCCCATAATCTTTTTTGTTAACATTAAAGTGTCCAATTGTCAGACTATCTGTCTACTTGTTTCACTAATTTTGCCGGTGTGTATAGTATCAGTAATTGCCGCGTCTTCATTCCACGATAGGAAAAGAAATTAGAGGTTTTTATGAAGAAGATCTATCTGTTTAAAATAAACAATTTTTTAATTTTACTTTTGTATAAAATGATCATATCAATAACAAAGCCATCTCTATAGCTTCAGGAATATTAATTAATTGTACGCAATAGTGCTATTAGTAGTAACGAACTAATTTTATTTAATCTTAACCCCAGTCGATATCGATACCGTCACATCACATAGCTACATTACGCACCCTTGATTTTTGCGCGGCGTGCGTTGAATGGATCCAAATTGACACAGAACGCAAGGCGTTCGTTTCGATTTGTTTGTACGCAATTTAAACGTATTCACCTAAGTGCTAACTTGTATTATCAATTGTAAAACATCCTATTCAGGGCTTATTCAACAAAACTGGTTAAAGCGAATTGTGAGCTCTTGTTAATATAATTGCGTTATTGAAATTCATAGAAGTTTACGCGAAAGAGTTACGAGCACGGAGCAACATTTTAATTTAAGTCATTTTCATATGACTTGCTTATAATATATTTCTAAGCAGTTATCGACCTCGGGAAATAAATATAATTAAAAACTATTATAGTGCTGAACAATAAATCACTTATAATGCACCCCTTTGCCTTTGGTTTAATTGATTCAATGCAAAAGTGCCACCACGCAAAGATAACAAGACCGGTCTAGGTGAATAATATAATGCGTAAGAATTTTTTGTAGACTATTACATTTTGTATCAAAAAAAACAGCTAAATCAGTTGAAGATATCTGCTTCAAAAAAGAGTTGCGACTGCACCTAAACTAATGTGCATTGCTAGTTGAATTAAAGCTTTTAAATAAGAAGTCCAAAAAATTGTAGTTTTCGTAGAGTTGTTAATACTATAACATTCCCAAAAAATACAAGCTGTGTAGGTAACATTTTCAGTTATTTTGTCGTTATGAAAGTGTATTATTTGCCTATTTTTGGACGGATACTTTTGTTTTTCTTTTAAATCAATGATAGAGTGCTATTCAGAGTCACATTTCTGCGTTTTGTTTCATACATGTATCATAACATATTGATTATTCCGTTATATGACTACGCATCAACACACTACTTTAACGATTACCAAAAAATACGAAGTATTTCAATTAAATTATATTTGATTAATTACAGTTTTTATTTAGGCCTAAATAGTACCGCAAATCAGCTCACTTATAGAGTTAAACGACATTTCCAAAGGCGAAACGCTGTAACAGCCCTCGTAGCACATTCTGCGAAAAGCTCCACAAGTGAGCTTTCGTACGGGAAAAGGAAGGGCAGCTTACCCCGCCTCGCAGAGTTTCCTCCCGCTACAATTCGCGCATTCGCTCTGTGGCGGCCACACGGAGCGCACGTCTTTGTCGCTACTCGTTGAACATTACCGTCAGACGACCGCGAAAAACTTTTCAGTGCTGTTAAAATATTTTCTCGTATTCGCAAAAATGAACAAAACAAATCTGTGCTGTGTTTTATATTCAGTGTAGAGACTAGTCGAGCGAAAAGGGTGTTTTGAAGAGGCTAATTAGAAGCTAGGCTAATTGGCTGGGCTGGCGTTTCATGAAGGTGAGCCGACTTTTATTTCCGTTCGGTAATCCCTCTAATTGCATCAATTAGTGTAATGTGGCGACAGGTTTGAAAAGTTGTTTAATGATATACATATTAGGTCGTTAGACTTGAAAACTAAGTTTTTAATCTAAACAGGGTGTAAATGCAATTAGGAAATACATTGAACTTTGCTGAATGCAACATGTATACAGAACAGTTCATTTTATCTGCTTCAAAAAAGTCTGTCGTTTAATTATTTTATTTTTGGACAACATAATTTATGCTTAACGGAAAATCGTCTAGATAACGGTCACATAAATAATTAACCTTTAACAACATTTTAATTCGCAGAAAATAAATACTTTATAAAACCATAAATAGTAAAGTAATATAAATTTGCTTATAAACTTACCTAAGTTAGTAAGTAAGTAATAACTTTAGGGGAAGAAGATTTTGTACATAATCCAAAAAAATATTAAAAATTACAAACTAAATTATTGTTTAATTGATAAATAAAAATTTTGTAGTCACTTTGGCTAGAAATAATAAAAAAAAAATAGTTAAAAAGGTCTATATACTTCTGTTATTATATTTTTTCGTACTTTTCCAACACAGTTTTAATATAAACTTATATTTCTAAGTGTTTACTAAAATACTATTTATTTACTAACTTTTGTAGTTAATCAACAAACAACTAATGATAACATCTGTGCTTATGTTAAAACTAATATAATTAAATGCACGTGATTACACCGGGTTTTGTTTGATAAAATCACGTTTCAACACTGATAATAATATGCCTGCATTTAAACAACTCACATGCGTCACCCTTTAAACAATCCTATCCCAAGTGTCAAATCCCAACTGTAATTTATATAGGTATTTTACAAGTAAACTTTCGTAAAACTATAATTGTGAATAAAAAGCAGTATATTTTCTAGTTTTAATTTCTAGGTCAAGATTACCAATCAGAAAAAAATCGATAGCAACCTTCAAATATTTGCCAATTAGTTAGTTACGGGGAAACTATAATCATCAGCCTATAGGAATATGTCCACTGCTGAACATAGACCTAATCTAAACTTAAGCACCTAAGCACGAACTACGTCAACTCTCGTCTAGTTCGTACCTGGTAATTTCTAGAAACTGTCACTACACCTTCTCCTCCATCCTACACTGCGTTTTAAATAATAAAAGTAGATAATTATGTAATTTTTAAGCCAATCAATGCGCTATTAATTATGGAACGGAGCTCAACAACAGTTTATAGTACAGTATGTGCAGCAACATTGATTTATGTTGGTATGAATGTCGCTATAAAATAACATTGTTGCATCGTCCAAAGAAGTCTTGTAATTATCAAAGAGTTTTTGCTATAAAACGACACAGCTGTGGTTGTCCCAAAAGCCAATTAGAATCCCGTATCCGGCTTGTTTATTCTCTAATTAGCAAGTAGCTCATTAGAGGTACATCACTAGCCTGTGTAGCAATGCTTCATTCGTTTTAATTATAAACACTGCCTCTTTCTGTTCTTTTAATTACCGTGCACAAGCAATTAATGGACAACATTTTACTGCTTATCTTGGGAATAATGAGGGTTTTGTAAAATGGATTAACGACGTTCTACAATCAGGTTTATTTCTATAAGAATTTATTCTTATTAGTAATCTATTGTTACATGATGTTAAAGTCGTTTACCGTGTTGGTCTATACTCCCTTTTGTTTTTTAATGTAGAAAAACTGATGATAATGATAAAGTAGCTAGATTGTAGATTGTAGCGGGGTTGGATTTCCGCAATCGAGTTGCACGTCAGTTGTGCGCCTATTTTGCGTTAATAAAGTAGGTAATAAATATTTTACAAATATAGTAGTATATAGTAAAGTATCATGGGAGATAGTGATTCACTGGGATAAAAAAACAAAAAAGGGAAGTGACCTTTTACACAACATTTTTTAAAAAGCGGTCTTCATATTATTGTCCAGTGTTTTCGAGCATAACTCTCGATTTATTAATTGCACTCTCTGTCTACTAGATTTCCTAGGAATCTTTGAAGCCGTTCCGAGATCCTGAACATTTGTACAATAATTGAGTAAGATTTTTATTTATTTATTTATCACACACTATCTTTACAGAATGAGATCCATTTAAAAATACAATGTAAGACAACTGTATCAAAAACACGTATAAAATATGAAATTAGCCTTAACTAACACATAATACGAATATAAAATGTTTAAATATAACTAACACAATGTATAAACATAGATAATATTTAAGAAAATATTACCAGTTATGTGGATTCCATAGTACAAGCTCTGCTTAGTTTGGGATCAGATGGCCGTGTGTGTTAATGTCACATTATATTATTATTATTATTATTATGTTTGTCTTTTTTTTATCTCGGAGCTATGGAGCTCCGGACTTTTAAAAGGCGTGCGTGGAGCCGAAGCCAACACGTAGAGGCCCGTAAGACAATTTTACTCTAAATGTAATGTGGCACCAACCGACGATTATCCCTGTTCGCACCATATAGGTACAACAAAGGACAATCCCCGGTTAGAGCAGGACTATTGCAGAATATAGGAACTAAAATCTAGGTTATGGTGGTGAGTGCTAATGGATTAGGTAACTAGGACTATGGATGGACTATGGCCCCTGCCTGACCAATGCAAATTAACACGGATAAAATGGCAGGGGGTGACTCGCCCACTCAATAAATGGGCCCCCGTATGGCCGCTAAAAGAAGCGACAAGGGGCAACATATTCTGAGGGGCTAGAGAAGTAGAGCGGTGTCCCACGGCATTCTACCCGATCATTGGCTCCCTAAGGGTCCAGCCTCACGTGCCCACTAGCCACTTACGGGACACTTCCTCCTCCGAGCATCTCTGCTCTAACGACTCCACTCAAGCCGGCCAATGAAGGCAAGCAAGAGGTGGGAGATCTGTCCCCCGTCAGGGTTCACTCCAGCCAGACAGTAAAGACAAGCCGGAGGTGAGGGACAGGACCTTCTCCCTGGAGCACTCGGGTCCGTATGGTCGCTACGCCATAACAGCTCGCCACAAGCTGCCCTACGGGCTTATTATTATTATTATTATTATAATACAATGTATTATACGAAAAATTACTTATTTGTACTGTTCAGCTATACGTAAGCTATTAGTGATATTCTGAATAACTTTATATTTAGAGACTTGACAAAAAACTCTATTTTCTCTAGATATCAAATTACAGTGCGACCATCAAAACTGTCGATAAAAGGCAAGCTGAATAGTAAATTAGCATCATTTTACCGTCCAATTAGCTACGTCAAAATTAAATTTTGGCATTATGCGATAGTTCGTTTCAATTAATTAATTTTAGCATATTAATAAAGCTGCTTTAATTAATGTGTTAGGATAACGTAATCAGCGCTGATGGGTCAATACACAAGATTAAATTACAATGCACTGGAACAGATTTTTTAAATGAATTATTATGCGAATGTAAAGCATTTCTTAATTGAATTTTTCTACATAGGTATATGTCACTAATGACCACTTACCTTGCAAGTAATTAGCTACATGTGTGTGTATTGCTTTAGAAACGTATTGTTTTTTAAATTCTAATAGTCGTTATTTCTGTGAACAACCTGCCAATGTAATTACTTTGTGTGCAGTGAGCTTACAATATTAATAAATAGATGTAGAGCAGTGGTAGCGTAGTGGTAGGGACCTCACCTTAGAAATAGAAAGTCGATTCCCGGTCGTGCCCACAGATCTTTGTGTGAATTATTTCATCGCTACTGCCTAATACCGGTGAAGGAAAACATCGTGACGAAACTGGCATGTCTAAGAACTAATCGTTTGAGGACATCTGACATCCACCAACCCGCACTTAGCCAGCGTGTGTGAATTGAGACCTAAACTCTCTCAACTGTTAATATAGTTGAGAAAAGATTAGTGTCCAGCAGTGGTACACTAAAAAGTGAAGTGAGTGACTGATTAATAAATATTTTAGCTAGACCCACATTACGTAGCTCCGAGTATATCCAAATTACAGTTTTTTTTAATAATAATAATCTTTATTTAGGAAAAACATGTTGTACATACCTACATAATAATAATTTACAAAAACGTATAGTGTACAAAAAAACTACAATATTATTAATTATTATTATAAATTTTACCTACACATTAAAACTTAGTGTAGCTAACAAAAACTTAAGTGAATATTACTTCCATCAAATTTATCCTGTAATAAAAAGGCCTCACCGTTTTTTTTTCTTTATTTGAAGCACCAATGTTAAGTCAGCTTAAAACGCTAATTAATCTGCTAGTTACGCTACCAAAAGCATATTTAAAAAGGTAGGTATTCATAACTCTCATGAGTTATTTTTTATTTGTTTCATTAAAAATAATTAAAGTGACATGTGACCCGGGTAGGGTTGTCATTAGCGGGTTGTAGCGGGGTCGCCGTGCACACTAATTGGTCTGGCTCGCAGCCTCTTCCAGACTACAAACAAATTAGCTAGATAGGGTTACTACTTCTTAAAATTACATTTTAGCACATCCAGCACTTAACCAATAATAAAAATGATGTGGTGTTGTGGGACACCAGGTAGGAACGAAGTTCCTTCGGCTAATAAAGAAAGAGGGAGAAAGAGAAAGGTATTATACACTACTCGCTTGTGTATGCGACTGTCGCGCCTGCGCACGTCTCATTTAACGGTTTTATTCAACGCATTTTTTCTTACGGTTTTACTATTACATTTTTTACAGTTCGGTCGCGCAGCAAAATCCCTATCCCCTCCAAGCCTGCCGTAAGGAACTTCGTTCCAATAATAATAATATAGTGGGACATTAACACACACGGCCATCTGATCTAAAACTAGCAGAGCTTGTAATATAAAAAACCAGATAACTGGTAATATACTACATATAATACTTTTCTTTTGTAAATATATACTTAAATATAGATAATTGCACTCAGACTCAAGACCAACAGAGGTGTTCATCTCACAAATGTCTGACTTACCTACCGATTTACCCCTTTACTTATAAAAGAAGCAAAAGCTAAAAATAGTTCTGCTATGTTTTGTCGCTGTCATGTTATTTCAAAGTTCCCTAAAGAAAAAATAACAAAACAAGTTTAATTTGTTCTCAACTATTTTTTTTTTGGATATGCTCCAAATTTTGCCTATGCGCACGTAACGAAAAAATGTAATAAAGTATCTATTTGTTTTTTATTTTACAACATAATTTGGACTGGTATTGTTTTTCTAACTCAAACAGAAACAATCAAACAGCGTATTCTGAGTATAACAATTTAATTGATTACCGCGCTCCCTACACTCCGAAGCTATGCGTGGCTTTTAATAAATACGTTTGTTTTGCAGTCTACGCAATAACCCTGGGGATCAAGTATTTTTTATTATTATACAGATTTTCATAAAAGAAGCCTTGTGCCCAGCCATGGGACACTAGGTACTTTACTTTTATTACTATAGTATTTTAATATCTGTGATTTTAAAAATCAATTACGTTAAAGTAAGGTTTTTGATAAGTTTTTTTTATGATGATATGATATAACTAGCTTTTGTATACAATGTGATCCGACGCTCTTAGTACACAAGTAGAACTTAAGTAGTATATAAGTTCTTAGTAGCCCATAACGCAAGCAAACATAATTTGGACTAGATGGCGCTGTGTATGTGTGACAATTTTTATTATTACTATAGTTGTTTTCTATCCAAAATAAATTCGTCGAAGATCATTGTCTAGGTCATTGGTAAGATAAAATGTATACACATCTTATGTGCATATATGCATTGTGTGACAGCCCTACGTTAAGGTTACCAGTAATTAGGTTGTTTGTGTGCATTACGTTTTTCAGCACCGCTGTAAAGGTGCTTCATATTAAGTATTACTTTATTTAGGGCTGTTAGTGTCCGCAAATATTAAGTAAGTATCTTTTTGGGACTTAACTCAGGACTGCAATCCCGTCATTGCTACTTCTTTAAGCCAGGATCAACAACGGCGCCGTGAAGAGACTCAGGATTTGAACCAGGCCAAGTCCCAGGACACCTAAACTGTCGTGGATCCCGCATGAATTTAATCAGAGAGATAATAGGAGGAGTTGGAAAGGTACATTTTCCACTTCCCTCCAGGCAAAACGGGAGACATCATAGAGAAAAAAACAGAGGTTTAAAATTGCCTCATGTAAATGGCCTAAGGACCACGGGTAATATAATCTAAGGGGACCTATTAGAGCTGATTCAAGTTATAATTATGGCAAAATCGTTTCAACGCCGAAATTCGCACCGGTTGCAACAAGATCGGTATAATATACCGCTCCAGATAATACTTGTACATTGTCGAGCATAATGTTACGTTCATTCTCCCAAAGGCTACAGTCCCACAAGATGTGATGTGCTGATTGTTCATACTGATTGTCAGGAGTAGAACACTGACATAATGGTGATGTTACTAAGGTGAAAGAGAACAATTTACTTTTAAAATTACCATGTCCTGTGAGAAATTGGGCAACACAGTGATCAACCTCACTCCACGTTCTTGCTAAACGCTCGCGAACTAATGGAAAGAACTGGTAAAGGTGACGCCCCCTAGTTGAAATTATCCCACCGATATTGCAATTCGTCGAGTAAGTTATTAGTAGTTAAGTAAGAATCTAAAAAGAATCTAAAACCTATACCTATCACTCCATGCCTACCTGGACAGAGGCATCGACGACCGCTACTGCTTCGACTTTTAAGCTCGGCACATTAGAGGTAGGTACATAGGTTAAAAGATGGTGAATACCTACTACTCAGTACTCAGCCAGCCTCAGTAGTCCAGTGGTTAGCGTGTTCGCTTAGTAACCTCGACGTCTCGGGTTCGATACACAGATAATCTTAACTACAGCTCGAAATATGAAATTTTTAAACGTAGCCTTTCGAAAAGTGGGTGATATGCACCTCTGCTTACACTTTCCGTAAATATAGGCGTGACTATAGGTCACATAACAATGATACACACTTAAAAATAATAAAAATAAAAAAAACAAGAAAAACAAAAAAAAAATGACCTTTTTAGTTACATATTTTACCTGACTCATAGTAACAACTACATAGATATTCTGTTGACCTCTAATGATTTAAAACATTAGTACTAATCTATAAGTAGGTATTATTAGAAAGTTATCTTAATATCCAGGCCCTCATTAAAAACATCTTGTCCGTGGACTGATAACCTCCAGTGGCGTGAGCAAGTGACGTACTAACAAATATGATTACGCACGTACTTACTTATAATATTTTTTTATTGTAAATTTATATGTTTGAATGGGTAGATATTTATTTTAGAATTTGTTTGTGACAGCGTTCGCGCATAAATCATTTAATTGAGATAAAATATACTTAAAATATTATAATCAATATAAAATCCATGTTTAATCCGAAACCATTTACAGGTTTCGACGTGCATTAGTAGCAACATTAGTTGAATATCTTTAAAAGTAGGTAGAGTAATAAAGAGAGAAATAAAGAAAATGTACGTGATCAATGTAACAAATTGTAAATGAAAACACGAATAGAGCCTGACTTTAAAAGTAGTATATAATTAAGTAATTAACTAATGTAATACAAAAATTCCTGTCATTAATTTTGTTAAATAGCAGTCGTAAAAAGTTGCCATCATATATTTATTTTTATTAATTAACAAAAAAACTAATTATGTAACATATAAAGTTGTTTTTAAATCATTAACAATCCTTAGTGTGCACAGAATTTCTATTAAAATGCTTCAAATAGGTACCAGTCTGCTAAGGAAACATGTAGATAGGAATGGGACGAGTAATGGACGGTACATCGTGTAAAAACAAAACTTCTGTCCGTTTATCGTATTTCCAGAACATGTTACCATATATAAGGTTCGTTTCTACGATAAATGAGCATACAAGTACATAATATTATTTTCCATAGATCTTGTCGACTCCCTAATTGGCTTCAATGCAAATACTCTGTTATTAGGCAGGTTAATTAAAGAGTTATCGGTCGTAATTAACCCGTTTCGGTATACTACGTGTGCCTATGGTTTGAAACACTACTAATTAAGAAATTCCTCCTTCATTAGCTCAATTAGATTTATTCACGTCAGTTACTTTGTACATGTGTAGTTTATTAACGTGTTCAAACTTACCTATTATAGCTAATTATATTTATTTATTTATAATTCATGCTAGAATTTAACAATATATCAAAAATAAAGTTAACATTTCCGTAGGTACTTCTCTTTTGATAATATAAACATTTTTAAATAATTACTTGGTTGAATTTAATTTCCATAATTTTAAATGTTTATGCCTATCTCTACAGGCTATAGGCATAGCATTTAATTTTTAAATTTTAATTTGAAGCATTTAAATTTAAGTAAAGTTTAGTTGAATAACTAAACTTTACGTAGGTTTGGACATAGTGTAGTAATGTGATAAAAATACTTGCAAATAGAGTGTTTTCCAGAATACCCTGTACATAATTTTCCATAGATTAAAAAAAAAAACACCAAATCGATTTAGTTAAAATAAAAATTATTTTACTTACGACGATTGCACCGAAATGGAAAATACTTTGTTTTGTTCGTTTTTATTAGTAAAAAATCAAATCGTATAGTACCGCAGGCAAAATTACGGCAAGCAGCTAGTGTGTGATAAAATATAGAGGGGCTCGTTCTAAGTGACCTCAAAAGTCCTATATAAAAGAAACTGTTTAAGTCATCGGAAACCGCGACCGTAGGTTATCTGTCATTAATTGAGAGTGCCGTTGACGTCAATGGGTGACGTTATCAAACGTCAAACACAATTTATAAGTAATTAGTAAGTAAAGATAAATAAGTATAGTTTTATTTTCGAAGCTCATATAAGTTGATAAAACCTTGACCATGTTTTGCTCGTTTTTTTTATAAATGATAATAAACGGCTCCCAATTTTTCAACGGTTTTTTTTTACAAAAAGAAGGAGTAGAAAAAAGAAAAGAGTATTTATCAGGATTCGAATACTGATCAACGTGTTTCTTGACCGCACAATCTTCCATCTGAATTAAAGCGATTTTTCTTTCGTATTCTAATGATATTGTAGCAGTTTTTTATTGCCTTAAAACATGAAATAAAGGACGTTTTTTAAAATGAAATCTAGCTAGATCGACTTATTGCCCCCGAAACCACCACATACTAAATTTCATTAAAATCATTGGAACTGTTTCCGAGATTCAGATTATATACATACTAGACGCCCACGACTACTCCCGCGTGGTACTGGGATAAAAAGTAGCCTATGTGTCAATACAAACCATAATCTGTCTCTGTGCTAAATTTTATCCAAATCCATCTTACTGGATTTGGCGTAAAAGAGTAAAAAACATCCATACATTATTACAAACTTTCGCGTTTATAATATATTTTAAACAATAATTAGATTACTAAATAGGCATGATTGTAGGTATATTAGGTTCCTCCTGCAATTTTGCTCACACCATAAAATATATCGAAATATGAAAAAACACTTGATTTTTTATATTTCCGAACTGTCAAATCAACGCCCTTTACTTGTATAAGAAACCTTTTTTTTCTACACCTTACATAAATGATGCTAAGTTTGAAAATAATATGTTTTTTGTTTTAGGATAGGTTAAAGGTCTGAAATTAACATTATTCTCTATATAACATTAACCTAGACTTAAACAAAAAAAAAATGCTTTTGTAAAAAATATGTTGGTATAATATTGAAGAGCATATTTTACGGTACGGGCCTCGCCTTAGAAAGATAACGTCGTGGGTTCGAATCCTGGTCGTGCCCACACATCTTTGTGTGAATTGTTTCATCTCCGCTGCTCAATATCGGTGAAGGAAAACATCGTGAGGAAACCGGCCAAGAACTAATCATTCAAGGACATGTGACATCCACCAACCCGCACTTGGCCAGCATGTGTGGATTAAGGTCTAAACTCTCTCAACTCATAAGATAGTTGAGAGAAGACCCGTGCCCAGCAGTGGGACACTAAAAACAGTTGAAGTGAAGTGTGAAGTGAGTATATTTTAAAAGTAAACTCATAGGTATTTTATAAAAAAGTATACCCTAAAATAAACGACACTGATAAAAACGTAAAGTAGATAATAATTTCTACTATCATCTCTGACATGACAACTCAAGTGTTTAAGCACTCTCAAAGTTTTTTGTGCTGTTTCGTGCCCTTTAACCTCATAAAAGTATGAATCTTAATGACTGGATATAGATAAAGAAAAGTACCGAAAAAATTGTAATGCAATTAACATGTTGCATCATTGAATAAACAAGTATTATTCTAGTCGTCATATTTATCAACTACTTAATCAAAATAAATGATATTCCTACGTAGGTATAATATTGTCGCCCCCTGTTGATAAATTGTTAAATTAATTTAATATTTAATGAATGTAACAAACCGAATAAAAGTGTTTTTAACAAAACTAGGTAATTTTAATATGTTTAAGTTATGTAAACAAAAACAATTACGTGCGAGTCGCAATAACACACAGAATGATTCCTTACGATTTTATCATTTGTTGCTATACCACTTTTGCATAATTGCAATTAGCAACTTTTGCAACAACCTACCACCGCAATCCCGCCACTGCAACTCCTGGAAGCCAGGACCAACAGCGACGCCCTGAAGAGACTCGGGATTTGAACCCAGCAAAGTCATCGAACACCTAAAACTGGCTTAGATAGGAGTTAGAAAGTAAGATTGTTTACTTCCCAGTGTCAGCAACACATTTTGTAAAAAAAATGAATTCTCTACTTAATTCAGTTTAGAGACCGCTAACATACATGTTGCATTCAGTTGGTACCGCTTGGCTATCGGGTATGATCCCTAAAAACTAATTTTGGATATTAGTAGGCCAAATGTGTTGTCATCGTAATATTTTTATAAAAAGTTAAGTACCATTTATAACTTAGGTATATTAAAAAAGGGCAAGTATCAAAATGGGTCGCTCATTTATAGCGCGCCCCGATTTTAGTACTTTTTAAGTACAGTCAAAAGTTTGTAACTGTGGTTTCAGTGCGGTCGGCAGGTTTAATGCAAATTACCTATGTTGATATTAAGTAGGGTCACAAACTGCCAATTTTTATGTATCTACTTTCCCTTGTAAGGTTTCCTATACAAGTAATATTCAACAAAATTAGATTATTAAAGACAGATGCGTTTTATAATAACTTTTGATCATTTACCTAATCCAAATTTTTATTTATACGACAGTAGGTTACAAATCACATAAATAAGTATAAGTGTAGATCTTAAAACTCAATCCAGGATTGAATCCGAGACCTTAATTCAGCTTTCGCTGATCTACACTTTTCACTAACTATAAATCCATGCTCGTCGTTGGCTTCTGTCGCAAACCATGTAACTCCATTTTTTTCCTTTATCAACATTTTGACGGCAATTAATTGATAATTTCTGAATGCATCTAATAAAAATTAAAGACATCATAAAACTGTTAAAATCATTAAAAGAATCTGCTATAGTTTAGAAGTATTAAATACAATCAATCATCGAATAAGTTTTCATACAATTTCGTTAAGTTTTTGTGTATCTACTGTAAAATTTGTTGCGACGGAGTTATGTGTTTTGCGACTTAAGCCGACGTCATACTCTTACACGGCTATTAAGTATACAGCGTTTTGCCATCAGGAATAACAAGGACTGATAACCATACCTTCCATATTTAACAACCAATCAGCTTTTCAATTGTTTCAATCGGACTCCAAGTATCAAACAGTCATTGGCAGTTCAGAGAAATCGTTCATTTCCTGCTGTTGTAGTTCACTTGATCCGTAGCGGCAAACATTGGAGGTAATGAACGTACGCGATCAACGCTACGCCAATTTAAATGGTCAGTCGTCCGATGCGTACGGGCCTCAAAATTACTGCACTATACTTAGGGGTTTACAACCTCCTTTTATTGCTCAGTTGATTAAGGATTATGTAAGAAATAATTTGATTTTAATGAGCTATTGTGAAACAACACAGATTTCATTGGATTTCTGGATGTTTTGATCTGATGTCAGACTCAATACCTACTTGAGTATAAGATGTGTAGATAAATTTAAAATTTCGACTGTTAAGCAAAGCTTAGTCTACCAGCTCGTATAATAAGATGTAATATGTTTCGAGTTCATGATAAATAACTTAGGTCCGTTTTTTAATTAAACAAAAAAAAATAAATTGTGGCAGTACTTAAAAACGCAATTAGTATTTTTCAAATATCAAACATTATGTCACCATCACAACAGATGTTCTACCATAAAACTGAATCAAATACAGTTGTGTGATTCTTTGTTGGTAACACTATAGAATTTCAAAGTGTATGCAATTTAAACCGGTCTAAATCGTCGTTGGAGTCAACAACGCGACAGTAACGTTCCACTCTGATCGGCTTTCAATTTTGCGGAATTAATAACAGCACACATACTGGCGTACTGTAACTGCAGGCCGTAATTGATCATTCACACCACACAACATCTCGGACTATAGAATAGATTTTTTCTATTTTAATGTTTAAATTTGAGTATACGTCCTCCTTGTTGTCCTCATTGTTTAACAGGTATGACAGTTTAAGAAGTTACACGAGCAATTAACAGAGGCGCGCCATGGTGACTATCCCTGGTATTTAGTCTGTTTCAAAGAGGTATTGTCACCTCTTTATTATTCTTTACTGTTTCTCAAGTTGCTTTGCGGGAAGCAGAGACCTGGACTTTCTTGTTCCTCACATTAAATTCGCGAAATTCAACAGCATTCGGGGGGTTAAGCTGTCTTGAGACATCTCTATAAGTCTCTTTGTGTGTGCCGTTATTGTTCTAGTTTAAAGATGTTGCAGTACAGGGATTGTCACCTACCTGGTGGGTTGTAGATTTATTTTTATTTTTTCAAATTCATAACACATTTTACCCGCACCGGTAGCTTAGTATTTGTGGGATCGGTCACATTATATCTTAGCTTCGCTTCCACATTTTTCAGCGAAGCACCTCATTAGTGGAAAAACAATATTGTGCCTTGCAGATCCTAACTTAGTCATTCTTTTTGTCGTATTCCTATTTTGGATTTTCAATACGAAACAATTAATTACTCGTAAAATTCAAGCTTCACTAAACGACGCTCTATCTAGTATAGTCCCAACGACTGAAGGTTTCTGTGTAGTGTAATATCCATGTTCACTAATAGGTACACCAGGTTTATTTGCTAACGTTTGGACCATTCGTCAAACATCGTCAGGGTGGACGGAGTGGCCAATTAAAACGCTACGTTGAGCGTACCGACTACCAACTTGCGTCGGCTAAAAGCACCTCTAATTATTATTGATACGAGCTCAACGTTCCCTCGAGCTTACTCTACCTACATCTTACTTGTACTATTTAGTAGTTACATTGTGAGGTATATTCTAATGCCAGTTTCTCTAAAGTTTTTATTAATTTCGTTATATCTACTGAAATGCTGTCATCGCTGTCATGTCTATATTAACAACCAGTTGGCTAATTCAAGTAATTAAATAAGTTCAGTTGCGGTGCAGTTACACCAAAACAACCCTAATCTTGACAACCGCTGTAAGATACGCCCGCGTCAAGTTCGCGTCACGCAAGCACTTTAGCGTATATGTTATTTAAATGACAATTAAAAGAATACCATTTGGCACAAAAACTTAAACTTAATCGCAGCTCCACCGCAACTTGATAGCAAATGCACTGCAACTTGATCCGCGCGTCAATAAATTACGTGAATTAGCCTACAGAAAGGAATTTAAACTTTTAAATGTATAACTCAATTAATTGTCTGTTTATAGTTGGTTACGAAAAAAACACTACATACGAGAAATACAAAGCATGCAGCGTGTATTGTGTTTCAAATATTCAGATATCATATTGTATTCCATATGAAGGCTCAAACAAACTGACAGCAAGCTAAAACGATTTGCACGCAAACATTGAAAAGAGACAGTACTAAATTGTTTTTCTGAGAACTTGTTGAATTGCGTTCTTGCTAAATTGAATTTGCCGTTAAATATTTACAGAAGGTATTAGGTGGGTATAGCAGAATGCATAATGGGCGGAAAAATGTCAAGCTTAAGTGTATTAAAGTTGGGGCGTCGCGTACCTACCCTTGATGTATGTGGAGTACCGACAAATTGAAAACAGTAGCAAATGGCTCGATCGCGATTGCCTCTATAAAAGAGCCGTTCTTTATTTAGTCAGATTTTAAAATACCCTTAATTATAAAAATAGTTTTACGATATAGAATACTGATGAAACGCCCATGTTTTTAATACTTAGCCACTTTAGTGTCCCACTAAAGGTCTAGGCTCTTCTATCAACTAGCTTACGAGTTGAGGGAGTTTAGACTAATCCTGTCGCTCAAAATAAAGCGACACGATATATTGGTGGTGTGATTTAATCTGTTCATCATACGCCCGTTAGGCAAAAAAATTAAATTAAAAAAAAGGAACTGGTTACTAAAGTTTTTAATTCAACAGATGTGTAAGGTATTGATTAAATCAAACAACAGTCATTATGTTGGTATTCAAAACCTAGTTATTGGAAATACCAATTTTGATTTAGATCAGGATATCGTTTATTAATAGCTAGTATTCAATAGATTCACAGATTGTGCAGCTTAATAGAATGTATTTCCGATAATTTGAAATTAAAAATTTTGTTTGCAGTTATCCTTTTTCGCCTCGCTCTCATGCGCCTAGCGTTAGCGTAAGGTGCGTTAAGGCACATTTACTATTTATCAACTCACAAAACTAACATTTATTATAAAAAATGTGTTTCCATGTATGTGTCATAGTATTCAATTACAATCATGTTCAATTCAGAGATTCATTCATGCAGAAAATGGTTAGGATGCGTGAATGGCGACGAGACGCGACGTCTAGCGGCCTCGCCGAACATTAGTATATTCTAACCCCCGTATTCATAAACGTCTTAAAAGCTCATTATAGCTAAAATAGGTTTATAATTAGTATGTCTTTGTCTGTCATCTTGACATTTGTACTAGTAAGAAAGAGACGAAGTCTATTTTAACTAAAGAGTCTTATAATTTTTTTTACGAATAAATCGTATTAGCGCTGGAACACAGGATTAAGTACTGGGCCCCGATTCTCGCGGTTTAGACTTCAAACTTTACAAACGACAGAATACTAATGAAATCCTTATTTTATTTCGACATATGTCTATAGCACGAGATTCGGGGCCCTGAAGTAGTGTAATCAATATAAACTAATACATATTTAGTTATAAAACGATCATAGTGAATAAGCTAAGCTTAGTTTTTTATTTCATTATCGTTACCACGGAATGAAAAAAGAGTTATTTCCCAAAAAAAATAGTAGGTAATAGTTCTTCTTAAGCACTTCTTAATCATTCTAAAAAAAGATCTAACCCCGGGACTCCGGATCTGAAAAACAGCATAACAAAAATTACTTCCGGATAAAATTCGGGATTGGAAGGGCCCTGACACTTTGTAGTCAACGCGGAAAAATTTGAGCGATTGTTTAAGACTCTAATTGAACCAGAGCTTGTCCGCGGCCGCATTTTTTCGGGTGCAAGCTATTCCGGATGCTTGTAGGTCAGGCCTAAGAGGTCCCAGCCTGATTTCAACTGAATAACAATCTAACTATGGAACAAATCCTTACTACTCAATCTAATCAGACGCATTGAGTAATTTGTCTGCGTGGTTTAGTTGATTATTATTTCATTTAATTTATTATTTTTTTCATTAAAATAGCTCGTAGGTTGATGTAATCTGCACAGTAATTTGCACAATAATCTTCTTTAAACCAGTTCTTTCAAAAAGTTTTCTATAAAGCGACATTATATTTTCGAACGGACAAAAAAGGAGTACCATAAGGGGTATTTGTCCCTTGCAAATAGTTAGATTATATAAATAAGGCGGTCGGAATAGTTTGACCGATAGCGATCAGTCCCCAACGAAAATGTCTCACACAAATTGAGTGGGTCTACGAACATTTTCTTACTGATGTTATTATGCAACCGTAAATGTAAAAAAAGTTAATTTGTAAAATACAATGTTTGGGTAAATTTATCTTTTTATACCTCTAAAAACTACTTACTAGGTAAATTTGAAAAATTACATAGGTTAAATTACTTAAATTACTATGAAATTGTAATATATAAATAGGTAAATGTGAAAAGTTATCATATGATTCAGATTGATTTATGGCTTGCTACAAGACTAAACGTTTAAATTTTCGCGTTGCATTATAAAAATTCTGCGACCACGAACTATGATACCCATTTCGAAATGTCCAGCAAAATAAAACAAAAAATGTAACAAGTCACTGATACTGGTAAAGTAGTTACAGCGGTATCACAAACCTGCATATTTTGTTTTCTGATTACCTAAAGTAATCTTAATTTTTATAAAACTGTGTACAATGATAATGATATGATGTAAAAATCCTTTCGTGTTCCAATGCTCGGCACGGGTTTAAATCAACTCTATAAGGAGTTAAGTGAGTAAAAGTAAAACTGTATTGTGTTATGATAAAAAAAAATTTGATCCCTTGACTAACTCTGAATGGGTAGTTAAGTTACTATGTAGTTATCTCTACCAAAGTGATGAATAATAAGGATAAGCTATTAATAGATTTTCATTAAATCTCAGTGTGATTTGTAATCGACGTATCGTTATCGTGGTTGTCGCAACGCATGATATGTTGCGGAGTACTGTGTACAAGGTGGTAAGGTGATCGCGCCGAGACGCCTCACCGCCCACGACCAACCCGGTTCCAGCTGACATCGACTATGCTCATTGATACGCGACTAATTTATACGACAACTATCCACTTTGTTTATTTATCATTTTAATACGCCATGTCATTTTTTGCCACTCATTTTAATTTAGTCGTGTCTCAATAAGTTTCTGACAATAATTAAGAGAATTATAACAAAAACATTATCTAGATTTAATGTAAAATCTACCCGTATTAAATTCCATTATTAGATTAATCGAGTAAAAATTTTAATTCTTTATTCATTTCAGTTACAGCGAAACGCGATTTTAATTAGTTCGAATGAAAAGTGTGGTAATAATGAGGCACTAATTAATTACCAATGCTATTATCATCTCATATATCAGAAACACATGAATTAAACATAAAAGCGTTGAATTTTCATATAAAACTGATAAGATAGATTCGATGTCTAAAAGAAAATAAGAAATGCAATCTTACAATGGAATCAGACAAATAGCTGAGTATCTGCAGTGACCAATTTAAATAGTAGGAACAGTCGGGACCGCGCAGAGGCAGGGATGGAATCCAATCAGCGAAACTAGTTCTACTGATGCCTATCACTAAACTTTTACATTCAAAGATTTGTTTCTCTAGATTAAATCAAAGGCGAATTACAGTAGCGGCGAAAAAGAAATATGGCGAGTCCGGCCCCGCTCGAGGGCGGGGGTGTCCTGCTGAAATTGCTTTTCAATCCCTCGGACTTTGGACTTGTAAAGAAGTTATTACCTTCCGAGGAGATAGCGGCGGGTCCGGCGATACGGATATATGTCTTTTTCATATGTAATATTCCTTTTCGCGTTTTATTAATGGAAAATGTTTCGTGGGACAGTGCGGCCTCTCGCCAGCGATATTAAAAAAGCCACTGTCGTCTTTATACGGCTTCTTTTATGAGATTGTGGTAAGTAGTTTATGTTTCTTTGGTGTTACGTCTTTATTTGGTTTTATATTAATGATATCATTTGCATATGGTTTCTTTAAGAGTTATCGGTTATCATTATTTATTAGTTTGAGCAGCGATGGCGCATCGGTATTAGACTTGACTTTAGAATATACTTAAGTCCGTGAATTGTTTCATCTGACAACATCGCAATGAATCTGACATGACTTAGAACCAAAAGCTAGGTTCACTAGGCGAGCCAAACTTCCTCAACTATAAGGTAGATGTGAGCACACCCGTGCCAAACGGTGATCACTAAAGGTTGTTTGATAAGTACTGTACTTTTTTACTTTTATTATGTAATCAATACAGAATAATAAACCGCTGAGCGTATCTCCATCTAAACAGCGTAGATAGTAGACATACCTGTGTGTATTGCACGTTTGATAATGTTGCGTACTCTAATTAAGTCCACTACACCAATGTTTGGAATTAATTAGTGTATTGTTTAATTGGCATCTCTTGTTATCTGTTTGTTTGGTTTATTTATTCATTAGTGGTGTTTGTGACAGCTACTGCTGACGTCGACACCGATGGAATACGGCTCCAGTTATAAATATAATGTCTGGATTAATATTATTGTCTACAGTGTTAAGCTGATTAAAAACTAGCATATTCTTATTCGCTTTAAGTGCATTTCAATCCTATTGCATCGTAGCGTAAGTCACCAATGCTATTGTCATGAGTCTGACAAATAAAACAAAAGTCGAGCTTCATTTATCTATACTTGCAAATAATTACTGTTCAAGTTTAGATTATGGTGTACGGAGTAATTGAAGAGATACAAAAAATGTTCTAAAATAGATGTTAGGTGCTCGTTAGAACATTTCAAACATTATTCTTAACTAAATACATATAAAGTGGATAAGTGAGTTAAACTATTTCAACAAAAGTCCTAATCATAACTAGTATTATGTCACCATCATTGTTTTGTTTTCTAGCGTTATTAAATTGCGTTAATTGGGATCCTTCTAGGAATTGCGATTCTACGCTATTTATAACTAACCAGTACTGGGATGTTGTCGGGATGTTAACAACATAAACCTAGTTTGTGGTTAACTTAAGATCTGGTGCATCAATTCTGCTTGTACATTACGTACTCTCTGGCCAACGGAATAGCGGTTGCCTGTACATTTCAATGTGGCCGTCCATATCAGAACTGCAATTCTTTTCTCTGTGTAAGATTTGATTGCTTGCTCTCGATGCAATATCATTATTATATTGCGTTAATTGGAATTCTCCAAGGAATGAGGATTCTACAATATTTATAATTAAATTGTAAGTGGGATGTAGCCGAGATGCTTATGGCATTAAACTGGCTTATAGTTAACTTAAGCTTAGATGCAATAAATTTCGTCTGCTTGTGTATTACGCATTGTCTGCCCAACCGCAATGCGGTTGCCGCATATACTAAAATAACAGTTGGAGTATTAGTAATGCACAGGGTTTATTTATAAACGTAAGATTTTTAATTTCTGCTTACCGCGCGGTTTGTCGATGCAATATATAATAACGATTAGTGCGTAAGTATGGAGGAAATATTTTAGGAAAATCGATGACCTATATCACGTTCGAAAGAAATAGGTAGTTAAATTTACGTTATACCTACAGAAAAAAAAATTAATCAGTGCGGAATTTTTTTGGTGGTTTTGTATCAGTATTAGCATCCATATCCTTAATTGTTTGATATATTCATTTATTCGACATAAAACAGCAAATTATGGAATATTAATTCGTAATAATATCGATGAAAGCGCGCGGCGTAAAATTAGCGGTCAGTGACCATAACGAGCGCACAGCTGATACGGCAGAGCATGGTGACCGTGTAATCAGTATGAATAGTAAATATCTTTCGTTAGAGATTTCATCAGTTTTTTGTACTAACACATCTTAAAATAAAAATACTTGTGTATTAAAATTTATTTAAGTTTATTTTCTCACAGTTTGCGCACTGTTTATAAAGTTTTTTTTTGTAGAACTTATTATAATTATAATATTAAAATAATTTTAATTTTTTTGATGTCGCTACTTGTTGTTGCTTGTAAGCCCACCAGGCGCGGACTGTGCGTAGTGTGCGTGGCAGGACAATGAGGGCTGCGTAGCGCACAGATTGATTACACCTGTCCGTCACGATTAATAGAATATTGTGGTGATTCAAATTGAATTAGCTACCTATTGTCGAATTAGCCATGTATGTTTCCTACCCGCTATTGGTTTTGAATATTTAGTAGCCAATTTAGATCGTGTTAGTATTGTGATTTGCAAATAATGTTAATATGGAGAATTAATACTTGTTTGTATTGGATTCGATATGCTTTAGAATGTAATATATTATTCAACTCATGTTGCATTCTATGAATTTCTGTTATGATTTATCATGCCCATATTATATATTGCAATTGGACAAGACAAATTACCTAACTGAATAACAATCATAACGCTTAAGTACCTAAATAAAGTATAGCATACCTATATAATTGAATAAACAATAAAGTAGAACTCAAATATTATTAGTTATGAAGAATTTTGTTGCATTGCCTCCCACACCCTTACGATTTGTACCATATGAGACAATTATACAACACAATTAATTTTAGTTTTATTATATTTAAGACCACATAACATGTATGGACCTATTTAAACAAATAAAGATATTCTGATTCTAATGTGTAACTTCAAATCTATACAACAGAATTCCACTAAATGTGAAAGTGAATTAGGAGGTTTGGATGTTTGTGACTCAATCACTCAAAAATTACTAAATGGAATTAGATGAAATTTGGCACAGAAATAGATTATAGTCTAGAATAACACATAGGCTACTTTTATTCGAAAGCTAGTAAAATATAAACATTCTGATAGGGATGACATTTTTTTTGTCCGTCAGATAGATAAATTAAAAATATTCGACACGTATTTTTTTTTGTGTGACCTAAACATTACGACGATACGTCCAAACAAAATCTTGATTGACGCCACACTTAGGTAAGTTTTCTACAGAGGTATGACGTAGCGCACTCCCACTCCGTAACTTTAATGTGTTGTAACTTAATATTGTTTCATTATATTGATAAAGCAAAAAAAAACTAATATTTTTTTTATAATTTTACTGACGGACTTATTAAAATATGAATTTTCGCACCTTGTCAGTTGTCATTATCCCTATTGATTACCTCCTCCTTTTTGTTAAGAATTTAGTTTGATTGGGTGTCTCTTAACCGTGAGAATATTAAATAAATATTACAGAGTCGTCCCCATGTCTTTCCGACCAATTAACCATGAATGTGCCGGTAGTTAAATATTTGTTAGTCTCAATTGTCCAAACGTAAGTAAAAATCGATTGTAAAGCTGCAATATGTTTGTACAGCTGTTTCATTAAATTGTTAGGTAAATGATACATGAAAGCACAGCTAGTTTCTTTGCTCTATGTCCAGGATTCGCTATCTATACAGTGTGTGACTTAGAACCGGAGATAATATTGAAAACAGAGACTCTCTACTGTGTCTTAAAAAAGTGATATTATCAATTCGACCTGTATGAAGGTAATATTCTCGGAATTGTGCAAAATTCGCAGGGGACACTCTATGTGGGCTTCTTAACATGTAATGCCAAGTTTCGTAAGTGTAGGTATGTACGTTTGGGTCACGATTTCTCAAAAACTAACCATCTATCAGTTTCCAATCTAGGAATAATTTAAAGTCGCATCAAAATCGGTTCAGTTGTTTCGCAGATATTTGCACAGATTTTAGTTTTTGTTTTAAAAAGATTCCAGTTAACCAAAAACCCATGCACTAGGTACACACAATAAGAATTTAAAGTTACGATTCATAATAATCAGTGTATTTTTGCAAAACGATATTACCGCTAATGTTGTTAATGACATGGTACCTCCCCTAATAATAAAAAACCTACTGCGACACGGACCGTAACTATTACATAGTTTGTATATTAAATTGATCGTTCGATTGAGTTTGATAAAAAATAAAGTTTGATTTTAATTAGTTGGGTACATAATGATTTAATTACTAGTGACGTATGGAGCCTTCGTTTTAAATAATTATTATCCAAGACACTGGACCACACACTGCATGTTCGCTATTATGCAGGTTTAGCCCCGGGTAATTGTCAACCACCAGGCAAAGATACGTTGTTTGTCTGAACAAACGCCTTCCTCTATCATCTCACAACTCTAAATCCAAAACTAACGAAACCCCTTTAAATTCAAATACCTACTTAAATAAAGACAGTAGTAAGTCTCTACTATAGATATCTAGTTAATCAAGATATTGAATGTTGCGTCTAAAGCACATCGCTAACATAAACACAAAGCGAAGTTAGTGAAGGATCATGTAACAGTATATGGCTGTTACACTAATTTAGGTGGAAGATCATCTACGTAATTAATGCACTTAACAGGAGGCACGTAACGCTTTGAAACTGGATGCGCTGCTCAACCCGTTGCTTAGAGCTTGATTGGCCTCGGTTAGGCTGGGACTACAAAAGACTAAATTTATTCAATTAATTAAACTTATTTAGTTAAGTGTGTTAAGTGTTATGTGAAACAAACTACTATTTTTAAAACACGTAATTTTGTGAGTAGACCTTTTTTTAGCAACATTAATACGACCAAATTTGTTCATTGTTGAGCTACTCAATGACTTATCAATTTTGGTAGAGTTACATATCAGGAGCCCGCATGTATTTAAACCCCAAGCGTAATTAAGTGTCGTAACCCCACTAGCCTGTGAACGTCAGACCTTAGTAATTTTATAAAAACTGAATCTTTCCCTGAGCATGCTCCCAAAATTTTTAAGAACCATGGGCCCTTAAATGAAGTTTGGGTCATCGCGGCTTTGACGATCGCGAAATGATTAAAGACATGTAAGATATATGCATCGAATTACAAAGTGTGACTTTTTTATATTGCCTTTAGATTATAATAAAAAAGAAACACGTCATTCATTGCCAGGTTTATAACATCGTAGCAACCCTGCTGCCAGACACTCTTGAAGTTGATATACAATTACATAAACTGTTACAGGGTTGTCACGATGTCGACGATGTGTCTGACGTGATTTTTTTATCACATTCTTTAGGAAAAAAGAAACATCCTAACATCCTACTAATATTATAAACGCGAAAGTTTGTAAGAATGTATGGATGATGAATTGTTACTCTATCACGTAATACTGGCCGGAATTGGATGAAATTTGGCATAGATATAGATTATAGTCTGAATTAAGAGGCTACTTTTTATCCCAAGAATTACAACGCAGGCGAAGCCGTGGGCGAAAGCTAGTGCATTTTGATTTCATTTGACTTTTAGTAGGTACCGTTTACCGGCTGAAGCCAAGATGAACCAAACGTAATAATTGGATCCGTCATTCTTACCTGTGACGGGGCATGCGCTAGCTAACTTTCAGTTTTTATAAAATGACGCAGGTCTGGTGTTCACAGGCTCTTGCTCTTTACCAAAACTGACAGACTACTGTTAAGCGTTTTAATTATTTTCTTTTGCTATGGAAGGCGCCACGGCGTCGCGGCGGCGGCGCGAACATTTTCCCCGTACCTAGTAAGGTACCTAGGTATCGTTTTTAAGTAGATGCAAATTGTTTTCAAATTTGATTTAAATTTCTAATCAAAATTACGACTTTTTACGATTGTCAATTATAGAGGTCAGTGGTTTAGAATTCGTTGGTTAAAAACAATTTTTCGTTTTTAACAAGCCAAAATTTAAATGGAGGCCTCAAAATATTAAAGTTTTTACCTCTGTAATCGACCGTCAGCCGACACCGACAGTCATTCACATCATAAAATGTCAATAATGCAATAGCATTGTCGCACAATGAGCTATTGACGCCATTGTGCGTTTTCCCCTCGAAATTAAGCGCGTAATTAAAAACATACGACATTTTTTATTGCTATACTTGAGCGTGAAGTGATTTCGTTCAGATTTGGGGTGTGAATGAATGAGAACTGATTATGGTCATTCATCGTTCAATATTCAAAATAAGTACACGCTAATTTTTTGTTAGTCATTACATAGAATGAATAAGCAATTATTCTAACAAGAGTATTGATTTTAAATTATTAACTGTAGATATTCAACAGAGAATATCTGCAGTATAATAATGAAATAAATTTAAAATCCGTCTAAAAAGTTAGAGGAATTTGCGCTGCAATAAATATTTTGTCAACTGCAAACTACATACATACATCACAGGGTGTCTGGTAACTAGAACCACGTGGTAGTGTCAAGATCACAAACAACTTTTCCAAATATACTTTTTGGAGCAACTTTATAACATTAAATTAGCTATTTCATATTGAGCTGCACCGTAGAGACACCGATGTTTAGAGTAGGGAGGGATGAGTCTTGCGCGGCGTGGTAACTACCGTTACTTTAATGCGCGGCTCAATATAAAAAATATTTGATTAAAAATAAAGATGCTCCAAACAATATTTTTAGTTTCATAGCAAATAGCGAATTTAATTTTATAAAAGTTCATGTGGAGATAAATTTTACACTAATCACCAGTCATCCTATATATTTACGTACTTACTTAGCATGTCTAGGAGTAAGGTACATTTTAGAATACTATTGATGCAATTGAAATCCTTTTTTAAATTTCAATAATTAGATTTCTTAAAAATGCCTGTTCTTTTTAAAAATGTACTTTATTTCTTGACACTTATTATGACTGTATCAATACGATTTGATGACATTCGTTCAAAGTTATCAGTTATATTTTAAATTATTATATTCAGTGCAATAATTGAAAACATTGCTATCGTAGTAACATTATCCTCCCATATCTATTATTGAACTGTTTACAATTACCTAATTAATTTATACATTTGCTAATTACTTAGTTTGATATGCTCTTACCTACGAGTACCATGTAGTTACAATGATTTGGTAAATTATTAGTAAAATGTATCAAATTATTGGTACTATGTATTGCACAACTGCAATTAAATCTGTAGATACTAATATTATAAAGCTGATGAGTGTGTTAGTTTGATGAGAAGTTTATCATTAGATCACAAAATATTACACAATTTAGTTTTATTTATTTATTAAAAAAGATAGTACAGTTCTTAATCTATATGATGCCACACTCACTCGAGTTTTACCGTGCATCAGAATCATCGACATAATATTACTACTTAGTATCTATGTTTTATATATATTTACGATTTAGTAAAGCAGATACAGTTACAGTACAAAGTTTTTCTTATTCTACTAGGTACTACACAAAAAAAACTTAACTTTGTCGACGATATTGATATTTACTACCATGCTAAATTACAGCTCTATGTACCAAATGTCTCTAAACTAACCCGCGGACGGAAGGACAAACAGACATGGTGAAACACGGTGCTTCTGAACCCTTAAAAATGCTCAGTTATTGATTGATAACAATAAAATTAATATCTTGAGGCATTAAAACACACGGCCATCTGATCCCAAACCAAGCAAAGCTTGTACTATGGAAATAAGATAACTGATAATATACTACATATTATAATTTGCTTTTGTAAATACATACTTAAATATAGATAACTACATCCAGACTCAAGACAAACAGACATGTTCATCACACAAATGTCTGGCTTAGATTATAATCTGGGAATGAAACCCACGACCTGCGGCGTGAAAAGCAATACTTATGTATCGTACAGTCCACGCCACCAGCCCGTCAAAGATAGTGATGGATACAGCCGCTTTGTTCAAAATGTTGTCCCTAACTAATTATTAGGTATGTATTGATGTAGCATCAATAAGCATAGCTTTACGTGTAGAATTGCATTACTGACTGATTAGCCGTGTCAGTAACGCATGTTATGCACTCAATTAGCTGACAACACGAATTAACCTCCATTCTGCTATTCTCAGATAATGTGCTTATGATGCCTACAAACAAAGCCTGTTATCAAAGTCACGTTTGTAAAGACAACTTGCTTTTTAGCTGACTTAATAAAGGAGGTTATTAATCTATTACTATTGTTATTAATTCAGTAGTGACTCCTATTTTTAAACAGTTTTATTTGCTTGCCCTAAATAGGGCAAAGGAGAGGTCAAAAGTGGGCTAGAATTTTGAACACCAATGTGATATACCTCATTGGAAAGCTTATTTAATAAGCTGTTAGAATTTAACTAAACACGAATTTTAGGAGCAACCATTTTTGTAAAAATCAAAAAAATGTAATAGAAAAACAAAACGCACATTACCTTTAATTATCCGTTTCCTAAGCATATAAATATTGCAATCACGTCCAACAATTGCATTCTGTTACAGTACTTTTCTCTTGTAATATTATTCTAGCTGCAGCTTAATGTAATTATGACGAAAAATATTTGTTATCTTATTAGTGTAATAACAAAACGCGTGGAAAAAAATATAATTACGGGAAACGTCATGATGTCATTGTCATTGATCAGTTTGATTGACAGCGTCGAAATAATTTTGATTTTTTTGGTTGCTCAATTGACATTTGACCATGGGGTTGCCAATTGCAATAATCATAATGTTGCATTAAGGATTCTTATTTTCAATTTCAATTTTTAAAAAAACGGGGGTGTGTAAAATTATTTTAAATACACCAAAAAATTTAATTAATTATGCTCTATTAACCTATGTAACTCAGATTGCTGTTCAAATTTACAATTATTTTAATCCCAGGCTCTATACATTTTTTGAACGTCTCCTTTAAATTAATAAATTCGACCGAAACAGATGTTTAGGTCGAATTTATTAATTTAAATTTTTAAAGTTGGCCCGAAATTGCTATCATTATTCGTCATGACCGGGCATTATAAATAATGCCCCTATAATTATTAGGTATATTATTCAGTTGGTCCATAACATATACCTATATCGCAGTATAATAACGTCTTATTTCCAAGGAGACTTTTATCTTACCAATTATGCAACTCATGACCTTAAATCATCTTAAATTAAAAAAAAAACTGCTGTTGGGTTATCGCAAATGATGTTTTCGTTGCATAACCAATAAAAAATATATTAATTCAGCAATTAAGATAACTCCGTTGTTTTTCAGAGATATAATTAAAGTATGTGATTGGTGTTTCTAGAATCACACCACTCTGTGACCGCGCCGGCCGGTTAGCATTGCACCAATAATACGCTCAATTAATTAGCGACGAAGCTGACGTGTTCTACGTACTTACCTAATTAATGTCCCAGAACAAAGTACCTACTGTTATTATATTATCGCTAAACTGATTGAGCTGCAGCATTAATATGGTTCGCTATTTCTTAGTAACTAACGACCGTCTTAGTGATTATATAGCAGCCCCTGACATGATCCCTACTAAACACCGCATAGCTGGCAGAATTATTTGCCCCACTCTTATCATCCGACCACAAACTAATTTAAATTGCATCGTTCAAGGTAAAGAATTAAACAAACAAATCAAAATAACCTATCTTCCTCGATACCCTGCCTAATTTTGACTATTGCAGAAGAAATGGATTCTGCATAGTAACAACTCTTTTCAATTTCTAATATCCCACAGGTGGACACGGATCCTCCCTCAACTGCCTTATAAGTTTAGGCTTATTTTACCTAGGTACCCTGGTCCAGTGCGGGTTATTGAATGTCATAGGCATGTCCTAAAATGTTAATATTCTAAGACGTCTCGGTTTCTTCACTATGCTCTCCTTCAGAGCAACGGCGATGAAACAATTCATAAAAAGATGTGTAGGCATGATCAAGGATCGAACTGGCGACCTATATTTCATAGCTATTTACAATCCACTGCGCCGCTCTGCTGCTCTACTCTAATTTTACTAAACTAGGCTCGTAGTTGTTTGCAGAAATGAATCAAAATATTAATTTTGATTCGTTTAACAATATCCAACCGATGTTATTATGTTTTAATATTGTTATGTAACTCAAACAACACAAAATTCGTGCAACAAAATCCGAGGGGTGAGGAGAGCAATTTAGCAGCAATTTTAATAATAAGTCCTCGGTATTTCTATTATAGCTGGCAGGCGATCAGGTGGCTTCCCGTGAGGGTTTAATAACTCACGATTAGCCTATTGGAATCGCTATGAATGTTTGCTATTTTTTCCATATTGCATGTAAACTTAACTGGATGGAAATTAAAAATTGTTTGCAAGAGTTATTGGAACTGACGCCCAATATAGTAATTATAGAATGTTTTTTTAATGTTAAATAGAATGGAAAGTACAATTTAGAAGATAGGTACTTAATACTTGAAACACGCATATTGAGTGCTTATTTACTGTGTAAAAACTGACTAAACTTGTAGATTTCTAGCCTCAGGTAGAACATTCATGTTTTAAAATATTGATTTATTTAAAACAATAATAATATTTTCCCATATACACACAGCACTATCTAGTCCGGAATTAACCAGTTATATACGCTTGCTTTATGGGTTTTATAACACAAAAAATTACACGGAATTTCCAAATTACCACTTCGAACTTCTTCACCGTATGTTATACCAATACGCGGCGAGCCTGTAGCCCTTCAAGAGTCCCATCTAAATTTTGGTTGACCTGGTACCCATTCAAAACTAAAACCACAGTAAATATTTTATAGGTAACGTAATCTAGGTATATATTTGGAACTGTGCTTAAACTCTACTGGTGTAGTTAACTTCCTCCAATAAGGCAGTCAATTCTTATTTTACTCAATAGATATTAGTATCTTATGCGTTACTAAGAATTCTTAATTAAATTATATTTAATTACATTAAAGTGTGGTTGTAATTAGACAAATAATAATAATGATAACAAAGTTGAAATATTTCATCGTTATAGTTAGTGGTGGCGCGAGAATTTTAATTAAAAATGATAACTCGATTTGCAGCGTGTTTGTGACTCCCTTCATTGGGGTGATTTTTAATTATTAAATTTCTACGGCTACAGTGAGTCCCTATTATTCTTTTGCTATATTCTGCCCGACCAAAAAGAGTTGAGAATTTTATAATTTCGCAGCACTAGTTCATTGTCAAAAAGGTGGTGTCACCCTCATGCCTCAGAAAGCATGATACCCGTCGATCTTGCGTTTGCTCTTACCGGTCGTTACAATATGGTCGTCACCAAATTCTGCGAGTGAGGGAATTCAGACCTATGTTTATCTTCTGCGTACTTACCACAGATTAATATTTATCACTGAGTATCACTTACGGTGTCTTCTTCTTCAACTCTTAATATAGGTGAGTGGAACGTTAGGTTTGAAAACTCAGCATAAAGACAGACAATGATAAAAAAGTAGGCTACGTGCAAGTCGAAGTCAATCTATAAGTTCCATACCATTACTGTTATAATTTATTTTCTTTTCCTATTAGGATTTTTAAGATAAAGCCGGGCTAACGACGGACGGAACTGCTTAGGCCCGATGGTTTTTTTTCGGTTTTTTAGACCCGAAAAAGACGGCTCCGAATTTTTTTTTTTCAGTCGTCAATCATTTAATATTCGATGCGGGAAAAATTCATTCAAATGCTTGTTCGAGGGTCTGCTATGATAGCCTGAAAAGTTAAAGGACTGATTAACAAACAAACAACTGAGGATTACATAAAAATTAGTCTTGAAAAATTTCAAAGTGGAAAAAATTAATAAATTGTAATAAACGACAAGGAATGCATAAAAGGTAAATAATTAAAACAGAGTCAAAGATTTCTTACCCGTTGGCATCCCCGAGTAAGGAATGTTAAAAATTTTAGGGACTGATTAACAAATAAACAAGTGCATTTACATAAAAGTTGTTTCAGAAAAAACATTATTAAATTATAGTAAACGACAAGGAATGTATAAAAGGTAGATAATTCAAATAGAGTCAGAAATTTCCTTACAAAATGTTCTACAAACACTCTAATTAGACATAATGATAACGATACGAGTGTTGTTGCAATGTTCTTTGTTAGACATAATTTACCATCCTTTATGTTAACTAAACGACAATGGACACAAAGGATTTGCTATAATTCCCGTATAAACATATTTAAACATTATTTAAAAATCTTTCTATGATCTTTAAACCACCCGCATAACAAAGAAAATTATACTACAAATATTCTACAAACATACAAAATGAAATAGAATCATGTTAGGTAGATCATTATCGTGTGCATTTTTGTAGAAAGTATCAATTTTTCAAAGTATCATCATTGTGTAAACGTTTCTTTACCGCTGCTTATTATGGTAAAAGAAAACATCGTAAGGAAACTGGCATATCTAAAAACTTAAGGACAATGGTAATTAATTAATTAATTAATTGAAGGACACGTTTCATCCACTAACCCGAGCTTGGCCAGCACGTGGATTAAGACCTAAACTTTCTCAACTCGTAAGATAGTTGAAAGAAGACCCATGCCCAGCTGTGGGACACTAAAAGGGTTAAAGTAAAGTATCAATTAAAAACTGTTAGAATAACCACCGAATTTCCTTAGCCGCCTCATCGTTAGCCCATCGCTGCCGTGTCGCTCTTACAACGTAATTTTAATGCGCTGCATCGAGGTAGCCCGGTTAGTGAATGACCCCCTCCATGCGAAATGAAAATAATAACGGAATGTTTTAATTTCCCTGCGAGTGACAGGTCACGTGGCCCCCGCGACTCCTTACTCCCCCTGCCATCATCACTGCCGCGGACAATTAGCCTGCTCATGAGATTAAACAAGTAGAGTGCGCTGTTTGCCTACTTTTTACAATGCCCGTCCCTCCCTACCCTTGTCATGTTAGATGCAAATGGCTGACTCCATATTGTACAGAATAGTCTGATAGATATGACAAGCATGAGTAACATCGGGTAGTGAGATTCACATAATTTCAATGAGCATCCGTGTTTCGTTTTTTATGTAATATATTCTATTCTATTAAGTTTCTATTCTATATTTTAGGGCATTAACACACACTGTCATCTGGTTCCAAGCTAAGAAGAGCTTGTGTTATGGAAACATATCCAAAATCGAATCCTTTCCTGTAGTAACTCCCAGTTTAGAAAGTTTGTTTGTTAGAATTCATAACTCAAAGTTACTTCAGAGTAACTTTTTGATTCTTTTCAATACGCGATCATCAATAAGCGCACGAGCGTAAAATTAACCAGCCTGTTGCAACTACTGAATGAATGGGTTATAGCTGCCATTTGTTTGGGGATCACTGCAATGCAATTTAGTTGCTTAGATTCGTTAAGCTGCCCCTCAGTTATTTTGCCTTACACAAGTTAACTAGAGATAAAGTTAATTTATTCATAAATAAAACAGATTCATTGATGAATTTTTAAATAAAAATAGATAAATTACTTGATAATACATAAGATTGAGTGAGTAAAAATATGATACTGTAATTTTTTACTTAGATTAGAAATACTTAGATACTTGTTTCATAAACATTACATCTCCAATATTTTGTATTGTTCTACAAGATATCCTAATACCTAATTAAAATTAAGTCATCTCGCTCATAGGAACAAAAATGTTTACTACGTAATATTTCTTATAATTAGAGAATGATAACTTATACCGGACGATACTTGTATCTCTTATACATTTTGCTAAATTAAGATAAGGATTTGGAGCATAAGCTAATTAGTGAACATAAACAAAATTAATGTTCAATTTCATTATCTGGTTGCTATGTGACTTTGTATTGTTTTTCTTCATAATTTGAATAACTTATTGAATACAGTGTCATTGAAACCTAATATTTAGTAAGTATCTAATAAATTTTTATAATGACTATGAACCCAAAAGTTTCGGAGGTCCTTAAACTTAAAAGCGACTGAACTACGTATTGTAGCACATTTAAATTGATATTTTATATCGTCGGATATTTTGTGTCAATGCTCCCTAGAAAAACGAAAGTGGTATATAGACTAAGTACTCGATGATGCAACAGTGAGATAAAACATTGATGGAACTTCCAATGTATAGACATGCAGGTTTTTTTGGAACCAGGTGGCTTACTACCAACAGCATCGAGTTAGGGATCATTCCAGTTATGATTTAGTTTAATGTGAATTTGTGATCATCGCAAGAGTGAACTGTGAGTCGCATAAACTAACTTAGATCGAGAAATTCGAAGTAAAATAAAATAAATATAAAGCACAGAATAACAAAAACCAATAAAAAAGTAAGTAATCAAAAACAACTTGCACTTCACAGTGACATTATCAACCATAAACCTAGACTTATCAACGCTGATGATACAGTGTAGAAAATGGCGTCTTAGAGCGTCGCAGTTTTTTAGTTTTTTTACTACTAATCTTTTAAAATCTTGTATACTTATCTAAACTCGACATTGGAAAAATTGCCTAATAATGTCTACAGTGGCCATAATTAAAAGAAGAGGAAAAACGACGCTGATGAAACTAGAACGTTCATTGTTATTATTAGATAACTTTTGTCATAAAATTGATATTCATAAATAAATAAAAATTAATTAATGGAATAATTATAATAACAATTAAATAAATACAATAGCAATCAACCTATATTAATATAATCTCAGACAAAGATATTGTTATTTCACATAACTAAATTAAAAATGGAAAACATAACTAGAAAGACTGTTAAGTGGAACAGTTAAATAGCAGTTATTTTTGTAGTTAATTTATCATTGTGACGCGCGGGAGGAGACACTGTTAATCATAACAGATACAATTGCCAAAATAACTTGTATTCCGTGAACACAGTGATTTATAACATGTTCATTATTACTTTAGACCTAAGTTTATAATGTCAAAATCTTACTTAAAAAAAATACAGTAGAATAAACAATATAGAAAATAAACTTGCAATAAAGTGCGTTGACATTATGACATTTCTTGTGTCCTTTGTAAAGTAATTAATTTAAAATAATGAAAGTTAAATGATCGAATCTGAAACCAATTAAAATCCCTGTCATAAAATGTTTTTTTTTTATATCTGTCCTGTTAAATAGACCTTGAGCAAGGATTTACAGACAGATAGACGAACACAAAGTGCTCCTTATCCTTTTGAGATACGGAAACCTAATATTGTCATTTGGTATTGTCGCCACCAATGTAGGCAGATATTATGTAATTAAAACGGCACAAAGGTCACTTAATATTATGTTATGTATGACCTTTAATAAACTCTTCAGGTGTTGTTACATAAAAATCCCGGCAATTCAATTAGCGGGAAAGCATGGCGAAGGGCGGGTCTAATAAACATAATATAAATAATCTGTGGCGATAAATCTGCAGCGCTTTATGGCACGAGTGGGTTGTCACTCAGTCTAGCGCTAGTGTTGCTACAAACTCTGAAGCGGTAAAGCGCTGAATGAGAATTACGTAGAATCTTAATCTTATGTCTAGTCAGTTATTATGAGTAGTATAAATATTTTGTTTCGAAACTGATCATGTGTTTCAACTTTATACAATACTGAGCCCGTCGTATGGGCCAAGTCTTGTGCACCTCGTCCATGTATCAAGAAGTTCCTCTACCCAAAGACTGATGTAAACAAGAGATCTATGTATGGAATGCTTCCCGCCCGCGGCAAATATACTTATTATGTCCATATCATTAGAATAATAATTATTGCTGCTATCATAATGTAAAAAGTAAAGTAGATTTCCGTTTAAGTAAATTAATCTATTCCACCGTGTATAATATGTACATACCTACCTATTCAACTTAGGTACTGCTAAATATTAATTAAACTAAATAATACTATATTTATAAAATGCCAAAGCGCTGTAACTGTTGCGTTACCATATAACTCTCGTCAAAGCACTCTTCATCAGGCTTAGTTAATTATGAGGACATATCAGTTTTATTATAATTACTCATTTTAATGCCGCTGCGCCTAGAATACCGAGCCACCCACTCATTATGTTACATTCAACGAACGAGGAATGTTGCACGCTTGACTTTTGTATGCTTACATAATAATATATGAATAGATAGCTTATATTTTAACTAATATCTAATTAATTATAATGACTATTGAGTGGGAGTGCATTTTTTATAATCTTTTATAAAGTTGGTCCATGAGTATCCCATGTGTCATATTTTCGTTGACATTTTGTATATTACTTCGGTATAAAGGAGAGGTCAAAAGTGGGCTAGAATTTTGAACACCAATGTGATATACCTCATTGGAAAGCTTATTTAATAAGCTGTTAGAATTTAACTAAACACGAATTTTAGGAGCAACCATTTATGTAAAAATCTAAAAAATGTAATAGAAAAACAAAACGCACATTACCTTTAATTATCCGTTTCCTAAGCAGTATAAATATTGCAATCACGTCAACAATTGCATTCTGTTACAGTACTTTTCTCTTGTAATATTATTCTAGCTGCAGCTTAATGTAATTATGACGAAAAATATTTGTTATCTTATTAGAGTAATAACAAAACGCGTGGAAAAAAATATAATTACGGGAAACGTCATGATGTCAATGTCATTGATCAGTTTGATTGACAGCGTCGAAATAATTTTGATTTTTTTGGTTGCTCAATTGACATTTGACCATGGGGTTGCCAATTGCAATAATCATAATATTGCATTAAGGATTCTTATTTTTAATTTCAATTTTTAAGAAAACGGGGGGGTGTAAAATTATTTTAAATACACCAAAAAATTTAATTAATTATGCTCTATTAACCTATGTAACTCAGATTGCTGTTCAAATTTACAATTATTTTAATCCCAGGCTCTATACATTTTTTGAACGTCTCCTTTGGATTTTATTGACCATACTACAATTTAAAACTAGATTTTAATGTATTGCGGAGCCGCGGTGTACATGTTATAAAAACTGTAATATGACAGAGCACATTATACTTAACTTAATAAAAAATCCATCCATGATCACTTTGTGCTTTAATGACCAGTTCACATTATCCAGTGGATCAATCCAGTTCAGTGTTGGGGTTGGATGGTATTGTTCACATTATTCAAGTCTTTCAAAAACTTGAATCCGGTTAAAAAAAAATATAATAAAAATAAATAAAAAATAAACTGCTCACTAAAATACATACAATTAAGTGCCAGGAAGTCAGGAATATTATTGAAGTAATGTGAACTGATTACAAAAGTTTGAAAGATGATGATGTGATGGCGTTTCGTAGGTGTTACATTACAGTGCAGTTGTCAGAATCGTCCCGCGGCCTGTATCACTTGCACGCACCATTACCTTCATAATTTAATTAGTTTGGAGTGATCATTTCATTAATAGAGGCGATATTTGGTGAGCGAGAGCGCTCGCCCGCGGCTTTGTCAATTTTAATTAAAGCTCGATAGGTGGACCGAAATGTTGGAATTCTTCATTAATTAGTCCGGCTCGAGGTTTCTAATAATTTAATTAACGGAGGGAGTTAATAAGCCCAGGTCATCCCGTCGGTATTCCCGTGACGCGCTGGTATGTGCCACCATGTTAATTGACGATACCATGCAATTGTGACAATTTCACACTTAATACCACATGCCGGTTAAGTTACTTAATGTTAAAATTATGATATACAATGGCGCATTCTCTTGTTCAACAAGTAATCTAATTTAGAGATTCACTGTCTTTTACTAACAGACAGGATGGCTATAGCAAACTATTTTTTTATTTGTATGATGAAATGAATGTAGATGAGCAAAAAATAAATTGAAAACATAAAGGAACTGTGTAAATTTTCCAAGAACTTTACACTGCCCTTTTATATCCAATACAATAAAATTGCAAATAGTACACTATTATTGCAAGTTTATTGAAGTTCACTGTATTGACATGGTAGTACACGCACGGTTAATAATGCTTATTCTAATGATACTCAATTGTCGAAGAAACCTTTGTTGTAATGCCAACCAATTTACCGAGTTTGTTCAATATTATACAACGACTTTGTTTCTCTATAGTGCCTAAGGTCAGCAACGTAAATCTTTTGGTTGTTACCGATATACTTTATTTTAATTGGCTAAAGATTTTTTTTGGCGCCCGAGTTATCTTTATGTTAAAAAACATATGATCAAGTTAAGTAAGTTAGAATTATTTTACATTACTTGTTCATTTTTATTGTTAAACGTAGGTACCAAGTAAAGTACACAAGTACACACACAGATTATTAATGGAGACGTCCGGTCGCAACCCTTTATCTGTGTAAACGCTGCAGGCACGTCAAAGTAGACCAAAGGAAGCTCCGTGTAAACAGAAGGCAATAAAACATGATTAGCTTCAGTACCACCAACGATGTTATTGAGGCTGTCTAAACTACATCAAACTTATTATTTCGATGGTTAAAGGATTTTTTTAAATATCATACTTACCTAGAGATATTTAAAGTCTTATTGTGTACATGTGTTTTTTCTAATATTTTGTTGTGTTGTACTTACTTTTGTAAGTTTATAAAATTATAACCACATAATCATATACATACTACGTAATAATTTGTTGTGTTTCAATCTATAGTATTTTTGTATTGGTATAGAATGCACGCCTAGGTTTTAAACTTTTTACGATTTGTGACCAAATCTATTTTAAAAATTTTGGCATTGACAACATTTGCATGCGCGTCGAGTATGCGGATTTTGCAAAAAACAGACATTATAAAAACTAATAAGCAAATATAATTATATATTTTTCTTTAATTTGTAATTATACGAACTAAACTAAATACAAACAATGAACATGTTCTCTCCTTTTTCCGTTTCCTTAGGATGTGTACGTTAACGTTGTAATGTTATTTTACATTTAAAATATGATACCTAAAAAGACTCTCAAGTTTTCTTTCACAGAATTTTAAGGCTAACACTCACGGTAGGATAAAATCAGAGTCGATCTGCGAGCTATGGAAAGGGCTATGCTCGGAATCTATCCGGATCGAATGTGTTTGGGATAGTAATCTGAAGTGGCAGTGGGATGGCTCTGTCTGCTGCAGAACCCACAACCAGTGCTGGAATAAATGATCCCTTGAGAGATCACGAATCGACGCTCCCAGACTAGGAGGAGTGACGATTTCAGCAGGGCAGCAGGCAAGAAATGGATGAGAAAGAAGAGAAGAAAGAAAGAAGCTGCGGTTTATGCTCAGTAGCGTGCTCTGTAGTTTAGGAGAGGCCTATGTCCAACAGTGGACTAGAACAGGCTTATGATGATTAAAAGACTATATAAAAATATTTTTGAGCTAGTTCATCTATTGATAGTGTTCTTGTTCCGGATCCTAATCCTGGTACGGACGCAGCGGGAAAATGGCGGAAATTGAAAATAAACATTTCATCTGCGCCCCGGCACGCACTGCCCAAATTGACAATACAACCAATTTGCTGCCGCGCACCGACCACTTTTGTGTGGGAATTGAAAAATAATATTACTCTTTTTTTACACCATTGCACGTGGCCAATCTCAAAAATAAACTATGATTCTTTAACTATATACTTATTATTCTCTAGGCGTTTAATTCCTATGTAAGATCACTAAGCTCTTAATATTAAAAAAATTATAGCAGATCCCTTACCTCAATACGAGCGTAGCCAGTGGGAGGGTTTTGCCAGTTCGAATCTGCAAATTTTGTGTTTTTACATGACTATAAAAGTAATTGTCGTGTCACTTACTAATAGGTAGATTTCGTTAGATTTACTTATTCCCTCCAAAACTAGGTCCTAGCTTCGCCCATGGACCATGACATAACCAAATAGGTGCATTATTAAATGTTGTGTCTTTCTGACCGAACCCAATCATACCTAAGTTTATTCTATTATAACGACAATATACATCAATACAGAATGTTCACAATAATTAACTAAAGTGGCTAGCAGTACTGCGGACGTCTCATTAAAATCTAAGTTAACTAACTTTTTAAACAACTGTTTGTTGCCTAACAAGGAATTATGTTAAATCGAATCGGTGGTTTAGTGGTTACACACTTGGTTAGAAGTTGGGGAACCTGATTTAAACGGCGAGGGTGTTATCACAGTCTGCCGGAAGCACTCCGATAATGTACATTCATTCAGTTTTAAAAACGAGTGCGTTTTGGTAACACGCGTTCTTAGACGCATCTTCGCGATTTTATTTGTAGTGTTTCAAAGTGTTGGAAGCGTGATTTAATTCAAATTTTCCAAGTTTATGTTGGAAATAACTTTTGTTTTTCTTGCACGGTTAATACGTATTGCCAACATTAAGCCAAAATAAACTTTTGTTTGAAACGTTCCACTCAAAAGTGTTAATTAATATAATTATACATACCTTTAGTAAGGTAATAAAGTGTCTAGTTTTTAATAAGGTTTGTTATTACATTGTTTACAACAAGTGTTATAAACATCTCAACATTATTGAATAAAGTGCAATAAGTATAACGAGCTTCAAAGTTTCGCAGACGCTTCGTGCAAGCTTTGATGCCAATTAATGTAGAGCTTATTGAAAGTTTCTATCAGATTTTACGCTACTTTTCTTGTTGGAGATTATAAAATAGTGAAACATAATCTTTGTTAGAGCTTATCAAATCAATTCTTAAGCCTAATTACCTACGTATGAGTATTTATGAAATTGATAGGCACCCATTACCAGTACCTACATATTTTTAAATCAATTAATTAGTAATTAGGTAAACAATGAACTATATTTAATTATATAACCGCTTCACTAATATTTTCTATTTTTCGGAACTAACATCACATAGAGCCTGTGCTTGTATTACAGAAGTTAAGTAAGGTTAGGCAGAGGTGAATATCACCGACATTTCGCGGGTTATGTTTAGATTTCAAGTGTAAACCACGAGGAGACCGTATTGTTGTTTAGCGGGCACAATACCCAACTTCAAACTGCTACTAAGAAATTTAAATACTTCTACATTAGAAAAGCTTTTTTACTCGACTTGGGATTGGAATCCGGAACCTGGGGATGTTTAAGCGAGCACGCTTACCAATGGACCAATGTATAACGAGGCAGTAGAGTAAGGAATTTAAGAACTATTTAATTAATTATCTGTAGCTAATTAAAGTATTGTTCAAGTACCTTTGTCTAATTAACCAAATTAATTTAGTCTAGTTTAAGTGGATAATATAGTCAGTATTAAGTTTTTTAATAGCGCTAATTGAGTGACTCAATTACGCATAATGACTTGCATTAATAATTTCCGTAACAAAGTTAACACACATGCCCAATTTCACCAACTACTAGTCGTATGTTTAAATTTTAAATTCTCGATTTTCTGAAACGAATTCCATGTTCAAATAATAAACATCCATTTAAACGTTAGTGGATTTAAACTTAATTTCAAATAAGTACTGGGTTTTGATTCACGTAAATGGAATACTCTAATTTAAATACCTACTTATGATAAAATGAACTCTTAATAATATGGTTTACTTATATATCTACTTAATTAAAACGTTTTACTTTAATTAAAAGACATGTTAAGAGATAAGTATATATTTTTAATCACGCTAATGACAGTAGTTATAATTTTATATCTTACAGTACCGTGTATAATTAAGTCATGTGATATAAAAATATGCGTAGAGCGGTGCGTTTGGGATGGTAAATATGCATAATTTATATTACGAATCAACTAATAAATTAGGGCATTCTTCATAATACCCAGCAGGCAACTATAGGCCAACCGTTTAACTCGCGTATAGCCATCTGAGGTACAAAGTCATAAAACATTAATTAAATCTCATAAAGAACTATTTAACCGCAGATAAAAGTAATGTATTCGTCACTAATATCCATATCGCTTGAATCATCACTGTCTGTGCAGCTTGAGGAGTCAGAATCTTGGTGACAGGCGATACGCGAGTTAAACGGCCGGCCTATAGCTGCATTTACTACTAGCTATAAGATAATAATAAAAATCAGAGGTTTCAAGATGAGTGAGTCGAATGAGAGAACTCGACGGCGCGGCGGACGGCGAGCGACAGATTCGAGAGGGTCACTGCAATAGTTATTAATCAGTCTGCCTCATATTAGTCATTTTTATCATGTCTTAATAATCACATGGTCCGTAACTTACGAACATATAATAATGATCCTCTAAAAAGTTAGTTTTTAAAAGTGCTATTGTGTGCAATATCAGTTCAAAATCTTATTGAATAACGCGATTTTGGGAAACGTGTAGTGACGTATTAGGACTAAATTACACCCATGTGGAGCGGGGACAGGTAACTGGTGTATTTTAATATAATTACCACTTAGTACATCGTCAGCCTAAATTATAATTAAACGTAATGGATGCCACTCGATGGCCGCAAATGAATGAATGTTTAATTGAATGACTCCCCACAAATAAAAGCAATTTTCTTATAGCCCAGCCCTTGGCTAACGTAATTTAATTAATGGGTCGCATAACTCTGATTAAATAATATCTGCCTCGGGAAAATGCCATCATTTTAAACAGATTTAATGTATGTGTAATCATGTAATTATTGTTTACGTATATGACTTATTGCTTGTAGGCTCTATTGCTGATGACTAAGTCTCTAGTCAAGTCAAGTTACAATATAATAACTTGACGACGCGTAACCTAGAAAGGTAGTAAGTTGTTGCCTAAACAGACGATTAGATGTCACCTGCGATACCGTGTAGCCTGTCAGTTGTCAAACTCACAAGACGTCAATGTTACTCAGGTTGTTTTTGTTACGTCAGGTGACAATGTATGAGATATCTCATGTGAGCACGCGGTGTGTGGAAACTTAATTTGATCACTCAAAAAGGCATCCGTTTCCATCCATTTTTTATATTTTTGTGTGCTTATTATTTTTATGTTATAATCATTAATAAAGATATGGATTAGGTTTCTGTGGTGTTATTTTGTGTCCTATCGGGATTCATAAAGAATGGGGTGTATCTTATGGTGGCAATCCTATAGGTACGCTGACATTTTTCTAATAATAGGTTACACTAATCTACAATATAAATTATAGATATACAATATAGATAGAGAAAAATATTTGTAATATTTTGTGTAAGGTATGATCTCAAAAACGAACATTACTACCTTTTTCTCGTATTATGGTTCACATTGTTCCAGTAGCATTCCAGTCCAGTGATCATATCAATGCCACTAACAACCACCACTAATACCGTGAAACAACACTGAAATCTATCCATTTCAGTAAGAAATGCAGTCCCACTACTAGCGGCAAACATGCAAATACAAATACAAACCTTAAGTAGAGGTTAACAGTGGGCATAAGTAAATAGCACCTGTGCAAAACCAAGCATTCCCTATTTATAATATATGCTATTTACAATGTAAAGTGTAAAATAAAATGTAAATATAAATATTAAATTAAATTTGATTAGTTTTATTACAAGTTCGTGTGAAAATTCTGGCGATATAATCTCAATTAACTGAAGTATTTTAGGTCAAGTATTTAATTACTTCAAGAGCTTAAAACGTATTAAGTTAATAGATACTCGGATAATATCGCACCAATTCCCAGATTGCCCACAGCAATGAGAAAACAGCTATCCAATAAAGATCATAAATAAAACATTGTCGACGCTGCCTACTGATAGCTTTTATCTAATCTAATAAATGTTTAATAAGAATTAGGTAAAAGTAGCACTCCCTTACTCATTGCATTAGGGGAACTGCAGAACATCAGAATTGACAGATTTTCGTTAGTACTCTGTCCGATGTTAATAAATGAGAATAATTTACTTAGGTACATAGTTGAAGTGTGACTAAGGCCTTCTGGGTTAAGTAAAACAAGGCTGTTATGGTGACCAAGGGCGCAGTATGAATTTTCTCACCTACCCGATTTTGTCATCGAAACGTCAACTTGTAGGCCAAAAATTGTATCCGTTACAACGTTACAAGTTTTGTGAATCAACTTCATCATCATAACAATTAACTACCTTCTTTGAGAAGGTTAAAATCACATTAGGTTAGGTATACTAGATTGGTATTTAAGATAGCTTATTTATTTTTTATTATTCTATTTTTAAACAAAAAGATCACAAGATTTTAACAAGTATTTGCAAAATAAAAGTATCTATGCTTAGTTAACGATTTCATTAATTCCACGCTCGTAAAGTATGCAACACTTATCGACTAAACAATTTAACTTAATTATATTTCCTAGAAAAACACGTTCTTAACAGATAGATTTACATCTCGATTGAATTTTAATTAAGTCAACGAGCGAATGCACTCCACTAACGGTGTAAGTTAATTATAAAAGGCAATTGATTTAAAAGGAGTCGTGACGTAGTCGTGGTCGGTGTATGAGTTACAGAAAAAGTTTTCAATTTTACTAAAAGGGACTGGTTTGTGTCTCAGCAGTCTCGTCTGGTTATCGGCTTGTAATGTATGAAGTTACTCGCCGCGGCTTTATTTTATAACTCACTTCACTTAATAGGCTCCAAGTTGCTTTAATTCACTTTACCCCTCCTTGTGAGACTCGTTTACAAATTACACAACTCATCTCGACAATTATAATTTTTGGAGCTCCGAATCTTAAGAATGATATAATCTTAGAAATGATAGCACGTCGCGATATTAAACAACTATATTAGGACATAGATATAATAATAAATTCATCCATAAACATGGTTCATAAATTATCACGACAACAATTTGCTACATTTTACAACAGCTATCAAAGATTCTTTACGATCAATAGGGATGTGAATGTATCAGGTCTCATAATTAATACGAGACGTTTGTTTTATAATCTAATAAAAAATCTGCAGGATCTGCTATTTGGTGATGTAACATTCGCGCTGCGCACAATCGCTCGTAATAAGAAGCTCAAGTGTCATGGCTACTAGACTTAATTTTTATATTACAATTAGTTGTCATTGTTTGTTTTTAAGTAATAACTCACTCCAGAATGAAGATTTCAGGTATTTGTTCCGTTTAATAGAGTATTAAAATAAACTATCGATCCGAGAAAGATATTACGGACAAAATATAGTGTGGCAGCTAGTTCAAGTTGTAAAAGACAAGTTCACCAATCCAAGCTGAGACCGACATCACAAATAGATAAAGCGATATCTACCCGTTATGAAGCAAACTTTATAGTTTTGTTTTTGGCAGTTTTGACACAGCTTCTATCTACTTATTTGTTCCTTCAGCTGCATCTAACTGTGGTGAAACTTTTAACTTTCCCGACGTATATTCCACCTGAGTATCACTTACTTCGACCGCCGCGGGATTTTGTTTATTATCCGCCATTGATATTTGTTATTCCATTGTTTTCGCTTTGATACGTTTATTTGATTCGTCTTTGTTCTTTTTAGATCAAGTCGAAATTATTATTTGCTTTATGCTTGTTAGGTAATTATGAGTGGAAAGGGTATTCGTAACATTTTACGAGACTGTCTCTGTAAAGATAAGGCATTGTGCTCCTCCTTCAGGCTGCGAGGTGACAGGAGACACCTGAAAACAATAAACACGAAATTGCCACAATAATCAGCCCTCATGATCAGCACAACGACTGTCAGACAATGGGGCAGATTACGCGATAGGGGTTTAACCGAATAGCAGCTAACTCGATTATGCGGCCATCCGTGATTGTGTTTGAGTCTATTAATGTTTGAATTTCGTTATAATATGTATTATTGCGGCTGCCGGGAGCCGCTAATCCAATATGAGTCGGTTTAGGTAAATTTCGTGTGGAGTTATCTTCTTATCCGATAAATCTGCCATCATTGCGCCCCCATACTTTCCTTGAATATTATTGCATGGAAGTAATTAGTAGATAGCTACCTGATCGTACCCATGACGGTACTTTATACTTTGAATTAACTGACTAAATATACCTAGAATCAAATACCGGTTCGATAGTGTTTCATGTTTAATGTCCCATGAGGCTTTTAAACTTTTAACCTACAATTCCTTCGATCACAAATGTATAATTCGAAGCGAAAGAAATAATTACGGTTAATATCGAAATGCGTGTGAAATGTGAAAAGCGAAAATCCTTTGCTTTCAAAGTCCCGGTAGTGACGTAGACAGAGGGTGTGACGTAGGCGTCGCGGCCCATCAGCGGCCATACCTAGATTAAAGAACAACTTAAAGGAAAGCAATCTGCTAAATAAGCGCACAGTATTTCTGGAGTAAGATGCTCTACCTATTATAGTGGCACTTTACAAATTGAAAATAGTTGCATTTTTAATGATTTGTGTTTACCTTTGATAAAATTTTCTTGTATTCAATATGTGTAATGATATTAGACACGTATTGTTGATATGATACGATGAAATCATACATGGTCTTGGCCAAAATAAGATAAGGTTTTAATTTGGCTAGAAAAAATAAGTGTGTAGACGGTAATGTTTACATCCTTATTTACTTAAGTACCTACTTTACATTGCATTAGTCACGGGACAATCTTTAAATAAGGTTATTTGTAAGTCAATTAAAATGTTGTAAGCTTCAATTATAATAAAAATGACGTGGTGTCGTGGGACACCAGGTAGGAACGAAGTTCCTTCGGCTAATAAAGAAAGAGGGAGAAAGAGAAAGGTATTATACACTACTCGCTTGTGTATGCGACTGTCGCGCCTGCGCACGTCTCATTTAACGGTTTTATTCCACGCACTTTTTTCCACGGATTTTTTCTTACGGTTTTACTATCACATTTTTTTCCTATCCCCTCCAAGCCTGCCGTAAGGAACTTCGTTCCAATAATTAATTAATGTTAAACAATTAAGTAGAGCATCTTCCAGCTCATGTTAGCTGTCTGAATTATTTACTTCTCGTCTCGTTACTTCGCGCCGTTTCCGCAGGTGTGGCAATCATATTGTCTCGCGCCTCATCCGAATACTAGGCACAACAAGGGTTGTCATGCTTAAGTTTCTTTAGAAGTTAATGCTCTACAGATTTTGGTGAGTTTAATAATTAGATTGGATTTATAAGTTGTTAAGTTATAAATATAACTTCTTCAAATAACTATTTCATAATTATTCTATAATTGCAGTTGCAACATAGATATGCATTGTGTGTTTTGTGTATTTGGTGAGGTTATCTGAGCTTAAGTAGGTAATTGCTATAAAAAGTACTAGGGGAAGATTTTGACAACCCTAGCGAGTCAGAGAGAACCCGGTCTCCCCTCATGACGCTTATTCTTTAATCTCGCTGATGAATTATGATTAGCAGAGTGCACTCTATCCTATTAAAGTTGTCTGTTGGTCTTAAACTGCGTTCTTAAGGACTAATTTTGGGTGCATTAACTTTCCAACTAATTAATTTGAAGTTTTGTGATTAGGTGAATTTGTATTTCCAGTGACTGGAAATATTATTTTTTTGTAATCCATAAGTTACTGTATACTGAAATTTAAATAATTTGATGTCATTAAGTTAAATGCACCTGAACTAAAATGCATTTGCAACGTACATTAAAATTCGCCGGAAGCCTAACAAAAACCTTTATGGCCCGTACAGAGCCACGTAATAGCACGCCGAGGGACCACAAACTCCGATTATCCAAACAGAGAGCTCCCGAAACAGCACTGTGAAATTTTAACGTGTAATTGATTATGAAGTTGGCCGCTAATGGGCGAAAATAGTTTCTAATTTGAGTGTGGTGGCAATGCATAATTGGTCTCGGACCACGTCTGTGTTAATGATTAACGTTCCGGATGCGGGCTCCCTGGTGGCCGCCGACGGCGAGGGTTATCCTTCAATTTTATTCGTGATACATCACAGTATACTTAAATAGGTCTAGTAGTGTATAATTTATTCACGCTGGCTTAGAACAGGTTGATAGATATCAACCTGTTCTAAGCCAGCGTGAATAAATTTAGACCAATAAGCATTGACACGTTAATAATGGACCATTTTGTCGATATCATCTAAAAGTACAGAAATAACAAAAGGAATCTTTTTGGTCTCTAGATTTTATGCCCACTTTAAATTAGAAAACGGCTCTCAAATTGGTCCAATAATTTTTGATCACGCTTTGGATAATTTTAATTTGATAATTTGAATTAGCTATCATCATTATAACTAGTATAAGATTTACCAGTTCCATTTCGAATCGCAACAATGTTCCGGAATAAGAATAACCGGTACTGCACAATTCTGATCCGTTTTTATGGTAAAATCGGATAAATCCTAATTCGTGCGTATTGAGTTTCGAAAGTCACTGCTAATGGAAGGCGTGAGCTTTTTTGTTCGGACTGCGTCTAATCTGGGGCTGGTTGCATTCGCTACGGGTTGTTGGTTGTTTTCCGAGTGGCGTGGCGTGTTACTGTCATCGATCGGTAATTATTTACGAAGGTTCGCTTCGCGGTCCGTCTACGTGCCAAATATCGCATTGATATCTTTCACTTTTTTGGCTTCGCTAATTTTGTTCACTGTCCAATTTTCATCGGCAGTAAATAGTCGAGACACTGGCAACTTAAAAATTTACGAATTTAATTGAAGTTGGTACTTAGTCTGTATTTCAATGTTTTGGGTATGAAATTAGGTATCTACATAGGTACATAATAAGGGTTTGTTATCTTTCATGTTCAGTTATAAACTTTTGAAAACGTGATGGCTTAGCTGAAATAACAATAAATGGAGTAAGAGTGTATACTCAGGTATTTTCCGAATCGACACACTTAATTACGTTGAGCGTTTTACAGTTAATGAAGTTTAAATGAGTCACTCAAAACAGTGGGCAGATTAACTTCCTTAGTAGATTAAACAAACAGTCATTGACACAATTTACCGGTAGTGTGCATGTTTCCGGCCGATATCCGGCCACTATTATTTATGGCCGGCCGATCGGTCGCACTCTCCAAAACACACAAATAAGAGGCGCAGTTCATTCGTCACGGACCTTACAATACCCGGTATTGTTTCAGTTACATTGACTCAATACCCGAATTTAGTGTACTAGAAAACAAGCTTGGATATGAGCAAAAAAATACAAAGGTCGCAATTGTAATCGGCCTGAGATTGGCAGCGACAATATAGTGCGAGGCTGCCCGGAGGTTACTCAATTTTACTAAATTGTATTTAAAAATATTAATTAAGCGTAACAACTCTGCGCTCCGTTCTTGACTTTACTCCCAGTTTTTGTTAACACGATCTCAATTACGTTTTTTACGGCAATTTGTTAATATTTAAAGGCATATAATTTGCTATAGTACAGAAACGTTGAAGTCGTGTTTCACGGTCTCATTAATCGCTTGAGTAGTTGTGCTAATTTTTTCTAGATATAAATACTAGGCAGTGGATTTCATGGTTTTGGCATGAAATAGCGTAATATGAGATGAATTGAGATTTGTTTGTTCAGCATGAATGTTATGATTGTGTGTGTGAAAAGGTTGGTTTCTTTATTGATTCATTCATGCATGACAGACAAGTTTGACGAAGCTGACTCAGCATTTACAACTTCTGTGTATTAACGTTGCATTATTACAATTAAGTACCTCAATACTAGGTACATTGAACTGCCACATTAGTGCAGTAGTAGTAGTGTTCGATTAATAACTGCCAGGTCTTTGGTTATAATCCCTGGTCGAGTAAAAAGACGTTTCTCATTAGATATAGGTATATTATTCACCACTGCCTACACTTTCGTAAATATTCGTGAGAACATACATGAATGATATACATACATGCACGGTGTGCACTCTACAAATCTACACAAAAACTCCTTGCAGGTTTTTTGGGCAACGGCTAGGGCTTGCTAGATACTTTATTCTAGTTGTATTATGTACTGTATAGTCAGTGTATGTAAATCTTAACAATAGATTTTTTTTATCTTTTTAGTGCGAAAGGCGAACACCGCAACAAGCGAGCGGCGGAAGTCCAACGCTGGGTTCCCACATGCTCGCGATGGAGGTGTCCAAAGAGGCGCGCGCGTCGCCCTTGCCTGCGTCTGCGCAGACATCAAGCGCGCAGCCTGCGCAACAAGCATCACAGCCTCAGGTGAATATTATCTTATGCCTATAAATACTTTTACATACCTATCAAATTAATAGGAATTCAGGTCTAGTCATTTCAATATATGTATGTCTAAATAATCAAGAATTTGAAATAGCACGTGTAATTGGAACAAGAACATTGCCACTGCTCAATATCGATGAAGGAAATCCTAATATCTCAGAATTAAACCACCAATCCGCCCTTGACCAGCGTGTATGGATTAAGGAATAAACCACAGCTTAACTCGTATTAACAATTTACATAAGACACGAGAACACAGCAGTTGGATCCATGACGCTCCGGCCACGGCCGATTTTTCCACCGATTTTGTGCAACTCAATACAAAACTTTAGGCCACGCGTTGAATCGGTCACAAAATCGGTCATAAAAATCGGAAGTGGGCAGCCTTAGGGTTGTTAGTTTGTTACAAATAAGTACTGAAATAAATTTCTAACGTCCTTCAACAAAAATGAGGTGTGTTTTAAGTTTAATATGTGTATTTACGTGTAGGTTTTTTGCATGTAGCGCCGAAATGGATTCAATGAGGTTTTTTATTAGAAAGTTCAATTGATAGAGGTGGTTCTTAGGTAAATAAATTCATCAAGGATTATAAAATTTTTAATTTGGAGTTATTTGTTGTAGATCTGTGCCGGATGCAGTAAAGTGATTACCGAGCGGTATTTACTAAAAGCATTAGATCAGTTGTGGCATGAGGACTGCCTTAAATGTGGATGTTGTGATTGTCGCCTCGGCGAGGTTGGTCACACGCTGTATACTCGCGCAAATCTTATTCTATGCAAGCGGGATTATTTGAGGTTAGTGCTGCAATCACAGATAATATAGGTACCTAATACTAGCTGCGATAATCCTTACAGTCACTTTCGATTTTTTAAACTTATTAAGGAATAACTAAGGTTATAAATTCGAAAGTGACTCAATCTGTCTGTTCCGCTTTGAATTTAGTATGGAAATAGTTTAAGACCCACGAAATGACATAGGATAGTTTTGATCCGACTGCGCATAAAGAGGTTAATAATTTTGCACTACAACCGAACTAAAGGCAGAACAAAACCGCGGGCGAAAATCTACTATATTGTAAATGCTAAAGATTGGGAGTATGTATAAAGGAGTTTGTTACTCTTTCATGATAAAACTGCTTAAGCTAATTACATAAAAAATTTCACTAGTAGTTTTTTGATCTTGATATAATTATTCCACAATTTATCCTTTTTTTAACGTAACCTCGATTGTACTACCACTTCTCATTTTTTTAATAATACTAATCATTTATTCAGTATCAACCACAGTACAACAAATATTACAAAACTATGATGTTATACTTAGTCTCACTTACGACCTTTATACAGTTTCTCTGGATTCCAATAGAATTCCCTGTGTCGTGAAGTCCTTGTCTTTTTCCAGTAACAGAAAAAAATAGGTTTTCAATAGTAAGAAATTTGGTAAGAGACATTGGTCCATAAGAATGTCTTCAAAACGTTTGACAAAGTAAATAATTAGATGGGTACTAGATACGTAGATTACTGCAATCTCGAATAAAAAAGAAAATGATCAGAATTGACCTTGACACTAATAGATTTCCAATTGTGCCGTTTTCGTTCATAGGTTATTTGGCAACACTGGTTACTGCGCCGCTTGCAACAAGGTGATCCCTGCGTTTGAGATGGTGATGCGAGCAAGAAGTAATGTCTACCATCTCGAATGCTTTGCTTGTCAACAATGCAACCACAGGTTAGTAAATAAAATAACTATAAATTATGTTTATATTGTATATCTGACAGAAAAATACACGTCGCCGTCGTTATTATTCTAACTGGAAAGTGGGTGCCAAAGTTTCGTCACTCGATCACACAAATTTATCAAAATATTTTGAAAACTATTAACATAAAGAAATAAACTTCCGTAGGTGTGGAGGTAGCTAATGAGAAAAAGAGTTAATTTAAATAAGAAGTTTTGAAAACTTCCTTGAAAAATGGGGAATATATTTATATTAAGTCAAAATCCAGCAAAACTCTCCGTATCTAATCCATGTGGAGTACCTAAGTTAAATGTGGAAACGGTGTAAACCAAACATATTTATATAGCTAAATTCTTCAATTATTTTTAGCTGCCTAAACGATTTTGATCTTACTGTATTTTTATTTAATAACACCGCGTGATTTACTGGAACCGAATTGAACAAATCTGAACATAAATAAAGAGAGGAAATGTATTGAGAAAGTGGAAATAAGTACAATGTACCTAACAGTTTCCATTGTACATTCATCTCACGAAATCCGAAAAAAGAACACAATTTAATTTTCCGCTCCATAATAAACTCACGCGAGACGGCGAAAATGTGCAAAAAGCCTAAACGTTTTACACCGAGTTAGTTTTATACCAATTAGGTATAGGTAGGTATGGAAACCCCACGACGAAAAGTTTCACTGGTTGATAATAAACGATTATTGTATTACATTAACGACACGACAATATTTTCTGGTCTTCTTTAAAAAAGAAATTGTTTTCTTCTTTTGTAATCGTAATTCTTTATACAACGATTTAAGGAACTTGTACCTATATCTATTGTTTTTGTAAAAGTTTGTTTCTATTCCGTGAACGTGTGATTGTACAAGGAGCACGAGCGCAAAATAGCAATTTTCACCGGACTGCGTCCGTTTAAATAATAGAAAAGTCGCGAAGATTGGAGCCGCTTTGAATGGTTTATATGTCACTTGTGAACCTTTCCTCTGTTAGTAGATCTCCCGCGACATTCCCTACGAATTATATATTCATTCGACTGCTTTTGAAATTCTTATTCTACAGTTGGTTCCATAATAAGTTTTTTACTATCCACTAAAATGTCAAACACTATATCCAAAGAGTATAGTCATGAGAAGACTGTTGGTTCTGACATTTTGACATTTCATCAGAGTTAACTATTACGTACGTATTGAAACAGTACGGTAGAGTAAACTATTAAATATCACGTACAAATCAATTTCCACGCCTGGCAGAAATCTGAATCCAATTTGTGGGTTGTCCGATCGAAGCGGACGACTGATATCACTAGGCGAATATAGTTAAATGGCTAAATAATTTAGTAGCAATCTGGCGGCAAGCGGTGCGATCAGGTTGTGATGTCGAGCCCGCGGCGGAAGCCGCGTCCACAGGGTACGCTTGCCGCGCACCGTGTGCCGTCCGTTCTGTCTACGAACTTACGATTAGCTATGATTTCGTTTCTGAAATGTTGCATTTCAAGTTTGTGTGTTAGACAAATATTACGTAGACTTATGTTCTGTTTTTACAAAACGGATTTTACATATCTTGGCTTTTTCTGGGTAGAAACCACCCGCAAACAAGCAGATTACAGTTATTACAATGTCCGTTTAACGCAAAACATCTAACTTGGTTTGGGTGCCGTCGCGACACAATGGCGCGTTGAACAAAGCTTAACTTGCAGCGAGTCATTAAAATTTCGTTTTCCATCTTTTTCCATTACGCAGCTGCAGACAAAAAATAGTGAAATAAAAAAAAGGACAATTCCAAAACAAAAGTCGGGACCGAAGAGAACAGGAAATAAAGTTAATTAAGAGCGGCGAAATCGACTGAGTTGCGGTGGAAATTGGCCCCTTAAAAAAGAGACATTTGTAGCGGAGCTATTGCGCTTAATTTTTGTGACAAGTGAAACAAAAGAGTTGGCAGGGTGGCGGAGACGCGGGAGGGGAGGGCGAGGGGAGATAAGGTCGGCGTTATCACCAGTGGTTCCGGACGACCACTGGCGAGTCGAAGGCGATACCTTTTGTTTTGCCACATTGAGGGATGCTCGCTTGCGTGACGTTATCGCAGCTCCTTGGTACACGCTGACCTTTCCACTCATGACAGTAAATTTTCTTATTTGGACAGTTTGAGGTGGTTGTTTCTGGGGTTCTTTCTTCAGAATAATGATGTTTCTGATAACGTCAGGCTACATTTTAGTAATCATATAAATATAGAGGCTGTATTTTTGCGTGTTTCACAAGTGGTATTTTTCCCATAGGTTCTGCGTAGGGGACCGATTCTACTTGTGCGACAATAAGATTCTCTGCGAGTATGACTACGAAGAGCGGCTGGTGTTCGCCAACATGGCCTACAACCCTCCTCCACTGTCGCATCTTAAGCGACAGACGACGCATCTGCCGCCGCCGCCGGTAAACATTTAATTAAAATATTGTTAATAAAAAATATTATATCCTCCAGAAAGTTGTTTTAAGGAAAAATTATGTTACTTTGACAGGCAAGTAACGCGATTGGTGGTTTACTGAACGGCTCAAGCCGCTCGGGTGATCTCAACAACAACATGTCTGGGTCATCGCCTGCCCCTTTTGTGCCGCCGCCACACCTCAAGCCCTTGGGCCTTTCGGCGTCTAGCTGAGATTACGGCGCGTGAGACGCGGCTCATCCTTACGCCAAGTATCAACACTGAACGAGCGTAATACTTACGAACAACAGAATTGAAGAAGTCACAGTATGTGAACTGTCAGTGCTTCAATGAAAATGTTGGTGCCGTTTATAGGCTATCCTTGTTGGACTTAAATTCTGTGTATAAATTATAACAAAGTGAATGCCAAAATATAAGTAGTTAGTGTCGCATTATTGAATTAATATAAAATATAATATTTATTGATAATAATTGAATAATGAGTCTAAATATAGTGCACCAGAATATTCTTGGTACCTACATAATAATATTACAATTATTATACTCGTGTAAAATATAATATTGCCTTAGCTATATTTTAATAAGTGTTAGTAGGAGGCTTATTTAGTTTATTCGAATCTCAAAAGTGATCTCAATTGTTGCTATTTTGCTGAATTAGGATCAAATGAGAAGCATATACCTACTTACATTTTATTAACAGACAATTTTCACACTCATTATTGGCAAGTAATTCTTTATTTCCTGCCATTTAGGAAATGTAGGTTTTAAAAATGTTATTGTAAATAGTATATCTAAAGTAGCAAACGTTTAACCTTTACTGCCCGTGTCGCATATATGCCACAGATATTTTTGTTCCTCCAGAACATATTGTGTCGCATTTATATGTCGACAGAAACACTCATGTTTTTCTTTTTTCATTTTCATTAATTGCACCTACCTATTCATTATAGGTATTGATTTGTGAAATCTGTAACGGGCAACAGCTATAGCTATATTTACCCGATCTGTTAAAAGGTTGATATACTTTTAAATAAGGTACATTTTTAACATTGACTCCAATAGGATTTGAGCTAGAATTGACAAGTACTTACCTACATACCACAAATAAATATACAAAACGAATGTCGGCCAGTTTAAAAGGATTCAAAAAAATCAATTTATTCTAATTAAAATCTGTAGCCATTATTTTGACTATTTTATCAGTCTGAAGTCGAGTAGGTACTACTGAATCCAGCTAGTGACAAGATCACGCACAGAAGCAATTATAGGCTTATCTTTTTAAATTTAGTGGTTTTAAATTATGTTATTATTATTTTTTATCTCAACAAAATTGAATCTCTTAATTTTATTGAGGCAAAGCCAAGAGCAGTAGCGACCGTTTTTGATTTAAACGAAATATTTGTTATTTATTTTTGTAGATATGTATGTAAATTGATTGTTAAGTTTATTGTAAACACTGTTATATTATAATGTTGATTGCATTATTTATGTACAGATAACTGTAATTAGAATTATTGTACCTATTATGTACTATTGATAATTACAATGTAAATAATCCATATTTGGGTAGTTAGGATTTGCATTACTGTTTCAACGACACTTCATTTTAATGAATAGTTCTCAATGTAGTTCAAATTAATTTTAGAGGTACCTATAATTCATGTTTATCTCTTTTATTTACATTTATAAGTATGGTTATCAAAAATATGAAGAAAATTATCTCGGTAGTAATTTATAATTTGAAACCTAATCTCTCAATGTATACTTATTTTGAAATCATAAATACAGGACAGGCGCCTGTATTTTCATCGCTTTGGGTACAAAATGGTCTGTACGCGATGTTGTAAAATGTTATTAGAGAAAAGCGAATATAGATTTATAATTGCATTTACTGATTACAAGTTCAACTACACAATTAAACATCGTTGAATAAAAACGTATCAGGAACAGATTTTTTTGCATTATTTCTAGGAGTTTTAATCTTACTACTAAGCGTAGGTATAGGTACTGATTTTAAAACAATCGGTACCTTGATTTAAAAAAAATCTTGATGATAACTGTATAAATTACAACACATGCATTCCTGTAGTTAAGAAAACACGATTGCGTAGCAAATAATACCTAATCAAACATGTTTGTATAATATATGTGACCAGTCCCCTTTTAACCAATGATATGACCAAAGATGTAGTTCAATAAAACCTTGTTTAAAATTTTATTTTATTTTATTTGTACCTTACCTATTGACAGCAAGATATACCTACTCGAATAGGTAATAAATATCTGGATGACCGAGCTTTGCTCGGTATTTTTTTTTAAATGACGTTTTCTAAAAATGATTCCTAGCTAGATCGATTTATCGCCCCCGAAACCCCCTATATACTAAATTTTATGAAAATCGTTGGAGCCGATTCCGAGATTCCAATTATATATATACAAGAATTGCTCATTTAAAGATATAAGATAAGATAAAATAATATTTCACACATACACACGGCGCCATCTAGTCCCAAATTAAGAAATTTATTTGCATGTGTTATGGGTACTAAGAACGGATAAACTACTTTAATATATTTTTCTGTAAATACATACATAGGTAAATTGCACCCAGACACAGAACAAACAATCATGGTCATCACACAAATATTTATCCTGGGTGGGAATCGAACCCACGACCTTCAGCTTAGCAGTCACTTCCCTAGCCACTACGCCACCAAGCTAGGTAAGTAAAATATAATATGAATAATATTCTGGGACATTAACACACACTGTCACCTGATCCCTTACCATGAAGAGCTTGTGGAAACTAGATAACTGATATTACGCTACTTGTTTTTTGTAAATACATACACTTATAATAGATAATTACGACTAGACTTAAGATAATCTTCATCACACAAATGTCTGTCTTGGGTGAGAATCGAACCCACGACCTGCGTGAAAAGCAAGTGTCTTACCGAACGCCACCGCACCCGGCGACCCCTCACTTACGCATATCACGATATGAATAGATGAGATGTGCAAAAGTTTAACCCCCCCCCATTCATAAATGTCTTTTAAGCTTATTATAGCTAAAATAGGTTTATAATTCGCTTGTCTTTGTCTGTCATTTATACCAATAAGAAAGAGACAAAGTCCATTTTAACTAAAGAGGCTTGTAAGATTTTTTTTAATAAGACCGTAAGTTTATAGGGAAAAGTTTAGAATACAAACTTGTGTTAAGTTCTTATATTATGACCACGAGGTATCGCGCGGTACTAATAACCGCACAAGTTTAAACATCTCTATCACTTTAGATTTCGAATATAAAAACGCATCAAAATCGTTCCATCTGTTTAGTTAGTACGTGGCAACAAACTTGTACACAGACAGATACACACGTCAGAATTGTGACGTACAATTTTTTTGTCGGGGTTTAAAACGAAACTGTGTTATCGTTTACGTCACTGATTACTGTATGGCGGCGCGGCGCCGCGCGGCCCGCCTTTCTTTAACTTGATGTTGTACCATAAATGTAGGTACGGCCACGGGATACGTCGTCATCTGTTTTGGAAGTGAGGTCGTAATTATGAACGTAGCCTTAAAAACAACTAATGTTTAAATAAATTATCTTATCTGTTCGACTGGCTGCAATACCTCTGCCAAGAGAGTGACAGCAAAGAAGATTAATTAAGCCTATTGAAAAAAAGCGTCTTGCTTGCTTAGCATGAAAATGCTGCTGAAAAATACGTAGGTAAGTGTACTTAACTAGAGTTTTTCTATATTGTGCTAATGTTGATTTGTTCCAAAAACGAAAGAACTTCGAATAGAGAACTAATAAGGTATCAACTGAATCAGTCAGGGCAAAAGGAAATTTGAAAAGGTGCTCTTTTGGTTAGTAATGGGGCTGTGTATCGTCAGCATAAAAATGCCGAATGCCCTAATAAATATTATTCCCAAAAAATTTAATATAAGTTTAAATTTATTGTCTTTGATTGTATCAAGAACACATAACAGTTCCACTGTTTTAAAACCTGAACACTGACATACCCCGCTGTCTGTGTATACCTATTTCCCAGAAGACAAAATGTCTAACCCTATTTTTATGTTCTTCTTGGTATTCTTAACTAACTTAAAATTTGCCGACCTACCAACTAGTCAAATAGAATTTTAAATTAAATATTTTCAGTCCTTAGAAATTATCACATTTTGTTACTAATATAAAACACGAAGTAATAAGTGATGATAACCTTACTAGTTACAACGAGCGTGCAAACAGGAGAAAAATCACCCTAATTTCCCGTACTCCGCCCGCCCACATTGTCGGCCGAGCGCGCCCTGATAGAATTGTTATCAATGCCATCTTTCATTTAACCACAGTAAACAACCACCGACATTGCGATACACTTACCTATTTATCTTTTGAAAAGCTATTTAGTTTTGATGTCATTATTAATTAAAATGGTAATAGGTGGTTAATTCCTTTAGAAACTTCTTTATAGAAATAGTTATTGGGCCCTATAAGTTTTCCTGTAGGTAATCTAGGACTTAATTAACTATTTTAACCAATATGCTGAAGTGTAACTATTGATAATTATAGGCCGACCGTTTAACTCACGTATCGCCAGCTGAGGTAAAAAGTCATAAAACATTAATTAAATCTCTAGAACTATTTAACTGCAAACAAAAGTAATGTAAGACTATTCGTCACTAATATTTATATCGTTTGAATCACCATCACTGTCTGTGCAGCTTGAGGAGTCAGAATCTTGGCGTTAGGCGATACGCGAGTTAAACGGTCGGCCTATAATAGTTTCTGTACAATAATGAGACTCCGAAGAATTTATAAGAAAACTAGCAGCCCCGGCGCATACCGCGTATTTCTCTTGTTTGAGTACTTTAGGACCAAAATTAGTTAAATCAGTCCACCCGTTTTGAGTTATAGCGAGATTAACAAACAGCAGTTGATTTTTATATAGGTATATATGAAGATCAAATTTAACGTAACGTAATTTTTGTGTGTGTGTTCATACAAGTTGCACTGTTTATGAAACGACATAAGTTAGTAAACATAATGTCAGGGGTGTAGTCAGGCGAACACCACTGATAGCTTCTTGCAATAATTTCCGTTTTCAATGAAAGCGTTTTTCTTTTTCTTATCATCCCACGAACTAGGATGGTGGAAATAAATTGAAATACAAAATTGATTGTTGACTTTTCCCGGCTGCTTTATTACTGTTACAAATAGGAATGAGATTGAAAATTACTTAGAGGTGAAATGTCGCCACCGTAATCATGATTTGCGAATACCTGGTGCTAAGATTGGAGATAGATGAATAATATACCTAATCAGCAGCGGTATCGGCCTCGCCTTTGAAATATGAAAAATGAAAGTATATAGGTATATATAGGTAAAGCTGTCACTGCCCAATATCGGTGAAGGAAAACATCGTGAGGAAAACGGCATGTCTAAGAACTAATCATTCGAGGACATGTGACATCTACCCACACACACTTGGCCAGTGTGTGTGTGGATTAAGGCATAAACTTTCTCAACTCGTAAGATACCATGATAAGAGACCATGCCCAGAAGTGGGACACTAAAAAGGTTTGAAGTAAGTATACATTATCAGTAAGCAAATAATAAGATCCCTTTGGGAATACTTATCAATAGTTTTAAAACAGCGAACCAACGAAGAACAATTACGTATTACCTAAATATATTACAGTACTAGCTTTCCGACAGCGGCTTCGCCCGCGTGTGTCGGTTATTGCGCCAAAACATTATCTTCTTTTCCGCAGTCGGATAAAAACTATACTATGTCCTTTCTCGGGTCTGAAACTACCTCCATACCCAATTTCATCCAAATCGGTTCAGTAGTTTAGGCGGGAAAGCGTAACAGACAGACAGACAGAGTTACTTTCGCATTTATAATATAAGTAGGGATAAGTAGGGATTACAATTTGATTATCTCGAATCTATGAAGCGAAGTTATCATAAACATTTTATTATTCTATCTTATCCGTCGATATAACGAATAGGAAATTGCACGTATGTAATTTTTATACATTTATATTACCATTGTTATAAACCAACCATATCTATATTTATAATTCGTAAATTCGTATAAAAATACCCAAAAGTCATTTGTTTAATTTTGTCATGATAAATAGTCAAGCTATTATTTTTACGAGCTATTCCCTGTTTACACTCCTTAATGCTCAGCCAGGACGAGTTAACGACAGTTGTCAGTTCTTTTACCCTCGAGCTAGGGATTTATGTAGGGAAATGGTTCTTGCACGAAGCCCCGCTTTATAAAGACCTCTCGCACTCACAAAATTCTTAGAAAATATAGGCCAAACTAAAGTGGTAGGTTACGCCCGATGCTTCTATTTTTATTTGACTTTTAATTATCAAAACTTTTATGAACTGCTTGTTTCTTTTTACGAGATTGTTGAATTAATTCCCATTGTTTGTTAACTTGTACCTCCCGGAATAATCAAATACCAAAGTTATCTTTGTTTGGGAGAAATTAAACTTTTATTTAATTAAAAACATAATCATGACTTCTGAAGACCCTATAGCAAATTGCATAAAATAAAGGCAAGTGAGTAGAGAGTAGAAATGATTGCTATTTTAGAAACGCAGGCGTTCATACTATATCTTTGTTATAAGAAAATTGAATTCTAATAAACTCTCGCTGGCTATAAACGATAAATTTAAATAAATATGTTTTATATTCATTTCGATTGAGTGGATTATTCACAAATTTACCGTGATCACGTCCGTGGAATATCATAAAACATTTTAAAGTTCGCAAGGAGATGGTATTTGAATCTTCACTCGGTGCTTTGGGCTCTGTAAGTAAATTTAACTTTAAAATATGCATAACAGTTTTCCGATGTGATCCCCTTTCGAATTTAAACACATCGAATCGTATTAAGATACATTTCGATTCAGTGCACTTGGGAACTTTTGGAGGCGAATCGTTCTATTTAAAGCAAACGTTCTTACTTTGAATACTTGGTTTTATTACTTTTCACATGATGCCAAGTTAAAAAAACCTGTTAGCATACTTAATTGATTAAACATATTCTAAAAGATACACGTCGAATAAAAAATAGGTACTCGTGCAAATTGATCGAATATAAATGACATCGGACGGAGTTGGCTCTTAAAATGCCTTAGCAGCGCGAACTTACTTTGTTTTTATGACAAACTATGTAAGCGTTAAAGAAGGTAAACTTTGTAAGACTTTGCGCATTAGTAACTAATTGTTGGGGCACGAGGCTTGTAGACTTGCAAGTTAAGTATACTTAACCACGACTTGTGAAAATGCAAATAAGGAGCTTCGCCCGCCGGCTCGGGATTTGACGCTACCCCGATATGGTAATTAGTTTAACAACTGCGTAAAGTTGTATTTTATGAGATCTGAAATATTTCAAAGCAATAAGACCTCTACTAGAATCTACTAAAATATTAAATAAGATTAATAAAAATCTATTGAAACAAAACTATTGTTTAAAGGATTTTACGGCGGTTTACTTTATTTTAGGTACAGTCTTTAAACCCGCTAGCTTTTTTAAATGTGTGCCTGTATTTGCGTAAATATTTGAAAATACTATGAGGATTCCAATGTGCAGGAAATAAGTAACTACCAAAGCTGTCACCCATTAATTTCACTTATGTTCCTAATAAAAAATAAATAAATAATGGGTTGATGTTAGATTGATCCGTACAATCCCACGTAACTATTTGTTACATTGCTTACACAAAAGTATCAGAAATCATCTGCAATCATCATTTATGACGATACAGACAACAAACAGAAAAAAATTGACAAGTTTGTTTTGCCACGGCAGTCGACCTTTCTTCATGAAATAATCAGCAGAATATATTCCTACGCTTTCCTACGCCCCGCGTGATACGCACGAGAGAATCGCGGCGAATTCGCTCCTTCTGGACAAGCTCTTAGTTGAATAAATATTTTTAAGTTACGAATCAAGTTAGTTCTACGAAACACAGCTCCATTGTGCGCTAGTGTGGACTTCAAGAATAGGGATTGGCGCTGAATGTAATCAAACTTGATGCAGTCGGTAGTAAGTAGTTCTTTGCTAGTTATACGAGTTAACCTTATTCTTAATAAGCAACATTCTATAATCACAGATTAAAATATTCCACTGCATATAAGTATTAAATCTTCAAATTCAGTCTGGAAACTTCCTAATACTATTAGAGGAAGCAACCGAGTCGTTAATCCTGCACCTTACTTAATTGTACCTACTTATTCAACAAACTTCAGCACCGCACCATATTGGACTATCTTCTGCAAGCACCAAGTTACTATACGTTCATTTTAAAACTTTTCGACGATAATTATTTGATTTTTTGACAGTGTTATAGAAACTACCTGCTTAAATTAAGAATGTAATTAAACTTACCAGCCTCGTTCAAAAAGAGACCACGCTATAGAATAATAAACATTTAATACATTCAAATAACAAAATGACATTTATGTCAACAATGCCAAAATGAAGAATCCGATAGGAATAGTTCGGAAATTCGACACGATATGTCCACCACTTCGGACTTGAACCTGTTGGTGTTGAGCTTCCACGTTAGTAGGTCGTTCTGAAGTTTCTACTTCAGTAGTAGGAGGATTTTTTTCGCGTGGCCAAGATCTAGCTTCTGGAATATAGTCCGTTGTGGTTCTTACTGTGCTAGAATCTCTAAGAAAAGATTCAGTTTCAGTCGTCGTTTCGGATGTCTCTTCAGTAGACACCGTATATGAAGCAGTAGTTACTTCAGATAATTCCGTAGATACTTCTGTTAGTGTGGTGTTGCTTATATTTTCTGGTCTAGTAAGTTCAAAAATAGTATGTTCTGTTGTAATCGTTTCGTTAGTAGTGTGTGTAGAAATAGTTGTTACTACTGACATTTCTGTAACAATTTCTGTGGTGGATATTACCACTGGGTCTTCCAAATTTGGTGAGTCCTTGTTAATACTAGAGCATACGTTTGTGCAATCCTCTTTATTGCATCGGTCTTCAGTGCCACAAATAATAAAGTTGTCCCAGGAAGACAACAGTTGGTATAGATGTGGTTGCTTACAGTCATTGTTAATGTAAGTTTGGAGGCCCATGACATCTCCTTCGCATATTAGGGGTCCACCACTGTTGCCCTGTTATTAAAAATAAATAAAATTATTTCAAAGGTTGAAATGTATTATGCTCTAAAGTTACATATTTAAATTGCGTATTATTTTAAGTAACCAGTATGTATCCTAAGCAGATAAACAGCCAAAGAGAAGAGAATATTAAATTCGGATTGAGATAATTTTAAAAATAATGAATATTGACAATAATGACTCACTTGACAGAAACCAGAGTCCAAAGAAATTTTATTATCATCACGATCTATTCCACAAGCCATGGTATTGCCTTGGAAGTGACTGCCACAGTTGTCAATTGAAGGCGGTAGCAATTCGACGTAGTATTGCATCAGAATCCTTTCATCTGTCACGGCACCCTCTTTTTTCTTCGAAAACGAAAAACAATATCAAATCCTCCATTAAAATAAACCACAATTTTATGACATTACATAACTCTCTTGCTTGTATTACTGAAGGTGAAGGCAGAAATGAATACAACCCTCATTTTGCCGGCTACGTAAAGTACCATACGTATTAAACCCTGAAGATATTCTCCACAAACAGCAAATACTAGCCTAAACATTAATGGCTATTGGCACTACTAAAAATACTATCACTAATTAACTACTAAGATAATGTAAGTTGTGGTAAGTAACACTAATAATAATTCCCTCTCGCTACCATAGCTAAATATAGTTAGAATTTAGTTACGGTCTTAACTTGCCAGGAGATTTTATAGTGCATGACTATTTGCGTAAACACCGGTACAGTCTCTAGTCTTTTTATTCTTAGTCTGGTGGGAAGAACTGACACGACCGGAGAGAGACTGGGGGATAACGTGCGGAGAGAGACTGGGGGATAACGTGTTCGCAAAGGCATGCGAGTCACACCAACTTACTGATAAAAACAGACGGCTGAGGAATTACAAAAGTCCCATCAATCACCTCAGCCTGGAGCAGGATTTGAACTCGAGATTAGAGTCAAACTGAAACTACTTACAGCATAAACGACTATCATGCACATCTTTTCTGTGTACGTGTGAGTGGGACTCAAAGCAGCATAGCCCACAGCTGCGGTGGTGTTGAATGGAAGCAAAGTCTTCATGAGCGAGATATCTGTGACCCACCACTGGGTGGCGCTGTGGTTGTACGGTCTTACTATTTGTGTCACCTAGAAATGCAAAAGTAAATTTTTGAGTAAGTAAAATGTAATTATATATTCAATAAATTGAATCCTCTAATATTTTGGCAGTCAAATTTCACTGTCACGTCATAGTGAACCACTTAAAGGGGTTCATGGTTTAGGTGCATCTAGGAAGTAATAAAACCATTTTTCAAATCAAATCATTAATAAATCTAGGTATTGAAAGACGTAGACGTGCTTAAATAAAGAACAAGCTTGCCTCTCGCTCTTGTTCCTCTTCATCTTCATTCAAGGTAAATTTAGTATCAATAGTGATAGCGCCAAGTCTCGCCAAGAGCGTTTTTCGTGGGAATTCATCGGGGACTTCAGTAACACTTGGGCCGACCGCAGAGGTTACCAGCCAATCAGGTCTTATTAACACTGCACCTCTAAGAAACCTCGCACCAGTCGCGTCCACTACCGATTCATCCGGGTAATATATGAAAGCCTGGTGAAGATAAGGTTTATTTAAAATAATACTTCATTCCACTATCAATGAAACACTTATGTTAGTGGAGTTGGTGTTAACTTAAAATTATCTTAACTAATAAAACTGGTCATATAGGTAGTTGTGATTATTGTAGACTTACCATGTATGGGAACGTTCCTCTCCTGGCCTCATGGTCACCGTCTCCATATACCTCGACACAGACAGATAATGCTGAAAAAATATTTGAAGTGTAAGTAGATCACAAAAATCACATCCTATTCAAAGTAATATTTCACAAAAACACTGAATATTACCTAAACACAGTCCAAATAGAATTTTAGCTTTCATATTCGTAGAAAACAATCATAAACATTTGTAAGAAAACGTAATGACGGTTCGCCGTCATCCATGCTCTGACAGCGGCAATTTTAAAAGAAGAATTGCTTGCTTTCTTTTTTTTGCATAAATTCGCTGCCAGGCAAATCAAATAATTTATGTTAACCTTCATAAATACTTCCTTCATACTTTAACTGCTCTTTCTTGTAAAAATCGAATTAGTCGAGTCACGTCCCTTTACTTTTTTCTCCGCTATCTTTGACTAAGTTACTGCGACTCGAGTCAAAGACATTAATCAGTATCTCATCCAAGCTAAGATGTATTATCCTCAATAAAGCGAAAAGAATGAGTTTGCAAATTTAAAACGCGTGTTTTACTGATAACACCGGAGGATGAATCCAGGGAACACCTAATTATTCACGTTAGGGGTGTTTAAGAGTGCGTATTAATACGCCCCGTGCGGCGTTGACTTTTGAAAAATACGCTAAGAATATAAAAAAGTGCAGTTTGTTTAAAATATCGTGGACCGAACACGAGTTGGGCGGGCGCGGAGCGACGTATGCTCCGTGGCTTTTCAGTTTTATTTCAAATTGGTGAAACAAATACATTTTCGAAACAGTAGGGAATAAGAAATTGAATAGTTTTATTTAAGTATTGAATTGTGTTGAAAAAGCAATTATTTGGTATATTTAAAAACCTAACCGTGTTACTGTAGTTACCGTTAGACGGCCATAAAATTAGTGATTGCCACTTCAACTGGTATATCGTCTACAAACGAGGGATTCTCGTAGTTTCCAAACCGCTGATGGTGCTAATACAGACTGCTATCACATGTCTAGTGTAACAAGAACCGCTTTACACTGGGGAACCGACAGACCGTGTGAATATTTGTTATTTGGTTCTGAGAACAGTAGGTATCTAGTTTTATTGGTTTTATTGTAACTGCCTCAATGAACGAGATACGTGTTTTGGCGGTTATCCTAATTACTAAACTTTTCTGAGGCGTTTTTGAGAAGCTAAAGATTTCAAATACAAAAAAGCTGTATGCCTATAAATGATTCAGCCTAATAAAAGGAGCTCTTTTAACTAAATCTCGCGTGTTCTTAATGTAGGACAAATTTTACGGTGCGGCGCGGCGCGGCGGTGGCGTCGAGTTCTGCGAACTCTTCGTCAGCTTACCAACTGGGTTCGACGGTGATATGAATATTAAACGCTTGAAGAATTAGGAGATTTATACGACAATTTGAAAGTTGGGCGGTCTTTGCGCACTTAAATGAATGTTTAACATTATCTGCAGAGGAACTTGAGCTTCTTAAACAACTTGCAAAGAAACTTTAATAGATAGAGGCTCTCGGGCGATTAATTCCGAGAAGGGAATGGTGGACGAGAATTCTTAATGAGAAAGGGTACGTCGGTGAGACGTTGCTGATAGACGATAGAATTTTATATGCTTTAATTCTTTATTGATGTTGCTATATGGTCGTTATTTCCAAACACTTTTGCGATTTGATTGATTATATTGATTGAAAGAGTACAATTCACAAGTCCTATTGAATTTTTTTTTTGATCTGATGATGGCTTCGGAGACATAGAACAGAACTCCTCAAAGAATCACAGTAGAACAGTCACCACAAGTAGATTTAATTTGTTTTTACACGTTGTGAATTTTATAAGGATTTACAAAACCGGGAAAAGTATGGGGTGCACAATATAAAAGTGTGATTTAAAAAAGAAATACATCGGTGCTGAATCTATAGCTAAGACAGTCCTTAGGTGAAAACTAAAATTTGTAGGATATTAGCACTAACTTCAATTAACAAATACAAATTTTATTTTTCACTTTTCGGAAGGTGCATCTCTTTTTTTAATTTTAAATCATACTTAAACATTGTAATAAATTCGTTTCAAGTAGGTACGTGGTAAAATATCAATATTGATTGGTGCAGAATGCGTGCAGGCATTGTTTGCGACCGTCGTTTTCCGCTGTCCCGTCTCGTCCTATTGTACTGCACTTTATTGAATTTGATTTACGCGCCAATTTTTATAGGCTTCGGTTTTTATTCAGTGACCTCGGTGCCGATGTAAACTTAATTGAATCCAACAACAAAAGGCATCAAATGAAAAGAGTGCCCACCGGTGTGCGATGCAGATTATAATAGGTTTGCCGAATTTGCATGGGTTTGTGTTACTCGATATTCAATATTTTCATGTGGTTACACTATTGTGTTTTCAATTATTTTTGCTGTTAGTCTCTTTGTTATCAATATTACTAAACTGAAAAAATCTTTTAATCAATAACACGATTTGTATGTTCTGTTAGATCTCACAATTTATTTGCCTAAACCTACCAAATCTTAAATGAAGAAACAAACAAAAGATATATACAAAGGAACTTAACGTATTATTTGTTGAATGGTCGTAATCTAAGTTAATTATCTAAAATACAGCCGTATTTAATGTTGTTCTAAAACGAATTTTCTTGTTTAGCGACGAATCAAAAGGGATTTCTAAAGCATTTGCTAACACGAAGAGGTTGTTGTTTTCAAATTGTTTATAGAGGGAATATGCGTATGTAGGTTAAGAAATACATAAATAGATACAAAACTTGTTAAAATATTGTAACAAAGTCAAGCTACCTAAGCAAAGCAATATTTATTAGTTTAATTTTATTTATTTATTTTTAAAATAGAAAGAATAGAAAAGAATTTGCTAGGTATGTATTATTTTTATAGGTACTACATTTGACTTTTATGTGTACTTGTAGTATGTACCTAGAGTATAGCATCGTACCATAAAAAAATAGCAAACAATTTAAGTAGTAAGGTGAGTTTGTTACGGGTGTGGTGTAAAATACATTTCTCACATTACAAACATATAATACAATAGTGCAGTACAGTGGGGTTTGGTACCAAAACCACTATTGTTTAATCTTCTAAATCGATCAAACTCTTTAAAACAATCAAATTTCAAATCATGCGACATAATACCATAGCTTAAACAAAGTTTTCTTTTGAAATAACCACTTAATTAATACATAATCGCATTCTAAGACAAATTCTACGAGGTAGACTAACCAAAAGCAACATTGTAACAGAATTAAAGTCAAACTCTTTCATTGTTAGTGCTAATGCAAATCCTTGTCTGAAAACGGTCTGTTTACTTCTTTGCCCCTTTGTTTCAGCCGTAACGAGCAGAAAAAGGGCCCATTCAGAGCATCCGAACCTAATTACCCTACCCTCGGTTACAAAGGAGGGTTTCTAATTAACGATATTATGACAAATAATTTGTTTGAGCCGACGTCTTATTCGCTCTGAATCGCGGATTGGATTAGGTTTGCCTGTGGCGTGTACATTTGTTTTGTGAAGAAAAGCTGTTCGAGTGGAAACATTCAAAGTTATATTTTCAGTCAAATTTAATTATTTTGGCAAATGACGTAGGTATAGAAAGAAATGCACCACAGAAACCGTTATAGAAGGTGCATTTAATTCACTGAAAATTGATTTGGTCCCTTTCCAATAGTTCAATTGCAATCTAGACTAAAAATTGCAAATACCGAAGGTTTTAAAGGCATTTTTAAATTTATTTAAGTAGGTAAAAACTGATTAGTTCATTGTTGTAAAGTATGGTTATTACGAGTATATTGTGGTATTGTGGTCTATAAATTTTGGTAGGATTATAATAATGTATGACCACAAGCCCGTATCTATCTATCTAATCTATCTATCTAATACCTTTAAACGAACAATTCTTGTATATTTATGTATCTTACCTGGCTCCTACGATTTTCATGAAATTTAGTATGCTGAGGTTTCGGGGGCGAGTAAGCGATCTAGAAAGGTTTAATTTTTAAAATAATGTCGCTTTATTCTTGTTTTCAGATTGTAAAAAACAACTACAATATCTTTAATACACAAAGGTCAATTTCGATGGTAGCTCCGGTGGGAGATTGGGCTGTTATGAAACCAGATGATCCTGGTTCGAATCATGATCATTTTTTTCTCTTTTTAATCCCTTCTTTTTGTAAGAAAAACTATTACTGGATGCCCTTTAATATAATTTCCAAAAAACCGAGCAAAGCTCGGTCATCCAGGTATTGAATTTAAACCACGAATCCGCGGAATAACCTATTACAGAAATCGATTCGCCACTCAATGCCTCATTGATTAACTAATCAGATCATACCTTATCACTGAATTGGTGAAATTGTAATGTTTGGTGATACAGTGGTCAGAATGATACTAAATAATCGTTTTTGTTTGGTACTTATTAACAATAATCATTTGCTGACTGTACCTATCCATTTAGCGTGGTATGTGCAATATTAGCAATCTGTCACTGCTCACTGTGCATTTGTCATTAATACCAGCCAATATTAATTGGATTGAGTGCTGCATCATGTGTCTTTGTGAGATTATAGCTCACTATGTAAAATGTATTGTGCTGGATTCACTAGCAGAAATTCTGGATCCCACTAAATAAACTTGCGAAAATAATTGAGTAATTTTAATTTGCATCTAAACGTTGAAAATGCCTTAGAAGTTGGAATAAATAAATGCCAGTCGACTGTATCTTACTTAAAGTGACAGGATAAAGAAGAGTTTGAATAAATATTTGCATCTCATTCGGTGGTCGGCAGCAAAATGACAGATTTTATTTGGCCCAAGCGATTAACTCTGTGAAAGAAAGACTTTAGTAATCAATAATATTGATTGGAAATGTATTTTTTTCTTACCTTTTCGAAATCTCAATTAGTACCTATATTTAAATATTTTTTTATGTTTTTCGAGCATAACTTGTTGGTATATTAAGGGCGAAACTGCAGAATTTGTATTTTTGATTGAAAGAGGTCTTGTCTTAGATTTACGCGAATATCACACATTGAAATAGAACTACTTTTTAACGGATTTTATCGCGGCCCATTTTAGATTGTAGAACCCGACGTTTCAAAGTCTTTTCAGACTTCCACTCGTGAACATGAAGTCTGAAAAGACTTTGAAACGTCGGGATCTAAAATCTAAAATGGGCCGCGATAAAATCCGTTAAAAAGTAGTTTTATTTCAATGACAGAGGTCTTTAACGAAATGATCTAATTTTAATCTAAAAACGTTCTCATTTGTTATGTTTCTAGTTCCAATAACTTTTTAAATAACGTTCAAAAACCATTCTCTAGTACCTCTAGTTTAACCCGTCTAGTCCCATAACCAGCTCTAGGATATCAAAAGGGTAGGATTAACAGACATTTGAATGCAAGGGCCGCGCGTCTCGTACTAATTGAGTTAATATTTGGTTATCGGTGCCGCGCACTCGCCCTCTCGCGACTAATCCACGTGAATTAATGACGTACATTTATCATTATTAATGCGCACGTGGTCCAGCCGCACCTGATTTTACATTGTATTCATATCAGAAATAATCCCACACACTGTCCAATTTGTGACACGTGAATTAGGTCTAGGATAGATTGCAAAATTAGAAATTAAACTACCTTTACTTCATCATCACGAGTGTATCAGTATATTGGGCGAGCGCGTTCCATAGTAGGCTACATCATAAATATAAAACCCATTTTTTTGCCTTTTAATTAACAAAAACATCATCGAGTATCATCATTATTCTTTAAGAATGTACAACAATATTGGCTGTACCTAGGTACAGCCAGTACAGGTTCTTTGACGAAATGCGGTGTTTAATTTTTTCTCGTTTGGAAGAAAAAATATACGTATCATATTGGGAGGCGGCTCGCGCTTGGCAACTGCACCGGTCATTTAATTCGACAGATTTACGATGCAAGTCCCGTTTATTCGCACGTTTCGCTCCGTTATGGCTTTATTACAATTTTTATAGCTTCACTAGTTCATATTTTTGCCGGTATTAAAAGATTTAAGAAGTGTTATAGTTTTATTTTATGAAAGATTAATCAAGTGTAACCAGTATTTTTATATTAATAAACCAGCTTCCTCCATCGACCCGCCACGTGGTATCTACTACAGACTATAATCTATCTCTGTGCCAAATTTCATCCAATTCCGTCCAGTAGTATTTGCGTGAAAGAGTAACAAACATACCTACATCCGTATTTTAAAAAATTTTGGCGTTTATATTATTATCCAAAAAATCAAAGCTAAAAACATAATCTCTTGTTTGTTTATCTATGGTTAAAAAGTCCCGACCTGGAGACTACTTAGTCTCCAGGTCGGGACTTATTTGTGTTTGCAACTACTTGGTTGTAATGTGGATCAGTGCATCTCATTTTATTCTTCATACCCGCCCTAGCTTTGCCCAGGTGGTGTAAGTACTTAATGTGGTGTTAGCAGTAGATTTGACTACGACCTATTTTCAGACCTAATGAACACTCAAAGTTTTCCCTGACTTTTTAGCATATAATACTGTCTATATACTCAGTAAAGATGTAGCTTTCTAATGGTGAAAGAATTTTTAAATCAGTCCAAAAATTTCCGAGTTAAATCGTAACAAACAAACACATTTTTCCTCTTTATAATATTAGTGTAGATAGCGTCTAGTCGGGGCTCATTTGAATTTTAATTTATGATTGATATTGTTTCTAATTAAACTATAAGGTGACTGAAGTCTTCCTCACGACTTCACACGCACAAGACACGCTTTCGCATTACTCGAACGACCGGCGGGACCGATTCTCAGACCAACCGAATAGAAGATTTCACAAAAAATCGGTGAAACCGTTTCGGTGTAGTTTGGTTTTTTAAATTTTACACTGAGTAAGAACTGTCCTCGTACTTCAAGGAATATTCTAAAAAAAGAATTAGCAAAATAGGTTCAGCCATTTTCGAGTTTTGCACTTAGCAACACATTTAGCGATTCATTTTTATTGTATAGATTCTGTATCAGTAACAGAATACTTAAATTAATGGTTCCAAAGGTTTTTTTAACAAAATCAGCAAGTTATGGACGGTTTCTTCGTTATAATATCGGTCAGTGACCATAAGAGCGTACAACTGATAAAGCGGCGTACTGTTACTTCAACCTACCATACCTATCTACTATATCTCTGTTAAATACAATTTTTTCGCATATTTCATTATCACTAATTGAAATAATCCCCAAACGTATACTAAAATGCACAGTTTATTGAACTGTACCAAGTGATACACGCGATCAATTCACAATCATTGCTAATCATGCGTGATTGACGGCTGCGACAAATGACGGCCGACGCAAATGACGCCCGGCGCATATGACACGCAATATCGGGTGACACTAGCGCTAATGAATTGCAGTACCTAAACATAGGTTGCCACTCGACTGTCGAGTAGTATTGATGTATTGATATTAGTAAACAACCATTACGATTATGGCGTCTTAGAACGTCGCAGTTTTTTAGTTTTTTACTACTAATCTAACTTATATACTTATTAAATAAACTTATATACTTATTTAAACTTGACACTGGCAAAATTGCGGAATAACTTCTGCAGAGGCCATAATTAAAAGAAGAAGAAGATTGATGTATTGACATTAGATTATACTGAAACTAAAACTTGGTCTTGCAATAATCGCTCATATTACTTTTTATTTAAAATTCAGGTTAAAAAAAATGCATTTCAATTAAGAATAGGACTTGAGTCGCGGCTTACTTCATACCAAAAACCATGCATGAGTCAGCACAGGATATTAAACTACAGACAATAATATAATTTTAAAATGTATAGAAAAGTGATTTATGTAGAAAAATTAACTTCGGTATGTAGCTACCTACCTAAGTAATTTACGCGCTACAATGCCACAAAGTTGTACACAGATATAAACACACGTTTAAACAAATAACATCCCTTTTTCCGTCGGAAGTGGATAAAATAAATTCATACCAAAGTTTTCGACTCCAAATGTTCAATCTTACTCGATTCCGTTCGAGTAATAATACGCATTTTAATTTTTTTTTCATTAATTGTGATTATTATTATATTTTACGATGCAAGATGGCGGATTTCCAGTCCTACTTAATTCATATTTGAAACGCATAGTAAGTAGAGTATATTACCAACAACGTTTAGTTAACAAAGTTAGCTATTTTAGAGTCTCTGTATCTTGGGCTAAGGATAAGCATTACGGGCCGGTGGCGTGGTCGGTAAGATACTTTTCATGTTGCAGGCCGTGGGTTCGATTCCTAACATTTGTGTGATAAACATGTCTGTTTATCTCGAGTCTGGGTGTAATTATCTATCATAAGTATATTATTTACAAAAAGAAAAGTAGTTTAGGTTTAGTATATACCAGTTATCTGGTCTCCATAACACAAGATGAGACCAGATGTCTGGTAGAGATGGGTACTATCCCTCGGTGTACGTTCTCGGAAGACAGCAACACGTAAGAATTTTCGTACAATTACGTTATATGTTAACTTTTTAAATTGAGCGTCGTAAGTAGCTAATCCTTTTTTTTAATACTATCTCTGATCAACAGATATGAAATATAAAGTAAGTACTTATCTATTGACTAGCCTGGTGGCGTAGTGGTTAGTGACCCTGACTGCTAAGGCGAAGGTCGTGGATGGTGAAAATCGAACGATTTCCACCCAGGACAAATCTATGTGTGATGAGCACGAGTGTTTGTCAGTGTCTGGGTGTAATTTATCTATATTAAGTATATATTTACAACAAAAAAACCGTATAAAAGTATCTATTATAAATGAATGAATGAAAATGAATGAATGATTAATTTGGGACTAGATGGCGCTGTGTGTATGTGTGAAAATATTTATTTATTTCTCAAAAAATAATGTTTTACTATCTTTCCAACCGCGGCTTTAACCGCGCGTATGCGGGTCGCGCTAAACCATTAACTTCTTTTTGCGTAGTCGGATAAAAACTATCCTACGTGTTTCCACGGGTCTCAAACTGTTTCCATACGAAATATTCACTTTCGCATTTATAAAATTAGTAAACCTTCAAAGATTTATTATATAGTTAATCCAGTACCTATGTAAATACGATGTAATAATTAACACAATTACGTCACATTACAGTGCCACAATCAGTCATTAACGACTGATTAACGCACAATTAGCCACTTGATTAAGGACTAAGTAAATACCTATGTATAGGTTCTGGTTACGTGACTAGGCACAAATGAGTTAGTTTCAGGCAAAATGGGTAGGCATCATGCAAATTGAGTAGGTTCCTCAAACTATCGTTTTCCGAAGGTTCAATATGTTCGTAACCTTAGATGAGCCATCGAAGGTTACAAACATAATGTTCTAAAATAAGTTGCTGTTTCTGCATTACCTAAGAACAGATAGATAATACAGGCTTACATCAGTAACATCTGATGTCGACGGTGTAAGAAAGTAAATATCAACCACATTTTCCCCTCCATATTCAGGACCCTGTAGGTAGCGAGCCTATGTTAGTGCAATCATCATCAGCCTTTTTTAGACCAGCTGGACATAGGTCTCTCCTAAAGTACGACACAAAGCACGATCCACGGCTTTTCTCATCCAGTACTTGCCGACTGCCCTGATGAGATCGTCACTCCACCTCATGAGGGCGTCCTACGCTACGTTTGCCAATTCGTGATCTCCACTCAAGTGACCGTAGCATCAGCATAGCATTAGCATTAGCATAGCATTAGCATAGCATTAGCATAGCATTAGCATAGCATTAGCATAGCATTAGCATAGCATTAGCATAGCATTAGCATGGCATTAGCATAGCATTAGCATAGCATTAGCATAGCATTAGCAAAGCATTAGCATAGCATTAGCATAGCATTAGCATAGCATTAGCATAGCATTAGCATAGCATTAGCATAGCATTAGCATAGCATTAGCATAGCATTAGCATAGCATTAGCATAGCATTAGCATAGCATTAGCATAGCATTAGCATAGCATTAGCATAGCATTAGCATAGCATTAGCATAGCATTAGCATAGCATTAGCATAGCATTAGCATAGCATTAGCATAGCATTAGCATAGCATTAGCATAGCATTAGCATAGCATTAGCATAGCATTAGCATAGCATTAGCATAGCAAATATGAATGACGCGCAGATAAATTAAATATGACCCCAAGATAGTAGAGTATAGTAGTAGATAGTATTCTTTCTCATATTGCTAATTGCTAGTGATATTAATGGTCTATGAAAACAATAGCAATTTCCCTATGATCCCGTCCCTAAGTTATTTAGTACTTTTCCAAAAAAAAATTATGATATGACTCGCCCACTGCCACTTCAGCTTAAAAATCCATGTGAATTATTATTATTATTTTATTTATTATTATTATTTGTGACCATGTGGATTTTTCTTCCACCGGACTTCATTGCTTATTCGATCTTCCAGAGAGACTCCGAGCATAAAAATACTGAGCGTGAAATTGTAAATGTGGTGAAAAATATACAAAATTGAACTTCGATAGTTAATTACTCTTCTATAAAGTATTCGTCTGCATTTTTCGAACACGGGCGTCCGATAAGCTTTGGGCGGATTAGCTCTGCTCATAAATCAGTCTCTGACGGTTTAGCAAATTGTTGTGACGTGCACAGATACGTTCCGAGAATACACTGAAACTTGAAAATAGACTACAGTTGCCTTTGTTCCTAGGATTTATTTAGCAGTAGTCGTTGCCTGCGGGTTTATCCGAATTTTTTGTACTATTTGTCTAATAATCCTACTGAAACCCGAAATTCTACGATTAAGTAGGCAGCCCAACAGGCGAGATACCTTAATTTTACAGAATACAAATACTGCAATAACTTTTGGTTGTGTTCCCGGGTGTGAGTTAGGTCTAGGCCGGTCTACATCTTAAATGTCGGCGATACGAATTATGTCCTTAGCGTTACAGGCATCCATATGCTATGGTGACCATTTGCCAGGTGGGCCAAATGCTTCTTTGCAGACTTGGGAGTGTACAAATCCCTACGGGTTTATCCAAGTACAGGTACGCACAAAGCGCTTTGTTCCCACTTTTATGTGCGAACTGCCAAGTTGTGGAATTCGCTGCTGGCATCTCCGTTTCCTCTGTATCCTGACTGTGTTCAAGTGTTGAGTGAATCGGTATTTACTATATCTATATGTGTTTCATCGTAGACTGTATCATTGCTTAATAACAGACAATTATTGGTCAAGCGCAAGCCTATTTTAGCTATAAAAAAGTACAGTCACGAGCATAATTATCTTGCTATGGGCACATCGGCAATTATATTTGAAGGCTACTGACTAAAATCAGGATTATCAGACAACTTTAAGTAGGCGTGGATTATCGGGTAAGAACGGTTTCCCAATAAAATAACTACGGCAATAATCACTTCACCCAGATCTCTCGATTATTAATACAATTATTAATTCTACTAGATAGTTCCAAATCGCTAAGATTAAGTTGGATTAAAGTCATAAAGTCCATCGAGCACGTGGTTGCATGCGTACTTCCTGACCACGCAACGGTCCAACACAAAGTTGGAGCTCTTCTAAGATGGCTACTTCACCCGTGCTCAGTGTTCATTCGTTGACATTTTTGAGTGACAGCCGAATCGAAAGGCGGACACGATGACAGTTTAAAATGACAGCTGATGTATTGAGAAGCGGATGTGATATTAATTACCCAATTTTAATAATATCTATCTGCAAGAACGCAGCACAAACATCTGAACGTTCACAGGTACCATATTAAAGTGACAACTTCCTAAATTAAAAATATGTGTCGACACTAGTTCCGAAATATTTTTGCACTAAGGATATCATATTACTTTAGAACTAATATAATGTAATAACCTTGTTAGAGGCATTTTTTTGCTTTGGAAAGTTGATAGTTTCTCAAGATGCATATAAACGATCTAATGTTTTTGCGACAGATATTATTGAACGCGTTCTTGGGTCAGATAGCAACATATTTGCTTGTACAGTTACAAGCAAATATGTTGCTATCTGACCCTACTTTTGTTTTTGCTTGAAACGATAAACAACTTTCATCCAGCATTATCCATCCATTATGGTCTACATTCATAATAATAGATTAATAGATTGAAGGATATTGTTAAATAATATTTTATAAGGAATACCTACCTGACAACGTCATTTCAGCTATTCACAGGTGTAATACGATATAAACGGCTATAACATACTTCGAATCAAAAAGAGTGTTAATGTGTTATAATTTCTCAGCACTTGTCCGGAATCAAAAAGTTCGTGATGCCTTGGAGCCGTCGGCCCTGCGACCAATTTATAATTGGATGCGTCGCGTCGGTCAGTCACTGGGTTCTGAGAGTGAAGGTAATTATCTCCTGCTTCTGACTAATCTAAGAGTTTTGTTGAAAGTTAAATCAAAATCAGCTTAGTTGAGTTTCAGATCATCACGCAGTAACCTACGAGTACCTAAATACAATGTCACCAACATGGTGTTCGGCGAAATAATTTATTTTAAAGTTTAGATTTGACTCACATTGAGACAATTACTGTACGATTAGCAACCGCACATTATACTTTGGCCTAGTTTTTTTATTGCTAACTAGTTGACCCGGTAGAATTCGTACTGCCTCGTAACTTTTGTATAAAATATTTTATTTTTTCACCCTTTAAACCTTCCCTAGACCTCCACGAACATTTCAAGACCAAGATAAGATAAATCCGTCCAGCCGTTCTCGAGTTTTAGCGAGACTAACGAACAGCAATTGATTTTTTAAAATATATAGATTTAGTAATTTGTAATTATCTTAATACATGACGTACCTAAGTACGTCAGTTCGGAATAAGCTAACATTGAACTCGGTCAACATTTTAACAATCTTTAGTGTAACAGTTACGGTGTACAATAAACATTTAATTTTTTATAACTTTAACATTTCTTATTATTGAACATTAAAATTTTTGAACATTAATATTATTGTAAGGGCAACAGCTCTTACAATTTCGGTAATATATTTTGCACTCTAATAATTAAACAAAGGTGGCTTAACTTAATTGCAGAGGGGCACAGATTACAAAATAACTCGTCAAATAACTGGGGATCGGATGTTTCTACATCAAAGGATAACTTTACTGCAATCTTAGTAGAGAGGAAATTATGCCGTGGAGTAACGTACACTTAACAAAGCAGTGTGGTAAGTGTATAGTTTATGCCCAGTTACTAAACCAACGCAAGAGCAGCTGTGACGCAGCGGTACGGGCCTCGCCTTAGAAATATAAGGTCGCATGTCCGATTCCCGGTGTCACATCTTTGTGTGAATTGTTTTATCGGCACTGCACAATAACGGTGAAGGAACATCGTGAAGAAACCGGCATGTCTAAGAACTAACCATTCAAAGACATGTGACATCCACCAGCTCTTGGCAAGCGTGTGTGGATTAAGGTCTAAACTCTCTCAACTCGTAAGATAGTTGAAAGAAGACCCCTGCACAGCAATGGGACACTAGAGATGAAACGATTCACACAAAGATGGGCACGACCAGGATTCGAACAGCATTCGACATAGGAAGTCCTAATTTTTCTGAGGCGAAGCCCGTACCGCTGCGCCACTGCTGCTCTACATGTGAAGATTACACTATTTAAGCAATTTCACTGTAATATAAAGTCAATAAATAACAATAATAATTAATGTTATGTAAATTTTAGACACACTTAAGCTCTATATTGTATTATTATTATAAATATCCATGTATGACACACTTACTCTTCGTTTTTTATTTATTTTTACTTTTTAGCTCATTTATTTATTTATTTTTTCTTTTTTTACATTTGTGTTTGTTTCATTTGATTGTGTGTCCTGTTTGCATTAAATAAATGTTTTTTTCTTTTTGCTTTCTTTCTTTCTTTAATTATCTCCTGCCTACCTGGCTAGTCAACTTAGACTGACTGCCGTAGCCGAAAAACATCTAGGAGGTCTATACTGCAACCATATGGAATAAGCGCACATCTGACAGTTTTTTCGTTACTAAGTTATTGATAAGATCGGAATCACTATCCTTTACTGATTCCGACTATGTTAATAACTTCATTACAAAAAAAATATGTCAGGTATGTCCCTTATCCTTAAGACGGCAGAATAGTAGACCTAATCTAAATATATAAAAGAAGAAACTGACTGACTGACATATCAACGCAGAGCCTAAACCGCTGGGTCTGGAGACTCCAAATTTGGCACATAGGTTCCTTATGGGGTCTAGATGTGCACTAAGAAAGGATTTTTCAAAACTCACCCTTTAAGGGGGTGAAACGGGGTTCCAAAGTTTGTATGGAGAAACAAGATTAGTGAGATCAATTTCGCGGGCGAAGCCGCGGGCGGAAGCTAGTAATTATTACAAGGTAAAACAATATATCTCACCGGTTTTCAGCTACTTACCCCATCGCATTTCTGAGCAGGTAACTATTTCATTAGAATTATGTTAATAATTTTCTCAAAGACATTCTTGTCACAGGTGGTATGCGACGCTTTGTTAACTCTTTAAAGACGCCCCTAATTTCACCGTGTTCTTTAAATATTTCAGCGAAATTATGTTGCTTTAAATTCGGTAAATATCTAAATTATGTTTAAATTATTATATCTTTATAAAATATTTTAAATTTGTGTTGGATTTTGTGTCCTTTGTCTATTTTATAATGCTGTTTATAAATTTAAAGTAAAGTTGCATAGGAACATTTGTTTTAAATTAAACATAAATATTTATATTCAGAAACCAAAGTTACCATTATCTAAACATTCAGACAGCTATTTCTTGACTTTAAATATTTAATCATTTAGGCTACCTTTAGACATAAACAGCTCTTTATCAATATATAAATTGAATGAAGCGATAATAAAATTGAAAAGTACATATACTAATATTTTTAAGCTAGTTAAACCTATTTTCTTTTAATAATTAACTATAAGAAATAAATAAAAACAGATATTAAGAAAGAAGTAAAAAGTTATAAATACTTCTTCTTACTTCTTTCTTAACATTTTTTCTGAATATTTATTTATTTATTGTTATAAATGTAAAAGCTTGTGATAATGTGTGGATGTGTGTTGGTGTGGATGCTTGTTACTCTTTCACGCAGAACCTTCCGGATTTAAATGAAATTTAACACAGAGATAGAGTACATTCTGGTAAAAGGCAACTTTATATCCTAATACCACGCTAGTTATTTTATAATTATATTAGAAAATCTTTTTGCAGGACTAATAATTCAACTGAATCGACTACTTATTAAAAAATTACCAGCTTATTAGTTCTAGATTTCGGTTAAGTAGAAATTATAACGTGGGCTTTATAAATATAAACTATTAAATTCTGTTTTAACTATTCATGAGAATTGATAAAATTAAATGGCTCAGCATTAAAGTTTGCACTAAAATCATCCCTCACAATATTAGGGTAGACAAATAAATTTTAAATTCGTATCGAAGCTAACAAATTATTTGATAAAGTATCCTTAACGACGATACTTTAGTAGCTCCGCCCACCTGTCACGAGTTTTTATGTAGACAAGGCGGTTTTGTGTGTGGGCGGGGGTTTATAAGCGGTGGGCGGTGACACGCCTACCCGACGCTCCGCCCACTGGCTGATACTTCAGTCGGCAGCCAAGCGTCGTGGTTGATGATACTGTAGACCTGATGTCCACTTGACAGAGCATATAATATTCTCTTCAAAGTATTTAGAACTGATAATATCTTGGAAGAACAAACATTGTATATCTTTAGTATTCTGAATATTATAGAAAAGAATAGGTTAATTGAAAAGGGGGGTTTTCAATTTTAAATATAAGTACCTATTCTTTACGTTACATTATAAACAATTTTTATTATTATCATGTATGAAGGACATTATGGACTCTTCGCTACTGGTACACAGTAATAGTAGCACATACTTGAGCAAAGCCATTTAGAATTCGCAGTAGCCGTACAACATACCGACAAAGATCGTTACTGTTACCTAATTTTATAAATATACATATTCTGTATCCTATCGGCTTGAGACGGTCTGTAAACAAAGAAAATGACATTTCTCATACAAATTAATCGATATTAAAGGTGGCGAATATAACCTGAACGATAGCAAAATGTTACTTTTTATTGTAAAATGCTAGCAGTGTAAATGTTATGGTTTGTTTACTTTTTATCTCACGGCTTCTTCAATACGGTTATGTACTATACTCATATCCAGTGATTTACACATGGTCATCTGATCCCAAACCGAGCAGAGCTTGTGTTGTGGAAAACAGATAACTGCATACTATACAATACATATATTTACTACGTTTCTTTAGGAAATGCATACTTACTCGTAACTATAATAGATAATAACACTAAGACTTAAAACAAGCAGACATGCACACAAATGTGTGTTTCGGATGGGAATCGAACTCACAATACTTATTGCGGCGCGAAAAAAAAATATAGTTTATAGTCTCAAAATAAATCTTAATTCGTTATATAAGCGATAACGAAAGATCTAAAAGAACAAAATGTATACGCTTGACATAAAATTGTCACGTGACATTTCGAAGATGAATGTCAATCCCATACCAACAATTTCTTTTTTTCGATCTTTCGTATCTCTTCGCTGTATAATTTGTCTAGAGCCCTTGATCGCATTATTTACTAATCAGCTGATTTTGAGACACAATAAATTACTTGCTTTTCACCCGAAACAGACATTTGTGTCCCCGTTTGCTTGTCTTAAATCTGGGTGTAATTATCTATTATAGTTAAGTATGCATTTACAAAAGAAAAATTGTACGGGAGTACCTGAGGGGCACAAAATTATGTTTTATGTTTTTTTTTTGTATTGACCGACGTGAAAATATCCTAGGCATAATATGGTTTTACTATTTGTAGCTATCGTGTCATTCAGAGCACGGCAGGGAAAAAGTGAACGTTTTAAGTAGAAGCTCATTCGTAGTAATAAATATTTTTTGTGAAATCTTGTAATTTTTTGCGTTTTGGCTATTAAAAGAACTAATTAAAAATCTAATTAAAATTCAAGATTGAAAATGATTAATGACATAATATAAATGCAGTTCATTGCATTTCTTGTGCCTCTTATCTGGTGTCGTATTTCACATTTAATCTGCAATGATTAATTAAGACGTCAGTAGAGGGCGGTCGCCCGGATATACATCAAATGCTGTAAAAGTTCTTTATTCTGACACAGAGATGTATTTTCTTTGTGTTTTTTCATTACCTTGCCCTGTCAAATTATTATTATGGATCTTGATCTAAAATAAACATATTATTATTAATAATAATTGTTTTAAAAGTACTAATTCAAGATATGAGATACTTTATTTCAATATTTATATGTATAATGAAATATAGAAAATAATTAAGTAAAAACACAAATAAAAAAAATTATATTAAAATAATAATTATTTATGAAAATTAAACTAGAATTATTTTTCTTGTAAAAAGATAAAATGTATATATCAGATGTACCATCAGCGTAAGACGTCAACAGAAATGTATAAAATAGTAATAGTAATATCATCTAATAAAATAAATAACACATCAAATAATAATTAGTAATGTTCCATCTATCTGGCACAGCCGATTTGTTCCGAAATACTGGTGGACCCAAACTAAGCGATCGTGTTATGGAAACTAGATAACTGATATACTATACTACTACTTTTCCTTTGCAAATACATACAATAGATACATTACACCCAGACTCGAAACAAACAGACATGTTTATCACACAAATGTCGGTCTCGGGTGGGAATCCAACCAATGACCTGCGGCGTGAAAAGCAAGTATCTAAATAAAAACGTAAACACGGGCGTTATTTTATGGACTAAATTGCAGATTTTTTCTAAGTACAGTGTGTGGTGCAAATAATAAACGATAAAGTTTTTGTGGGAAGTTAAAATGTATTTTTAATAGTCTATTATTATCATGTGCAAATATTATTTCAGTCCAATTCTTTATAAAAAACAATAGTACCTTTTTTAACTTCCCAAATCTGTCCCTGACTAAAATTAGCAAAAGTAATTCATTTACTGCCGCCAAGATTGTGCTAAGTCTTTTATTTCGGTGTGCTTGGCGGCCGAGTATTTTTTAATTCCGCCGCATTACCATTGTCTTGCCTTGATTTATGTTCACAAGCCCGCTGTACGCAAATAAACTGAGATAATGGCCCCTTTTAACACCATAATTAAAATATACCTACAGTTAATTGATGAGAGTTATTATAAGGCTTTATTTTGTTCAATTAAATGTGAACATTTAATGTAGGTAGTAGGAATTATAGGAAAAGATAGAGTATTTGAATTAACATATTCACCTTACAAGTCCTACTTTATGAGCACTAGTGAAATAAAACTACTTTTTAACGGATTTTATCGCGGTTTATTTTAGATTTTAGATCCCGACGTTTCAAAGTCTTTTCAGACTTCATGTGGGTGGACTGAGATATTTGACGTCCAAAAATATTTAATCAAACAGTTCAGTTCAGTTTAATCAAAACAGTTTAACAGTTCAGTTTAATCAAAATCAGTTCAACATAAGTTATATTAAAAAAAAATTGCAACACAAACTAGTATTGATACCTACCAAAAAAAAACAATCTTAAATGTGAGTGTAGGTACCTGCAAAGAGTCAACATAAATCGGATGTACGGTAGTTTCGGTGAGTTAATGGGGCCGATATAAGGTCGGTCAATACCCATCTCGTTCATTCTTATCAGCACCTTGTTCTCAAGATCGTTCTTTGAATGGCTTTGATTGTGTTATCGAAAATGAGAGTTCTCGTATTAGTGATGTACGGGATAAAAGTATAGGGTACAAATTTATTCAAGTTGCTATGTATCGATTTTCACGGAATTTAACATTTACATGAATTGTATAAATCTAAATGCCAATTAAACGTGAAACTACGAGGTCAGTTCGGCTCACTATGTAATCATCATCATTGAAATTGCGAATTTAGCACCAATTAATTAGCATTGAATATTGCCTGTCTCTGTATCCGCCTTGTTAATTAGTGGACTAGTGGGTACTTATGTAGCAGGTACAAAAGCGATATCAGTCTCGCCTTTGAAATATATGGCCGCAAGTTCGATTCCCAGTCGTGCCTACATATCTTTGAGTGAATTGTTCTTATCATCGTTGCTCAATATCGGTGAAGCAAAACATCTTTAGGAAACCGGCATGTTTAAGGGCAAATCATTTCAGTTATTAGTCAGCGTGTGTAGATTAAGGCCTAAAGTCTCAATGACAGCAGCAGCAGTTGCCTAGCGGAGGGAAAAAGGGTTGAAGTGATGTATGGATCTAGCAAGTCATCCGGCCTTTTGATGCAGACATAGCCTTACCTATTTCTATTAGGCCTTTGCTTGCTGTGTTTACCGCCAAATATTGTCATTTTGTTCTATGTGTTTGTGTAACAATCGTAGGTTTTTTTCGGTGGGCTTAAAAGCCATTATCAAGCATAAACTGGGCTTATTGCTACATAAGTAGTATTATTTAGACAGATACACTGAACTATGTTTTAATCTCGTTTAATAATAAGACTAACAATGTTTATAGACATCACAAAACCTGAATCTTCAGTCAATGTGACATTGCAACTTTCATTTTTCGCTTCACAAATTAATTACCAGTGCAGGGCCTTTTAGCCAACCCTTCGACACACAGTTTAGCAAACACACTAGCTCTCGAGTGCTGTATGCTGTAAAACTGCAGCCTAATTATAGCATTCAAAGTGCCCGCCAATTTGCCAACCCGTTGCAGGCACAAGCACTCGCAAAAACTCTAATTAAGGCAAATAATGTTTATAATTAAAATAACACTCGTTGCGAATCAAAGCGAGATTTCAGGCGGTGCGTGTAATACCCACTTGTGTTTCAAGCGATATTCGTCATTATATCCGCTTCGGTGCAGTGTCTTTTAACGTTGAAAATGTTTTAGTTTATTTTTAACCATATGCAAAAAGAAGGAAGTTCCTAATTTGTCGGTATGTCTTCCGCTAATTATAGAGCGATTTGAGTTTTTTTTTGTTTCAAAGGGTATATCCTATTACAGGTGGTCTCAATTAAATTTTACCAAAATCGGTAGAGTGACTTTTGAGTTATTTTTAAAATAATGAAGTCGGTCGGTATTTTACAAAAAAAGGGAATGTTATTTAAAATTACATTTTTTTTTTATCGTCTGATTTACGTAATGCCTTCCGTAAATCGTTATAAGAACAGCGATTGAATTCTACGCCTAAATCGATTTTTTTCCATGAATATATCTTTCATCAAAATGTATCGTCATTCATTGAAATAAAACTACTTTTTAACGGATTTTATCGCGGTTTATTTTAGATTTTAGATCCCGACGTTTCAAAGTCTTTTCAGACTTCATGTTCACGGGTGGAAAGAAAAGAAAAAGAAAAGACTTTGAAACGTCGGGATCTAAAATCTAAAATAAACCGCGATAAAATCCGTTAAAAAGTAGTTTTATTTCAATGTGTGATATTCGCGTAAATCTAAGACAATACTATGTATCGTCATTTTTAAAAAGTATTAGATGTTCAAATAATGTTAGTCTGCTTTTGTCTTTAAAGTAAATTTATATGCTGTCAGTTTTCGTTGTGTATACCTACCATAATTTTTTTTTTTTAATAATATGATTATTTGAATATTGTACTCGGTTATTATTGAAATACAAATTTAGTATTATTTGATAACAATATTATTAAAAAATAATTATTATTATTATAATTATTTTACAATAATGTAAAATAATTTACAATAATGTAAAATAATTTAGTATCTGTAAGTTTGTATTTTGTTACTGTGCCAAATAAATAAATAAATATTTTTTACTGCACTACTATACAACTGTTCTAGAAATTTTCAATTTTCGGATTACTAACTTTTCACAATCTAAACAATAACCAGCATCGGACCTTAACAGATACATTGGACAAATATTTCGAGTTTTGTAAAGCTGAACAATTTTGAATTTGTAACATCTTGGTATAACATTGTACTCAGTTAAGTAGGGTGTGATGTAATTAAAAAAAACAACATCGGACTTTAACAGACACACTGAACAAAGATTCCGAGTTTTCTAAAGCTGAACAATTCTGATTTGTAACATTTTAGTATTGCATTGTACTTGGTTAAGTAAGGGCTTAGTTTCCAGTATGTAACATACTATTGCAATCGTAAAGTAAATGCTTGGATCTAGTGGACGGGTGAGTGCATCTGTGCTGCCGGAATGCTAATTAACAACGGACGGTAGGTAAACTCAAGCACGTAGCTCTGATCGATCTTGTGTTGTTATGGACCATTTACACTGGAACAATAACCTGGACGGGACAGCAAACCACTAAAAAGCATCGTGTATAAAGACAACTGTCTAAGGACAATCTAATGCAGTGTATTTTTCAGTGGCTTGCTGGTGTCCAGTCTTTCTGTCCTGTCCTAGTTATTGTCCTCGAGTAAATGGACAATTACTGCGTATTTCGACTAAAGGATAAAGATAGGATCGGATACCAGGATCGGATATCGGCCCATTACTGTGTATTCCGACTGAAAGTATAAAGATAGGAATGGATAAGAATAGGATCGGTTCGCCTTAAAATATCATACAATTACAGAGTGACTGGTAATAAGTGTAAAATACTTTACCACGTGGTAGCGCTAACAACATTTTTAAAGAACCTTTTTTGGAGCAACTTTTTTTTAGGTAAAATCACTATTATGTAGTTGACTTGTTCAGTAGAGATGACGATAAAAGACTGTAGAATAGGCAGGAACATAGTGACACGCCTCGTCAGAGCACACAGAGCACACGGTGCATCTTGCACCGCGTCGCTTTGATTACGATCGTTATCTTTACTGCGCGACTTCACTTTAAATATCGTATACTTCGTATAAAATTATTCCAAAAATAGTTTCTTTGGGAATGTTGTTACAAATCTTATGCACCACCACGTGGTTAGTATTTTACACTAATTACTAGGCACCCTATATAAAATATATGTGAGAACTTCAATTTTAAATGAGACCTTCGGAATCAACAATAAAAATTATTGAAAAATCCTTCAATAGCTTTAAAATGGCTAATTTATTTTCTTAGAGTGCTTTTGATTATTAACGCAAGGTTAGCCTCTCTTACAGTAAATACATAATCAAAGTCAAAATAAGAAAATTAGTTAATTTCTTTGAGAATGGATTTACTGACTCTATTGAAGTGATCTTTGCAAGTATCTGTAAGTTGCTTTCGAAACAAACCTTAAAACGATTAATTCATGACAAAATATATCGAAGCAAGTCTAAAATCACTTAAAGAACTACCAATAATTAACTTTATTTACATTTTGCTTCCGCGCATTTCCCTAACCCTTTCTTAAGTTAGGTTAGGGATACACTCAAAAACATGCTTTGTTTAGTCATGATAAATATGCAGTGAATTAAATTTAGGGGAAAAATAATAAAAATACACCCTTACAAATATTTTATTTATTATTTTAAAAATATAATTTTATATTAATTTGATTATTATTTAGTTAGGTAAATTTTCCTGTCAATTGTATTATCCTAAATGTTGTAAATAAATGACTGTCATTTACACCAAATAAAAGTCATACAATTAAAAATAAATATTTTGGAAAATAGTTTAAAAATACAATAGTAGCAGCAGTAAAATTAATAAAATGTTTCTTATATAATTAATTTTGTATCCATTTGAATTTTACAAAAATATACACAAATAAAAAGTATTCAAATGAATAAAATCCGTTAAAAAGTAGTTTTATTTAAATATTATTATTATCTGTGTATCTGGTATAGTTTAGTGCTGCAGCAATTCAAATTAGGCGATAAAAAATGTAAAGAAATCCCAAAACACCTTAAGAGTAATTTTTGTTAATTTTTTAAAACGTATGTGCTAATTTTTAGTTTACTGCAAATACAGCCTGATCCTAACAACCACGCCTAACAAATTCTAGAATTTCCATTGTGTTTCAACCTTAAAACAAGCAGTTTCACCGGACGTATAATTAAAACCATCCTTTGCTGATTTATCGCGTCCACAATTTATTCCTTTATCTTTGTTTGGACCACTAATATATCTTTATTCACCACTCTAGATAGAATTAGCAAATTCGCCATTCTTACTGCTTTTCCTCTTTCGTGTTCTTTAAAGGGTTCCGTGATAATTTCCCCCCTTAATTTATGACTGAAGATTTACTGAGTTATGTGTTTGTCTTACTGAATTTTTGGTGGGAAATAAAGACTGTGGGTACTTACTTATGACTTTATTTAGTACATGAAACTCTACTTAGAATTATCGAGTTAAATAGATAATAACTACACTTTGTTACTTGATAGGTAAGTATGATCAGTGTCGTTAATAAAATTGTTAAGTCTCTAATGGACTATCAATTTTTAAAGGTTAATAGGTACCTAGTATTGTGCGGGATCACGCTTTCAACATTATTTTTTGCTTTCTCTGATGTTAGTTTTTCGTATAACCCTACCAAAATTGACGATCAATTTAGTATCTCATCAATAATATTGTAGACTAGTTTTCCGCCCAAAATTTTGCCCACATTTACATTTTATATCGTGACCTGTAGTAGAATAAAAAGTAGCTTATAGCCTTCCTCAAAAAGCTCAATGAGCTATCTAACAGCGCAGAATTTTTCAAAATCGGACCAGTAGGTATTCCCAAACATTTGCGCGTTAAACCAAATCAACAAACTTCGCAGCTTCTTTATTAGTACCTATAGTTAGACAAGTTTATTAACTAAAGTAATTTTACTGAAGAAATGTTGTGCTTTTTCTTCTCTTAACCTGTTTAATATGATTTTTTTAATAAGAAAAGGTTAAGGTAAGGTACCAACACATATGCACATAATATCAAAACAATCTAAAGCATGCCCATTCAGTTAATAAACGTTAGCTTATAATAACTCGACTTAAACACGAAATACGCCGCAATAAATCTAAAGAGCGATTTATTAAATTTTTCATAAAGCTGGCCATGTTTAGTAGTCGATAAGGAGATTAATAATTCACAAGTTTACGGTATTTAGTGAGCCTTTGTTGCATGGCGGCGGGTTATCGTTGCAATCTCGAAGCGAAATGGCAACAGAAAATGCATCTAGTGCTGTTTATAACTACGCTTTTGAATGTGGACCAGCCATTAAGTAAATATTTTCAAAAAGTGTTCCGGAACAAATAATTTTAAAAAACTAAAATATTTCATTTTCTTAGAGAATGTGACTCTATTTGATAGCGTCATTTCTTTTTGCAGTACCATATTCTTTCACATTACTCTTAAATGCATCGATAAAATGTTTCTATATATGCTTATTAGTATATCACGCCTGTTAAATTATAATCGAGTAGATACACATAAGAGAACACTTAAAATACTAATATTATATTAAAAGAATATACCCCAATTTTGAATTGAAAAATAGAGATGTATAAGCTTGACGCGTGTATGTGTGTCTGTCTGTGTACAAGTTTGTAGCATCATCGCGCTCATCTGAATGGACCAATTTTCATGCAGTTTTCTTAATTTAAAAGTTGAAGTATTCTATTATAGCTGAGACATTTCATGGCTAGATTGAAAGTTTCTATAAATTTTTAATTTAAAATTACGGATAATTATCTGAATGGATTATTTTAGTTGATTCTGCCTAAATTTTTAAGTATAACTAGCTTCCGCCCACGGCTTCGCCCGCGAAATTGATCTCGCTAATCTTATTTCTCCATACAAACTTTGGAACCCCGATTAACCCCCTTAAAGGGTGAGTTTTGAAAAATCCTTTGTTAGTGCACCCCTAGACCCCATAAGGAACCTATGCGCCAAATTTAGAGTCTCCAGACCCAGCGGTTTGGGCTCTGCGTTGATATGTCAGTCAGTCAGTCAGTTTCTTCTTTTATATATTTAGATTTGATTTTGTTTTAAGTGAGCCAATCCATATTAATACAACACTAGCCTACAGTTGAAGGTTGCAGTAGGCTGCAATGTTATGACACCTAATATGCTTTGAGCACGCGACCCGAGCTACCACAATTTAATGGTGTGGTGAAACCGAGCGTGTTTAATGCCTGATTTGCGATTGATGCTATTAATCTACAGAAAATAATGCACTGAAACAGTACAATCGGCAATTATTTTAGCCCTTTTACCTTTATTGTGGATTTAATTGAAGTTTGTTTGCCTAAAGTTGCGTGTCAATGACTACTCAGTGAATATACGTAATCTAAAGCAAGTATTAGCTTAATTAACAAGGTTTGACATCCGGATTTTGATAATCATAACAGAATATAAAAAAATATTAGGCTATTCTTTATTTTCCTATGTGTATGTGTTATACCCACGCTACAGTTTCATAACACCTTAACTTCACATTTCATTACGCCTAAAATAAATTTTGGACCGGTCAGTGGTGTGGTGTGGTCGGTAACATACTTGCTCTTTACGCAGCAGGGCGCCGATTCTGGCGATTTAGACATTTATCTCTAATAGACATTTGTCTAACAAAAATGGCGATTTCTTTTGTTTTTCAATTATATCTGCCATTTCTTTCGACATTTGCGCGCCTTAAAAATTTATCACTATTGAACAAATATAAAAAAAATGGCGGACATCATTGAAAAACAAACCTATCTACAATGAATAGGTAGGTGTGATGGGTGTAAATGGAACAAAATAAACATGCATGTTTTGTGTCGCATAAATGCGACACTGGCACTGGCGCATCAAACGTATTTGTCGCATTTATGCGACACGAGCGGTTACAAGGAAGAAGAAAGTAATTGTTGATACGTATCAGATGATCAAGAAGCTGGCAGAAAGTAGAGACACTCGGAAAAATCTCCAACAACAAGAGCAAAGCTCCTAAAATTAGTGGTTTAAATAATTACCTACTAGGTACACAGAAAATTATTCCTACTCTATTTCGAAGCCACAATGTCATTCGCGTCATTAACTGATAGCATCCCAAAAAGCATTATTATAGCTGGGATCAAAAATATGTACCTACTTTATACCCTTTACCTTTTTTTAATAATCCTATCCTATTTTAATATTATAAACGCGGAAGTTTGTAAGAATGTATGCATGTTTGTTACTCATTCAAAAACTACTTGACGAAATTGGATGAAATTTAGCGCAGAGATATATTATTGTCTGGATTAACACTTAAGGCTACTTTTTATCACAATAAGTAAGTACCACGTGGTCAAGTAATAAAAATCGATCTATAGATAACTTTAAATTAATAATTTATGAAATCCCGGACCTAGCTAAGGACTTTCTTTATCATAGCTCATCATTCATCAGGCCACTCATCAAAATCCTCAAGCGGTTGAATGCTCTATAGTATAAGCGCTAGGAGACCTCAAACTTGTACACAGATAAATAAACATGCCAAAATTAACACCAGTGGTTTTCATCGGGAGATACATACAAGTCATGTTCGTTAAACCATTTATAAATCAAGAATGGATGAACGGAATTTTATTATTGGTTGGATATTTATAGCAAATACAAGTATCAAAATTTGAAATGAGAAAATTATTTTTCTAAGCGTTACAATGTGGTCAAAATGCTTTGTGTAAGCAAACTTTTTTTTAAACTGAATACACAAACGCCGACAACGTATCAAACAAACAATTATTGGCTACATATTTAACCAGCATCGGGCTATTAATCAATTTTTGCATTTTTAATTCTTCCCTAATTATTCGCCTGTGAATTTCATTCCCACTGTTTGCTTTCCCATTTTAAAATTTAAGCTCGAACGACTGTAAACGCTCATATAGTAAGTAATTTACAATTTATCATGTTTGCTACCAAATGAGCAAATGTTTTTCATTTGTTAAGCTAACTGTAATTAATGTTCGGTAATATTTTACTGCTCTATAATGCTGGGTAGTGTATAAATTGCAGTCTAGAAAGAAGGACAGGTTCTTTTAGGGTTTCTCTAGGGGTCACTGACTGGTAGATAAGTGAGTAACTCATCTACTGTGACTCTCGCGGAAAAATCAGAGAACATTGCGTTGCTCATGGAAACGTTCTTGTGTACTTTTCCGTAACTTCAGTCATACTATTCAAGTATCCTTGGCTATACGTAAGGATTTTTACATTCAATATTTCAGTAAGTGAAAAAGTTATAGAATCATTTAGAATATGATAGATACGATATTTGAGTGTCGATACACACGCATTTCGTATCTAACGTACATACAATGAGTGACTCACTTCTACCCCTTTTTACAGTACTACTGCGGGACACGGGTCTTCTCTCAAAAAGTTAAGAGAGTTTAGGCCTTAATGCACACACGCTGGCCACGTGCGGGTTGGTGAATGTAACATGTCTTTGAATGATTACTTCTTATATGCCTGTTTCCTCACGATGTTGTCCTTCACCGATATTGAGCAGCGACGATGAAACAATTATTGCAAAGATGTGTGATCGTACCCGCGACATTATATTTTAAATCGACTCCGATATGCCTTTAGGTGCTCCACCCACGCCAATAGGTACCTAAAAGTATAATATTCTACTATACCTACATCAAAACGGACAACGTAACCCACTCGAAAGAGCCGCGACGCGACGGTACAATCAAATATTTAATAAAATATGTACTACACTGTTTTCACTCGTGAACATGGGACTTCAAGTGCTATTCACTATTTCCCAATGAAATTTTCCCTTTTGCAAAATTAGTTCACCGTTTTATTTATGTCCAATAAAAATGTTAAAAATGATCGATGATTACAATAATATAATTTGTTATTTCTGTAATTATGAAGGATAAGGTTAGATTTAGGTAATTAATAGCGAAGGTTTAAGATTATAAATTAATTAGATCGATAAGTACCTAAATACTATCACCTAGATAAGTGAACCCGATAATATATTAACTTTTTGCTGCACCCTATCAGGATTCGCATTGTGTCACAGGGTTCAGATTAACCTATCTTGCAATGTGGATATACTTAATGGTATTAAGTAGTTTTTTTCTGAAACGCCTTCCTTTGGTACATTGCGCGAGGCGTAAGCTGAGCTTTGCATATGTGTGAGTGCCACAGATTACCATACTAGTAGCTAGCTACAGATGCAACAGTGAATTTAAACCTAGTTTTGGTATCATCGCACTGACTAGAGATGGTAGGTAGGTCTTGTGAATTTACCTATAAATAATGTCGATAACTAGGGATGTGTCGATGTGAGTCGCGGTTGTGTCACCTAAGGTTCCCGTGACACCTGTATAAATTTAAACACCGATATTAGAGGTAATTTAGAGGCCTTTTCCCAAAACGACCGCTATTTTCACTTAAATACTAAAACCTATAGTTTGTTTGCTCTTCTTTAGTAAATGCCTAAAGAGTAATTGAATATAAGTAGTGACTGCAACTTTAAACGGATATAATTTGATTTGTAAAAGTAAATATTAGATTGTTGGCTGTAAAAAAATATTTCGGTTTACATTTGTGGAGCGGGTCTTTGTAATTGATAAAGGCAGCGCGGCCACCGCCCATGACATGTTGTATTTATGCGAATTTAAAAGCTTCCGACTCGCAGAGCTTAAATCTGAATTAATCCTGCGTTTTTTGATCACCCCTGTCGAAAATTTAATGGTCGTTATTTAATAATCAATCCGGAATACATTTACGATGCTCAATTTTGTACTTACGTTCTGTGAATGCAGCTAGTACCTACCTACCTACTCTATTTTAAAAGTACATACCAAATATAAGTAAGTATTTACGTACTAAAATCATAAATGTGAAAGTTAGTATGGATGTGTGTATGTATGGTACTCAAAATCTGGTCACGCAAAGTCTATTGCATGGATTTGGATGAAATTTGGTAAGTGTATCTACGATGAAAGGTTATAATCTGGAATGGCACGTTATCTACTTTTTATACATAATATTTTGCTTCTTTATAATTTTTAACCTTAAGAAGCCACATTCCACTGCTTCGTTCTCATCGAAAATCATTCGTGATAACGAGTGAATCGGTATATTAGGTAGCCGCATCCCATCATAGACTACATTATTGCTTGAGATCAGGTAAGTGGTAGTCAAGCACGAGTCTAAAAGACTTCAGAATAAAGCAGTAGTTACCTAAAAATTGATTTAAAATACTGTTTATACAGGATTCAATTACTTAAAATACTGAATTACTTAGTTCCGCTTTATGCCGTGCTGAAACCTTTTGCTAGCAATCTTGAACTAACTATAACTCAACGCTAAACACCTTAATAATCATGACAACTTGTTTCAACGTGGGCACAATGCTAACTAGTCAGACGCAACTTTAACATAATCCCAAAATACATAAACACTATTAAATTACACACGCTATTCAAAACTGTTCCTTATGCTAGTAGTTTTAAGGATGTTAAATATTTAAACATATGATTCAATAAATTTTGTACACGTGCTCTTAACTTGGCTAAACTTAGAGCTGTCAAATTTGTTTAGTGGTAAGGAAGGGGCCGCTAAGTTGCGAACGGCGCCGCTGGCGTACAACTAAACGCTTACTCGCTACAACTAAATTGTAACATTTGAGTTGTAAAATTAATGCTGCGATTTATGTTAGGCGCAAAGTTATTATTGGTTTGGTACATAACGCAACTGCTCCCTCGCTAATAACGTTAAACTATTCATCGATTTGTTAGCTGTAGGAAACCTCTCAGAAATAGTTGTTGTTTACCGGAGTAGGCAAAGAGAATTGATCGCATTACACAATAGGCATTGCTAAGAGTTCCCTGGTCAAAGTTCGAATGAAGCCTTGCAGGTGTGGTCGAGGGCTAATTACGGCAAATTGAAAAAACAAACTGTAATTTAATACGCTTCATTTTTACTGGTATATTTATTTTTAAAGAATGTTGGGTTTCGATTTTTATCTTTACTTAACAGAATGGCTACGCCAATATCACTTGCAAATGTAGGTATAGGTACCGACCCACATATCGGCTGTTATGTTTCTCCGTATTTATTTATTTAAACTTACACACACTATCTTTGCAGGAAAAGATCCTAATACAATAGTGGTTAGTAAATATAATTTGGGGGTAAGTATATTGCCGTTCATAACTCACAATTTCAAATATCGAGCTGCTATTAACATTTTTATAATCAATCAACCCAAAACTATTTTCCGATAGTCCCAGCGCAGCGTGATAAAATTCAAACTAAAGAAAGCGACTTACCTTTCTTTACTTAATTTTTATAAGTATTTTGTATTTATTGTTGTTTAGACTTAGACTTAAACTTTATAGAAGGTACTTGAGAGATTGAAAAAAGCTTTACGTCAGTGTCCACTGTCCATAGTTAAACGTGAAAAACATGAAAGCGATAAGGGTCGTTTCTTACTGCGTCATATTTCACAAAGTGCCCTAAGTTCGGCAGTTAACTTGCACGGTTATAGCAGTGTTAACACGTGTTCACTCCCTATATTGTTTGTGCGAATATTACTAAATCATACTCTATAAAAATTGGATTGTTCCAGATAGAAAATGGGTCTAAAAGTTTTGATTTAAGTAACAGAAGAGATTTTTTTATATTTCTCTAACATCAAAGTATAGACAAACATCTCTTTAATTATTAAACGATTGTATCATGAGGTGTAAACTTTGAATACACACATCAAAAATGCCTAAAAATTATTTAGGTACATTTTCGATTGCTGCAATTGAGGTAACGTTTTAAGCAGCGTTTTTGCAGCAATAATATAAAATGTAAAATATTATGATTTCTAAACAACGTTGCTGTGTTTTTTTTAAACTGATAATAATTGTTAGATTGTAAGTTCAATCAAACTTTCTCTTTGTTGTAATAGTTACATTAAAAAGAGCGTGTGCGTACATTGTGCTTTATTTTTCATGTATACTCACATACCTCATCCATTTAGATTACCTTTGATATGGGATATCAAAGCAGTCTACGTTACAGCGTTAGTAAGTTCTTGACAAAATTTTCATAAGAGCAGGGTAAAGCGTCGCCCGGGGCGACAGTTCGCTTCAGATCACTTTGTAGCATTAAACGGGCCTTTATCGAGACTGTGGACCCACTGTGCACTGGACAAGGGTACGACTATAGAATGTAACTTAATATAACAAAACTGATAGTATTTTATTTGTATAATAACAAGCAAGCGACGGTTTAACTGACGTATAATCTGTAGTTGCTCAGAGGCCTATGAAAACTATATATCGCCTATTAAAACTTTATCGCAAGTAAAGCTGGCATATACTAAATATTTATATAATAAATATTTATAAAAAAAAATCCATACTGGCTGTACTAAAAATTCGAGGAAATGTGTCATCCACCAAGTCGCACTTGGTCAGTCAGAGTAGGTAAATGAATTAAGGTCTAAACATGTACCATGTAAATTGATTGATTGATTAAATAAATGATTTTTGGCAAATAAACTTTTTAATATTATTATTATTATTGTTAAACTCTCTCAATTCTTAAGACAGTTAAAAAGACACCCATGTCCGGTAGTAGGACATTAAAGGGGTGTAAGTTGCATATTTTTTATGTCACTTAATCATATTATAATTCCATAACTAAAGCGCATAATATGATAACACATTAAATAAGACTAGTAAAAACTTGTTTTATTAGAAATTATTTTACAATGTTCTATTCTAAACTAATCAATGACTTTTTTTAAATAGCAATTCCGACAGTATTTATTTGGTTTTATGAAAAATATATCTTTATTAATATAGTAAATCTATAGAAAGTTACATTCTAAACCCTTAGAAGTTTAATTCAGCGAAGACGTCGGTATGAATAAGTGTAGTGGTGCGTGAACAACTTGACAGTATCATATCTAAGGAGGTTGAATATCCTCCCCGCCGTCCGATGGACGCCAAATCAAACTTTATTGGACGTTTTCACTTATATTTCTATTGAAATATGTAATAGATTATTATTTGATAAGCTTACTTGGTAAGCAAATAATAAATATAGGTCGACTACCATTAAATACTTGTTCACTTAAGATTTTCATTTCGGATACGTAAAAACCTAAATATTACTTCACTCGCGCTAATATTAGTGTCATACTGCTGATCATGGGTCTTCTGTCAACTATTTTACGAGTTGAAAGAGTCTTAACCTACATACGCTGGCCAAGTGTGTGTTGGTGAATGTCACATCTCCTCGAATAATTACTCCTTAGACATGCCGGTTCTTCACGATGTTCTCTTCCGCCTATTTAGAGCACCGGCGATGAAACAATTACACAAAGATGTGTGGGCACGACCGGGGATCGAATCTTAGAATTTATATTTCAAAGGTGAGACCAACTATTGCGCCACTGTAGCTTAACTTAAACACGGTATGGAAAAATATCTAGAAAAGAAAAAAAATATTCCATTCTATAAGCTAAGGCTTGTAAGCGAAATTACTATAATTAAATCTAATATATAAAATTCTCGTGTCACAGTTTTCATTGCCATACTCCTCCTAAACGGCTTGACCGATTCTTATGAAATTTTTTATGCATATTCAGTAGGTCTGAGAATCGGCCAACATCTATTTTTCATCCCCCTAAGTGAACTTTTTTTTTAAATAAATACGCGGTACGAAGTTCGCTGGAGCAGCTAGTATTGTAGTAAAATCTGTTTATCTAACATAATACAATAAACAGTTGCAAAACACCTACAATTCCATTTCAGTAATACTTTTACCAAAGAGAACTCGAGTGGTACTAAACAATATCACAAAAACGTAGAAATTTTCCGTATTCGTCTGTATGAGGACGATTTCCGAAATGTGTTTACAATGAAGCTTGGACGGTGGACGAACGCGACATATTTCATTATTGCACGAAATGCTTCGGACTCTATAAAAATACAACGATGTAAACTGTACAATCGACAGCAAAATTCGAATAAAGTGAATATTAATTTTTAATAAAAAAAATAGTTGTGTTTAAAAATGAAACTCTTTTTGACGTGACAACGTCTTAAATTAGGTTGCGGCTGGGAGGCACTTATGAAAAAGTGTAACGCTCGGTAACGTTACGATGAGTCACCGAACGAGAGAGAGGCCCGCCGAATGCCTTGCGTCTCTCTCCCACTCAACTATGTTTCATCCTTCTTCCTACTATACGAATGAATATTCACATTAAAATTATTTTACCACTCAAAGTCGTTGTCACGTAAAACTTTCGCCCGTATACCGAATTTACAGGCAACCAATTTTTTTAATTCTTCTATGATAACTAGTGAAGGAATTGATTATGATTTCACATTATCATTTCTCTTTTAATAAAATACCTACATATTGAGTAAACAACGTTCCAGCCAACCATACAGAATTTGTTTTATAAGTTTATTTTGTGGAATAATAAAAAATCAATAAAAATTATCATTTTATAATACAAAAATTATGTACAATTATTGATCATTATATTAGCATCTTTTCAACATGTCTGAAATCAGAAAAAATATTACGTTTTTAAGAAGATGTAGGTACTTTCTTTAATGGTGAAAAAAATTACTCTATTAACTTTTTAAATATGAACTCTTTGATAATCTCTCCACTAAAACAACGCAACACAATATTATTAACACCATCCTACTAATACACTTGTGTACAGAAGTGTACAAGATGTTAGACGCGGGTGGGGCCACCCTCGAGTTCCGGTCACTATAATAAAGTTATTCTCGTTCTTTCGATAAACTTCAGTTTGTCCGGCGATAAATTACCCGGTCACATTCGGAAGTTGTCCCGGCCTCGCAAATATTGGCTTAACTTAAAGAATGGGATCAAATCTTGTTCCGGGATTTGACGAGAATTGTATTTTATTTATTTATAGCCCAAATAAATATGACAAATAAGTATAATATATATTTTAGGTACCTACGATTACAATGAGGTTTTTTCAATATCAACATCAAATTGCTTACCTAAGGCTTATTTAAGACATACCTACTAGCCATTTTTGTCTTCGGTTATATACTAAGAGTTTCCTACTTACTAAAGTTTTACCGTGATGATGTTACAATGAAAACTGAAACAAAAAGAAAAGAAAATATGTAATTGAACGTATCGTTTTTCTGTGCAGTTGTACGGTAAATTAGGCGGTGTAGGGACGCGTAGCGGTTTAGCGGAGACGCGGCTACGCCATCCGCAGTCGTTACGTAGAGCTACGAAACTGCTACGGTACTACGGCGTAGCACTTACGTAGTATATTTCGTAGCATAAATATGGTAAACGTTATTATAGATTAACAAATTATGCTTTATGGTTATTTATATAGCAGTTAAGTTACGAGTTAGCGCTGTTTTACTATCAATAATATTTTGGTAAGTATCAAATTGAACATTGTTTTGTATATTATTATGTCTATATAAAAATTAAGAACTATAAAAACACTGAATGTAGGTATTTGTCGTCGATACTTGGGAGTAATATTTTTAAAACAATAAGAAAGTACAGTTAAAATAAGTGATATCCTATCAACTGGGCGTGAATGTTTAGAAAAATCTATCAGAAGTATAAAATTATTAGTATTTTCCGTGAAAAGAAGCAAACATCCACTCATCCTACCATCTTTTCAAATTTTCGCCTCTACTACAGTAGCTAGAAAGACACTGGCATATTTTTTGAAGTTGCCGTATCTGCTCATTTGTAGCTGTATTGTTTGCGGTAGATATCCCTGGATCTGATGGCGCGGCACTAATGCCGTATGAATGAAATTTACTGTCAATATCTGAGGCCCGCATGCGGCTTTGTGACGCAAACTGTCCTCTTTTATACCGACCATTATTCCTCTTTTTATTTTCCCTTTGCATTTTTCAGTGTATTTATTTATGAGTCGCCGGTCTATTATTGTATAGATCCGGTTTCATTGGCTGTTTCGTACTGTAACTATTGTTAATAGCGCACTCATTGCATTGTTTTGTTGTTTAGTTTAATTTGTATTGTGTACGTTACTAAAATTTAAACTAAAATATACAAGTTTTTATTATGTTTGAATAACGTGTACATGTATTGGTCATCTATGAAAAAAAAATTAACTTTGTTTTGACCCGGACGAGATTCACTAATCATTCAGATGGCCGTGTGTTTGTAACCCAAAATATTTTAATAATACATTGCTGTTATAATATTGTCTTCCACAGACACTAACTTCAGATTACACATTCTTCTAATTTCTTGCCAGACAATTGATTTGCTTTAGCTACTACCACTACACCACTAAACTAGGTAATTGAAATATGCCATATTTACATAAAAAAAATCCAAACAATTACCTCCATCAATAGAAACTTGCGCACATTTTTAATAAGTGCTACCTCAACAGAATAGGTTGAGTTCAAGAAAATTTAATTGAAAAGTATTAACTTAATCTTGTTTAGCCAGATGGACCATCACATTCATTTTTACCTTTCTATAAACGTTCCTTTATCTCCACGAATGTCGGGTCTTACCTCAACTGACTGTTAAATAATGATCCCAAACCCCGAACAGTAATAAGCACCCCTATAATTTGTCCGGGATTATCGTGAGACGGCGCGAGCGAATCCCGGCGATTAGTCACAAGTATCGCGGGATGAATTTGCAGGCGACGGAATCCCAGCTTATCTCCCAGTAAGAACGCACTGCTTACGAATACTGATTTCAAGGTAGCTCGATTAAGTATTCAGGTAAAGGTGTAGAGTTATCTTGCCTGTATATTTAATGTAAGGGAGGGGGAAAGTACATACTTTATTAACTTACTTATTTAATCGTCTATATTGTAATTAAACTCGAAAAATTATCGAAACAGAATGTTTTTGTGTGTAGGTATGTTTTCATTAACACCAGTTTTCTACGAAATTTATGAGGTGGCTCATAGTTGTTTACCTCCCTAATACATTGTACTTAATTAATGTTATCTTTAGACAAAATTGTAACACACAAGAATGCTTGAAGTGGTATAACAATTAATGTAAAAAATACCTAACACTTAAATTCCAGTCATTACTAACTACGCTAAAATTTATTTAACTAGTTACTGTTTTTTTAGTATAATATTTTATTTTCATAACTAAACAAATCTTACAATAGGTTTTCAAAGTTTTCAAATATAACAAAATACAACTTTGGTAATCTTAAATTTTAACTTAAAACTAGATAGAGCGGCATAGAATTCCTTCAAATACAGGTCTTCATCTACTTTTAGGTATTCTTATATTACTAATAATTAATTAATTTAAAAAGTAACACATAATATGTGATTGCATAACGTCGTACTGAGCTTTTCCATCAATCACTATCAGAGCTTTCGATAAGCAACATTCACAGGCAGAATAATTCGGTGGACCTCAGCTACGTGCCGCAATTAATTCCTGCCAACACCCGACGTCTCAACTGCGGTGTCCACTACCCCGAATATTCCCGAAAACCGAAATACACCCGAATACCGAACCGAACCCTACCCCGGAATCCCGCCACTTTGAATCCCTATATCTTCATTCGATTATTAGTTGTAATCTAATATAGGTCCGCGGTTATAGTAATCAGGTTTAATGTTTATAGATGGTTATTAATTATGTATTCATATCAACCCTTTTTTAGTGCCCCATTGCTGGGAACTAGTCTTCTCTCAACTATCTTATGAGTTGAGAGAGTTTATAGCCTTAATCCACACACGCTGGCCAAGTGCGGGTTTGGTGGATGTCACATGTCCTCGAATGATTAGTTCTTAGACATGCCGGTTCCCTCACGATGAAAAAATTCACACAAAGATGTGTGGGCACGACCGGAGTTCGAACCCGCGACCTTTTTTTCTAAGGCAAGGCCCGTACCGCTGCGCCACCACTGATCTAATTATGTATACTATGACTAAATTAGGTAATGTAATACCTGAATATTACGGACCTGTTTATAGGTACATCTTGATATAGGAGGTATGCGTACCGACATAATAGTATATTGGCTAAAATTGATAGTAAATAGTGCCTACATATTGTGCGTAGTATAACGTTGATAATTTTTACTAAAAGTGTAGGTATGTGTGTAATGGACCCCACCCTGTACCTCCTACTTGCTAGGTCGAGTGGGTTCCTTATACTATAGGGTATGTGTCCCTAGAGTATATGATGATTGTTTGGTAGGTACCTAGACCTTCGTATATTCGCCGCTGGTGGCACCTACCCCACGCACCCCTAAATGCGTATATCCAGTGAAATAGGTACGGCACTTCTGGCCAACTAGAGAAACCCCGGTCTTGAAATGCAAACAACAATTTCTTCCAAAAATTACTTCTCGGTCTTGAGATCTCGAGATTTTTCCTTTTGTTGTTTACTCTTCGGCTCTTCATTTGCGACTCTTCATTTGCGACTCTTCATTTGCGACTGACCTGATGCGACTGACTTGATGCGACTGTTCATTTGCGACTCTTCATTTTCGACTGACTTGATGCGACTGTTCATTTGCGACTGTTCATTTGCGACTGACTCGTTCCGGCAATACGACCGCCTTTTATACCGGCCGTTGTTACCGAAAAGAATCCGCGCGAATGTTCTCGAAAATTCGAGATCATTCTTACTATCTCGAGACCCCTTTTCCTTGAATTTCTCTTTATTTATTTAAGAAAACTGTACATATTATACCTTATTCTACGCGTTTTTACAATCTCTATAATATTATAAAAAGCTTATAAATGTACATCATCACAATAAAAAAATTCTAGAACAAAAACATACAAAAATTCACATAAACAATATTGTTCATTCTAGAAAATCGTCCATAACTTCCTTACTTCTTATCGGATTTCCAAAATTCAAACTGTCCCATTCATTTTACATCCACGTCTTTAAAATTAAATCATTCTTATTAAAAAATCTCCATAAACAAAAAAGGTCATTTTCAAGTTACGTAATTTTAGTACTAAAATTTTACTTTACAAGAAACTATCTTAAAAATCACTATAAAATGGAAATCCGATAACTTCAATCTAATTAGAATACAAATTCAATAATTCCAATAAGAATCTAATTAGAAATTTACAATTAACAACAATTAAATTAACTAAGTTAAACCTTACATTTTGCACGTAATTGCGGAGTCGCGATGCACAATATCTTTGTGCGGTCTAGTTATGACCTGGTCTCGTCGTCATCATTCTCCCCCTCGTGCTCTGCACCATCCTCCAGTCTTGACGACGCTCCCGGCACCAACAGCACCACTCGCGAACTGGGTCTTCTCAGTACACCGCCCCTTGTCTCGACGTCGACGATCCTGGTTCTTCCATCTGGTCCTGGATACACCTGCTGTATTCTGCCGCGTGGCCAGGTGTATCTTGGCATGGTGTGGTCGACGATGAGCACGACGTCTCCAACTTGCAGGTCGGAAGTGCTGATTCTCCCCGGAGTTTGCCTCGGCAGCAGAGTGGGCAGGTATTCCAACGTTGCCAGAAATGGTCGACAAGTCGTTGCGTAGTCTTCCAGGTGTATAAATTGCAACATTCTGGCCGTAGCTCGCAGAAGCCTTCTCCATGATGAGAACTTTTCAGGATCTGGTGCTGGATGTGTAGTGTTCATCGCAGCCGTGACGTCAGCAACCTTTTCTTCGCCAGTAGGTTCCTTCTTGAAACTTCTTGGTGCAGGCCAATGATCTTCCTCTTGCCTCAAGAAGTCCGGTCCGGTGTAGCATCGATGATTGCTATCGAAGTGTTCTGGTACGTCGCGTGTTGCATCATCAGCTGGATTCTGCGCTGTGGGAACCCATCTCCAATCTTGTGGTTTCGTCAGATCTTCGATTTCTGCTAAGCGATGTGCCACGAATGTCTTGAAAGTTCTTGGGTCCGTCTTGATCCAAGATAGTACGATACTGGAATCTGTCCAAAACGTTCTCTTGACCACCTTCAGATCCATCTCCTCTTCCACTGAACGCGCCAGCCTGCTTCCCTCGAACTCTCCCTGTAACTCGAGCCTCGGAATGGATACAAGTTTCAGCGGTGTGACTCGAACTTTCGCTGCAACCAGAACGACGTGGTAAGTTCCATCTTGCTCTTCTGTTCTCCAATACGTCGTGGCAGCAAACATGATCTCGCTGGCATCCGTGAAGGTGTGTAACTCCCCCTCGGTGCGTAGTGGCGCCAGGCATCTCGGAATCTGCAGGTCGCGGAGCAGCTTCAACTTTTCCAGGTAAGTCTTCCATGTTTCGTACTCCTTGTCTTCTATTTCTTCATCCCAACCGATCCCACTTCTCCATATGTCCTGGAGCAGCTTCTTGCCTTGAATGAGAATCGGTGATGCAAGTCCCAGCGGATCGAAAGTCGACATTACGGCACTGGTAACTTCTCTCTTCGTCGGCACCTTGAATCCTCGGAGTATTTCTTCAGATGTATTTCGAAGATTCGCTCGGAAGCCGATAGAGTCCCTTTTGGTGAACCAGCGCAGTCCTAATGTCTTATCTTCCGTTTCACCGAGGTTTACTTCTGTCTTCTCGGTTGTTTCGGTCTTCATCCCCTGCAGCAACTTAGTTTCGTTTGACGCCCATCCCCTGAGTTCAAAGCCCGCTTTCTTGTGTATGGCGTCCACCTGCGACGTCACTCTTCTAAACTCCTCTTCGGAATGGAAGCTGTGTAGGTAGTCGTCCATGTAGTGGTTCCGCTCGATAGCCGTTGCCGCCTCTGAAAACTGTTCCTTGAAGTCCGCCGCATTCCTGTTCTTCACGTAGATTGCTGTGCTCGGAGATGACGTAGCACCGAAAATGACCGAAGTCATTCTGTACTTCTTCGGCGGTACATCGCGACGATCCCCTCGCCACAGGAACCTCAGGCTGTCTCTATCTTCTGGTCGGATGCGAACTTGCAGGAACATTTCCTTTATGTCGGCAGCCACTGCTAAAGGTCCTTGACGAAATCGAAGGAGTACTCCAAAGAGTGACTGCAGTAGATCTGGACCCGGCAAGAGAGCGTCGTTCAGGCTTCTTCCCTTTGACTTGGCTGCAGCGTTGAAGACGATTCTTATCTTCTTTTTCAGTGGATGCACCACGGAAAAGTGAGGGGGGTACCAAGTTTTCTTGGAATCTTCTTTATCATCAGGAGCTTCTTCTGCGTATTTGCTGTCGATTAGATGCTGGATCTGCTTGTTGTACTCTTTTTTTAACTGAGGATCTCTGTCTATTCTCTTCTCAATGTTGATGAGTCTATTCTTGGCAGATGTGTAGCTTTCTGGCATCTGCTCATTCTCTTCCTTCCACAGCAGTCCCGCTTCGAATCGACCATCTTCTAATCTTCGGCAGGTTCTATCCAAGATGGCGAGTGCTCTTCCTTCTGAGTCCGTAGTGGGTCTTCTTGGTTGCACACCAAGCGCTTCGATCGTGAAGTGCTCCTTGATGGCTTGATGCATCTCTTCATCCTGCGCGCTGACATGTAGACACGTGTGGATGAAGTGAACTACTCTTGTGCTTCCAGTATCTGACCCATGGAGCACCCAGCCAAGCCCCGTTCTCGAAGCTACTGGTTCTCCTGGTTTCCCTCTTCTTATTTCTTGAGTCACGATCAGCTCCCAGTTGTCTTGACCGATGAGCAGCTGTGGTGACTCCCCTTCGTAAAATAAGGAATCGGCGATCTTTTTCAAGTGTTGGTACTCTTGGATTTTTCGCTTTTCCAGAAACTGTGGGGATAACTTCAACTCGTTGATGGTTCGGACTCTTTTCAGGATTTTCTCGTCCTTTTGATGCAATCCTTTCAACTTGAGATTTATAGTTTGAGAGTCCTTTTCCCTCATCAGTCCTCCTCCAACTGTTTCGATGACTAGTTCGTCCTTTTTTCCTTGAGCGCCGATTTCTTCTGCTACCTTCCTGTCTAGCAGTGACACGGTTGACCCTTCATCCATAAGGGCCAGTATTTTCTTTGATCCTTGCGACCCGAAGACTTCTACAGGAACAATCTTCAGGTACGCCCTTGCTTTATTAACCGTGTTGATTGATGCCTTGCTCGTCACCTCTTGAGATTCCTCTTTCCTTTCCGGGGTCCTTTCTTCCGACTCCACGTGTAGCATATGATGATGCCATCTCTTGCACTGCTTACACGTGGGTTTTCTGCAGCTTTCTTTTCTGTGTCTCCCTTGGAGACACTTGAAGCAGACGCGACCCTTCTTTGCTGCTGCCCATTGGTCTTGCACTGATGCCTTCAGGAACTTCTGGCATTCAAGCAGGAAATGTTCACCCTCACACATAGGGCACTGCTTCTCTGCTTTCTTTCCTTCCTTTTCGTTGAAGTCCCTTGTTGAGTGCGTAGCCTGCCTGGGGGTCCTCTTCATCATGCTCCTTTCTTCAGAAGCTGCGAATGCTCCGCATTTATCTGCTTCTTTGTTGAGGAACTTGCAGATCACCGATAGGTTGGAGAACTCGCCGTCTTCTGTTGCTGCAGTGTAGTCATACCATCGGAACTTGAGTATCGTAGGCATCTTCTCAACTATTTGCTTTACTATTTCTGGTGAATGTAAATACTGTGGTTTCTTCAACCCCTTGATTGCCGCTACACTGTTGTTTATTTGGCTTGCAAAGACGCAGATATCTCTTGGGTTCTCTGATATTCTCGGTAGCGCCTTTACTTTGTCCAATTCAGCCAGTACCAGTGCATCGGGTCTTCCATATCTTCTCTTGAGGGCTTGTATCACTTCCATCGGAGAAGCCTCGGAGTATAGCAGACTCTTGATAGCTTCTCTTGCGTTGCCCTTTATTGCTCTTCTCAGTCGAGCCATATTCTGAACATCGTTGAACATTGGTGCTGTATCTTCATAGACGACCTTGAAGGCCATCCACTCGCTGCTGTTCCCATCGAAGTATGGTAGCTCGTGGATGTAGTTCGGTTGAGCTGCTGGTCCACTTCTAGAAAAGGCTTGCTTCAATGCCATCGTCAAAGCTTGAATTTCAATCGTAGCTCTTCAGGTTTGACTTTCTTCGGCTCCTGCTGCTCTTCTAGAAGGGGTTGACCTCGTTGCTCTGGTTGCTCAATATTGCTGCCTCCCCGAACTGACGTCTCGATCCAGTTCTGCACCTGAGCTGTTCTGTCTTCCAGGTCTTCATCCACGGAGTCTTCATCTTCACATTGTACTATCTCCAATCTGACGCGGGCCAGTTTTGCCGCAGCCTGTGCTTGTTCAAGCTCCAGATGTGCCAATTCTTCTCTGGCTGCCAGCTCGCGTCTTCTTGCTGAAGTACTCGTGGTCTTCATGGACCTGGCTCGAAGACTGACTCCCATCGGATTGAGGGTCTTGGTAACGCCACAAATACCCTCCTCCGGGGCCTGTTCTGGAGTCTTCTTAGTCTTCTTCTGTGTGGCATCTCCTTTCTTCTGTGATGCCGTCGTGGTCGCAGTCGTGATCGTTGCCTTTGTAATCATAGTTTCTCCTGTTGTTGCTGTACCCGAAGAAGTGTGTGTGTCCGACGCTGTTGCCGATGACCCTGACGCTGACGCAGACGTGACCCCTTCTGACCCTGTCGCTTCTTCTCCCCCGTCCCTAACGGAAGGACGGGACGACGGTCTTGAGGAGGCATCCTTCTGTGATCTTGTCACTGGCATCTTGCAATCTTCTTAATTCTTCTGGACTATTCTTCTAGGGATCCGGCTCGAAGGACCAGACTGTAATGGACCCCACCCTGTACCTCCTACTTGCTAGGTCGAGTGGGTTCCTTATACTATAGGGTATGTGTCCCTAGAGTATATGATGATTGTTTGGTAGGTACCTAGACCTTCGTATATTCGCCGCTGGTGGCACCTACCCCACGCACCCCTAAATGCGTATATCCAGTGAAATAGGTACGGCACTTCTGGCCAACTAGAGAAACCCCGGTCTTGAAATGCAAACAACAATTTCTTCCAAAAATTACTTCTCGGTCTTGAGATCTCGAGATTTTTCCTTTTGTTGTTTACTCTTCGGCTCTTCATTTGCGACTCTTCATTTGCGACTCTTCATTTGCGACTGACCTGATGCGACTGACTTGATGCGACTGTTCATTTGCGACTCTTCATTTTCGACTGACTTGATGCGACTGTTCATTTGCGACTCTTCATTTTCGACTGACTTGATGCGACTGTTCATTTGCGACTGTTCATTTGCGACTGACTCGTTCCGGCAATACGACCGCCTTTTATACCGGCCGTTGTTACCGAAAAGAATCCGCGCGAATGTTCTCGAAAATTCGAGATCATTCTTACTATCTCGAGACCCCTTTTCCTTGAATTTCTCTTTATTTATTTAAGAAAACTGTACATATTATACCTTATTCTACGCGTTTTTACAATCTCTATAATATTATAAAAAGCTTATAAATGTACATCATCACAATAAAAAAATTCTAGAACAAAAACATACAAAAATTCACATAAACAATATTGTTCATTCTAGAAAATCGTCCATAACTTCCTTACTTCTTATCGGATTTCCAAAATTCAAACTGTCCCATTCATTTTACATCCACGTCTTTAAAATTAAATCATTCTTATTAAAAAATCTCCATAAACAAAAAAGGTCATTTTCAAGTTACGTAATTTTAGTACTAAAATTTTACTTTGCAAGAAACTATCTTAAAAATCACTATAAAATGGAAATCCGATAACTTCAATCTAATTAGAATACAAATTCAATAATTCCAATAAGAATCTAATTAGAAATTTACAATTAACAACAATTAAATTAACTAAGTTAAACCTTACATTTTGCACGTAATTGCGGAGTCGCGATGCACAATATCTTTGTGCGGTCTAGTTATGACCTGGTCTCGTCGTCATCAATGTGTGTGAATACGGTAGTAACTGAGCAATCTGAGGACAAAAATTCCAATTTGATATCCGTAATTTCGTAAATTCCAACATCAATTAATAAGGCAACGAACTACATGTGTGCCCAAAATTTCAATTAGCCGCGTCCCTTACGCCTGGAACAAAGATATAGCGTCCCTAATGAATTTGTAATCTCCGTAATCTGTTCAATGAGAAATGGCATTTTCAAAATAGCGTCGCGCGGCAAGCAAATTAAACCTTTCCCAAAAATGAATTTATCACGATGGCCGACGGTCCGCTGCGACTAACTATCCAATTGTACCTCTTGTTTGCACAATGCGGACGGTGCCCGCTCCTGACGCCACTTTTATTGCGATCGTCTTTTATTTGAGCCGATAAATCATCAATTGTTTTTAGAGAAAATAATTGGAAATCCTTTTCTACAGAAGAATTAAGAAGATGAATAGTACCTACTATGGTTTTGAACTTTATGTACAGTGTATGCAAAACTGAAGACATGTTAAATAACTGAAGTAATGTTATAATGTAATTAATATATTAATAAACTGAATAAACAGTTTCAAACATCGAACTTATGAATCGGTGGTCCAAAGGTAAGCGTGTTCAATACCGATTCGAGAAAAAATACTTTTCTAATAAACTCAGAGAATCCTAATTGCAGCTCTAAGTTTAGAATTGTGGCCCGATGAATGGCAATAGGCTCGCCCCTAATTACTTAAGGGACCTAAAACATAGCCGGCAGTGGGTGATATTCAGGTATAATGATATGTCAATAGTTTTATTTCAATTTCATAATTCTTTTTCTTTTGTCGTTCCACTTTTGTCGGAGTGGTCGTGGTCACATTGAGTCATGCCCAATGTGACCATGTTGTCGGTTCTGCCTCTACAACCCACAACTGATGAGGATGACACAGCTATCCGCACGGTCTTCCGCCATCTGTGCCTTATGGTTGAATTTATAATTTCTAAGCAAATAAATCAACACCCAGGAAAATTATGCAAGCCCAAGAAATTGTCAGTGGTCAATTATAACCAAATGTGACGTGTTTGTCGGACCGGGATCGGGACATTTTAATTTTAGCTGAAGTCCAGTGGGTAGCCAGATGTCGCCATCCTGTGATTAATATTCAGAATGGACAGCGTCGCAGCAGCGGTACGGAAATTCTAACATTTTGATACAATTTATTTAGGCTCAAGTCTTTTGCCTTTAATCGAATTATTATTTTGCTGAACATGAATACATTTTCTTAAAAAATTACTTCGTTCTTTTTATGTTTTTATTTGTTATTTTAAGTAGTAACAACCCAGCCTAATGCGTGCGTCTTTAGTTGATAGTATTTATAATGCCCTAAAGAAATCTGAAATTTTTAATCACCACTTCTACTCCTTTAAGTGAAGATCGGCAGCGGCGTGCATTAAAACGTCTTGTAAATTTAAGGAAACTTTAGTATCGAAGTATCTAAACTCTATCGGTCTTATTCATAAAAAAATTAAATTAACTTACTAATATAAATCTCAAGATGTTAGACAAAGACCGATGTATTAAAAACTAGACTCTTATTATATGTATTAGCTATTATAAGCCTAAAAGACGTTTATAATATATATGGCGTAGTAGAGCGAAAAAAATGGATGACCTCGGTAGTCGAGCGGTGTAAGCCGTCCGATTGGGATATACTGTGCCCGGGAGGTCGCGGGTTCGATTCCCGCCCCGGACAATATTTGTGTTACAGCAAAAATTTGTTTCAGTGTCTGGTTGGTTGAGGGACTACCCTCCGTGCCTCGGAGAGCACGTTAAGCCGTTGGTCCCGGTTGTCATTTAACACATCTATGACAATCGTTACTTGTAGTCAGAAGCCAATATAATCTGACACCTGGTCTAACTATCTCGGCTACTGGTTCCCTGTGGGTTTCGAAGTCTGATGGCAGTCGCTCGTATAATTCTGGTAGCTAGCCGCATCAGGTTCGACTGGGAACCGACTCCAATAAAAATGGGAAAAGGGCAAGGCGAATGAATGAATGAATAGAGCGAAATAAATTATTCAGCTATTCATTTTTAACAGGTTTAAGAATTTCATTTATTTTAAAATAAGATATTTCCCAATAATTTTGTCAAAACAAACAAGCGCAAAATTACTACAATTAGTTGAAACGTAACAAATGATAGCTGTTTTAGCTCATAACGGTACAATTTCGTCCACCCGGTTATCTGAAGATGCATTATGGAATAAAATGTGACTTAAGATCCAAGTTTGCACAATAAATAATTGTTTCCACAGACGTAATTGCCGTAATTTCATGAATAATTACCGCCACAGAGCAATTAAATAAATTACTGAAGGAATAACGGCCTCCTTCGGGCGCTAGTTTGAGTAGGGAGCGGGTGGTGCACTAAGACTTTTGTAAACACTTAATTTACCCCTTAATACATAATGTAATAGCATTTTGTACGTATGTGTTTAACAAAATATTATTAAGGGGCCTATATTATTAACCTAGAAAGAATCTTGTTCGAATAAAAATAAATTATTTTAAACCTATACACAATCTGATTTGATACTAAATCAAGTAGCCGATCTCTTTGATCGAGTATCCACAAAATAAATCCTATTTATCAGCGGGAAAATATTTGGCGTCGCGTCTAAACACGTAGACCGCAAATTGTAGCGCCAAACGCAGCTGGCCTGAAAATTTTAAAAAGAGAATGGAGGCTGTCATACGCGATATGGCTCGCTTCCAACACGGGAGCAGCGGGGTGAGGTGTGGGGGGAGACGTCCCCACATGGCCAGTTAGTTACGCCGCGAATTATAGGGGCCATTACGATTCATTAAGGCCAGTTAGGCTTAAACCGGTGTTTACCCACCCACACATGCATACTCACACAGACATTCGCAACAGTTGGTATTGTTTTAAGCGGGATAGGGACAGCACGAGAGGGTTGTTATTTAGAATTTTAAGCTACAGAATTTTGGGTGTAATTAGTGGCGGGTGTAACGTGTTTAGGATTTTGGGCACTGAAGTGTAATTTTTTTGATTTTGAACAGCCTAATATAGCGATATAGGTAAACGTTACCGAAAATTGTTAATAAATACAACATTGAAATTTGTTAATTAGTAAAAAGACAAAAAAATATAACTATGGCAATCTTAGATGAAGAATTTATTAAGATTAGTTCATCAAAAAAAATATATTTTACAGGAAAATGCAACCATAAACTTTCGGAGTAGGTATAATCGTTTATATTATGTAAATATTGGCCGTGACCGCTGGAGTGCTGCCAATAGTGACAATATCGATATTGGGCGGGCTTGGTGGCGCCTTGTCTCTTGCCTTGCCACCTTTTTATTATAGGTATACTATATACTATAAACAGTTTTAAATAAAGTTACTTACACAAATGTGTCGTTAATTTTATACTTGGTTTAAAAGTGAAATTTTTATTACATCGTCTCAAACTTTTTCGTCTGTGTGTTGAATGTCGCGTGACGGTCGGCCGCGGAGTAGGGATAAAGTGAAAGGCGCTCGTCATAGCAATCAAGGCCAATATGGCGGCGCCTATAGTTCACAGCAGCTGATGATAAAGCGATTGTTATACCCTTATTGGAATATTATTCCTAAAATTTTTAGTTAAATGTGAACCACGGTAGAAGTGTTTTTTTTTACATTATATACGTGAAAAAGAGTTTCACTTTTAACGTGGTTTCATTAAACCACACAATCCTTTTTTTCTACTAATCGGTCTGTTAGTTGACTTTTCACATTTGAACCCATGAATCGATTTAGACAAATTCGGTATGGCGATAGTCTGAGACCTGAGTTAAGGCTTAGACTTTTTCATTTTACTGGGTATAGAATACCCAACATACCTACCCGACAGAAGTCGTAGACAGAAAACTAGTCATGATTATTTACTTATTTAATAAGTAGGAAAACCTTTAAAATTCCAGTTAACAATTACTTTGAAATAGATTTAAACCTACTCTTTGTAATTTAATTAACTACTCTATTATTTTATATTGATCCTTTGTCTAAGATTAAGGCCAGCCTTCATCTTAGACAAGGGTGGTCAAGGGTGGTGGTGTTACACCACCCAGAAGATAGCGATGCGGAGTTCTTTGACACTTAGCTTTTAGATATAGTTTTTAGTTTTAGATACTTAAGTAGTTATTTAGTAAGATTTTTAAATTAATTTAGATATAGTTAGATTTATACAATTCTTTTTATACATGAGCTATATTTAAATTATTAACCTAAATAATAATAAATCTCATATATTCAGAGTTTTTTTCTATTAAATAAATTCTGTTGCTAAACTAATCGGTTTATACCAGTAGCATCTGTATATTGGTAGCACGCTGTATAAGGTAAACACAGCTCGCAGTTTACCGACGCTTTTGATAGTTCGAAGTATCGTGCAAATATGCGCTATTCTTTTGAACAATGTTTCGCACTGGTTTTTATTTACGCTAGTCGTTTTATTGCGATACTATGGACATAATATTCAATTGTAATATGCATAGAAAATGTATATTTTACATATATATTTTATTAAAATATTTTTAGTCTACCTCAGTGGACCAGTGGTAAGCGTCATCGCTTAATAATCTATTTTAAATTTATAGGTGCATAAAAACTAATTTTAGATTTGTAGCCGTTGAATGGCAATAAGCTTGCCCCTTATTACGTACGGGACCTAAACATAGCCAGCGAAAAGTGGGTGTTATTCACCTCTGCCAACATTTTCGGGTAATATTGGCGTGAGCGCTATGTATTTTATAGACCGCTTTGTTGGAGTAGTCGCGGGTTCAACCCTCGCGCCTAAATAAAAACAACGTTGAGCCTTTTTTAATTTCTATACACTATTCCCTGATTAGGAATTTGATGTGACACCCCTATGCCTCGGAGTGGTGCGTCTGTACTCTCACCGGCCGGCCGTGTTAGTCACCCCTACCCATCGGACTCAGAGTGTGAAGGATTAGAGAGTAGAGAGTGTTCACACTTATGCCCTAGATATACTACTTCTTATTTACTTGGCTAGTCAGTCTAGACTGGCTAACTTAACAGGTATAAGAGATATAATATAGGTATAGAGAGAATAATACGAGTATATATACTGTGATTACCTGTCATTTAAAAATTGGTTACGTTGGTATGAATTACTGTCTTTTCTGTTTTATTGACTTACCACTTAAGAAGTTTATCTCATTCGTACGCTTCGGTAGCCTTTCCGGAAAGGTACTAAGTTTGTTTATTTAATTAATATTGTAAACCTGTAGTTTAATGTGAGTTCAGATTATGTTGTATTGTCTACAAGAATTTACCTCATTTGGCTAAAAAATAAACAGCGACTAGAACACAGCCAACTTACCCGACAGTAAAAAGCAATTTATTTTAAAGCCCAGACGCATTAACAAAACCGGTGGTGCGGCTGAAGTACGAAAAAATCGACCATAATCCGAGCTCAACTAAACCCAGGGGCTATCTAATAACATTTATTACTCGGCTTCCGGTCCCCAGCGTCCACTTCCGGTGGCTGATAAACTGGCGCCATTTTTGCAGCCATATTTATTTATAGGTGTTCGTTGGGTGATAATGCAAGGCCTATATGTGGTGTGAAGCGTCCGGAACGCCACGGACCATTTGTTGGTAGTGGAACCTTCATTATATTGACTGTAGGTACACCGATTTAAATGAAGCTGAAATGAACGCCATGCCTTTGTATCTAAATTTTTTATATGTTCCTTGGCCCATTTCTCTATAATAGACTAAATGCAATAACTTATATTTATCCGCACCGATACATCGAATGCAAAAAATGGTTTGTGAAGCTCTTCAGTACATGTCCTATGAAGATACAGAGAACTTGTTAGTTGTAATGCAGTAAACTGTTATTTGTGCTATACTATATACTATAATATATAAATAGCTTTATGTAGTTACAAACAAACATTATCTTAGTTAGCATTAATTATAAGCATGTTTTGTAGGTTTATAAAATATTTATTAACATTAACTACATAAGCAGTCGTTATAACTAATTATAGTAAACAATTTTTATTTCTATTTTGTAAGTCGTTTCAGTAGTCATGTCATGTCAGTAGTTTATTTTGCCTGAAACACAGGATTACCTAGTTTAGACACATATTTTGTTCAGAGGGTATTTTTGCATAAAATTGTCCCATGTTTACCTATATGTTTTATAAGATTTGAATAAATTATTATTATTATTATTTAATTCAAGCCTTGTTAGTGTCCTACTGATGGTCACGTGTCTTCTTTCAAATATCTAACGAGTTGATAGAGTTAAGGTCTTAATCCACACACGCTGGCTAAGTGCGGATTTGTGGATGTCACATGTCCTCGAATGATTAGTTCCTAGACATGTTGGTTTAATTGCGATCTTCACGGTGTTCATGGTTTAGACGCATAAGTATACGTATTTAGTAACGTAATTATCTAACCCAGAATTATACGGTTTATGTATAAAAAACTGTTTGACCTAAAAGGCTGTCCTCAGTCTGTTAGTTCAAACAGTTTTTTTATACATAAACCGTAATAAGAATGGTCAAATCAAATAAGCGTAAATAATTTACTCATGATTGCGTATAACAGAGGAGCTCCAATATCTTAATCATAAGAGGGTCGGCTATAATATTAATCAAATCGATGGGAAACGGCAAGTGTTAGCACAATTAATGCCATTGCAACTTTTATGCTTGCCAAGCTGCCCAAGTGCCCATCTCTAATGACTCAGATCACGGATGAAATACTGCTTATTTACTCTTACTCGTGAGTAATTTTAGTAGTTTTCACATTTCTTAAGAATTTGATTTGCCAACGATGATTTAAACAATAGTTACACTGTAATAAATAGCGGCTGCCGCTCAATTTAGTACGGTATAAAAATATAAAAATAAGATGAAAAAAAAATTAAAAGCAATATTTATGTTATTTATTTATTTATATTTTTTTATTGATAAAAATTATAAGAATTTTAAGACTTGGAAAGCAGAAATCAAGGTAGAAAACCAATAAAAAGTAAAAGAGTTAGCTAGATAAAGAGACTCATGAAGATCGCTTGACGGGCAAGGGTGAAGCACTTTAAAAAATAAGAAAACATATTATTAAAAGCAACAGTGTAGTGGAAACTACAGTCTTTTATTTTATATAGTCCCTTTAAAAAATTTTGCATCACATAACTGAAAATAAAATTAAACCATTATATAAACATATTGTAAGAGCTGTTACCCTTACAATAATGTTAATGTTCAAAATTAAAAAATGTTAAATTTATAAAAATGTTTATTGTTCACCGTAACTGTTAGACTAAAGAATGTTAAAACGTTGACCGAGTTCAATGTTAGCTTATAACGAGCTGACGTATTAGGTACGTGATGTATTAAGATTATAACAAATTACCAAATTAGCAACAAAATAACTAAGCCAAAGTACAATGTGCGGTTGCTAACCGTACACATACAGAATATAACTAAACACAATTTCCTATTTTCTTTGACAGCCCTAATACAACAATTTAATACCATGTTTGTTTGAAGTGGACAGTGAAATCCTGAACATAAATCGCGAAGATCCTGGGTGGGTAGCGCGAGTGCCCGGGGGACATACCTCGCATACGTCATGTTGTTACTAACTGACAGTTTCAAACGAAAATGTTAAGTAATGGGTTCCGTAAACGAGAGCCATCATAGGTACTTTGTATCTACCAATGTTAGGTAAATTGGTGATTCCATTACATTGTTTTTAAGAATTGACTGAGTTAACGACAATACAGATAAATAGGGGGGAGATAATATTAGATAGGCTGATGTAATGACATCAGCCTATCTAATATTGATAGACAATGACGAAATCAAGTCTTCGATGTTCTTGTATGCAAGTTCACCGAAGACATAGTACATTTTGTTTTCACTTACAATAACTTTAATTAAACATTTAGCAACACATCTGATGCCTAATTATCTTAAAACCTACTTGACAACCATCTAGATTATTTTATCTTTAACACCTCTTTTTCAACATAAAAAAATATTATCTATAAAGTATTATTAGGTAAGTACATACTTATCTAAAATAACGTAACATTCATGTCATTAATTAAAGCAGGTTGGTTAAAGATTTACTGTGCGCAGCCAGGTGTGCTCTCCCGAGGATAGTCCCATCCATCGCGCGGCCACGACGCACTGAACAATCCATCGTCCGCCCACAACTGGCCCTTGGCGAACATTAGCCGTCCCTTGTCTTTGCCGTTTTGATTTACGTGCAAGAATCGCCTTAGGGAATTTACAGCTTGAAAATGTTGATTTGTAACTAAGCAAGTACGATTTTGCAAAATAAAGAAAACGCGGTTACTAATTCTTTTGTTTTATTTATTTGCTCAAAATCCGCATTAATATTTCACTTCAACCCTTTTTTAGAGTCCCACTGCTAGGTACGGGTCTTCTTTAAACTTTAATCTACACACGCTGGCCAAGTGCGGGTTGGTGGATGTCACATGTCCTCGAATGATTAGTTCTTAGACATGCTGGTTTCCTCACGATGTTTTCCTTCGCCGATATTGAGCAGCGGAAATGAAACTGTTCACACAAAGATGTGTGGCACGACCAGGATTCAAACCCGCGACCTTATTTTTTAAGGTGGGTCCGTATCGCTGCGCCACCGCTGTAGCTAATGTTTACATAAGTTGCATTAATGTTTACTTACCTGAAAATCTGTCAAACTGCGAAACAGTTTGTTAGCAGTGGTTCTTAAATAGTTAAATATTAATTTATTAGCTACTTATTCTAATGTTATGTAATTTAGATTAGGTATACCCCTAAAATATGTCTTCACTATGAAATTAAACCAAAGCCCTACCAACCTACATCAGTGTAACGCTTGAAATAAAAAGAAAATCAATGACATCATAATAAATATTCATACATTTTTCATTAATTACTTTTTATTTCTTATAAATAACAAAGAACCAGCAACACAGCAGAATTCGGTCTATTCATAAATAAAAAATGATTTCACGATAAGCTTCAAATTGTCTCCAGCCATTTATAAACGTCAAAACGTTGGCTGCTGTGAAACCTTCTGATTCATAATTAATGGTAATATCCGGCGGTTGCGGATTTTTTATCCAATGAGAAAATTATGGTTGAGGAAAAATTCAGTATGAAATCCTTTGTGAAATTGCTTGTTGGTAGTTGTGAGAAATTAACAAAATAATATTTAACCATTTTTATAATAACAGCAACTCTCCACGTTTCAGCTACAGTGTGGTGTTATTAATTAGTCATTAAATGACGTATGTACACGTATGTATTTACAGTATAAGCTGACCTCTCGTTGTATGGAAATCCTATATAATGTGAGATCAGTTTATACTGGAAATGTATAGTTTGATATGTAGCCGCGTGTAAATTTCAAAGAAATTTTAGTATCTAAAAATAATTAATATTTAGATAGACCTATAACTTACATTAATATTAATACTTATATTAATATTATTATTTTTTATAGAGAAAATAATAAAATTGTGACATCGAATTGGTTAGCTGTAAGGATGTTATAATACTGGAATAATAAATAAATAAATGTTATAGAACACAAGAACACAAACACAGGTACGCCTCTATATTTTTTATTCTCAGAGCTCGTTGGGGCTAGTAAATCTGTCGGTTTTACTGTGCACTGTTTAGTGTGTTGGACCTATAGATAGAGCGTTTAACTCGCGTATCGCCTATCGCCAAGATTCTGACTCCTCAAGCTGCACAAACAGTGGATGATGATTCAAGCGATATGGATATTAGTGACTAATAGTCTTACATTACTTTTATCTGTGGTTAAATAGTTCCTAAGAGATTTAATTAATGTTTTATGACTTTGTACCTTTAGATGGCGATACGCGAGTTAAACGGTCGGCCTGTAACTGAATAACAATCACCCGATGAGAGATGGACCTCTATAATAATAATTACCCGAAGAGAGATTGAAAGCAGGACCATCAACTAATCTGCTCTTCGAGGCACGGAGGTAACTTCAACTATTGGCTTCTAATGACCCGCTGCTGGGTACGAATGTCTAAACTATCTTACGAGTTGAAGTTTAGGCTTTAATCCACATACACTGTCAAAGTGCGGGTTGGTGGATGTCACATGTGCTCGAATGTTTACTCACTAGGTTTTCCAGGAGGATATTGAGCAGTGGCGATGAAACTATTCACACAAACATGCGCAGGACCGGGGATTGACCGCGACCTTATATGTATGTATATTTCAAAGGTGAGGCTGATACACCTGATCCACCGCTCAACCGACCCAATATGATAGTAATTTTGTAAAACACTTCAACTCTTTTTAGTGTCTCACTGCTGGGCACGGGTCTTCTCTCAACTATCTTATGAGTTGAGAGAGTTTAGACCTTAATCCACACACGCTGGCCAAGTTGGTGTATGTCACATGTCCTCGAATAGGTAATTAGTTCTTAGACATGCCGGATTCCTCACGATGTTTTCCTTTACCGATATTGAGCAGCGGAGAGAAAAAAATGCACACAAAGATGTGTGGGCACGACCAGGATTAGAACCCGCGACCTTATTTTTCTAAGGCGAGGCCCGTACCGCTGCGCCACCACTGCTTTTTTTGTAAATACTAAGTATTTATTCCTGTAAACTTATAGTTACGTCGGTTTTCCTTATTTTATGAACTGATTTATATTTGTGTTCGTATCCGTCTCATCGTAGCTTACTGTGCTATAACGGAAATACAACTTAAAAAAAAGAAGCTCTCGCCACCGGAAGTGACGGGCAGGAAGACGCCGACGACAGCGCCGCGTCGCTCGCCAACCAAATTAAAAATTAAACGGGGATCCGTTTCCGGATACTGAAATGTTCTGTTTATTTTTTAGGGTTATGATGGACCCGAGTTTTTTTTAGAGATTAGCGAATGTTTGATTCTACATCGTTTTTGTTGTTTATCAGTTGTTTTAATCGTTAGCTTATGTGTTTAAATAAATTTTTGGATTAATTCTCATGGTTCAAATAGTTTTGAACCATAATCAGTGAACCCGATTTGTCGGAAGCTTACCTTGCGATTGTGAATTAAGTATTTTAAAGAATAAATTTTACATACGAAGTTTCTTATTAGAAACTGGCAGTTCTTTATGAATAATGTAACATTAAATAGTTAACGAAAGTACTAGATAGGGATATAGTGAAGCTTATTTATCTATACTAATATATAAAGCTGAATAGTTGGTTTGGTTGAACGTGCTAATCTCAGGGACTGAAATTTTGCACTTTTAAATTATTATTCCCATTCATTGAGGAAGGTTACTTTTTATCCCACAGCTGGGCATGATATTAATTGCGCGGTCACGCGGAAAGCTTAAATTCCGTAAACTATGTAATTTCTTTTGTATATATTGTAACAAACTTAAATAATGTACATTTTAGTACAAAGGCCATTTACGAGTATCTATTCATCAAAATATTTCAGAACGATTCTTAAAATACTTTCAGTTACTTAACGACAAACTTCTCAGTTAATGTTGTTAACTATTGCAACTTGCTAAATAAAGGGAGTTGGCAAATTACGATATCATAAGAAGGCCTTTTTAAACTTCCAAAAAAAGGAGAAGGTTTCTCAATTCGACTCCAATTATATGCTTTTTTTTATGTTTGTTCGCGGATACCTTCGTCGTTTATACTTCAACTTCGTTATTCGTTTATTTCTTACTTGAAGTCGGTGCCAGGTAAATACTACAACATCCATAAGTACTTTGTTGGGCACCGACTTCAAATTATATCTAATACATAAATATTTCTGATTTAATTTTTAGGTTTGAATTTTATTTTTTTACTGTGATGATTTCATTTTAAGGTTTTAATTTATGAATGCTAATTTTTAATTTGCTGTGTTAAACGGGGTACATAATGATCTCAGTTTTTATTTTTACCATCTATGTAATAAATACGTTGTGGAACGCAATAAATGATTAATTTGATGTAATTATCTAAATCACCGAATTATACGAATTACTTTATGTTAAGTAAATTTAATTTTTACTTTTTTAGTTAACTTTTTAAAGTTGGTTTTTTTATTAAAATACATTATTTGGTATCGTAATTTGCCACCTTCCACTCGTAGTTACTTATACGTCATTCCTAAATGAGGTCGTTTAGGAATGAAGTATAAGTACGAGTGACAAGAACCCTTTAATTTTGTTGCTGTCGCTTCTAGACGTCTTAAACGCAGGATGATCCATTATTTTTATGATACATTTCTTTTTAACTTCGCGTTTTTTTTCATAATTTATCAACTTAAATACATGTACGAAAATGGTTGCTACTTGCTAGTATAGTTATCTCAAGAGATTAAAACTTCTGTTAGCGAGGCAGCCCGCTTTGCCCCATTAATGTTCCACTAAGCTTGAAGAAACATCTCACTCGGGTCCTTTCAGTAAAGGATCTTTGTGGGCGTGCCGTTAGGTGGGCGGGGCTTAAGAAGGACACTCCTTGAAGTCCTCTTTTTTGCCAAGCACGTTTAGTATCTAGGCAGACGAACCGACCAGCTTGAGAAGATCTTTGCCACTTCATCTGATTTCAGCTTTTCTTATACCTAGCGCTCACATTGTACGGGTTCCCAGAGACCAAGTTAAGTTGGTTGTGTTTATGTAAGCTGAGTAACAAAGCTTGGAACAACTTTAGTCGTTATCGCGTTTATAAAGTTCTGAGACAGTTCAGTTTTATGGGGTGTTTTGCTCGAGATAAAATTTTATTTCTTGTGTTTTACTTATTTTTTTTAGTAGATTGAGAGACTTGAAGTATTTCTTAATACAGAAAGAATGCTTAAATATTACCTGTAGTCTATAATCTAGATAAATATCAACGATCATAAAAATATTGATAAGTTTTTAATCTACTCTGAGTTTTGCTACGACGACGATGTAGAAATTATTTCGTAGCAAATAATAGTGCTACGGTCTACGCGTCATGCTACGAGACACTACGAAAAATCTACGACGTAGCAGGCTAACGGGATTTGATTTTTAGCGTTTTTATCATACACACATTTAGATGATTACAAAAGTACCTATTGCTAACACGAAGAATTAGTCTGTTGAAATTATTATACAAAATTGATTGATGACACATCTACCAAGTTGTATGTCACTATGATTACTATTTCATTAGCTAAGACGTTCAGACATATCTTTTATTTAAGCGTTTTCTTTTCAAAATCGTACAAGCGTAATGATCGATATGATAGTAGGAGATCATAAGCACGTTACAAATATTACCTATTTAGAGATGAGGAGTGATGACCCTATTTGCTGAAGTAGAAAACCGTTCGATTTTTCGCTGACAAAAATCATTTTACAGCCAATTTATGGTAAAAAATTAACCCGTCTAAATCGGTATTTAATATGCATTCTATATGATTACTTACTTGAAACTGGAACTATTTGACTGAATGAATGATATTAACTTATTGTGATTAGTGGTTTGATAAATACAAGCACGACCTACTAGCAACTCATTTTGAACCACCACATCAAATCATCTTTAACTTGTATGAGCATTCAATTAGACACATCCATTACAACAAATTATCGATGTAACATTACATTGTGTGAACTCAACCCTACAAGAGCTATTTAACACTACGTTTGTGTGCGTGTCTGTGTGAACACTACATGTGTGTGTTATCTGAAAGATTCCACTTCATTTCCCGCGACCCGCAATGTCACATGTTATTTAGTCTACATTATGCGGTGTTCTATTCAATAAATGGTGTCACGTTAGCTAAATTTTGACAGAGTTGACACACTACGCCTACATTAATAACAAGCACTTGGTCTATTTGTATTTAATTAATAACTTGACGGGCCGGTGGCGTAGTCGGTTAGATACTTGCTTTTCACGCCGCAGGTCGTGGGTTCGATTCCCACCCAAGTCAAATATTTGTGTGATGAATTAAGTAATTATCTATATTTAAGTATGTATTTACAGAAGAAAAGTATTATGTGTAGTATATTACCAGTTATCTGGTTTCCATACTACAAGCTCTGCTTAGTTTGGGATCAGATAACCGTGTGTTAATGTCCAACTATATTATTATTATAATTTTGCTTATACATCTATTATTTGAACCCAGCAGACTTACGTATATTGAGGATCCGATCGCTTAGATCATAATCTTTTAAAAGATTCTGTTCAACATCAAATTACAAATAGCCAAAATCCAGCAGTTTTGATGTTTAAATTAAAACATTTTAAAAGTGAATGCTCATATATCGCATTAATTTTCATGTTAAAAATAAAGTTTAAAAGTACGACATTTGCATTTCAGCGTTTTGGCCGTCGTTAAGGAAATGAGAGTCAGCTCTTTTATCTAAATGGCAGTATGGGGACGTAAAAATGACGTAAAACTCCCGTTTAATAATAAATAATGAAATAAAACGTTATGTTCAATGTTTTAGATCTTATACGGTCTTAAAAAGTATTATAAAGGTGAATGGTTTACGTGTGCCCGCGCGTATGTCGGATATCACGCTAAACCTCTTATTTCGCAGTCGGATAAAACTATCCTTTCCCGGATCTAGAGGTAGTTTACCTCAATAAAAAAATTGTTCAGTAGTGTTAGCAACAATTTGAAAGCCCCCATAGGCCATAGGCATGTCCAGAAATCTAAAGGAGTTTCACAAAAAATAAGTCTAACTAAACTGTCACACCGGTTAAGTTGGTTTTTTAGACTGTAATGTAAGTTTTTCATTCAACTAACCAAGAACAAATAAAATTGAAATTTCGAATTCTATTCATATCGCATTGAGTAATCAAACGTGTCATTGTGTCAAAATAAAAAGTGATTTCGAAAATAAGCATGAAAAAGTATTGATATCAACTTCGAAGGAATTCAGCCTCAGAATAATTTCGACCGCGAAGTATTAGGATAAAAAAATGGAATAATAAAAAACACGTGTTTCATTATTTGTTTTAAGCTATATATATATATACACCGAATTTGAAGTGAATCGGGCCAAGGACTAAACAGTTATGGCATATGTAATTTTTCCAAAAAAAAACTCATTTCCCACACCCTTTGAGGGTAATTAAAAAAAAATAAAAAACACATATCTCATTATTGTTCATAAGGTTTGTGTGTACAGAATTTTAAGTGAATAGAAGCAAGGAATAAAAAATTGCATACAAACTTCATCTCTCTATTTAACCCTCTTACCACTTCAACCCTTTTTACCGTCCCAATACTGGGCACGGGTCTTCTCTCTACTATCTTATGAGTTGATAAAGTTTAGGCCGTAATCCATACACGCTGACCAAGTGCGGGTTGGTAGATGTCTCCTGAAATTATTAGTTCTTAGACATGCCAGTTTCCTCACCACGTTTTCCTTCACCGATATTGAGCAGCAGCGATAAAAAAATTCAAACAAACACATTTTCGAATCGAAATCGAACCCGCAACCTTATTTTTGCTAAGGTGAAGCCTATACCGCTGCGCCACCGCTGCTCCACTTTAGCGTTTACTATGGAAAAAAAAATACCTTTGAAGTAAAGAGTTATAAAGTACTAGCTGCCCCAGCGAACTTCGTACCGCGCAAAATTGTGAATCTAAACCATTCCCAGATCCCCTTGAACACACACAAAAAATTTCATCAAAATCGGTCCAATCGTTTAGGAGGAGTTCAGTCACATACACACGCACACAAGAAATATATATATTAAGATTGATATTCCGTAGGTATTATATCATTTCATTGCGTATTCGATCCTTCAGAGAGACTCCGAGCATAGCTCTTTCTATAGCTCTCTGAGTGACTTTGAATTTATGAGTTAGTCTTGCCGTGAGTGTCCACGTTTCGGCTCCGTATATCATAACAGGTAGGACCCAGTAGATACGGAACCTAAAATCAAACAATAATTATAATAGGTACAAAATAATTACGGCAAGAACACAAAAAATGTCAACACCAACATAATAAACTAACAAAAACAAGGAAAATCTTGAAAAGGAAAAACAGCGTCGACACAATGAGCTGAACCTCAAGTAATGAAGCCGTATCTTTAATAGCCGCGATAAGGGCGCTAAATGTTTGCGCACACGCCAAATAATAACCGGCTCGATCATTTGCGAGGGGAATGACGGGGAAAAGAATCGTCTGACGCCGCCCTTATCGATATACGAGACGGGTGTGGGAATTGAATAAGGACGCTTGTGTTGCGGTTTCGCTACTTAAGATACATCATCTGAGTATATTAAGGCCGTCTTTATAAACTACGGACTGCCCGGTAAAACAGTGCCATCTACCGGGTTCGAAAAAAGATTACGACGACACTCAGATTTAAAGAACATAGTTATAAGAATTCATAAAAATCTTTCAAGCCTTTTCATAGGAGTTTTTTTTAATTTTCTCTGCGTAAGAACCATCCTCGCACTTCAAGGAATATTCCTAAAAAATAATTAGAGAAATCGGTTCGAGTTATGCGCTAACCAACACATTTTGCGATTCATTTTTATACTATAGATAACGCTTCACCTCAACCACGTCAACCCTTCTTGTGTCCCACTGTACTGCACGGGTCTCCTCTTAACTATCTTACGTTTTGAGACAGTTTAGGCTTTAATCCACACACGCTGGCCAAGTGCAGGTTGCTGGATGTCACATGTATTCGAAGGCCTTAAGAGATTGAAACAGAATTGAAGAAAACTGGAACAGATAGATATAATTTGGAGATACAGTGGTAGGTACAGCGGTATCGGTCTTGCTTTAAAATAAAAGGTAGTGAGTTTAATCCCCGGTCGTGCAACGTATTTGTGTCAATTTGTTGAAACCGGCATGTTTAAGAACTAATTATTCGAGGAAATATGACATCCAACAACCTGCACTTGGCCAGCGTGTGTGAATTAAGGCCTAAACTATCATAACTCGTAATATAGTTGAGAAAAAACCCGTGCCCAACATTGGGTCACTAAATATGTTGAAGTGAGGTAGCTATATTTTACAAATGGTAAAAATTAAGTGTAGTTTGAACTATTAATAATCAGAGAGGCTAATCCGTAGCTGTGGACTACTAAAGGCCAGTGATGAATACTGTCAGTGTTAGATTCTTTAAGTGTTTAAATTGATTTAACTGAACTACCTAATACTAATTAGTTTAAAATTAAGTACTAAGGACAGAGAGTTCTGGTTAATACTGTTTCACTTATAACAGAAATTGGATAGTGGTTATTCGCCAATTTTTTAGCATAAAGCACCCAACGCCAGTACAAACAAAACCTTGACAAACTGACAGCTTTACAATCATAATAGCCGTACCAATTACGATGGGTATATACATATATTGGTCGCTTCGCGTCGCCCAATTTTTGGCAGCACCCGCAGGCAAAACCGCCAAAATGTCAGCTCCCCTGTTAGATAAAGGCAGATGGGCACATGAATTCGATAGATATCGACAAACTTCGCTCTTTACGGTTATTTCCCTATAAAGGCAACTCTAAGTAAAAACAAGTTTACAACCATCCTTTATGCGACGTTTTATGTGGGCGGTTATTTTTACTGCTATTACTGATCATCATAAGTACGATAATTGTTTTATCTTATATCCTAACTTATTATTAAAGAAATTCACAATTTTGTAAGACTATTTTTGTCCACCCGTGACTATGAAGTTTGAAAACTTTGCAACGTCAGGATTTAAAATCTAAAATAAACCGCGATAAAATCCGTTGTAAAATAGTTTTATTTTATTGACTATTCAAATCTCGGTTTATCGGTATAAGTACCTACAGTACTTATAAAATATTGATATCGTTAAATAAAAATAGAACTCCTAAATGTATGTAAGGCTACGACTTCAGATAAAGTACTCCAAAAGCGCTTATTACTTTTAGTTGTGTTTGATAAGGCCAAGACGAGTCTTTACGACCGGTGTGAAGCTGGGATACGCAGCAAATTTTTTATATTCCTGAAGTTTGCTTCACATTCACAACTGCACCACGTGTCTGAGTTCTCTATTTGTAAATACTCTGTACATGACTCATAATAACTAATTTAAATACTAGAACTACTGAGAATTATGCTGAAATTTGTAATGAATGTAACGTAACTAATTTTGAATTGTTGCCAATTTTGGTTCAACACCCTCCACTTATACCTATTATCGTCACTCGTGGGTGTCATCAAAACTAAATTTCGGCAGTCGCAATCCCACTTCAAATAACGGATGGAATGACGAACAGAACAAACTTCACCAAACTCTACAACGCTACACATTTGATCTACCTTCAGGCAACATGTTTCGATACACCATCATGTTCTGTGAAGAATGCGATATTGAAAAAACATTTAATAACGATACATTGCACATAGCAAGTAATGTTGTTTAATTCTAACATTTAAAAAACTAACTATTCTATTTGTAAGATAAAAAAAAAACGATTACGAAACCTGGTTGTGATCTAGTAAAAAAAAATTTTAGGTGAGTCAATATAGAGACCTGAGTAGTGAGAGTGAGATATAGTGAGAGTACCTGTACGAATTGCACTACCAAGACTTTAAATACACAAACTAGTAAATCTAAATATTACTTACTTACTCGTTCTTCATAGAGTATAATTTTTTTTTAATTATTCGTTTTATGCACAAAACTTACCGTGTGTGACAAAAGTAAATCGCCAGATGAATATTGTTTCAAACGGAATTAAGCACGCGCCGGAGGGACCGGGATCACTTATAATTGTTATTTTATTCATAGAAACAACAGTCCTTCGGGATAGGTGAACAAATATTTTAGCTTGTCGAGTACCTTTTAGTGAGAGATGTACTCAAAGTCTTTATGATAACCGACTCCAAATTAGGTTGGTTCCTTTTGATTACATCTCTAGTTCAAAAGGGAGTGAATTTTAGTTAAGCATTATATTCTTGCCCGCAACTAAACTAGTACTAGATCAATACCTTAATGTAATATTTAACCTATTACTAATTAACTTAGTATTTTCTTAGACTTACACGAATATCACAAATTGAAATTAAACTACTTTAGAACGGACTTTATCACGATATATTTTCGATTTTTTTAAAGAATTTGAAACTTCAGGATCTAAAATCTAAAATATACCGCGATAAAATCCATTATAAAGTAGTTTTATTTCACTAATTAACTTGTTACAATATTTTGTCATGAGACAACGATATCAAAACTATTGTTACCTATATTGTTTTTTATTGTACGGTTTTTGTATGTTTAGTGTAGTTTGGTTAACCAAAAAAGAAGATTTAGATTTTACTGCCTTAAACTAAAACATAATTTAAGTTAAATCTGGGTACCTGTCATAATTCATTTTTAAAAAGCACTGGTCTACTAAAAATTCCAGATTACGCTCAAATCTTGTGTTTGATAAGCGTCCTGTTATCGGCGACTGGTTAATGAAGGTGAGTGAAAAACAAAAAACTTACTCAAACTAAAATAAGATAAAAAAGTCATAAAATTTAAACGGGACCTCTAGGAAAGTGATAGGTTAGATGCTTGCTTTTCATGCCACAGGTCGTGGGTTTGATTCCCACCCAAGTCAAACATTTGTGTGATGACCACGTCTGTTTGCCTTGAGTCTTGGTGTAATTATCTATATTTATGTATATTTTTGCAAAAGAAAAGTATTCTAATAAACTATATTACTAGTTATCTGGTTTCCATAGTACAATCTCTGCTTAATTTGGGATCAGATGACCGTGTGTGTTAACGTCCCACTAAATTAATATATTATTATTATCAATGCTGTAATTAGCGGAATTATTGCGTAACATACCTACATACAAAAAACATACAGTCGAATTGAGAACCTCCTTCTATTTGAAGTTGGTAGAAAACTTAGTATAGAGATCCCGCATACTAGGCAATCATCCCACAAATCCCTTATCATTAAGTATCGCTAAGAAAGCGATTCGCGAACCATTACCATGTTAATAACATAGGGGAGGAAGTGATTAATCAACTTGACGTTTAGTTTGATCCCAACTGAACTAACCTCAGTGGTACGCGCAATTTATGCATTGGTTTGCAGGAGGCCCCAGGAACCCTATCTTATTTAACTGTGTAAAATCTCTATTCTCTAATCTCTAACCTACCTTCAGATTTAAAAGAATATTCCCAATTTTGTTAGTATATATAAATAAATAATATTAAATTGATACATTCCTATACAGGTCTTCCCTCGACTTTACTAGGAGTTAAAAGTCTTTAGATTGCCATGACAAAATACTCCCTATTCATAAACGCTTTTGAAGGTTATTATAGCAAAAAAGGTTTATAATTCTTTTGTTTTTGTCTGTCATCTTAAAATTTATATTAGTTAGAAAGAGACAAAGTCCATTTTAACTTAAGAGTTTCATAAGATTTATATGATTTATATGTTAAAACGTTTTCCATACAAACTTTGCTTGACATGTTTACATTTTTTGCTGTGGTATAAAACTTATTATGATTAAATAAGGCCATTAAAATTGAATACCTGGGAATAACCTTGACTTAAAATTTAATTTAATTGTAATATTGAAATTGCCCCTAAAAAGCCACGATAAGGCCTATGTTAAATCAGGATAAATCTGAAGGCATAACAGGAAAAGCAAAAATATCGAGCTAAGTTTGTATGGAAAAGCGTTCAACTGTTATTTATGTATTTACCTACTTCGCATAAAAAAGGTTTTTTTTTCATTAAATTAGTATGTTTCAAAGCTAATTTAAATTATAAAGCCAGGCAAGCATACAATATAACACAGCATAATGTAGATAATCCTGCTAGGCTCGCGGCGAGGACGCGACAGTCAAAAGCTGATATTTCTCCTTTTAATCCCTGTCAGATTATTTAAATTCCCACCTGCGAGTCCTCTTCCCATTTGCCGGTGTTTTTTATTTAAACAAAAATAAAATATAAAATATTCCTGTATTTGTTTTGGACGTGCAGAATCCTTTAATTTTAGGCACGGCTGCGTGACGCGCGTCCGCTGTCCGCTAGAACTGTTTGGGTCGCTATGAGAAATATGCTTTCATATTCCATTTTTATGTTATGAAATGTTTACCGCTTTTTAATATAATTTATATTTTATTGCCAGAACAATGTTTGGAACGTCTTTGTGACTTTTGTAGGTATGTCCTATCCATTTCCTTTGTTATATTTTGTATGTACTGTTATAATTGTTGTCGTTACTGGTATTCCACATTATAGAGGGACTGGTTCTTTATTATACTTTAATAGTGTTTTAAAGAATAGCTTCATAGCTTCAACCCTTTTTAGTGTACCACTGCTGGGCGGGGGTCTTCTCTCAACTATCTTATGAGTTGAGAGAGTTCAGGCCCTAATCCACACACGCTGGCCAAATGCGGGTTGGTGGATGTCACATATCCTCTAATAATTAGTTCTTAGACATGCCGGTTTCCTCACGATGTTTTCCTTCACCGATATTGAGCAGCGGATATGGAACAATTCATACAATAAGACATTGCTGGTTTCCTCAGGATGTTTCCTTTCACCGATATTGAGCATCGGTTATGAAAAAATTCATACAAAGATTGGGCACGACCAGGATTCGAACCCGCGACCTTATTTTTCTAAGGAGAGGCCCGTACCGCTGCGCCACCGCTGCTTTTAAAGAATAATCAAACAAATAGGATAAATGTTGTATTTGTTTTAGTGCTGTGACAAAAAAACTGTTAACTTTTAACGGTATTTCCAACTGCAAAGGTGGTTCCATAACATTATTATGCAGTACAATTTAATTAGTACCTACCTACTGATAGATAATAATATTTTAATATAGAAACTATGTCATCATCAGCAATCATAATAACCTACGAATTTTAATAATCAGACAGTGTAATCGGATAAAAATTTATAAAAAAAAAAAAAAAAAAAAATTATACGTACTCTAAAAACTTTGCTATTAAACTATGTGGATTGTAGAATCGCCCTTAACCGTAGAACAAAACCTCATCGCGGAACCATTTTGAAACTGGAATGTTGCAATTGTTTGGCACTGGCTGTATCCCGTGACTGTCGTCCCCGTTTTATTTGCTTTACTATACTTCAAATTCTTTTCTCGCATTGCTTTGTACAAGTTGTTATACGTTGTACACCACTCGTCGTGAATGAAAACTTTTTAAATCAACGTACCAGTAACATTCGATTCAGTTTTTTCATTTGAATTTCCATTGAAAATGAGTCGCGTGTGTTAAGTTGAATTTCAAACTCGCTTAACGTTTAACTCTAGTCGGTTTGTTTGTCAATTTTTTACATAATTATGAGTAAAATTGTTTGAAATGCCTAGCTTTTTTAAATTTACGACCTAATTGTAGGTGTAACTAAAAAAAATGATTTTAGCTGTATTAGTTGTAGCGGAGAGGTATATAGCTTAGAAATATAATCAGTTTGATACTGAATCATGCTCAATATCGTCAAAAGAAAACATAATAATTAAATCCGCATGTACACACATGTATATATATGTGGACTACAGAATAAAGGACCCAACCCGCACTTAGCCAGCGTGTGTGATTTGTGGCTTTAATATTTTCAATTCTTATGATATTTAACAGAAACCCCGACCTTACATATGAAGAAAGAGAAAGACATTAAACAGTTGTTGCAGTTTTTGCAGATGCAATTTGGATCCAGTATTGTTAGCTCATCTATAGATCAGTTTTCCAACTAGGTAGTTCCAGTTTGCCAAACTCAGTATACGGAACCACAACAAGGCAACCGATAAATCACACGCCAACTTCAAATAGAAATGTCATATTATTTCCACAAAAGATTTAACTCGAAAATAAATTATATTTTCCCCTTTTTCAAGCTATTGTTCACCGACGTGTGGAAGCCGTACCGCAGTCGACGATATTTAAAAAACCATTAACTGCACGCTTTGTATGAAAAAATGAGTACAAAATGCATGAGCTCAGATGTTTTTGTTTGCATACGAATCTCTAATACAAATAATAAATCTAAAATCAATTACCTTGATTGACAACTAAATCATATTAGATGCACACATGCACAGACACGAGCAACATATGGTACACATTCTAATAAAAAAATTAACGCTGTTACAAATATAATTAGTACAACAAGTTTTTAGTGTCCGATGCCTTTTATATTGCCTTTTCATGTATGTCTTCTGTCAGGTCTATTTTATACTAATATTATAAATGCGAATGTAAGTTTGTTTGTTACGCTTTCACGCAAAAACTACTGAACCGATTTGGATGAAATTGGGTATGGAGGTAGTTTGAGACCCGAGAAAGGACATAGGATAGTTTTTATCCGACTGCGCAAAAAGAAGGTAATGTTTTGGCGCGACAACCTTAACCGACATACACGCGGGCGAAGCCGCGGGCGGAAAGCTAGTTATCCATAAAAACCAAAGTACATAGCACAAGTAGGTAAATTCTGAAAACCATAGGTAGGTATTCATAGGTAGATAACCGTAGGTATTCATTTGCAGGTTCATTATTTAAAACCTTTATTACTAATCCATTTAAACCATCATTACTTGAGCGTTTTTTTATTTAATTCTTTATTACTTTGCCAACTATTATACCTACCTACTATTCTTTAAATAATCCTACCTGCTGTTTATCTACTTAAATTTTTGAAGCACGCGCTATACACAAATCTGTGGATACCAGGGCAAATCTGACGGTATTCTGATTTACAACAGCTAAATGTTTGATTTGGGCACATAAATCGAGATGAGAGTGTCAAATTGTTGGTTTTTGTTTTAGTTGCGTGTTGTGTAACGATCGAATAAATTACCTGCTGTGCACAGGTGATGTAACGTGCCAATTAACCATTAAGGGCCATACAAATGCTCTCTGTCAATGAATATTATAATCGATATGATATCATACCTAGTGTTCTCTATACATATATTTCAAACCTATCGATCGGAACAAAATAGTAAATATTTTTCGAAATACACACTTCAATAATAATAATAAGTAAAAGTAATAAGTGTCCTTTGTCGAAATTAAAAACAGACTTACCTAGTCTACGTAGAGTGTAGAGAAATTAAACCATGGAATTAAACCTTAATTTTTAAAATCCAAATCTATCAAACCATTTTATTAAATAACTAAGTAAATAAACTACCTTATTAGCAAGAGAGTCCCTTTATTGTAATTATTCACAAGTATGAAGTTAATTAGAAGCTTAATTCAGTACAATATATGGTGAAACTTTACTCCGACTGGGATCCATTCAAAACTACTAATGTGCAAGAGCGATAAGGCAGAGCTTGGCTGTGGATTGAGGATTTGAATGAACATCCCTGGTTATGAAGTAGTTAGGTACTTGTTTAATGTAATATTAATTGTACTGAGCATCTATTATGAATTTCCTCTACACTGGAAACGAAAACCAAAATTAGAGAATTTCTGTATTTTACTCACAGGCAATGTGAGAAAATGACTTGGAATAGCTATGAACATACGAAATTAGAGAAGTCAGACCAGCTTATGCCTTGCATTCGTGTTTTTTGGTTGACATATATTTTACTTGTCGTCCGAACACGATGACGTCAAAGGTACGTCTTATACTCTTGCTACCTGTTAAGAAAATATCACGATGCTCAAGATTTTATTTGTAAACCATTATAGGAAATTTCTTTTTAAAGTTAAATCCTTCGCATCGCCTTTAGCGAAAATATACTGCACAGTGGTGGCCTACGTCCAGAACGGGACCAAAAACTAAAAGTAATTATAGATACAAAAAAAAATGGGTTGAGGGGAGATCAGAAATATTCAACCTGTAAAGTAACGCGAACCATTTGATCAGTGTTTTCCAATCTTTCCGAATACGCGACTCTATTTGGAAATATTGGAAAACACAGAAAGGTTCGTGTTACAATTTTGTACAAAACTTTATAATTTGCAGGTGCAACCAAGCACAAACCTAAAATCTACTAAATGCTCGTGCCACGCTGCAGTATCGTTAATTTGCCGATTTGAATCGGAAACACGATATAATTTCACCGATTAGCTCTTTTGAATTTGAATTGCTGGCGTCGAGGCGTCGAAGTAGGATTTACCTTTTCAAGTATTACAATCTTGTAATAAACTGTTTAACAAAAAAAAAAATTTCTAAAACATGGTCATTAAAAAAATCATTAGCGTATGCGTAAGCGATATGTCGAATATAGGTATGTCCCTTTTGAAAATAATTTACGGTTTTAAATAATTATAATTATTATTAAATATTTGTAAATAAATTATAGGTAATATTATTAATAATTCAATTCACAATAAGCTTTTATATTTCAAAGGCGAGGCTGATACCGCTTTGCCACCACTACTACAAAGTACTGACTATATGCCCTGCTAAAAAATACTAATAATATGTTAGGCCATAATACTCACAGCCACCTGAACCTAAACTAAGCAGAGCATGTACTGTAGAAATCATATAAAATACTACTAATGAAAGGTAATTCTAAATTTCAAAGTTAGACTTCATTCCATCGTAGCAGAGACAACAATACAAATCTAATATTATATTGATAGGTTTGATTCCCGACGCCCCCGGTCTTTTTGTTCGTTATTTATGGCGCTCGAGATACAGATAGAACCGGCGGCGATATCATGAAATATTAAACGCATTACAAGTGGCATATAGGCCGGAAGATGAGGTAAGAAAAAACTTCGTTTCATTTGGTTTTGTGGTGTTGTGATCTTGTGGATATGCCTTTTAAACGTTCGATCATATTAGTCAATACTTCAGTGCTGAATAGCCAAATAATTTTAGGAGGCCTTTAAAAATGAACACGAGATTGCATGAATTATAACCTTAGTCGGTATAATTGATACACCATTGAGTGGCATAATAAATTGTAATAATAAATTGTATGACTTAATATAGGTTTTGGTTCGGTTCTGGTTTCGAAAAATCGATGTCAGATAAGTCGACTTTTTGCGTGTTACATTTAGCGTTGCAGTTGCAACTGCCAGCCCGTCTCCGTAAAGAATCCTGGCAGATCCTTTGTCGTCGACTTCCTGGCGTGACTTTGACGAACTGAACATTTTTATCCTGGTTAAGGGCCTATGTTAGAGTCGACAACTAATTAAATGAATTCATGTGTCAGCAATTCTCATATTTCATTAATCAACATACAGCTTTAATTTACATTTTCAGTTTCCACTACCTTAAAATAATTTCACCTATTTCTCATTGAAAATCATTCTGATCATTGTTGTCCGAAATAAATATTTTTATTTAAATGGTTTTACCTAATCGTATCCTCTTTATTCTTTCACTTCTTTTTTGGCAGTGTTCCGTACTGGCACCACATTTCTAACACAAGTTAGTTCACTTACTTTTATCGCGTTCACTGGAGGCACGTTAGTAGAAATGATTTATACGATTTATCATAAATAATTTATCCAAACTCCATTTAGAAAACTATTGTTGCTCAGTTATATTACTTTTTAACTGATATCGAACGTTTGTTATCTAAAAAAAACAGCTTTGTTCATTTTCTTTTACTTAAAGAAAATGATTGTTTAATAAAAACTTACCTAACAGGTAAAAACTATAGATTCATATTTTATTTTATTTAACGCTTTCGCTTATGCTCTGTTGCTTATATTATTCGAAAGAGTTGAAGCAAACACAATAAAGTATCGATAGGTCCCTCTCAATACTTCTAATATCATTGTAATCTACATATTATTCCAATAAGTGGGTTTTCTTCGGGCCCATATTGCGCCCGGGAGTAGCCAACCCTCCGGTAAGTTTTTACCTTTTATTGTTTTATTTATAACTTTGTGATTGATGATGGCTGAGAACTTGGCTTCATAAATATTGAGAGAATTCACGCTGCGAAATAGTTTTGCAAAGAATCTTTTTGTTGCGTTCTGAGTACATCTATTTGGATTTTCTACTGGAATGTATGAAACTTTTAACATCTGTTTTACCCTAACTTAATGGTAAGATAAAAGTCATATAATTTTTACAAACGTTTTTAATAACTAAGTTGCAGCTTAGCGGAGGGAGATAGACAAACGTTAAGTTGAATCTATCCACCCTAAATAGCTTAAAGGTGTGGTCCCTGCCTTAAATACAACTACCTATCTCATTTGTATTTTGTGAATCGCTTACTCTTAAACTCACACTTGTGTGCAGTGTGCCCTATATAGATTTACCGCGAATTAATAAATATTAAAAAACCTTAAAATTCAAACTGATATTCCTTAATCTGCTTCTCAGGATTTTACTACAATCACCGCCTAAAACAATTCGTGGGCAAACATAAACCTAGTTTGTTTGATTGTTACAACAATGCTCTACCAGTGTGTAGCTGTGGCATTATTAGACCGCTGACAAATAAACGAATCGTGCTGGTTGACCACAAATATTCCGTTATCTCGCCGATCAGGAAATCCGCGCCACAAACGATGTCTGTGCGCTGAACAATTCTATTTGCATAAGCGTTTGTTGTTTCATTTCAGTGTTCAGACTTTTTAATATTGCTTATAAAGCAATAGTTTTACATTTTATCTATTAAAACAATAAGTGTTTCTGTAACTACCTATAACTGATCAGACAGAAGATCAAAAGGTGCTCTATAACGAGTTCAAGCAGATAGCCCAACGGTCAAAAATATTTTGCAAATATTTACCTAACTAAAAACGTCTCTTCATAAAAATGTAGCATCTACTTCATTGAAAAGGCTATCATCATAAAGGTGGGTGGCGCGTATCTCTCGAATAACCTCCATAAAGTGGCATTCACAAAGAGACGTCCGCGCGGCCCACCGTCCGATAGCACAATGCGGCAAACGACGACGGCACTTCCTGTTCCGGCCACGGCGCCACCGTCGCACAGATTTATGCCTGTCGTTTCCTCCCGCCATATGCGTGGTACCCTCGCTCATTTACACAAAACTTGAGTTTTTCAAGCACCTATGTAGCATAGCACGAACGATGTGAGCGGATGTAGACATTTCGCTGTTTTATGCATGGCTTGGTAGGCACTTTAAACTTTCTTTCATTGTAGTTGGTGAATGTTTATTTCAATTTTCAATAGTACTGTTCCAAAGTATTTGTTTTTAAACGTTTCTAATATTGTATGACGTTTTATGCTAGACACTCTTTACAGAAAACGTTTAATAAAAATTACCAAGGACATGTTAATTTACATTTTTTGTACCAATACAAAGATAATAATATTCAAGGCCATTATAATGGTATTCAAAATATGTCCGCCATCTCAAATTAATAAATGACAAACTATACAAAATATCACTTGTTTGTATATACAATAATTTGTATTTTTTGTTTTTGTTCAAAGTAAAAAACTGGATTGAATGAATTATTAAGCAAACTTAATAATTAAAATTATTAATGTCATTAAAAAGGGCTCCACATCTCCACCAAGTAACGAAGTTAACCCGTTTATGTTAATAAAATATTCGTACGCTGCCAGTGAAAAGGTGCTCAAAAATTAACAGCTGAAGGGTTAAACTGTAATGTTGTTAATGTTATGAGCTTAGATTATGAAAGTAAACGAATTTGGCGGTGCTGAACTTAAGCATGTGATTTAATGCATTATTAATACAATGATTCAGATTTGTAAAGTTTTCAAAATCTCCGCATAACATTTTAAATATTTTACCGTCTGTTTCGGGTTCGTAAGGGTGTTCTAAGTATCTATTTTCAAATGTTTTTTTCCTGAACCTTGTTCTGAAAATATCTAACCACAAAACATAATAGAGCTATCGAAGAAACGAATTAGGTAATATCGAGTTTAAATATATTGCAGATCATGTGTAACATAACATTCAATAATTACCCCTTGGTACACATCCATTAAAATTTCAAAATCACTCAAAGGTTGGCACTTTCTTAGGCCGTTCTCATTAAATAATTTAACGTGTTAATTGTTCACAGAACACACGTCAAGGGTGTGAGAAAAGGACGCAACAAAAAGGTATGCGTCGTACATTATGGAACGAGGGCTGCAATCTCTCCGTCTCAGAATATCTTAAGAATTCAACCTGCTAAGATATTCCGAACTGTGTAGGTATGTTGTGTGCAGTTAACTGCTATCTCGTACTCTCTACCTAATTTTGTCAGTTTTTCTACGACGAATATAATGAAACGAATATACAATGTTTAAAGCGTTCACTAAGATATTTTTTAAATGGAATGCCTAAGTTTGCTCTCGATTTTACCTGGCGGTAATTATGGTGAAAGTAGTGCACGTGTAGTAATGTTGTGGTATGGTATCGATAATTGGTTGTCACAGTACAGTCCACTTCGCATTTATGGCTTCACAAGGCATCACGGCGTAACACGACTGGGTCGTGTCGCGACTCTTTATTCATCAACTTCAAAAAAACTATGTTCCAAAAAATCTGAATGTTTCAGATCAATCGGTTCTTAATGATTTTGATATCGCAAATGGCTAGCTAGTATTACTTCTATTGCCTTTTCAACAATAATAATAAGCTGAGCACGCTAGCTTCAAATAATTCTGTAAAATATTCACCGTAGCAAACCCGTACACATCACAGTTCGGAAGCAAAGTTTCATATAAATTTTGTACAACAAACCTTAGCTGACGTTAACTTCGTATCTTTGTCTGATCCCCAGGTTGAGGCAGGTGGGCGAGGGAGGGAGAGAAACTAGTGAAATTCCAACTAGCTTTGTGAATCAATCAGGAATTAATTACGATCCCGAATGTACTAGAGTTGATTTTGCTTGTAAACTGATGCTGTGTATTGTTTTACCTTTGATAGTATATTGCAGATCTGAACGCCTTTATTAAAGCATTTTTTAGGAATAAGAGAGAAGATCTATACTATAGACTTGTATTGTAAACTAGGAACAAGAGATAAACTTAAATAACCATAAAAACCACTATCATTGTCCCGGCATTGTCGTTCCAATTTTTTGGGCAAAGGTGCCAAATATTGTAGTCGAATAGATTTTTTTTGTCTTGTAGATTTGTTTAAGATACATGTGTTTTTCTATAAGTAGTGTCTATAGACGGTTTTTACTTTGTTATGAAGTAACGAACCCTCGTACTGCTTAAGTATATTTGCTTAATAAAAAAAAATGAGGTGACAGTTATTTTTTTTATTATTTGTATGCCGCACTAAATAATAATTATGATTTTCATACACAATGATCATGTCTATTTGGAAGTAATTTATAAGTGACATGAGTGAATTTAAAAAATATATTCAAAGGTACCTGCAGCTCATAGACATAGGTAGGCTTCAGCATTAAAGTCATTACAAAATATACTTACATAAACAAAATTACTGTTTGATTAGTTGGAAAACAATCCCAGTCTATATTTACCGCGTAAGTGAAACCGAACAAGTTTTCCAGAAAGCCGGAAAATTGTAACTCTACCAACGCAATTGTTTAGACGACGTCAAAGGAAAAGTTTCAAGTGACTCGCAGTACGTCTACTTACGAATGGTTGTGGTAATTATTGAAGTTAAACTGTTACATTTACAAATACAAACCAATAAGAGTTTTGCTTTGGCAAAATTCTGGTTTCGATTTTAACTACTACCAAGTATATATATTTCTAGGGTGACTGAAATGGCTCCACGGCTTAATATAGAATAACAAATTGACTTAAAAAATAATTGCTCCAAATAAAAGTTTCTTTGAGAAAGTTGTTTGTAATTTACCACAAGGTAAAGTATATTTCACAAATTATCAGACACCTTAAATGTATGCACGTAAGTATTTTTAAGGCGAGTTTATTTGAGAAGTCTAAAGTCGGTGGTTACTAGATATTTTAATCGACCTCAAAAATGAGAAGTTTCTCAATTCAGATGTTTATCTTTGTTCTCACATAGCGCTGTCATATAATAATATACACATTAAATTTATTTCTAGAACTCCACCTCTTGTATCTACTTACAAAAATGATGCGTTTTTGTAAGCCCCGGGTTTTCACTGGCGGAATATGGACATGAAAACATGTGCAACATGTTTGCAAACACTATCTATCGCTATCGCATAGGATTAGTAGGAAGAGATGGCTGTGCTTCTATCATGTTGTGCAGTGCAAACGCCCAGATACGCTGTGACTTAGATTTAAAAAAGTTGCTTATCACATATCATCCCAACAATAGAGATGACGATGAGGTATAAAAAATGTATTTAATTAGTCTATCAGTAAGATAAAAATAAAATTGTTACATAAGTACTTTTTGCTTTATCATTAAAATCAAACATTATTAAGATACTAGCGGGCTCAGTGCCACCTACCGGGTCTAAAAATAGATCACGACCAATTCTCAGACCTATAGATTATAGATAGACCTATAGTATAATAGTCCATAAAAATCGGTCAACCAGTTTCGAAGATTGTTTTTTTTTAATTTTTCTTTCCGTAAAAACCTTCTTCAAGCAACTTACTTTACTTCAAAGAATATTCTAAAATAAGAATTATCGAAATTGGTCCCGTCGTTCACGCGTGATGGCTTGACTAAGGGAAATAGGGATTCATTTTCATACATATAGATTTTGAGAGTGCGCTATGTTATATAAAACTTACCTAGGCGTGAAATTATTCGAGATTTTGTATGGACGTACCTATCGTAGTAATCTTGAAATCACACAAAAAAATTCGTGTCCAATATCTTTAATTTATCTACAAAAAAAGATATTGTCGTCATCCGTGTTTGATAGATTTAGGTATGAGATAAAACCCGATCTCAAATAAACAGTGGAAACCTTACCTGCAGGAGCTGGTTGCCAAAGTAACAGCATTCCGTTGTTTCCAACTCGAGTGGCTCTTCACCGGTTCAACTGACACAAAGCATGCCTGCGTCTAGTGGGTAACTTCTACCGGTAGTTTAACCGCAACGTTTCTAACATTTGAGACTAAATCAAAACAAAGTTAACTGCTTAAATAATAATCTCTCAGTTACTAATTGTTTATGGAGCTCGATAGCTTTAATTCTTCTATCAATCAAATTGGTTATCTATATACATATATAAAAATGAAACCCGTTTTCCGTTGTCACGACATCACGCGTGAACGGCTGGACCGATTTCGCTAATTATTTTTTTAAATATTCCTTTAAGTACGAGGATGGTTCTTACGTAAAGAAAAATTTAAAAAAAAATTAGAAAGCGAAGAAGTGCAGAAAACCGGGTTAGATACCTATTATTTATTATTGGTTATATTCGGTAGGTCTGAGACCCGGTAGATGGCACTGCTTTACCGGGCAGAACGACGTCTGCCGGGTCCGCTAGTTTAATATAAATATTGATGCGTAGCAAATAAAAATGAATTCATAACTAAAGGCTTCCAAGAAAAACTTAGGTGCTGTTAATTAACTTTCTATAAGGTCAGTATTATCTATTTACTTAACGTATATGTAATTAAATAGCAAATATTGAACGAGTTCGTATATTTTTATTACCTACATAGTAGGAATAAAAAAATACAATACTTTCTTTTCACGGCTATATTACTAAAGAAAATTTGATACCAATTATGTATTCAGATATTTAGAAAGCCTCTGGAGAGGCTATTTACTCACTCGAAGCAAAAAAGGGTATCATTTCAACCCTTTTTAGTATCCTACACCTGGGCACGGGTCTTCCCTCAACTATCTTATGAGTTGAGAGAGTTTAGACCTTAAACCACACACGTTGACAAGTGCGGGTTGGTGGATATCACATGTCCTCGAATGATTAGTTCTTAGACATGCCGGTTTCCTCACGATGTTTTCCTTCGCCGATATTGAGCAGTGGAGATGAAACTATTCGCACAAAGATGTGTGGGCACGACCAGGATTCGAATTCGCGACCTTATTTTTCTAAGGAGAGGCCGTTACCGCTGCGCCACCTATGCTTTAAAAAAGGGTATATTGTGGGCAAATATTTAAACAACACATTCTTGTACTTAAATATATATATTACAATCAGAGGGGCACAATTAAGTCAGTAGGTTTCGATTACAGTAATCCATATCGTCTGGCCGTTCATCACCGTCTTGTCTTGCCTGTATAATTGCTTAAGTGGCTTCTGGCCCCCGGCTCTACCCGTGTTGCCCCTTCACTGAACCTCCTTGTCTTAGATAAGGGTAGTTTGTTATTCTACAAAATCTTTGTTGACGCTAGATAAAAGATAGCAATCAATGTTACATCTTAAAGGATAGACTTGTATAGTGTCTTTAAATGTAATATCAAATCACTTCTATCAGAAAGCAAGTTTCGGAGCAAAGTTTGTTTCAATAGGTTTATTATGTAGTTGTATTACGATTAAGTATGTAGGATACTGTTTGGACGTGTTGTAAGTGCTTTTGAACGCTGCTTAAGTAAGATGTAGACGATTTTAATATAAAAATCCTACAAGTATCCACATGTTAGGGTTGTGCCTGATGTTGGTAAGACGCTCGCCGACTATTACTGGAATCTTAATATAGACGGCAAATTCCGGCAGTATTTTTCTCTGCCTTCGTGCTTTATACAGAGGTTTGATGTAACGCCCTCAACTCCAATACTTGAATACGTTATCTAATAAAATAATCTTTAGGGACATTAACACATGGTCATTTGATACCATACTAAGCAGAGCTAGTTTCAGGTACACCAGATTGCTAATATACAATTTATATGTCTATTATAACCTTCTTTTGTAAAGACATATATACATATAGATAATCTCACCCAGACTCAAGACAAACAGACATATTCATCATTTGTGTGATGAATTATGTCTTGTCTTGAGTCTGTGGGAATCGAAACCACTACCTGCCTCGCAAGTGTCTTACCGTCCATGCCACCGGCCCGTCACTATCGTCATTGTTTCATTTCTTTCAATGATAAAGCAAAAAATAAGTGTCTAAAATTTGATATAATCTTACTGACAGACTAATTAAAAAACAATTTTTCATACCTCACGATTTCTATTGATTGAAAATCTCTTGCAGTTGCAATTTATGTTAACTCTGAACATTCATTTCAATCATTTGTTCATATTAATAATTCAAAGGTAGAGTACCTACACGAGAAGCCAATCTGCAATAATTTTCACTCAAATCTGACGTATACATGACCGATATTCTACAAGCAATTTGCATGTCCTGCTCTGAATAAATTAGAGGCACCTGTCCCAAGGTACCTCTATGAATATGTAAGACAATGGCTTCCAAATCTTAGCCTCCAATTAGAAAGGGGGTCATTAAAGCCCTTAGTTAATTACATCTGCCCGTTACAGAGACGAATTGTGAATATATTCGCCCCTCAATTATGTGGGTATTGAGTTAGAAACAGCTGGAAATAAACGTCTATTGACTACTAATGTTTCAAACTATCAGAATATAGTTATAAGAGAAAATATTTAGAACTATTATTAGTAGATACCTGACAAAAACTTAAGAAACTTAAAGGTTTTTAACGAAAAAAGCGACACAATAAAGAAGGCAATTGACACCTCTTTATAAAAGTTTTTTTTTTAAATCCTTTATAATTATAGGGTGACGGTTATTTTGTGTAAAGTATTTACGTAACTCATGACACGATGCTCATGATTACAAACAACTTTCTTATATAAACTTTTTTATGAGCAACTCTCGTTTTATTAAATTCGCTATTTCATATTGGGCCGTGCAGTAGAGGCGACAACTTCGTAACAATCGTCGTGTCTTCTGTGCCACTCAATATTAAATAGCGAATTTAATAAAAAAATTTCGTCAGAAAAAAGTTTTCGTGGAAATTTTTTTTGTTGTAATGATGAGCGAGTATGAGCAACGTTGTAAATTATTTTACGCTAATTACCAATTACTCTATAAGTTAGAGTACCTCAATAAAACTGGAAATAAATAACCTCTTTCTTTTTAAAGTTGGTTAAAATTTAATTCGTAATACATTAATCAAGGGTCAGGGAATGAAATATATTTTGATGTATGCAGAATATAAAATACTTACTTTGTATTCGAACCTAAAAATCTAAGTAGAGGAACACCGCATTTATTGTAAATCCGTTATTTGTCGGAGAATTAATACAAATTATCGTTATACTTACACTTATGTTAACGACTGTATATAATTTCCTCAACGGTTATGGGATATAGTATTGATTATCGAGTGATCAGTTAAGTAGCAAGTCGACTGGCACCTTACCGCGCCATTTATACAAGTTAGTATTCTAAGCTAAAAATTTTCGTTATGAAACTCTGCATTAATAGTTAATTATTGTTATAGTTACACTTATGTTGACGTCTGTATATAATTTCCTCAATGAGTATGTGCTATAGTATAGATTATCGAGTGGCCGCACCAATTAAAAAAAAATTGTGTTCACCTAAAAATCTACGTATTGAAACCCTGCACATAAAGTTAATCCGTTAATTTGTCGTAGTATTAATACAAATTTTCGTTATACTTAACCTACTGTACTTAATTTTCTTAACGGGTATGCGATATAGAATATACTAGTTTTCCGCCCGCGGCTTCGCCCGCGGATGTCGGTTATCGCGCTAGACCATTAATACCTTTTTTCGCAGTCGGATAAAACTATACTTTAGCGGGTCTCTAACTATCTCCATACAAAATTAGTTCAGTAGTGTAGCAACATTTTGAAATCGGCAAGCCCCCATAAGTATATCCATAAATCAATAGGTGTTTCTTAAAAAAAAAACTACGGCTCTTAGACCATACCTATAAGAAGAAATAAAATTTAAATTTCGAATTCTAATCATCGCATTCAAACATGTCATTGTGTCAAAATAAAGAGTAATTTAAATCAAAAGCACGAAAGAGTATTGATATCAACTTCGAAGAAAATCGCACTCAGAATAATTTCGCAGGCTTCTCCCGCGTAGTATTAGGTTAAAAATAAAAAAAAATGGACAAATAAAAAACACGTGTCTCATTATTTGTTTTAAGCTTTATGTATACCCAATTTGAAGTGAATCGGACCAAGGACTAAACAGTTCTGCAATATTTAGTATTTCCAAAAAAACTCATTTTACACTCTTCCTGGGGGTAGTTTTGGAAAAATAAAAAACACGTGTTTCATGATTTCTTTTAGGGTTTATGTGTACCGAATTTGAAGTGAATCGGACTTGAGACTAAGCAGATCCAGAGAAACTTTAATTTTTACCATTAAAATTCATTTTCCACACCCCATGGGGGTAATTATGGAAAAATAAAAAACCCGTATCTCATTATTTGTCTTACGGTTTATGTGTACCGAATTTTAAATGAATAGGACCAAGGAATCAAAAGTTGCATACAAACTTCACCCCTCTATTTAACCCTCTTAGGGGATGATTTATGGAAATATTATTAGCCTATGTCCGATTCTAGGGTATACACTACCTACATTTCAAATTTCAATAAAATCGGTTAAGCGGTTATGGAGATACGCGGTAACAAACCTTCACACACACACACACACTTACTTTCGCATTTATAATATTAAGTAAGATAAGATTATCGAGTGGTCAGTTTAGTGGCAGGTCAACTGGCACTTCGCCGCGAAATTTAAACAAGTTAGTATTCTAACCAGTTCATAGTTCCACTTATGTTGACGACAGTACTTAATTTCCTCAACGAGTATGCAATATAGTATAGATTATCGAGTGGTCAGTTTAGTGGCAGGTCGACTGGCACTTAGCCGCGCCATAATCCGTTTATGTCGTTTAATCGACTCGACCGGCACACCGATAGCCTTTCCTGGTATATCTATATAGAATTTCCCGCTGCTACGGTAAACCGACGGTTAAATTTTCTTATCTATTACTATTTACTTTTTATTTAGTTACGGTAGAAAGGATCAGGTATTTGATGCTGTTATTTATTTTATCATTGACACATATTTTCTTTTTATTTATTACCAAAAAGTAAAATAATTATGCTATTTATGTTTTATGTTGTGTACGTATATTATGTTTGTGATGGCTTTGTGTTTTATTTTTATTATCCAGTGATAAGCGTGTTCGCTTAGTAACCCGAGGTCCCGGGTTCGATCCCCAGGTTGAGCAAAAAAAAGCAAAGTATTAAATAAAGGCCGATAAATATAGCCAGTGAAGAGTGGGTGATATTCATCTCTGCCTACACCTTTAGATAATACAGACGTGATGTTCTGTATGAAGATACTCAGGATTTTTTGGAATCGTCAACAAATTTACGACTTCGTCGACTAGACAGGTTAGGTACTAATAATTACTGAAAAATATCCACATTTCCCATTGCCTTGCAGGCCCGTATCATCAATAACAGCTTCGATTTCCCAGCCAGGCACACGAAAAGCAAAATAACTTACGTCCAGGGGTTTTATAACGAGCTAATTATTCCGGTGTGAGCACGTCGAGTGTCCAGAGCCGTAAATATCATATGCAAACACGATATTAGCACCGGTCAGGCTGCACCTTGTTTGGATAACGCCTAAAACAACATGCGTTTGCGGCCGCCAACTGAATTTGTTGCTGCCCGTCATTTGCTGAGTCAGTACTCGCAAAACAAGCACAATCGGCGAGAAAAGTAACTCAGACAGCTTCAGTAAAGTGATGGTAACTGAGAAATGAAAACAAAAAAATTTGAAATTATGTTAAAGGTATTACTTGCACGTAGGTTGCGTTTTAAAAATTTATTTCCAACGCTACTTAAATCAAAAAAATAGCGAATGTCGATTGAAAACTAATTTCCGTATTCTCAGAATGTCACGGTAAAAATAAGTCTGCCATTCAATGCACGACTTACAACGAATAATTAGCAATCGATATCATATGTCGATTTCAATTGTTTTCAATCGACATCCGCCGTTTTTTTATATATGTGGAGTTCGAGACAAATGTCTCAAGGGTGAGAATTGGGGTCCAAAATTACTACCAACATTGCGTGTATTCTGTACGATGGAGTTACCCCCAGCCGGGCTGCCCAAAGAGCAAAGAAAATGCTGCGCCCTACCCATCTGAATTTAAATAACTAGTAGTACTAACTAACTGCAGTAGGTATTTATAGTACTTTTTAAACAATGATTTATTGGAATTTACAGTAGTGTACATTTGCCTTTTTATACTGACGAACAACTAGACGTAACTTTGATGAGACAAAATTTTTCATAACACTTCTTTCGCTCACTGTACCGATACGTGACTCCGCGTAAACGGAACAACAGGCTGAAATACTTTTTATAATAATATTTTATTTGATCAATTAAATCTACGTTATAATTTTATTCGTATAAAGATATTATGTTAGGAGATGTTAATCTAGGTCTATGAATATTTTTGTATACATTTAAAATTTATATTATATTTGCTGAATAAAATATCAATATTAATATTTGAATTAAAAGTACAATCTGTTTGTTTAATGATGATGTCTGTTTGTTTTTTGGTGGCTGTATTAAATAGTACCTTTTGAGTACTAAATAATCGATAAGTATTTTAATGTGCAGATTTTACGAAAGTTTACAAAATGGAAAATTTAAAGGTACCTAATACAAATGCGTGAAGTGTAATTGGGACACCTGACTGCAATGGAGTGATGGGAAAACGTTTTATAATCGTTTGTTTAAGGAAAATTTACTGAAATTCAGTATTCTCAGATAAGGCTAGTTTAAATAATAAATTAATTATTTTTGTAAAAGTAATAAAAAAATGTAAGATTATTCGTTGCTCTTACATATTTTTCGTCTACCTCTCATACGCCAAGCGTAAGTTACATGTTACCCTTACGCTTCACTTCAACCCCTGTGTCCCAAATATCTTACGATTTCAGAGAATAGGCCTTAATCCATACACGCTGGCCAAGTAAGGATTGGTGGATGTCACATGTCCTCGAATGATTTGTTCTAAGGTAAGCCGGCTTCCTCACGATGTTTTTCTTCATCGACATTGAGCAGCGGCGATGAAACAATTCACACAAAGATGTGAGGGCAAGACCGGGTACCGAACCCGCGACCAAACATTCCAAAGCAAGGCCGATACTGCTGCGCCACCGTTGCTGTCGATGACGCTTGTGCAATAGTAATTAGATGGAAAAAGCTTCTAGTTCAACATTCTAACAATTGATGCCGTCATTGGTATTCAAATCGTTCCTAACAACGTTAGAATTTCAGGAATCAGCTTCATGCATGAATTCAGAGTGATTTTAGCTAACACGCGTTCTGTCAACCTAATGTTTGTTAGAACGTGGACAGTGAACACGCCTAAACAAACAATCATTACCCCGCCTCACGTGACCACCCTCTGTCGATAGCTATTACGTCACGCGTGCGCTATCGCTGGTAATATTAGCAATCATTTGTAATAATCGTGGCTATCCAAATATTACGCTCGATTATTTCATTAGCAACACACATGAGAAATAATGTACGAATATTTGCGGTAATTATTCCCTGTTCACATATTTATGTTTTGTTATTATTATTTTAGTTGCTGTGATTATTAAAAGTGTACCCAATCTTATTTATTAATAAATAAAATAAAAAATATAATAAATTATTTTTGGGACATTAACACACACGGTCATCTGGTCCCAAGCTAAGCAGAGCTTGTTGTATGGAAACCAGATAACTGGTATATACTATACATATAATACTTTTCTTTTGTAAATATATACTTATAATAGATATTTACACCCAGACTCGACACAAACACAAATGTTTATCATTAATGTTTGTCTCGGGTGAGAATCGAACCCACGACCTGCGGCGTGAAAAGCAAGTATCTTACTTACACTTACTCTAAGTACTCCAAGGCATGATGCAGCTAGGGGTGGCGCAGGAATATTAGCCTTGCCTTTAACATATAAGGTCACGGGTTCGATCCTCATACGAGTACATCTAATGACAGCCAGGTGGCGTGGTCGGCAAGATACTTGATTTTCACGCCGCAGGTCGTGGGTTCGATTCCCACCCAAGTCAGATATTTGTGTGACGCACATGTCTGTTTGTAGTCTGGATGTAATTATCTATATTTAAATATGTATTTACAAAAGAAAAGTATTTTATGTAGTATATTACCAGTTATCTGGTTTCCATAGTACAAGCTCTGCTTAGTTTGGGATCAGAAGGCCGTGTATGTTAATGTCCCACTAAATTATTATTATTATTATCTTCACACTAGGCCTGTGTGTGTGAATTAAAGTCTAAACTCTCTTAACTCGTAAGATAGTTGAGAGAAGACCTGTCCTCAGCAGTAGAACACTAAAAAGGGTTGAAGTGATGATGCCGGGAGAAGAAAAAGCAAATTTTATCATCATCAGCCTATTTTAGTCCACCGCTGGACATAGGACTCTCCCAAAGCCCGCCACTGAGCACGATCCCCGGCTACCAGCCATCTCATCAGACCAGCTAACTTGCAGAGATCGTCACCTCACCTAGTCTGAAGGCTACCTACGCTACGTTTGCTAATCCAGGGTCTCCACTCAAGTTTACCCTAATGGATGTCAATTCTGCGGCAGATATAACCGGCCTGCAGCCAGTTAAACTTACTTATCCGTCGATTACTCTGATTCTCTGTAGGATCACTTCATTGCGTATTTATTCAATCCTTCAGAGAAACTGCGAGCTTCCCTTTCGCTCGCTGTGCTCGCTGAGGGACTTAAAATGTGTGGACTAATCCTATCGTGAGTCTACACGGCTCCTTATGTCATAAAGGGTAGAACGCATTGATTGAGTTTTGTCATAAGAATTTGAGGAATTGGTGACGACGACATAACGTATTTAGTCTTTCATTTAAATAATATAAATGAAAAGAGGTTGTTATCCATTCAAAGATTAGCAAAGATTTAAAGAGTCAGTGACATTTGACATTTGATTTATTTATGATCTAGGATAGAATTTCAGTTAAGTAAAACTAATAATTATTTGTTCAAATAAAGAATAATAACTTATAATGTCGTTTCTCTTTTAATTGTTTTATGATTCTTCCATCTTATATAAATATTAATAAAAACTAACTAACTAAGAAAAACTGTACTTATCATGATGATACGCGAAATTTTTGCTCAATGTAACTACCATCATTATTTTTTTTGCAGTTACGTAAAAAGGGGAAAAATTGTTTGCTAAAATAGTTTAATTTAGTGAACTTTTAGTTTTTTATATATCTACAAGACTGACTAATAACAATAATTAATTATCTCGCCTACTGTAGAATTCTATGGAGTTAATAGAATTTTATCAATTTTAAGTCCGTTAAAAGTTCAAGAAATTACAATATTGCGTGATATCAACAGCAAAAATCTATGCAGCCCTTATTTAGGATTCAGCGAGGTAACAGTCAGCAGTCGCTGCAGATCGCAGCGGTCTGCAGCGACACGCGACGCTTGCTGAATGACTGATTGTCCGCACGTGCGACTGAGATCCGCCATTGTTTACTATTTGAACTGCAAAATATTCCAATACTGTCGTTTACTACCATTTTGTGTGCATTGTACAATTGCTCGATATCGGTAAAGCAAAACATAAAAAGAAACCGGAATTCATTAGAACTAAACATGACAAATGTGATAGCCCCCAAATAGCACTTGGTCAGTGAAGATTAAAGCCTTAACTCTTTCAAATCTTAAGACAATTGCGAAAAGGTTTGCTTAAATAAATAAGTTTGCACTAAAATTGGACCATTCGTATTAACGCTACGAACAATACAGATACACAGGTTGATCTTATAACAACCATCGTTATCTTCTGGAATCAAAAATGGTACAGAATTGTAATACTCGTAAACGTTATAAATAACATTTAAGTATTTAACTGTGTGGTTTTACTAACTTCTCAACAGTTACTGATGTAGTTAAACAAAACACAAAAGTAAACTGTCAAGCACACCGTTACCAAGACGGGTAACTTTGCTGACCCTAAACTTATACAGTAAATATTGAACCCAAACTGCCCGAACTTGACCAAATGACCACTATTCCCATTTGGGAACAAATGTTATCTAAATATCGTAGAAAGCGTGTTATAGTTACTAATGCTACTGGAGTAAATAGATACTTAAGTGTATTATAAAATTAGCTACATATATATGCTATCGTTGTCAATTTTAATATTAATAACTTGGGTACATGGCATTTAAGTACAATTCTAATCGGATCAAGTAAATCAAGAAAGGGCCGTAGGTCTTACATTACTTGACAACATTGTATTTAGATTGTATTCGCCGTGATTTCGTGATATCATGGATGTCGTGGAATCTCTGATATTCTTATTTCCCTGCGACATATACACATACAAACTGATTAATATTAAAAGATTCAATAAATGGAACCTAACCAACTACCGCAATCCCACCACTACTAATTCTGAAAGCCAGGATCAACAGCGGTGCCTGCGCCTTGAAGAGACTTGGGATTTGAACACGGCCAAGACCAGGGGACACCTAAGCTCTGTTGGATCTTGCACGATTTTAATCAGAAACATAATAGAAGTTGGTAAGTTAGATTGATAGGAAGATCCGATGAATAGCAGATCCAACCAAACTTGACGCCCATGTCAAAGGGCTGGAAGTTGTAATAATTGATAATCTTTTCATTGTTAACGTTTTTCGTAACTCCAAAAGAGAATATAATTACCTACATTTGTCGAAATAAATGATGAACATCAATTGAAAACTAATGAAATCGACATATGATTCGATTGCTATAGACTACTCGTTGCCTACCGTGCGTTGAGTGGTAAAGTCACCTTAAAGTTATCTTAAAGGTAAAATGCTATAAATACAAAAATTAGTTTTCAATCGAGATTCGTCATTCAATAAATGAAGTCATACATTTTGTTTTGTATAATAATATTAGTTATCTAGAAAACACAGTTTGCACAGCAAGTTAAATCTACTCATATATCACAAACAATTTTCTTTTTGTCGCGTTATGGATTTTGATGATTAAGGTAACCTTTTTGTATATTCGAACAAAAAACTGTAGTGTTTGAGGAAGGGTTACATTAATTAATTAAAACCAAGTATTGGGTACAATCAAGATTCAAAGGAATTCAAATCCAGTAAAGAAATATAAAATTAAATTCGAGGTGTTACCTACATTAATTAATTAAAACTAAGCTTATGAGTTTCATGATCAAATCCAGTTAACAATAATTGTGGTATTTACTTAGTTAAAATACTTTCAAAAAACTTTAATCTCTATTACCTACCTAATATGCGTGTGTGGAACTAAAAGCCTCATTATGTGTGAATATTTGACGCTTTTATCTAAATGATTTGTGCCTAGTTTATACTAATTAGGTAATATTTACAGCACGACCGCACAGTAGGAAGGTAACTACTGTGTGGTATTTTTTTTTAACATAATATCATTTAATATTTTTCTTATTTTATTCCTATTACGGAGAGTTTTACTACTGTTTCAGTTAGCTAATAATATCCTTCACGTGCGTAGATGAACAATTTTTTTAAATAAGACATTCGCTGATATCATCGGTGATGTCCTTCAAAAAGGACAGGTGCGTAGCACTAACAAGCGTCTTGCATGTATGACCATAAAAAAACATGAACCATGAACCATAACCATGTATGAACATTAGTTAGGCTAAGGAAATATGTTTAGATCGAAGCAAGTGGCGCTCTATAGTCTCTGCCTACCCCCATGGGCGAAAGGCTTGACTTTATGTATATATGTTTGTATTCTTTATAGTAGGTAACGAATATCCACCAAATCATACAATTGGCCAGTGATTCGAAAGATTAGAGAAGATACGTACCCAACACCAGTCATACTCGCAGTAGGAGCAATTAAGTAATAATATTTTTTATAAATGGATTAAAGATTTATAGGTTTTGGTAGGAAAGGTGTTGAATATGTTACCACGGTTACGAATACCTACACAGTTATCAACTGGCCTCAGACAACTTTTATATAGAACAGTGAGACCCAAAACAGTTGTAACTTTACTTTGTGAAAACTAAGCTAAGGCTTGCAAGAAAAAGACACCTAGATTTCACACTAAAAAAGGAAAGGTAAAGTAAGGAAAACTTAAATTTTATATTAATTTAGTACAGCTAGAATCCTACATTACACACATTAACGTTTGGAATTTGAGAATATCGATCCTAAATGTTGAATTTACCTTTGAAGGTATTAAACTTAGTTGTAAGAACATACTGAACTGTATCGCAGACAGACTGAAGTAACAGATTTGAACGCCTTTGGTTCTGCACGAGCTACTCCCAAATTGAATTAATCATAGTTTGGATTAGTTCCCCTTTGAAGACCTGCGACCAGACGTAACTGGGTAACGGTCCTTCGATAGCTAATTATAATAACTTTAACTTGTTCGGCCACTATTAATGCTTTCCTGTGCAACGTTAACTTGTGCAGTGCGCTAATTCTTTTTGATGTTAATGTATCAGTAATAGAACACATGTTCATTATATAAAAGCGTGTGAGGTGAAATTAGCGGTCAGTGACCCTAGCGAGCATACAGCTGATACAGCAGCGTGTGGGTGACAGCACAATCAGTATCAAACATTTTTCGTTAGCTATTACTTCATTTTTTGGATAAAAATAAATAAAAAACATTGTTCAAGTTTATTTTTTAAATGATTTCGCTCTGGTTAAAAATAATCCAGTATAGACGTACATTAACTAATATGTATTAATTATGAAATAATACGTTAAATTTACCTATACTGTAATAAGTAATCAATCAATTTAAGTGAGGATCAGAGCAACCAGAACAGCCTACTGCGGATTATTTATAAAAATAAAACTGTATTTTCTCGTTTTATGATCTGAAAAGAGGAACTCTTATTTCATTAGCTGTACTTACTTTTTATTGATTTCTCCGTAGATTTGATATTTTTTGTTTTGTAACAAGTTTTTACATACCAAGTTTATTTCTGCAGATGTCCTTTCTTTCTTATGCTTGGTATAGCATGAGCATATGACACATTTGATCGTGCTTGATATTCTTAAAATACGTAGGAAACAGTGGCGAAGAGTTCATAAGCCGATTCCCATCGGCTTCCCTTTAGAAAATTGTCAATGCCACGTACATACTTAATAATATAGGTAATGAATAAAAGTTTTAAATAGCAACAAAAATAAGTATAGCATCAAATGTAAGAACTATCGGTGACGGTAGTGAAGAGATATTATTATCCGAAGTAAGAACATTTTGCTCCGGCTTCCCTTTTACAGACTTCCACCCTTCTCCACTGGTAGGTACATAACCTGTTTTCATTCCACTTAGATCTGAACCACTAAACCCTCTACCAAATATGAAGGGTATTCACAGTGTATCAGTAATAAATTCTGACCAATTACAAAGTTAACGCAACTTCCCTTGGTCAGTGCTCGAAAGGCCAACTAGTTAATTCGTGGCGTGCCCCGCCGGGAATCGAACTCCGGACGTCGGGTAAGTAGCAGATTTATTAAGAGGCTACTCCTAAATGCCGGCGGGGAACTTGGCTTTAAAATTAAATCACGCTTTAGTTTCCAACTAAGCCTTCTAAATTCGTGCTTTGTCTGTTGCAGATACGGGCGCTCCATTTAACTGATGTTTATATTTGAATTGTACAGAATTGAACTAGAATTTGCGGGTCTGAATAGATATTGTTGAGGTTTCTTGACCTCTAGACTTCAATAGGTTCCATATCTTGCTCTAGTACAATACACTAAACAAAATGTAATAGATATAAGTGCTTCATTTAAAAATATAATAGATATAAGTATTTTTTTTTATTTGTTGACGAGCCGGTGGCGTGGTCGGTAAGTTACTTGCTTTTCACGCCGTAGGTCGTGGGTTCGATTCCCCCCCGAGACAAACATTAGTGATGAACATTTGTGCTTGTGTCAAGTCTGGGTGTAAATATCTATTAAAGGTATATATTTACAAAAGAAAAGTAATTTAAGTGTGTATAGTATATATCAGTTATCTGGCTTCCATAATACAAGCTCTGCTTAGCTTGGGACCAGATGAACGTGTGTGTTAATGTCCCAGAATATTTATTTATTTATTTGTTTTTTGGCAGTGTTTCTCAGTAGTTGCCACTCATTCACTACATGGCAGGAAAAGAAATTGGATTTATGTAGACTCTCGTCTCAAAAATAAATAATAAGTAATTTCATTTCATATTTTTTTTTGTATTGAAGTAAAGATACTGGTAAATGATCTTACTTTTGATCCTGCATTGGTCATTATAATTTAATTGCAAAAAAAATATTAGCAGTGGCAAAAATTCCCACTAAACATTTTCTTATTTTCTCGCTTTCATAAAAGTTTTTTTTATAATTTCTCTTTGAAACCATTGAATCTCAAACATTCCGATTTTTTTTCATAAAGTCACAAATTAACAATGAATTTAATTCAAAGGAAAAACAAACAATAGTGAGCACGCTAAAATATAAATAATAACAAAGTATTTTTCAACTTCTAACCCCTTTACGTGCAGACTTACAACAAATGAAAAAGGCTAATAAAGTTTGACAAGTCTCGGTGAAGTATTTCTTTCATCGGAATCAAAGTAGCGAGTCGGGAATTTCCTGAGCGGTGGTGCAATGGGGGGCGGAATGTCGACAACTTCCTTTGCTCCGTTAAACTGCATTCAGACTAACTGGTTAGACATTTGTTCACTGTGAGCTTGCACAATGCAGTATGTAGTCACCTCTTTGATTCTTGATACCAGCCTTTAGCTATGGAATACATGGTTATTCAAAAAATACTAGCGACCTTGAAGGAGTAGCTGGCTGACATTATAAGCAATAAATTTTTTTCTACGAGTTTTGACATAACTCAAGTGGTCGCTGTGAAACTAATCTGCAGTATGTATTCACAGTCCCTCCATAGTCTCCATAGTTCAGATATAGATTTAAGCGGGGATTCAGCTAATATTAGTCGTGTATGAAAAAAACACTGCCAAATTATCAAAAGTCGTAGAACCAAAAGTTGTGGCATATGATATCAGCTATCTTCGCGTCAATATCGGTGAAGGAAAACATCGTGAGGAACCGGCATGTCTAAGAAGTAATTATTTGAGAACCTATGACATCCACTAACTCGCACTTGGCCAGCTTGTGTGGATTAAGGCTTAAACTCTCTCAACTTGAAAGATAGTCGAGAGAAGACCCGTACCCAGCCATGGCACACTGAAAGGGGTGGATAGCCACTTGATGATAATAAATAACAATTAAACAAACTGTAAGTAATAACTAACAATAATTGTACTCGCAGTTTGCCTAATAGTTCTTCAAAACCACTACCAAAGTTGTATTAACCCAACAAAATTGGATATAATAATCCTAATCAAATATTGGTTTCCGTAAGCAACAACGTAATCATTAAACTTCAAAATCAAAATATATTTATTTCGTAAAAAATTGTAGTAAACGGCCTGGTTTTGCAGAGGTACAATCACACCACTACTCTAGATATTGGTAAAACTGCATGAAAACACGTTCATTAGTTTTTGAGTTTATTGCTAACAGAAAGCGAAACCAACTTTATTATATACTATGTAAAGATGTGTTACAGTACTAGAACACAGGACTACAATAATATAAGGAATGAGGTTCTGTGCCGGAGCGCAAATACATTAATAAAGCTTTAAACTCTTTCAACTCCTTAAATAGTTTTTCACAACCATCAATAACATCTAGACAAGTTATAATTTAATTATTTATCCTTACCCATATAACAAATAAATTAAATATTTTGTTTTCATTCACCTCGGTTACAACAAAAAAAGGTATTCTATTATGGTTGTGAAAATGTTTTGTGACTTAGAGTAATATATACAGTTTTTATTAGAAAAATATATAAAACACGTCAACCACTTGATACATAAACAAAAGGCTATTAAAAATAGATCAAGCATTTTTCATAAAAAAAAACTTAAATTTCAATAAACAATGTAGATGGAATCGTAAAATTCCCAATATCGTCCACTTTATAACACTGTAAAAGGGAATACACACTCGACGTATAATCAAATACGCCGAACGTCAGACTCGAATTGAAATAGAATTTTTTCGCTCTTAAAAATTGCGATCACGTTTCTAATATAGTGAAAACAATATTCTAGTGACCGGGTGATTCCTGCACAGATGCTTGCCCTACCAATATTTTGTAGGTGGCGCATAGATTTTCATAGGTTTGATATGTTTTGTTCCCCTAAATTATGCGCAAATGATTTGTTATGCGTAATTTTTATTAAATTAAACCTACTAACAGACTAAATCTACCAAATTTTTTTAATTTATATCGCGAGAAATTTAAAGTTCTATATTGCGCCAATTTCACAAACAAAGCTAAACATCACGGCTTCATTATTAACAGAGAGAGACAGAGAATCCTTGTGCGTCACGATGTACTGATAAATTATACATCTTTATATAAGTTTTAAAAAAATATCTCAAAAAAATATGTTTAAAAATCGTTGGTGGCCACGATACCCACGGTACCCACGATTCTTAAACATATTTTATTGAGATATTTTTTTTTAAACTTATGTAAAGATGTATAATTTATCATGAAGTAATAATACTACGGTGCCGGAACCAGATTTGACTATAAAATATATGTATATAGGTAAAACCTTGAGTAAATTGTTTAAATGCCATGCTTATTATCAGAGAACAAAAACCAGCATGGTAGGTGGAAACCAGCGTATTTTAGAGCTAAACATTCAAAGATACTCGTATATGACATCAAAATCACTTATGGTCTTAAAGACTTATTATAGCTTTTAAAATAGTTAAGAGATGGAAGACTAAAGGCATGAAAGTAGCAATATAGTTCGGTTGGACGCATCTTTAACTCATGGTAAACTGCTTTATATATATATATATATATATATATATATATATATATATATATATATATATATATATATATATATATATATATATATATATATATATATATATATATATATATATATATATATATATATATATATATATATATATATATATATTCCAGATACACATAATATCAGCATTAACAAAAATATTAGCGAATCTCATTGATGGTTTCAAAAATGAAGTAGAGGGTTCAAACTCTATTTTTTTAATAATAATTCGATTTGCTAATATTACGACATGTCATTTAAGCTTTTTTTACCACGATAACGTTATCGTAATTTAAAATCGCACACATAGCTTGTATCGCGGTTTTAATGTTTAAAGGGGTCGTTTGGAAACTGCTATATCGATCGAGCGATATAAAAACGACATTAATCTGCACTTATCTCGACGATATTATTTAATGATGCGTCATTTCGTGGTTATTTGTAACATTTATGGAGGGAATAGATCGTGTTCGAAGATGCATTTTAGATAAGGGCGCTCTTTATGCCGATATTATATTATGCGTAAGTGAAATAATGTTGTACAGACTACAGACCAGAATTTGTAATAACTTTAACTAATAATAAAATAACAATAAAATTGTTTATTTAAATAAAAGGTCAAAATTTACAAGTAAATAAAATATCTTACAATTTAAAGGACTGAACTTGTAAATGAACATAATTTAAACTGGAAAATTACAAATTTATTACAGACAAAATATATATAAATAAAATAAAATCGACTAATTTAAAATATAATCACTAAAATTCGAAACTTAAAAAAATTAAATCATTTTGATTTTTTTTAGTAACAGATAAGCTTGATAGCTATGTGTACCTACTTGTAAAACTGTTTCTAAACATCGAGAGAGAGAAAACCTCTTAAACTAATATTATTTAATAACGTAGAAAAACTGGCAGTAATAGAAAATATAAAACAAAATTCCTAAGGGTCAAGAAACCAACTATTATCGTTTATCAACCACTAAAACAATAACCCAAAAGTTGATATTTTGTTGGTCGATTTGCATGAAATATAAAGGTGGCCGCACACACAGTCTTCTATTGTTTATAGCGGTCAGTGAGTGCTTTTGTTTGTTCGTCCCTTTCTGCATTCCTGTCTCTCTAGTTATTGTTTGTTTTCCGTTCATGACATCCGACTAATATATTTACAAATATTTGCTCAAAGGACTGTTGTACGCTTGTGAATTTAATAAAACAGAGGAAACTAATAGTTGAAGTTGGAAGTATTTTTTAATTTCCGTTGCGTAATTTTGTGGATTTCAAAAATTAATTTTGACATGAGATATAAAACTGCACATCTGCTTCTTAATCAATTTAGCAATATCTATCGCCATAGTCTCATATGATTCTGGCGTGGCTATTACCGTCGTGTGGGTACCTAAACATAGGTTACACTCTAATAAAATTAAGTATTTCCTTTCCTTTTATTAAACAGCAACAGACAACTTAGCGTCTTATCTAAGTAGATAACAGCAAAGTTAAATAATATTAAGTAAGTATGGCATCTATAATGACACTAAATTTCTGGAAATCTAACCCTCCAGAAGCCAGTAACATTCGTTACAACCTACTCTACCACCAGTATAAAGTCAAGCATCTATAATGTAATGGGATCTTTTGTTTCGCGAAACATTTTTTATACTAACATACTTAGGCATAATGAGATAGGCATAAAATTTAATGACTTCATACGTAATAAGTGGAATAATTAGTATTTGGCAAATATTGAAATAAAACTGTTTCTTATCGGATTTTAAACGCAACTTTAATAATAATAATAATAATGTTTGTAGATAGTCAGTAATAATTGTGATTAATAATTTTGGACGTCAAATACCTCAGTCTAACTGTGACCTTGAAACTTTGAAACGTCGGGATCTAAAATCTAAAATAAACCGCGATAAAATCCGTTATAAAATAGTTTTATATATTATATTCGCGTGAATATAAGAAAATACTTTATAAATTTACTTATTACACAACGATTTATTGTAAAGAGTCGTTTTAAACCAGATTTTTTAGATTTGTTGTGTCACGTGAATAATTTTGTCATGAAAATGGGACATTCAATATGATTACCATAAAAAAACTGACAATTGATTGTCATTTTTAGAACAAATGACACTCGATCACGCTCTTAATAGGGAACGACAAACAAGTCCAAAGTGGAATTATTAAAAAACCATTAGATATGGGGCAACCGTGATGGATGGACTCTCCATTCCGATCCATTTCAATTTACGCAGCGTCGAGTTAAAGGGTGAGATCAGTATTACAATATATTGTAAGTCAAACAAACACATTTAATATACATACATACTTAGTATTATGTAACTAGGTACACCTTTTATGTGTATAATGTTACAATAGAAGTTAGATTTTGTAGACCTTTTAACCGACTCATGAGTCGGTTAAAAAATATTTATCAGTAACGACTGCAATATATAAATTGTATTATTTAGTAAAAAAGTTGTAGGCAGATATATTAGTATCTAATAAATTTTACGTCATTTAAAAAAACAGATATAATATTACAATCTATGTAATATAGCAATAACGGTTGAAACATTACTCACACCTAACTAGAAGTGATGAGCTGATAAATCATATCTAGTCGCCGATTTATATCGCAATAAACGAGGAGGGATTGCAGCAGTAAATAAAAAGTACCGCTAACTCTTTATGATGTTTCTTATTTATAGGTTTTTGGGCTTAGATTGTTAAAAAAGTTAAAAATCAATACGCTATACATACCAATAAAATGTACTATATTACCTAATTAAGATGATTGAAAAATTACTAGCTAAACAGATAATAATAATAATAATACAGTGGGACATTAACACACACGGTCATCTAATCCCAAACTAAGCAGAGCTTGTAATACGGAGACCAGATAACTGGTAATATACTACTTAAAATACTTTTCTTTTGTAAATATATACTTAAATATAGAAAATTACACCCAGACACAAGACAAACAGACATATTTAAACAAATGTTTGTCTCGGGTGGGAATCGAACCCACGACCTGCGGCATGAAAAGCAAGTATCTTACCGACCACGCCGCCAGCCCGGCAGATGACTTAAGTTGTGTTTATGTAAGTGATTTTATTGGAATGTTTAGGTAAAATGCCGGCATGAGATGCAGAAAATGCTACCATTATTTACACACAATGATACCGTAGCAATAAGCTCACAGCGCTCTGCTACGGCGTAGCGGGCTCTGCGCCGTAGTAGCTACGAATACTAAAAACCCAGCCCGTTAACTCGACTTCACTGTATAAAATAACCATCTGGGGAAACCGCCGCTTATCCTTTAGAAAAACTCTCTTTGTGAGGATAACTCGTTCTATATCCCTCTTATGATATGTTTATGTACTTTGTGATTTTATGTGGACGTTCCGACGCTGAGCACGAATTTTATTGGGTTTATAGAATTTTATGACGCCATATTCCATGCAGTGGCCGCTGTTTTTCATTGTCTATTGATTCTGATGCGAGTAGTGTAGCGGTACTGTTAAACTGTAGCCGTTTACGAACGCAAGAGAAAAATGGTGTTGCATAATTAAAATATCAGCAAAAATAAAGCTGTTCTCAAATGTGTCAGTGGAACGTGGTAATTTGAGGTAATCTGTGCAAAACTGTGTTTGGAGCGAGCTTTAACAGTTTGACGGCGCACTTAATGTATTTATACCGGGCACCGGGCAGCGGCATCTGTGGCTAATGATATCGCTGGACCGCTACTGGCCCCGGCCCCCTCCCACACCCCTTCGGGCCCCCATCAGTCGGTCATTAGTTAAACACGCACACCCGCCCGCATGTCGCAAGTTTATCTTCGACTAAACTGTAGGTATGTGGACTCGATTAGCCCTTTGATCAAATAATCCGGCGATAAAATAGGGCTTCAGGAAATTAAATTACATTAAATGTCATTGTTCGGGTGCTCAGCTGTGAAATGGTTTTGTGTGTTTAGTGACATGTTTGTCTTCTTGAGTTTATTTAATTACGAGGGAGAATGAGACACTCGACTGTACCACACTATAAATCAATATCGCTTGCGTCTTACTAGCTATTATTTTGAAGAATTAGTATATTTGTAAAATATTTCCACCTCTGTACGTTTTAAATAATGTTCAAATTTGATTTGGAAAAGCCTTTACGTATATAGAATTATTAATTTTATTAATTAAACTAGCCATTTGCTTACAAAAGAATGAGAAATTTTATGTAAGTAAATAAAAATCTCATAAATGAATTAATTCCATGCTTTGTTTATTAGAAAATGAAAATTAGCGTATCTTAACTTTTTTCCAATTATTTAAAGGAGTAGGTACATAGACAGAGTTGGAACTAGATCGTAAAGCGCAGTCAGGTTTAGTTAGACACAAGCTCGTTACTTGCAGGCGGTGACTGTAAGATAAACCACAGTTAGTTTAATTGCTAGACATCTAAACCTCACTTTTGGACCTATATCTATACCTACCTATGAATATGTAGAACATTCCAATGGAACTAAAACTTATGGTTACAAATGTTTTTTTTTAATATCACATCTACAATTACATAACAGACAGCTTTAAAATTTGTCTCATTGATATCAGTGTATTCCATATTTTTGCAAAGAGTCTTGGATTCAACAGACCTATAATAATCGCGTTAGCAAAACGGTGTTCTAGTAATATCCCTTAGTTAGATTTTATTTTGAAAGAAATATATTAATTAAGTAAGTTTATGAATACAATTTTCTATTTTAAAATAAAATAATTTTTTCTTCTTATCTGTAACGGCATTTGTTTTTAAAACAAAAGATAGCTGCACTCATGGGTCAAACTGTCTTGGTGACCGGAGCAATGTGGCGGTCACTCGATTAATACTGTCATTAATTTTACCCACCCCGCATAGGGGCCCTTAATATATGCGCCCGTTTTGACAATTGATGAGAGAGAAAACCGTTTGTTTTGCGGATTTATAATTAACATTTAACTACGTAATTATGTTTTAACTTCCATTGTTTTTGTTATAAGTATACAGTTCCTTAAAAAGTATTATTCTTCTACACTATACATGTGAAATACTTAATTTAGCTATATTAAATAAATTTTAAAGCCTTTTGCTGCTCTTACTAATATTATAAATGCTTTAGTAACTCTGTCATTTGATACGGAGATTGTTTGAGACCCAGGGAAGGACATACACAAGTTTTTATCCGTCTGCGCAAAAAGAGGTTAACGGTTTAACGCTATAACAGATATACGCGCGGACGCGACGGCGCGTTCGGAAAGCTAGTAAATATATAATAACCCGGAAGTCGATGTCGGATTCGGATATATAACGTCAGTCAGGTAAACTATAGACACATTTTACTTTACAACAAAATTTAATACAATTTTCATTAATCTTTTGAAGATTTTAGGCACGTCGTAGTACCCGTGTACCCTAATGAGTGTTGGTGAGCGGTCGGTCTGGAGCAAGGCATGCGTAAACGCGTCCGCTGCGGGTGACGGGCGGTGGTCGCGCCAAAATTAATTCAGTGCCGCATCCACAGACTTCGCTTGCATGACTCACGGGTGCGTGTAATCATTAAAATATACACAAAAAATTTGCGCATACGCCTATATAACTGCGAAGGTGTAAGCAAAGGTAAATGTCACCTACATTTTAAGCCTTAATATATTTAGTTACCATACGTAATAGGGGGCAATTCTATTTCTATTCATCTGGCACAATCCCTAACTGAACTTTGAGCTACTGCTTATGTACTTTTAACTATAGTAATAAACGTCTGTTGCTTAATCTGGATTAAAAACATAGTAGTAATAAAATAAATTGAGAAAATAAACGGGAGAACATTTTATTTATTTAGAAATTCAGACTATCTTTTTTAGGCCGTGATAAGCTAGGATCCCTTATAGTTTCGCTATATCCATCTGTCCGTAAGTCCGTCCGAGGGATAGCTTAGAGACGCTTGGTACTACAGAGCTGTAATTTGGCAGGCACTGCATCTCAACAATGCCGATAAAATTGTACAACGAGACATTTAAAATATATTTTTTGTGTCGGTAGATGTCGTAACACGTATAACCGGGATGATAATTTTGCGCCATTCCTATCGTTAAATAGCTTATTAAAAATTGTAGAGCAATGTTAAGAACGCTGTCCAACTTACGGTGAACGATTTACCAAATATTAAGCATAAAAGCTCTGATTTCAGTTATAGACGAGTCCCCCCACCCCTAATATAATTGTAGATAAAACAAATATGTTAAGATCAAAAGGAAAAATCACGGCTAAGTTGGCTTTACAGGTTAACGAGTAATAGTCGGCTATGTTATAAAATGATAAGGTGTTTTATTAAAAGCGTTTTTGGTTCACATTTTTAATCATCAAATTTTATAAATTACTAAGCACACAACAAACTAAATAAAAACCTTTTGGACTAATAAATTGATCTGTTTCCGTCACCTTTTAAGTCAATTATATCGTGTAATATCCGTAATGTCTTTCACATTGTAAATGACTAGCTGCCACAGAACACTCCCGCAAAACTAATACAGAATAAATTTTCAACTTAATTTAACTAGACAAACACAAAGGACGAACAAAAGGGACTGACTTAATTTCGGTATTGAGGTGGAAACTAATGATAAGCTAGTTTGCTCACTGTAAATGGAACCATGTAAAATATACCAAGTTTGTGACGAACGGCGCGCGGCGAAATGATCCCTAGTAATGTAGCAATAACTACATAATATTATGACCTAACTATCGATATCTGTATTGCACTATTCCACAGTTTAAAACAAATCAAAAATCTAAATAGTGCAATCAAGATCTAACTGCAGTTTTTAACAATAGATTTCCACTAAGTGACGCCCGGACGACGGAGTATATATTTTACAAACATTTAGCAATTTACAAAATATTTTACGTGTATAGTATAATTGGGTATGTATAATTATTAATTATGTATTATTATAAGTAATTAAATCAAAGCAAGTATGATTGTCTGTTGTTAATAAGAAGGTAAGAGGTCTCGGTTGTTCCTTTTCTACAGATTTTAGTAATATCATACCTTTAGTTTTTTAGGTAGGCACAACGTCTCAGTAAGTAAGCCCCATTGGATATAAACCCTAAAAACGTTCGTAACAATGTCAAATGCACAAAATTCCTATTTAGTTTTCGTTTTGTACGTCTTCATTACAGACATTACAAACCTCGCGCGGAAGTTGGTTTTGTTTACAATTTTTTTTCCAATTATTAATTCATCATAAAACCCAAATCCTACGCTGGCATTAAAAACATTCGGCCTGGTAAATCAAACAGGTGCCCCACAGTCAAAGGTCATAATTTAATCAACGGCGATACAGTGGTCCGTCTGTGCATGATAGTCGCAGTTATTAAACCGCAGACTGTCATGTTCAATTTACAACGTAACCCATGGAAAATGTTGTTTATACGTGCCTGAGCCGCCATCTTGATTTTGTGGTTTAACGTTAAATAATTGGTCATTAATCGTGGATATCGGTATGATGTGGTAATCCACTAGATAATACTCTCACTCCTATATAGATACCTACGGAACACAAACATAGCGACACAGAACTAGGTAAAAGTTGTGAGTAGAGAGTCTTTCTAACGGCCTACAAAAAATGCCTTAGGCTAGTCGAATAAACCGATAAACAAAATTGAAAAAACCGTAATTTAAACCCGGGATCTAGTAGCAGCTAGTAGCCTACACGCCACTGAACCAACAATTACTAGCTCACACTTACACACTTCAACCCTTTTTAGTGTCCCACTGCTGGACACGGGTCTTCTCTCAACTATCTTATGAGTTGAGAGTGTTTAGGCCTTAATCCACACACTCTGGCCAAGTACGGGTTGGTGAATGTCACATGTCCTCGAATGATTAGTTCTTAGACATGCCGGTTTCATCACGATGTTTTCCTTCACCGATATTGAGCAGCGGAGATGAAACAATTCACACAAAGATGTGTGGACACGACCAGGATTCGAACCAGCGACCTTATTTTTCTAAGGCGAGGCCGGTACCGCTGCGCCACCGCTGCTCTTCGGCTGCTTTAAATTACTAGCTACGTAGGTATAAATGTTTAATTAATTCTACTGCTATAAATTTTAATTACAGTAGTTATTGAAGGCAAAATATGTGGCTACACGTTTCATGAAACAAATAAAACATGAAATTTTTGATGGTACAGATTAAACATGAGTTTCAAGTGAAATATAGTGAGGTTTACAGTTTTATTACAATCCGAATGTACTTTTATTCGCCCGAGGCGCGGCGGACGCAATTAATGACTTCCTGTTACATGCGCTTCCGGCGATGTCATAGAAACTATTATTATATGTTTTAATATTAAATCCTCTAAAAATATTAATATTGGAATGCTGTTAATGTTTTTGTTCTGTTTTAATAAACAGTTCGTAGACAGTTAGGTGTTCCGCAAACAAGCCTTCCATTATTCGCTACTGGTGGCTTGCGGCAGTTACTTTCATCATAGATTTCTGTAGATACGCGAATAGAGCCTTAATGCGAGTAGCCCTACGCGACTTGTTTGTACGACTACACGTCAAGCTATTCATATCCAGTATACCCAAGCTGACCCCTCATTGTACGGAAATCCTATAAAATGCGAGATCAGCTTTAACCGGAATTGTACGTGCGGTGGATTAGAATACGATGTATGTAAGTCATGAGAAAATTATTATCGTATGGCAGCAGTAGCGAGTTGGTGAGAGCCCTTAAAATCATTCTTACTTAATATTACTTGAGTTATTCGTAAGTAATTCAGTATGGAAAACGAAAAATAAAGGTATCTAGATTTCTGAGACTATAAAGTCCAAACTGAGAACATCATTTATTAACCACAAACAAAACGTAACTAAATCACAGTTGGTTCGCAAACTATATATCATGAGCTAAGACTAGTTTGGGAATTAAGCTACAATTAAATGGTCGTAAATTCGAAGTTTGGGTTCGGGTCACTTCGGGGAGTGCGGTGGCAATTTATCAATTATTTACGCCACTTGGTCCCTGAACGCCGTCTGCGCCACCTAGCCTTCGCCTCGCCGAACTGTTGATTGACATTTTGATATTGCCATCGACTGCTATCGTTCTAAAAATATCTGAACCTGAACAATTATTTAATTACCTACTGAATGTCTATTTTTAATAGTTTATTCTTAGTAATAGTTTTTTAGTGCGTCACTACTGGGCAAATTTAAGGCTTTGAGCGTTTTGAGCTGTGTGTTGATCAATCAGTCAGTCAGTTTCTTCTTTTAATAGTATTAAAAAAGCTAAAAAAGTATGTTGCATCACTAAAAACCCTTTTTAGTGTCCCACTACTGGGCACAGGTTTTCTCTCAACTGTCTTACGAGTTGAAAGAGTTTAGGCCTTAATCTAAACACGCTGGCCGAGTGCGGGTTGACGCATGTCACTTGTCCTCGAAAGATTATTAATTAGACATACCGGTTTCTTCATAAGGTTTTCTTTCACAGATACTGAGCAGCGGCGATGAAACAATTCATACAAAAATGTGTGGACCACCCTTATTTTCTAAAACCAGCACCCTTATTTATGTGAAAAGGTCTTAAATACGGCAGTTCAATAGGCCAATGATAATAGGTAATGAAAGTGCAACTAATTAAATAATTTACATTTAATAAATTACATTATTGGTTCCATTTTCATTACAACTTTTAAATTACCCACTAGCTTTGTGACAGGAAATTAGGTACCTACTTCAATTAGCTCAACTGAACAGTTATATGAACTACATCTAAATTAACTAAGTCAGGTTACAGTCCCTAAATGATCGAGCTACACTTCAGCACTATACATTTCCCAGTATTCCATTGAAGAAACAAAATACGTAGTGACATCTGTGCCCAGGCCGGCAATCAGTCACTTAACGTAGTCCCACAGCGGGTCGTGGTCGCCGCATCTATCTACGTCAACCGCAGTTCAGAGGTGAGGTCTAAGTCAAGAGTCCTAAGACAATGCCCAGATGCGCCCATCAACAATAACTAACAAACAAAGAAGCTTGAATATTTGTTTGTTTCAAGTAATTAACACCTGCCGTTGAATATTTTGCTCTTTAACTGCATGTGCTACTGTGATTTACGTAACCATTTGTTACTAAGTTTTGTTTTAGGTAATTTGAAATAAATACTATGCTTCTTCGGTTAGTTAAAAAAGTAAGTTAACAGACAAAAACTATGAGATAAAGTTTATTACAGCACCAAATACAATCACATTATTAAGTAAGGAGGTAAGTAAAAGTAACGTTTTACTTAATTCTAATTATCATTAACTGTTAAGGGTATTAAGTAGGCTCTTAAAAGCAGATTTGATCTGCAAAAGACGGGCCGTCAGCTGTTAAGCCGAGATCTTTTACGAATCGTTCAAACAAAAGCAAGGCGTTGTAGCTAACTCAAGCCTTTTGTTTCTTAATTCCTTGGATGAACACTCCGTACTCTTAGAGGTCGTACACTGATAGATACGTTACGAGCATTTATAACTGTATTGAATTCTTATTCAAACTTAAACTCAGTTTGAACTTTGAACTGAGTTTAAGTTTGACTCTGTTTGAATAAAATGCATTGAAAAAGTGCTCAAAAAAATATCAACATATTTTATGTTGATATTTTTATTCTGAAATAGGTTTGAGCTTGATCATACAGTCTTGCGCTCCAACATGCCTGATGTTAAGCAATGATGTAGTCTATTATGGAACGCGCCTACCCAATATACCGATTCACTCGTGATTACGCTCCACATGGTTAAAAGAAACCATAAAAGAGCAACATTCCGACCCACGCTGTTCAATGTTTATATGTATTATTAATGTTTCTATAAAATTAATTGTATCTTTAACTATAATACTTATTTAAATTGAATAAATTTTATTGTTTTTATTACTTTTTTTTATATTTTCCAGAATATTTTTCATAATAAAATTTTACAGGTGTCAAATCAATACGTCAAAATTATACTATGATAAAATGACATGTCTTAATCAAAATAATAATATTTAAATCAGATTGAGTATACTATCAAATAAACTTAAATTATCAATAATTTTAGAAAATGGATCACGAGGAATATTCGTTATTATTTTAAATTTGCAATAGTGTACAACCACCATAAGAGCCCCGTATTGTCTTGACGTCATCAGTCACGGGAAAATGTAACAATACCGGATTACAGTTGACGCCTTTATAAATATTCATTTTGAGAGAATTAAATTCGAGAGCCGAGAGTTAGTCCTGTTTATGCGACAGATGTGCGCAAACTTTAGAACGGTAATGTTCACGCGAATCCAAAGTTAAAATACGATGCAAATAGCTTTACAAATATAGTTTTTTTTCATCTAAAGTACGTAATGTAAACTAATATAAACATTTGGTTTAACCTACACTATTCATATTTTAAAACCAATCACCAGATATTAATATTATAAATACGGAAGTAACTCTGTCGGTCTGTCGCTCTTTTACGCCAAAAATGCTGAATCGATTTTGATGAAATTTGGTAGGGAGATAGTTTGAGAGCCGGGGAAGGACACAGGATAGTTTTAACCCCTTGTCGCTAAAACGATGGGGCGTTATAAGTTTGACGTGTCTGTCTTTGGCGACTGTAGCTGCCGAACGGAAGGACCGATTTTGATTATATTTTTTGTTGTTTGAAAGGTGAATTAGTCGGGAAGGTTCTTAGATAGAAAAGAAGGTCGGAGTTTATAAATTATTTAATTTAGACTTATAAGAGCTTAATGGTTTAGCGTGATAACTGACATTCGCGAGGGCGAAGTCGCGGGCAGAAAGCTAGATTTTCGTGAACTGCTTACACCTCCTTTTTCACTCCCGACTAAACAAAATGGTAAAGTTTACCATGTTTCTGTGTATAAGTTTGCCTCGTATGTAATGCCTACACAATGTTTTCAACAAAAGCTGAAGTTAACGAGATGGTTCTCAGCTGAGTTTTAAAAACGATTACGGGTTTTAAAGCATTACTTTTATTAATTCCTTGTAATAATTACTGGGTATTATTATTTCCAATCGGTTACCTTTGATTAGCTTCGAGTGCAATCCCGTCGTGTCTTCGTATTAAGTTATACAGCCTTGTTATTGTGCGAGTTTTTAAAAACGACTGAGTATTTTTTCGATTTATTTATTAAATATAAATATACAAACCTGTTCTTTTATAATATTAGGGTAAATCTTTAAAATTTGACTTGTACTTGGTTGTGCCCACACATCTTTGTGTGAATTCTTTCAATTTTTTCAAGGAAAACATCGTGAGGAACCGGCGTGGCTAAGGACTAATCATTCGAGAACATGTGACATGCACCAACCCGCACTTGGTCAGCGTGTGTGGATTAAGGCCTAAACTCTCTCAACTCTTAAGATACATAGTTTAGAGAGACCCGTGCCCAGCAGAGGGACACTAAAAAGGTTGAAGTGACACATACCTAGTTAAGTCAGTAATATTTTGTTTCTGGTTAGTATGGCTTACGCATAGTGAGTCTGACTGGCTTTAGTGAGGTGGTGGAGCGAACTATCGCGGTATCTTCACGCTCGGTCGAGTGGAAGCCTTCTGCTCCATCACACGCGTCGATCGACGCACTCTAAACTATAACTCTATGCTATATTACATTCCCTTTTACTAACTACATTTGCGTGTAGTACTTATTTTAGCGTGAAATAATATTAAGCCTCTTTTTGGGAGGTCAGCTAACACAGAAAAGTCTACCCACTTTATTTTCTCGGACCGGTGGCGTGGTCGATAAGATGCTTGCTTTTTACGTCACAGGTCGTGGGTTCGATTCCCACACAAGTCAGACATTTGTATGAATACGTCTGTTTGTATTGAGTCTGGATGTGATTAAGTCTATATTTAAGTATTTATTTATAAAAAAAGTATTATATGTACTATATTACCAGTTATCTGGTTTCCATAGTACAAGCACTGCTTAGTTTGGGATCAGGTGGCCGTGTGTTTTAATGTCCCTCTATATTATTATTATTTTTATGACCTCCATCTTTCATATATATTTTATGTTATGAATCTGTCGGATTAATGTTAAAACTATATTTTCTTGTTCGGAAAGTCAGAGACTATAGAGCGCCACATGCTAAGATCTAAAACACTTCCTTATCTTTGGTCATATCATAAATTCTTAGGCCTTATTCATTTTTAATTACGACTGTACCGAGTTGTTAACGGAACTGAGTGTGACAGACCTCTTTTAGTTTTAAACTTTTACGTTTTCATAACCAATGTCATTTCTTTACTGTACCCACCATCGCAATCCCGCCACTGCAGCTCCTGTAAATCAGAATCATCAGCGGCGCCGTGAAGAGACTCGGGATTTGAACCAAGCCAAATCCCAGGACACCTAAACTGCCTTGGATCCCACCCGAATTGAATCAGAAAGTTTATAGGAGGAATTGTAAAGTTAGATTGTCCACTTCCCGAGGAAAACGGGAGACAGCAAATAGCAAAAGAGAGGTTTGATCAGTGTAGTCTTTAAAAAAATCAATGGTCCAAAGACCAAATCCCCGTCACACACTCAAATTTTAAAATACTTAAGGTTCCTATTAAATGTTTCATTATGCTTGGTTACATCAATATTTTGTAAACTTAGGTTTGTTGTACAAAACTTATCACTAAACAAGATTTGTAGCTCTATAACTAAGATATTAATAATTTAGAATGATTATTAATTCATACCATCGACATCAAACCAAACATTTATATCAAAAGCAAGTTATTATGTACGTCCATGACTCGGCTATCGTTAACAAACAATTAATTGTCGAATGCAACTGTGGCTGTTGATATTGGCATAATAAATGTTATGCCATATTCTCTCAGACCTATCTATCTATGAAATAAATTCATAATATTAAAGTCATTGCATTATACACTCTATGCCAATGCAATAAAGTGTTATTGTTAGAATAGTTTGATGCAACGTAAACGATCACTTTCGGACGGTCGTATATACGGAATTTAAAAAGGAATTAATTTTATTCATTGGGAAATAGAGAATATATTGGCTTGGATTAGTTTAACGATTGTTTATGAAATAGAACGTTATATCTCCTTTCATATTGCATTGAAAAATGGGTCTTATTGGTATGTATTAGTTTAGGTTTTTGTGTGGCATGTAGAGGTCAAGGTGTGACGCGATTGCGTTTGTGTACAGGGCGATACAGGGTGGCGGATTCAGTGCAACGCGTGCCCGTGAATAATGCGTCGCTAACGGGCGATTAATGTCCAGTAGGCAATCGTTTTTACTATGCTTACATACGAGTAAACGATACTATGGTCAACATAGAGAATCGAAAAACTATATAATTTTTTTTCAGTTACCAAAGTCCTGCTTTTGAACTAAAATACTGGGCCCTAGACGAAGGGACTGAGAGAAGCGATAGCGAAAAATCGAAAAGAATATAATGTCTGCAACTGATCTTCATTTTCGAAAAGTCACATGACAATCTTATGTTATTCCTTAATACTTTGTCCTTATCGATCCTTCACTATCGCTTTACTGTGTCACTTTGTCTAGGAATAGCACATATTAGCTACGAGCAATCAGATAGGCGACATACTCTAATTCACGTACCAACTTTTCTCAAACAATTGGAACTATTTGTCATGTCTAAACTAATCTGGAATTAAAGTTAGAAGCCACTGCACCTAAATCAATAAAGGCTGTCTAGTCAGGTTAATCAAATGTATCCACCAGAGCTTAATAGAATGCGGTACAGTGCCGTACAAAATAATTCTCGATATTATATTAGCTATGGTATCACTTCACTTTGTACCTGACTGCCCCAAGATGGTTATTTTTTTCGAGTTTATATATGTATATTTCTTTGGCACGCTCTAGAGCCTAAACAACTTGTCGCATCTGAGTTTAAGAGGTGTCATTAGAATTGTTTTAATCGTGAGAGTGATACTGAGTACATCAAAATTATGAAAAAAATATGTATTCAGGATTCTCCGCGCCAAATCAGTTCTCCATTAAATTAAGTTGGCAGATTTTGTTGCAGTCAGGTTTCTGATTTTACAAATTATTTTGTTTGTTTCGCCACACTGGCTAAATGCGGGTGTACCAACCCGCATTTGGCCAGTGTGGGTGGATTATAAACTCGCTCTACTCGTAAGATATTTCAAAGAAGACCCTTTCCCAGCTATGGGACACTAAAAAGGGTTGAAGTGAAAAGGATTTTTTTCTCGTTCCTTTCATCGATAATATTTAATATATATGAAAACTTCTGCCGTATTTTTGAATACCAGAAACATTACATTCTAATGCTTTAAAGCAAATAGTGATGAAACATTTATGTAGTCACATACCCATGTGTAATAAGCACCACGGGAGGAGATTCCTGACATAGCAGACAAATCGAGCTCCATCAACCTTGGCTTATTAGAACGGATTTGTGCTTAGTGATAGCTCCTTTACATTTTAGTATGATACCTCGATATAAAACTACTTAAAAAATATTTTATATATTTTTTTAGATTTTATAACCCGACGTTTCAAAGCCTTAAAAAACATAACAAAATGTTTGTAGGTAATAATACCTGTGATTAATAAGTTTAGACATCAAATACCTAAGTCCCCCTGTGACCAAGAAGTCTGAAAAGACTGAAACGTGTTGGGATTTAAAGTCTAAAATAAACTGCGAGTAAGTCCGTTATAAAGTAGTTTCTATTTCAATATAGCATATTCTCCTAACTTTATTAGTAAAAAAATATTATTAGTAAATACCTTGTTTTTTTTCATTCCGAGGTAAATACCTTGTGGTATTTGTACACGTAAAGTAATAATGGGAACATATCTTCTCTAAAATATTCTAAGAGTTGATAGAGTTGAGGCCATAAGTCACACTCCTGGATAGTTAAAGGATGATAAGAGGATAGTACCTACCTAACATATTTGAATGGAACCTAAATAATTCAAATATTCTACTGTTTTTGATGCTAAAAATTTTACATCTATAATTTTCTCGTTTCCTCAAAAGCAGAGCTTTAAATCAAACAGACACAATAACCCCCATAAAGAGACACCGCGTCGACAGTGAAAAATGGTACTCATCATTTCAGCACCATTTTTATGAGCACAATTTCTTTCACATAAAAAATATAAATCGGTTCTTCTTTATAAAAACATCTCTTCAATTGTCATTCATGGCGGCGATACGCGTATTTGTCAGCCGCTGTGGCGGTCGCAAGCTGCGTTCCAAATATAAAAATGCAATTTTAAACAAAAATCCAGCTTGAATGTGAACCCTCGTGATAAAAAATAAATGCGTTTGAAAACATTTGATCCTATCGATCAAAGTATATAGATACGACGAGTAGTTAATAGGTATTCAGAACGAGAAAATTTAAGCATACCTTAATTTTTTATTAAGAAGTCTATACAAAGTATACTTAGATACATAAAATAAAATACACAATTATCGAAATCCAAAAACCTCAATAATTTCCAAAGTATCCGAGTAATCTTAATGCGTCCAATGTTTTTCCTTGATTTAAATTGAAGTGAAATTATTTATTTGCTTTGTACCTAGTTACTGTTTTCTTTCAGTAACCAAGTTTGTACCAATAGCAACAAAAAAAATTCCACAAAGGTACTTGCATAAGGCTCAAAATCACCAAGGTTGCAAATTCCAAGATTGGTTTTATGCCAAAAAAAATGTTAAGATATAATGATGACTCTTGGTTTATATTGTTGCAAAATTTGTGTGTTATTAAACTTTGACAGGGCAGCGCACAGAACTCTATACTTTTTTTGCAATATTGCTTTTTAGCAAATGTCTTGCAGAAAAACATCAATTCGGGAACGTTTTTCTAAGTTTCATAAAACGAACAAAAACAAAACAAAGTACATAACTTATGCATTGTTTAATAACATGGGTATATTTAGTATCTATATTATATAAGCAATAATGGACAAAATGCATACAAAATCTTCTACAAGTGAAGTACGCCAAAAAATGAAATAAGTTGCTATTACTGTGCCTATATTTTAGGAAATTTCAAAATATTCAAAACTCTTTTATTTGAATAACGTTACATGAAGAAAATAAAAGTTCTAGGGTTGTATAAACCATGATTTCTCTAAAAAATAGCTTAATTTATACGCATTTTATTGAAATATTGTAGTGTTCCCGGCAATGATCAACCGTTCCCGGAATGAAAAAAATGTTACCAAAATGATGACGTTGATATTATAAGGTATAAGTAAAGAGATATTTAAATTGTAAACAACAATTTAAATAAAAAAATCGTTTATTTATATTGCCGTATTACTTGCACTTATGGAAAATTACTCTTACTATTAATATTTTTTTCTTAAAATTGTTTTAACATTTTCATAAACAAACCTTATTATCCAAACTTTATTATTTTTCGAAAACACCAATATTGTCAAAACAATATCGAGTTTTTTCTGTTTTGAGCAATGGTGTTGGGATAATACGGGTTCCAGTTTGAATTTTCTCATATTGTTACGCACAGATCTCAAAAAGGTTACTAAAATTTCTCCAAAATTGTCCGCAATATATCTGAAGCAAGTATTGGGCTTCTCAGTAGGAAAAATGTCCCAGAGGATACAAGATTTGGATGTATATTGTCTTTACCATATGATGTACTTGCTTCAACATCAATCTGTTTATCTTTAAACTGCTGAGGAAGAGTTAATGCCATTAAATCTTCATCTTCTGAGGAAGATGAGCTATATACAGATTCATAAATGCTTACTCTATTCTTTAATTTTAAATAGTTATCTGTTATTATGTGCTCTTCGTCAACAGGAGATTCAATTTCAGGCATTAACACATCCCCAGGTTCAACTGCACAAACTTACGTTACAAAAAAGCTTGGATAGTTTTAACTCTTTATGGAATGTTCAATCACGTCGTCATCTGGGATTACCTTTACTTTTTTTAACTTTAGCATTTGCCTTTTCTCTTTGGCACAAATAAGTGGAACTATCCTTTTGAACTTAGATAAATTAAAAAAAGAAAAATATGGCACAAGAACACAGCGCGCAGTCTTTCTAAAATGAGTCCAACGGACTCACCGACACTCAGTCACACGCGGACTATCGAGTAGACGTGTCGACACATCTCATTAATTTTAGGTTTTGTGCTTATAAACGAATCAAAATGCCTTCTTGTGTGTTTAATAAATGTTATAATCACTTAAGAAACAAAAATAAGACAGACGGGATTACATATCACGCGAAAGTACACCCAAAAGTCTTAGTTTCATAAAAAATATTACTTAAATTGTTGTTTGCTACGCCGTTTGTGAGAGTGAGATAGATAATGCAAAACAGACATGAAAGATAGAGGCAACGCACTCGCTTTGCCCGTGATAGTATTTCGCTGCTACAATGTTATACATTCAACAGCACGGCTATTGTGATTTCGCTTGCATGCTGTGTGGGGCCATATCTCTGTCCTTTTCTATTGTTCACTCTAAATATCTAATTGTGATTACATATATTATGTGTGTTTCTCGTTGCATGTAGTTGTGCACAGAGACCCAGGTTTAGTGATTGCGTTATTAGAGCGTACCGTATCTTCCTTTTCTTGATTTATCAAAGCTTTTGAAACTATTTTTCTATTTTTTTTTCCTTATCAGTAGTCTCCATTACGCTGCAATTAAAAAGCAACGAATTTGTAAAGTAAATGAATAAAAAATCGTAAGCGAATCATCTTTGGAAACGATAATTATCATTCCGGGAACTCAACAGTCATTTCGGGAACGTGTCCTCATGTCTGGGAACGTTCCCGAAATGATCGTTCACGAAATGACGATTTCAAATAAGCGCGCGCTTTGATTATACAACGGTTATCTTCAATGCAACCAAACTTCGTCAATAGTAAAATATTTGAGGTTACTTCGTTATATCGAGTCGTAAAAATGAATTTTATCAATAATTCAATGTAATAGACACGTTCACGAATTGACGGACTATTGATGTACGCATAACGAATAAAGAATTGAAAGGTACTTACCACTTAAATATAATTTATTTAACGAAAAATACACTGACAGCCGGCTTTGTTATTGTTTACTTCTTTTATTGACGTTTAACACTGAATGGCAGCGTTGACTTAAAGTGATTTTTGTTCGATTATCGATGCGTTCACTGAAATGACTTATGCGCTGTTGGACAAACTATTTTTGCATTTATATAATTAAAAAAATATATATATTAAAGTATTCTTTTCAAAACTAGATTTTGTATGAAAAATACGGTATATTAAGTAATGACAAGTGTTAAATATCTTAAATTATTCATTGGTATTTTTGTCTTGTCGTTGAAGATCATACATTTGGACGCGTTACCGAAATGACTTTCTTTGCATTTATATCGATTTATTTTAAAAATTTACTTCTATAATAAATTGTATTGTTTCATGTACACACGAAATAGGTTAGTTGTAGTATTTTATTATTATTACTTTTTTAATAAACTCAAAATTTAAGACATTAATTTGCTAGCAAAGCCAATTCGACACCTTGGTGATTTTGAGCCATAAACGAAATCAAATACCCATTGCGATCTGTCACAATACCAAGGACTTTATGATGTAATTTCAAAAACAGCAATATCGAATACAAATACAATCACCAATAAATCTGATTCTTTAACAAAACCAAACGCGCTTGTCTTGAGGGAGGGTTCTTCAGAATTTGGTATTCACTGCGTCGTCAAGAAGACATCAGAGGTAGAGTAGCAAAATATTATAATAGCATAATGGTGTCAGGTGGTGTTGTGCTCAACTGCTTTCACAAACACTCAATAGGGCTGCGAACAATGATATCGATAACAATAATATCAGCAGACAGAAGTACTGTTTAAGCACAATACGTAGGATCTTTAAATGAACATCAATGTCAAAATAGCAGTACTCAATAATTCTAACGAAAATGTATATTTTGGTTCATTTGCCGATGTTACTTAAGTTTTTAAAATTATCTGTAAATACTTAAGAAACTAAAGTTAGCAAATATTAGCTTTCCGCAGTATGCACTGCTGGGCATATCATGCCCAGCAGTGGTAAGAAATGTGGAAAACCTGTAACCTTCCTCAATAAACGGGCCGTCGGATTTATAGTCTCTGAGATTAGAGCGTTTAACCAAACAAACTCTTTAGCTCTATACCTAATACCCATACTACCTATAGAATTGCAAAATTAAAAAATTCTCGGCCTCTGCTCGGCTTAGCTACGAAACTACCAAATTATCTCAATAAAATTAACTTAACTACCAAAAGAGTCAACAGAGTTTAGCCTTTATTAGGAGATAGTTAAGTTTTCATATATTTTATGCAAAAATATATAATCGATATAAAATCAGGTCAGCACTACTAAAGCTAGAGGTGGATAGGCGTTCACGTCGCGCCGCACTGTCGCGTCAGTACACTAGGGCTTCGGATTAGGCTCGCGATACGTACAGTCACTCCACTCAAACAACCCATTGTACGAGATCGAGTTTTATTACTCCTCCGATTGTCGTGTGCTTAGTTTTATTGTACCCCCGCGTTTAGATATCACCGCAGTGTGAATGCCAAACAGCCCCGAATATTCATGCACTGAAAATCAACGAGGATTACCCAAACAAACGGTTTTTATTACTAACTGTTTGTAAACTATCTACATTCAAATCCCTTCTATGTTATGTATTCAAACTTTATCACCGACTTCAAAAAATTCGGATGACATTTTTAATATAGATTACTAAATTTATTTTTTGTTTGAAAGAGGTATAGAAATATAGGTCCCTTATAAAATTTCAGAATATGTAACTCATAAGAACGCTTTCATACAACACACTAAACTAAATATGATAGGTATAGGTATTTAATTAAAAAAAAATTAAAGTCTACTGACTTTTTAACAGTGCTTTTCAGTACTTGCTACTTCATTCACTGCAAGGTAGGAAAAGAAATTGGAAGTATTCAAATCGAAGCTCTCTCTTTACGAAACTAAATAAAATATACGACTTTCAAAAAATATTTGGCAACTAAATGAAGTCCCTTTTAGTGTCCCACTACTGGGCACGGGTTTTCTCTCAAGTATCTTACGAGTTGAGAGTTTAGGCCTTAACCCACACACGCTGGCCATGTGCGGGTTGGTGGATGTCACATGTCCTCGAATGATTAGGTAGTTATTAGACACGCTGGTTTCCTCACGATGTTTTCTTTCACTGACATTGAGCAGCGGCGATGAAACAATTCACACAAAGATGTGTGGGCACGACTGGGAATCGAACACGGGACCTTATATTTTTAAGACGAGGCCCGTACCACTGCGCCACCGCTGCTGTCCAATGAAGTCATATGAAACGCAAACTCATTGAAAACCATCACAAATGTTTATACGGATAATGGTGATTAGGTAAAACGAACGAAACGGCAATTAAGAATGAAAAATGATTATTTTCGTGTATAATTAAAAAGCACCCACATATTCATACGCGGATAGTCTACTTTGACTTTGATTAATATTACAAGTGACAGTTCTCTTAAAGGTGCGAGTGATCATCAATTTATGGCTTTGTCATTTAGAATGACAAATATATTTACATGAACATTGTAATTAAATTGAAGTGATTTTTTTAATCATAACGAAGTACCTATTGACTGTATAAATGCAGATTTTTGGTTAAAGTAATGTAGGTATATGGGTACATAAAAATGAATCTCTATTACCCTTGGTCACGCATACGCGTAAACGGCTGGACCGATTTCTCTAATTCTTTTTTTAGAATATTCCTATAAGTACGAAGAGGGTTCTCACGCAGAGCAAAATAAAAAAAACAATCTCCACTGAAACGGCTTGACCGATTTTTGTGGAATCTTATATCTATATTCGATAGGTCTGAGAAACGGTCGTAATCTATTGCCGGGCCCGGTAGGTGGCACTGCTTTACCGGGCAAGACGACGTCTGCGAGGTCCGCTAGTAAAATTATAAAATTACTCCTAGCTTCATTCACACTATAGCGGCTATTTTGCTGTCTAGCCACCCCAAGAGGTATTACAGTGTAGACATGGCTGAAAATGTATCTTCCAATGATTAGGATATGAATCACTTTTTTGTATCTTTGTATCCATAAGTATCAGTAGCTCACACTCATGCGCATAACATAACACAGTAGGCACTTACTCAATCATATATCTAATACTGTTTTCACACACTTGGCTTCAGCCCCTTTTAGTACCTACGGCTGGTCATGTGTCTTCTCTCAACTGTAAATTTAAGATTCAATGAATCAATAAATAAATAACTATCATATAAGTAGAGTCCACACACGCTGGCCAAGTGCGGATTAGTGGATGTCATAAGTCCTCGAATGATTAGGTCTTATACATACCGGTTTCCTCACAATATTTTTCTTCACCGACGCTGTTTTAATATAGCTAAAATAAAAACAATAAAAGCTAAACAATGAACATACTAGATTAACTCGTCGAATGGATTTGTATAATCCGTAGCAGTCAAGTTTAAATCGCAGGGTCGAAAATGTCAACTTGTAATCTATGTAATTAAGTGAATGTCAGGGTGGGTTTAATGTAGGGTTGCCACGCAAAAGTGCACAGAAGCACTTGTACGCGTACCAGTTATTACAAACATTACTTTAATTTCAATGTAGTTCTACAAAATAGAAACTGACGGGCCGGAAGCGTGGTCGGTAAAATACTTGCTTTTCACGCCGCAGGTCGTGGGTTCGATTCCCACCCAAGGCAAACACTTGTTTAAATATGTCTGTTTGTCTTGTGTCTGGGTGTAATTATCTATATTTATGTATATATTTAAAAAAGTATTATATGTAGTATATTACCAGTTATCTGGTTTCCTATACAAGCTCTGCTTAGTTTGAGATCAGATGAGCGTGTGTGTAAAAAAAAAATAGAAATAGTTCATAATAAAACACCTACAGCCTTTTTCATAAAAAAGTTATAAGACTCTTTAGTTAAAATGTACTTTGTCTCTTTCTTACTAATATAAATGTCAAAATGATAGACAAAGACAAATGAATTATAAACCTATTTTAGCTATAATGACCTTAAAGTACCTTTAAGAATACAGGGGTTACGGTCTTATTCATAAAAATCTTATAAGACTCTATAGTTCAAATGGATTTTGTCTCTGTCTTACTGATATAAATGTTAAGATGATAGACAAAGACAAACGAATTATAAACCTATTTTAGCTATAATGAGCTTATTAGACGTTTATGAATACGGTATTAAAATACAAGTGCTACCTTAATAGGTATCACTATTGATATTGTGACTGGACTGTTGGCGTAGTGGTTAGTGACCTTGGCTAAACCGGAGGTCGTGGGTTTAATTCCTACACAGAACGAATCTTTGTGTGATGAGCATGAATCTTTGGTTTGTATCTGAGTGTAACTTATCTACATTTATCTTATTTACCTATGTAATTATTTTAAAAAAAACATGTTAGTCGTTTATCAGTTCCTAGTACCTATAACACAAGCAAATGAATTACTTAATTTAGGACTAGATGTGCGCTGTGTGAATGTGTAAAAATATTTATATTATTATTATAAACTTAGTAAAAGTTGTTTCTGTCTTCCTAGATTGGAAACCGTAAAAGAGAAACTATCTGACCCATCCACAAATGGTGTCACCATACATCGCACCACCAGTTTATTGTCACCAGATTTACACCACACCCGAGGACCACGGGTGAGGATTCAGATTGAAGGTGTATTCCCATGGACGCAGAGTACTCCGTCCCCAAAAATGGTTTTACTAACCTTCGGCAACTACAGGAATATTGAGATTTTTACCTCTTAACTCTTAAAATACCGTCTTGAATAAGTGACCTGCTTGTCAGATGCTGCTAAAAAATAATTTGAAGGGTTTACAAAAGTACCTACATACCACACTAGATAAATCAACACAATTAGAGATGAGAGACATGTTGACTCGTGAGATTCGCGCCGCGGATGTCGCGAGTTAATTCTTGTTAAATGAATTATTCCTTCCCGCCGAGGTGGCGCCCTCTATTGACGGAGCAAACTTGCTAAATAGTTTCGTTCCCGGTGCTATTATTGTCAGGAACTGTCGCCAAAGTTAGACGTGTGGGAGTATATCCTGACGCAATAGTTTATGAGTTTATTGTCAAGACAACTTGGTTGACTTTCTTGAAAAAACCTACACTTTAACTTTTCTGGAAGTAAGCTAAATTCCATCGCGCCGTCAATGCCTTACTAACTATGTCTAGCCTTCTTATGACTTCTGATCAATATGTTATAAAACAAAAAATCTTATGCATTGTTATATTGGTTAGTACCAGATCAACTGGTGTACAACAGCTTTTCTTGTTAATAATAATTCTACGGCAATTTTAACAATGACTTAAAGCTATGAAGTAGGTTAGCATTTCTTTCATGTTAAACCACACGTCACACATATCCTACTAATATTATTAACGCGAAAGTTTGTATAGATGTTTGTTACTTTTTCACGCAAAAACTACTAGACGGTATGGGAAGAAATTTAGCGCAGAAATATATTATAGCCTGGATTAACACATATGATAGTTTTATCCCAATAAGTATTAAGCGGGCGAAGCCGTAGGTGGAAACCAGTCGTACATGAAATTAAACGGAACTAACAATTACCATTAAAGCACGCGCATAAATAATTTAATATGTCTTTGACACAAACATTCCACCTACTAGGTACTACCTACTCTTTCTACTATTGCAAACTGTGAAGTTTAGATTTTTTTTAAGTGTTCTGAAATATGCTTGCGCTTGACCACTACTTGCCTAATGGAACGCAATGATGCTTCTACGATGGAACGCGTCACTCGTGATTACGAATGATTTTCGGTGAGAAGGTTGCAGTGGAATGAGCCTCCACATGGCTATAAACCATAAGGAAACAATAATTCCGACCCCACACATAGCAGGGCCGCTTGACGGTGCGGCTTTGTATGGTGGGTGGTCACCAATTACCACCAGTTTATTGTCACCTGATTTGCACCACCTGGGGACCGCGTGCGAGAAGAAATACATACACAATGACTCAAAGTTCAAAATAAACTGAACCCCTTATTTTGGGGATTAAAAATTAGTATCATTTTTGTTAAAAATTAATAGGTACCAGATATTATACCTTTGCATTCCGATTGTTAAGCGGCTTTAGCCCGTAGCCCGAAGGAACGCGGCGACGATACTAAAACCAGAATACTCAATTAATATGCAAATAATATGGAGGATTTGACAAGGGTTTGGTGCAAGGTGCAGTAAAATTTGAATTTCTGCGTTAAATCCTTCTATCTTATCCTCAGATCCTGTATCACTGTTCCCGTGTTTGTTTTATTAATTTTAATCTTAAGGTCTCTGTCACTGGAGATGAAATACTTACACCAATTCTTGAAATGATCATAATGTTGTGTTTTGTTTTGTTGAATAACCTTTCTTTGGAACACCAAAGAGTGGTTTAACAACACGTGTCGCATCATTAAGGAAACAGAAAATCATCTACGTATGATGGGATATCTTCTTCTAAAATACATAAAAGCAGAAACTGATTACTTGAGAGAATTAGAGACTCCGAATTCGTCACATAGGTTCCGTATGAGGTTTAGAGGAGCATTAAGCAAGATTTTTTTTAACTCAGCCCATAAGTAGGTAAAACGGATACCACGCGAACGAAGTCGCGGGCGAATAATAATAATAATCTGGGACATAAACACACATGATCATCTGAACTTCACAAACCTAAGAAGAGTATGTACTTTGCTCTTTTGTATCTATCGTTTTAAAATTAATGGAATGTAACGCTCAAGTACGTAATTTCTAATTCAATGAATTTTTATTTTTTTTCTTTCTTCTTTTTTTTTAATTACCTTTTTTTTCGTTTAATTCTGGTAGCTAGCTGCATCAGGTTACACTGGCAATCGACCCCAATAGAAATAGGAAAAAGACAAGGGGAATATTACTTCGTTTGAAGTCGATTTTGTGCTATTGTTGCAAAAAGAATAATATTATACAGCGATGATAATGTATGTTTACTCGTTATGTAATTACGCACGTGTGTACGTGCCTATCTGTTACGATACGTGCTAAGTAGAGCACCTTTCACCTTTTATCGCATTATCTGTTAGAGACTGTACAGTTGTTTTACCACTTTGTGTATGCCTTCGATAGCTCAGTTGGTAGAGCGGTGGACTGTAGATGTGTTTAACTGTTATCCATAGGTCGCTGGTTCAAATCCGGCTCGAAGGATTCTTTTTTTTATTATAGACTTATGTTTAAAAAACGTCACGGACAAAAGGTCTTTAGTGTGTGCATTTTGAATAAAAAAATCCTGCTCAAAGTTTTTTTTACTAGGTTCGTGCAGACAGAACTCTATATGGTTCGAATATCAAATAGATTTGCTAGGCCTTCGATAGCTCAGTTGGTAGAGCGGTGGACTGTAGATGTGTTTAAGTGTTATCCATAGGTCGCTGGTTCAAATCCGGCTCGAAGGATTCTTTTTTTTATTAAAGGTAATTATAGACTTATGTTTAAAAAACGTCACGGACAAAAGGTCTGTAATGTGTGCATTTTGAATAAAAAATCCTGCTAAAATGTTTTTTTTATTAAGTTAGTACAGAATTCTATATTGTGGTTGGAATAAAAACGAAATTTGCTAAGCCTTCGACAGCTCAGTTGGTAGAGCGGTGGACTGTAGATGTGTTTAACTGTTATCCATAGGTCGCTGGTTCAAATCCGGCTCGAAGGATTGTTTTCATCAGTTAAATAAGAACATAAGGGATTTGTTTTAACTAGAATATTTAGATATAGATAGTTATATGTTTTTATATAGATCAGTTGATAAAACGGTAGACTGTTTAGCCTCGCAACATTGTTTGGCACCTAACTCTACAAGTATTGTGATTCAAAATAATTAGTATTCTTTACTAACATGCTCCGCGCTTACTAATGCGCTTTACTAATGAGACTTTATACTTCAATTGACTTTTTATATAATCATCAAATATAGCGGGTTGAAAAAAAAATGATTTTACTTAGCAACTTAGCTCAAATAGGTCAAAATTAGTTATGCAAACCTACTCTGTATCTCAAATGATCTAAAGATAGTAAACTGCCGAAATACAATACATTCTAAGCAACTTTAGCTTGAACATCGCGACTACCGGAAATGGTGACGTGTCACATAGTGTCAGACAGCCCTAAACATGTACCATAAACTTACAAAGTCATGAGCAAAACACAAAATTACGATACATTGAATTATACCTACTTTGTTACACACAACCCTTATGCATTCAAACCGCAATGTAGACTGAACAAGAAGGGAATAAGCAGAAAATTTTAATGTACAGAAAGTTTATATACTGGGTAATTTGAATAGAAACTGTCGCGACGGCTGCGATAGGCGCCCGTTTCCGACCCGTCCGCACGGACTTACTATGAAACAGCCCTTAATGAGTTACTGAAGAATTTCTACTGTGAGTTACATCTACTACTCACGTAAAGTTGTGGGTCCAAAACAAACATTATACCTAAGACATACTTCCTTAATACTAATAATCTAAACGCGAAAGTAACTCTATCTGTCTGTCGCTTTCACGCCAAAGCTAGAGAAACGATTTGGATGAAATTTGGTATAAAGATAGTTTTAGACCCAAGGAAGGGCATAAGATAGTTTAGATAACCGACGTACACGCAATCGGAAAGCTAGTAGAAAATAAGCGTGAAATCTCGGGTTTAAGTACCTACTCAATGAATATTATTTTCAGGTATGTGTAATTTTCTTTCTCTTTCTTGTCCGTCTGCATGTTAATCCACTTTTCTCTGTTTTAAAGAGGAAGAATCCACGTTTATATATTATTATTTTCGTTCTAGCATAACTCCGTTATAGATGAGTAGACGTGTTTGCTAAGTCCTTAATATGTTTTAAACGAGGTTATTCCGAATTCAGAATTCCTATTAATTCATTTTAGTTTGAAGACTCTATTTATTTTCTTGTTAGAGTGCGTTATATTAAGTAAAAAAAAATGTGAGTCAACACGATAGTTGTATATTTTTTCCACGATACGGACGTTCATAAATATCATATATTGATGAGAATCAAAGTGATTTTAGGGTCTCATCTATTAACAAAGGACGTAAGCGGCTCCACTATAAAAATATTAAAGCAACTGCAATCACCATAAACAAGTAGGTAAAACATAATTTAAATTAATCATTAAATTTTTCTGTCAGCAATTTTATTTAAATTTTAAAGAAATTCGTAAGTGGGCACATTAAATACACCTGCGGGCTAATCATTTCCTCTTCACTGGAATAACTTATCTGCAAAAATGCAAATGTTGTTTTTCATACAAGCTGAATATAACAAAAGTTTCCTACAATATTTTGTGAGACTGTATTATTCATAAAAAAATGAGGTTAAATGTTGAACTCTACTTACCTACCCTGATTTTTTGCTTCTAGTAAATAGAAGAAGTTACTAAACTAAATATTTGATAGGTACAACCATTTATTAACCTGATTTCAAGACGAGTTTTACTGGAATTTTCTTAGGTGTAAGTTTAATCACTTAGGTACAAGTGATTAAACTTACACCTAAGAAAATTCCAGTAAAACTGCAAATAAAAGTAAAGTACAGTCTATTCATATAGTAAGTATGTAGTTACAATTAATATATTATAGTATATCAGTATATCTAAAATACTTTAAAAATAATAGATACGGTCGATATAATAATAATTATTCTGTTGATACCACACTTGGCCCAAAAGCGTAAAGTATAACAAGGCAACAACAGTGACCAACTTTGGTACCTGATAACTACTCAAGCTACCACTGCCGGAACTTCTTCGGGATCAAAGGTTATTTACTACTACGAAATGCACATGTACACGGACTAAATTCTCCCTCACTTCATCATCCCTTTTCAGTGTCCCACTTGTAAGCACGGATCTTGCTTTGACCTTAATCCCCACGCGCTGGCCAATCGCTTCTTGGTGTATGTCACATGTCCTCAAATGATTACTTCTTAGACGTTCCGGTTTTCTCACAATGTTCTCTTCACCGTCATGGAGCAGCGATGATGAAATAATTCACACAAAGATTTTTAGGCACGACCAGAGTTCGAACCTGCGCCCTTACGAGATATTTCAAAGCCAAGGCTGATAACACTGCACCACCGCCGCTCTTAGTTAGAATAAAGATAACAAACAACTCAGACCTGCGTCATATTATAGTGTATTATGATGTTCCAAATTCGGTACCTCCTTCAGTAGGTAGATATAGAACCTACTCGATTATTATTCAAACTACCATAACAGACTTGCCACATCATATTATATTCATACAGCCTATTCAGAATTTCAGACGGTAAATTGACAGCAATCATATGAAAGGGCACCCTCGAAAGATCAAACAGGTACTTTTCGAATAATTCAGGGCCCCCACTTAGCATAAGGTCAACCTGACATTTGGTAACATTTACGTCTTTCATAAATTTAGGAGCCGTCACGCAACACTTTATTTAGAGACAATTTTGATAACTCCACGGTCCTCAACCTTTTTAGGGTTTCGCAAGTGGTGTTGTTATCAAAAAGCATAGTACCTAATCGCATGGTTCTCGAACCTGGAAAAATCGGTACGCGTGGAGCACGGAGCGAATATCCCAGTGTAAATTGTTTTCGCGCGAAGACACTAGCTAGAACCATAGAATAGATATTATGCTAGAGCCTTGTTATTAATCACGCACGTTCCGTTACAGCTTTCTCGTGTGTGCCCGTCTTCATAGTTTCGCAAAGTCCGTCTACTAATGACCCTCATGTGAATTTACTATACATATCTAGAAACCTGTAATTATGTTTGACTACTCAGGTAAACACCTACATTAGCCTATCAATTTACATTATGTGTAGTTTTGAGTCTCTTTCAAACCTAAAGTTTTCACCATTTAACGAGTTAGAAGACCTGTCGATATTTGGTAGGTAGGTACATACGTAGCAAGCACGGAAAAAAGAAATAACTTGTTATGAAGCAAGTGGAAGGCAATCCCAGTCCTTGCAACAGTTTATTTTAAATATCACTTCAATCTACAAAGTGGATGATATTCACCTCCTTCTACACCATTGGATAATACAGACATAGCCTATGTTTCAATGTAAAATTCTTCTTTAACGCTTGGATTATAAAAACATTTGTAAACGAACGTTTTAAAAACGTATTGAATCAATCCTCAAATCAAATTTTATTATTCTCCCCAATTACTTGTTCAAGGCAAATCTTTTGTGAACTTACAAATCCATTTAAGTCGTATCAATCAAAAATACTTCCACTAATTTACTAGCGCGCCTAATTAAGTCAATCTCCCATTAAATCCCCTTTCTTAGCGACTCGTCCGTCTCAAGGCGCATAAAACGTGCGAAAACCTAATGCCATTTCACGCCGGAGTAAACCTTTCTCTCGGAGTTAGCGTCTCTTTAAACTCGGCTTAACTTAATCGATCGAGAAGGTTCTTAATTATGGCTTTATCTTAGCTCAATGAGGACCGAAGTTGTGGATATTGATTGACGGGAATTAGCTGCAGATAAAGAAAGTTTATAGCATGTTTTGCGAACTTGTAAAGAACTGCTAGCTACTTAGAAATTTGCATTTAGTTAGAGCGAGTGCAATCTAAACCTAGACGAGACCATCGTTTTTTATTATACAATAGACTTGCGCTTGACTAAAATTATCCTGATGTTAAGCAATCATGTAGTCTACGATGGAACGCCCCTGCCCAATATACCGATTCAAGGAGGCTAGAATGAGGCTCCTCCTATGTTTAGTAACCTTAAAGGAACAACAATTCCGGCCCACCCACTTAAATGGTGTCACCAGACTACGGTATACGGCAAGGCCGCTGGGCGATGCGGCTTTGTCTGGTGGGTGGTCACTTACCTCGGCTTGTCTAAAGACAGTTTATGTGAGCATTATGAATTTAATTGCGTTTATAAGACATTTTCTTACTGTTTGTGCATCTTTCTAGTTTCTGTAAAACTGTCTGTCCTAACACTGTTTTGTGTATAGTACTGGTACAGGTAAGTATATTGTTTATCGAACTCTCGATTTATAGTTTTTAGAACACTTTATATCAACCTTTTATTTGTGTGCTTTTAGTAGATACGTCGTCTATTAGTGGTCTGAGCTCTACCTACAAATTTTCGGATATTTTCCAACACAAATATAAATAAAAGATAACACTTTTATAATTGAATTGGAAAATATCTGAAAATTTTCCTATAAATTTTCTTATTCTATTCCAGTTAAATATTTCGCTGGCATCTAAAGGTTTGTCAATTCGATTTAGCGTTAAACCTCAACCTAGAGTGTCGCCGCCATATTAATATTCATAATTGTCGCTCCTTCGGTTTACGTTCAGCCTCGCCGTCGCCAGAATATGTTAATCAGAGACGATTTTCTTAACTGAACTGTTGTTATAATATTGGTAAATTTTATGCAATGACGTAGGTGTGAATTGACGCAATACGCTCATGTAGGTATTTGAAATCATATTTATTACAATAATCAACCCACGGTTAATCAACCCACATCTAGGCATAGACACAAATGTATTTTTTCAACAACGTATTTCAAGTGATAAAAAAAAGATAGGCTTTAATCCAGACACGCTGGTCTCTTGCCGGTTGATAAATGACTTATGTTCTCAAATAATTTGTTCTAAGATATGCGCGTAAACATATTAAGTCTTATATTCTACTTTCAAGGTATACTGGAACGTCACAAGGATTATATTGATGGAGTTCTAGATTTGCTCAAGACAAAATATAGATAATTTTTATTCTACTGTTTTCCAACGATACTATAATAATTGATACTAATGCGAAAGTAAATTTGTCTGTTTGTTGCGATTTCACGCCAATACTACTGATCCGATTAGGATGAAATTTGATACGGGGATAATTTGAGACTATAGATTAGAAGAGGTTAATGGTTTAGCGCAATAACCCTCTTATGCGCGGATGGAGACGCAGGTGGAAAGTTAGAAATAGAATAAAGTTAGCAAACAATGATATTTTAAATACGAACTTGTTTAAAATCTCATTGTTAGCAAACTATAGTGGTGTGTTGAACAGCGGCGGCGCGGCGGCAATGGCCTCGCCTTAGAAATATAAGGTCGCGGGTTCGATTCCCAGTCGTGCCCGCACATCTTTGTGTGAATGGTTTCATCTCCGCTGCTCAATATCGGTAAAGGAAAACATCGTGAGAACACATGTCTAAGAACCAATCATTCAAGGACATGTGCACTTGGCCAGCGTAGGTAGATAAGGCCTAAACTATCTTACGAGTTAAGAGAAAACCCGGCCTGAGCCTGAACCTGAGCAGACAAAAGATTTACTCGAAGTTTGCAAATAAAATCGCAAACACGGTAAAATCACTGTCGGTACTGCACGTACTGCCCTATTTTATTTAAAATTTTCTTGTATTTCCTTGACGTCTTGTTGTACAAAATTCTTAAACAATGCGTGATCAGCTTATACTGGAAATGCATAGTTTGATGTGTAGCCGTAGGTATGTACTTAGCGCAATGTAATTAGAGTTAATTTTTTTAATTTATTTATACATACCTAAGCACTTCATAGCCTGAAACCCAGGCCCAGCCTAGTTCAGGATAATTTAATAAAATAAATATTCTGGGACATCTTTTATTAATTATTTCTATTCTGAAATAGACCTGCACTTGACTACAACTTGCCTGATGTTAAACCATGATGTAGTCTATGATGGAACGCGCCGGCCCATTATACTGACTGTAGAATGAGGCTCCATATGTTTAGAAAACAACAATTCATTATTTACTCATTTATTTGCAATAGCAAAAGGAGTTCATAAAATCCGTATAAAAATACAGAATTATGAAACAGTCTCAATGACTTGCATGATGTCTGCCGCCCGCTGGGACCACAAACCCTAATTATGTCTGAAACAATACTCCACCTTATTTTTACCCATTTTGTGCTCAATCATAATTACCTACGCTTTCCTGAGGGAAGCGTTGTTCCGGAAAATCATCGCGAAACCTACCGACCGATTTATTGTGATGAGGAATAATATCTACCTAGAGGTCTTCAAATGAGGTTGCCATTTGCATAAATATGCATGTTTTTGGTGGATTTGATTTTTTAAAATGTACCTACCATGTAGGTAGAATTTTACATAACTTTATCTTTAGAAAATTTTGTGTAACCGTGTGTACAATATGCCGTGCACACACATCTTTTTGTGAATTATTTCATCGCCGCTGCTCTACATGTCTAAGAACTTATCATTCGAGGGTATGTGACATCCACCAACCCGCACTACGCCAGCTTGTGTGGATTAAGACCAAAACTCTCTCAACTCGTAAGATGATTGAGAGAAGACCCGTGCCCAGCAGTGACACTAAAAAAGGTTTGAAGTGATGTACAATATGTCAGTAATTAATTTTAAATAATCCAGATAGATAATAATGAGAATGTTGCGTATAATGCGTACCAACGCGCTAGCCATACATTCACTTGAAAATTTAATAACTTGAAATTCCAATAAAACCAGGTTCATTAGAGTTCGATCGTTAAGTCAATACTTACACGCGAGCAGAACAAATAAATGTTGTACAATATACCAACAGCTCAATAATAAAGCCGTACGCAATTACCTGCGACTCTCATATTTATTTTTTTACATGATATAAATGCTTTGTGGGGTGAACAATAGCCGCGGGCAGCGGGGAGACGGGAAGCTTTATAATTTTTTAATTAATGCCGTCGAAAATATCAAAGTCACCGCTTTTCGCCTACTAGTGGGGAATGCTATTAATTTGATCGAGTTTTTCAATAAAACAAAGCGTTTCATCAGTCTAGGGAGAGTTTTACCCGTTGTCGAATGGCATATTTATATAGAAAAGTCGATATAATTATGTTATAAAAAGAAGATGTTAAGAAGATCAAAAGAAATGATAAAATAAGTATTTTACATAATTTTGAATTTCCGTGCTAATACTACAACAACCTTACTGTGTGAGAAAGATTGTTTATACCTATACCTATTTATTGTTTTACTTGGCACCGACATTTAATCATATTTCTTACTAACTAAATAAAAATACGAATTACTAAGCTAAGCAAATTTATTTCAACTTTTTCAGTTGCCTGTTTTGTTTATTCGGATTCTGTAATATATGTATGCTCAAAAAATTACCAATAAAAATTAAGATAATTTATTTTACCAATTATTGTTACCTACATAATATAAAACGTGCAAAAATTCGTTTGAATCGTGCTGTTGTATCGATGTAGTGAGTACTACCTATATTAACCTAAATGAAATACGTATTAAGCAAAAAGAAATTGTCACTTAATATTTGTAAAATTAAAAAGGTTAAGGTTAAGGTTGTTAGGTTCTTTTTACATTTTTTTAACATTAGTTTCTGAATTCGCATACTTCTTTTGCCACATAACAATAACAAAAAATCACCGAAACAATGTAATTAAAATCACGTTACAATAGACACACAAACATTCACTCAATGTTAATCTAAAAACAATGTGAACTCAATCGAAAAATGTGTTACAATTAACGGATGATGTGAACCGAGAAATCCTTTAAACCGTTGTTTTCCTTTGGTTTTCCCTAATGAACGATTTTACGGTGACAACACGACAAAGCCACAACCCCGTCACTCTGACGTGCACATTACGATAACTCAATTATTTACGTAAGAGCGACTCGATTATTGCCAACCCTGTCTTCGAGTTTCAGGTTATGTTAATTTTGTAGTGTAGTTCAGATGATATATCATTTATTTTTTATTTTTTTAAACAATGTTTTGATATAAGGTCGTGCACTATTTGGATTGAAATTCTATAAGTAACGGAAGATCATCAAAAACTATTAAATAAATTGGTGATGATCTTCTCAGATTTTTTCCCATTGCTGGGCAAAAACCTCCCCCATAGCCATTTTTCTCTACTTCACGCCTTCTCCATTCTAGTTGAGACAAATAAATCCAAATTGCCACTTCATCGTTTTCGTGGTCATCCTCGAAGACAACAACCGTCTTCTTTAATCCACTGTGACGAGATCCGAGCCCGTTTACTGGCAATTGTGACCAGCCTAATCTTACTTCAGCTTGGTGGACTGGCCTGCCAGTCTACTATGCCTGTATTTAGCGCTGTGTTACGAATTCGGCCCCTAAATTTTACATTGGATAAAAGTCATCATTCAATCATCATTTTGCTCCATTGTTCTTTAACAAACCTTGGGTTTGGACAACTGAGCCTCAATTAAATACCAAATTTGGGTGCCGTAAGTTAGGACTGGTAGAATACATCATCATCTCAATATTTTCCTACGCATGCAATACCCAGTATTTTATAAATCTACAGTTCAATATTTTCCTTGATATTCTTTTACTAAAATTTAGATCCGTTTATAAAAACTTCTACAATAATTTTAAACAAAGTTAAGAGACGTACATACATACCTACATAACAGCCTTACCGAAGATTTCTGAAAAAATCTTTCGATATCTTTATGCAGATACAATTTTTTAAGACTTCCACCAAGAGGCGGAAACGGAAGTGTCTAAAATATTCAAAATAAACTTATTTATGTAAAAACGTGTCCATAATACCAAATATGACTATAACATAACCCAACACGAAAAAGTCTAAAAGATATTTCGTAGTGATATTCCTTTCATTGGTGCGTTTGCATAGAAAATCTTATGCGAGGGAAAATGTTAGATAACATTGGATACCTTTACTGTCTGAACATAGGTTTAAAAACAGAACGATTATTTTTGAAACATAAATAACAGATAATGCTATAGGCGCAGAGCTATCTAGCAGGCTGATTAAAAAAAACATAACTAAGATTTTTGTCGAGAAGGTGGTAGTGGAACGAGCCTCCATATGATTACAAACCTTAAAGGAGCAACAATTCCGATCCATCTCCTAAATGGTATCACCAGACATCGCACTGAAACACGGTAAGGCTTTGTCTGGCGGGTGGCCACTAACTACAGCCAAGGTCTACCACCAGTTTATTGTTACCTGATTTGCACTACCCGGGGACCACGTGTAGGGTTGCAAATAAAGCCTTTGAATAAAAAAAGAAAGATTTATATTTTAACCTTGATAAACTTACACAAATAGCAACTAAAATAAAATAATCTCATCGCAACCAAAAACAACTCAAAGATAAGTAATTAAAGAAGTAACCATTGACTAATACTTTCAGACTCAGTATTTTCTTGTAATGTTGTTCAAAGGCGACAATAGAACGATATGGAGCCACAACAAAGGGGCTGTTACATTTTATTGCGTGCAATCGGTGCCAGTAAACCTCGAGATAGCACTCCAGCCAACAATTAAAGAGCAGATAAACTCACGGATTTTAGTCGAAGCCGCTACCTTGTAATGTAAAGATTTCATGATACCTCCATAGAATAATATTAAGTAGGTACTCCACAGAATATTACTTCATAAAAGCACGTAAAAGTTGAAGACTCTGTATCAGTTTAAAGTTACTTATTACATACTATCTATACGTACGAATATTAGAAAACTGATGAGTTTGTTCGGTTGAAGTCTCTAATCTCAGGGACAATTGATCCGATTTGGAAAAGTTTTGCACTGCTAGATAGCCCATTTAATCAGAAAGACTATAGGCTTTGTATCCCACTGCTGTGCTTGATACAAAATATACTGTCACGCGGTGCACTACTGTACATACATATATAACCCAATTTTAAATATTTTTTTGTTTGTTCTGAAATAGTCTTGCTCTACAACATGCCTGATGTTAAGCAATGGTGTAGTCTACGAATTCTACGATGTCACGCGCCTGACTAATATGCCGATTCACTCATAATTACGAATGATTTTCGGTGAGACGGTGGCAGTCGAATGTGGCTCCATAAGATTGAAGGTCCGATCTTTGTTCGTGCGAAACTTTTATGTGTGCATTGTTTCAAGTCACTGTTCCTTATAAGTGAGAAAAAAACTTTCGAACCACCCGCACGTAGCCGGTAGACATCTATGAATTAGGCCTGAACTCTCTTAAATATTATAATAACAATTATAATATAGTGTGACACGGCCATCTGATCCCAAACTGAGAAGAGCTATGGAAACCAGATCACTGGTAATATACATTTAATACTTTCTCTTCTTTAAATACATACTTAAATATAGATAGCTAGCGGACACTGCACGTCCGCGTGGTGCTGCCCGGTAAAGCAGTGCCAACTACAGGGTCCGTATACGACCGATTCTCAGGCCTACCGAATATAGATATAAGATTTCATAAAAATCGGTCAAACTGTTTCGGAGGAGTTTGGTTTTTAATTTTTCTCTGTGTAATGTGTTCCCCGTACTTCAAAGAATATTCTTAAAAAAGAATTAGCGAAGTCTGTTCAGCCGATCTCAAGTTTTGCGCTTAGCAACACATTTAGAGATAAATTTTTACTAAATAGATTACACTCAGACTCAAGATAAACACGTGTTCATCACACAAATTTAATGTTTGACTTGGGTGGGATTGAAACCAACTGCAGCGTGAAAATCTTACCGACCACGTCACCGGCCCGTCAATAGAATATTATAAATATTAAAATAGTGGAGGAAAGTGACCAGCAGTGGGACACGAAAGTCTGTGCTAAAGGGCTGTTATCCAATATTCACACTACAAATATCTATATTTTGATATTCATGCTGCGTTAGAAACAGAAAAACCTCAACCGTGTAGGTGTCAATTTGATAGGGCTTTGTGAAAAAATATCTCGTTCTATATGCGGAGCGTGGCATACCCGGCATCATGTGTACGCGAATGCGTAGAGATGATTTATTTCGATATTATATCGATAAAATATTTATTACTATTTCATTACGTTAATACAAACAGGAGCAGCGATTTGGAAATGTTTTTTATGTATCTTTACTTATTTTTTTTTTACGACAAGAGTTTTGCTCTCTTGTAGAAGAGAACTAGAAACAAATAAGCATCGCTTTTCATTTCTTCTCTGGTAATATTTCAAGTCTTTGAATAGGCATAGTACATATATTTAAACTCTGATAATAATAATAATAATAATAATAATAAATCATTTCTTTCAGACACTTGGTCCATATTATTTTACATAAATTAATGAAAAATAAAAATAAAATCACATTAAATTAAATTATAGAATTAAAAACAATTAAAATAATAATAGTAATATGATAGATCTGATAGAATATGTAAATAATTTTAGCTAAGTTTGGGAACTACGATGTCTCAGACAGACACACAGACACGTAAAACTTTTAACAACGCGTCATTTTTGCATTGTAGGTTAAAAAAGAGAGGTGTATAAGTTTAAGGTGTCTTAATAGTTACGAGCATATTATTTGCCTCACTTTCCAGTTTCTGATTTATTGTATACCACATTTAGTTTTAATGAAAAAAGTAAAAAGTTGGGTGTCTTTTTAAATTGTCTTCTTAACTCCGAGCATCGATAATTTTAACAATGCACTACACTACTGTGAATAAAATTGAACAGAGGCTGAATGACGCGGATTGGTTGACGCGAATTGGTATTTGCGTTGGGAACAGGGTTGCTTCTGCGTGAACAGCCGCGGCCGCAATAGTCACGGTGACGTCATGCTGCACTGATTTTGCAAAAGTTTCCATGAATTTCACCATTCTTTTACTAGTTAATATGTAATACCTACCCTTAATTATGAAACCCACGTTATTTTAAATGTTTGAGTTAAGCTAGACAATTTCGGTAACCTTTCAACCGCCCGCGCCCAGCCAAATACTCCTACAACGAATAAGCAGTCACCACGTAGGAATCAACCTGAAATTGATTAAAATGGAACAAAAAATCGTGCAAATTTTTGTCACATAAATGCGACACAGCCGCTGGGGGGAACAAACCTATTGTCGTATATGCAATACGGGCGGTTAAAAGATTCATAAATTTAATTTGTAGCTGAAAATAGTGTCTAAATATAGTAATAATGGATGGTGGTTTGCGATTTTTATAAGGTATCTCAATAGGCTGGACTAATGACATACGTGAAGCTAATGTCGTTGCTAGTTTTCAATTAAATGCTCTGATTAGTTTTAGTTTACTCGCATTAATCAATCTTTTTTTGCCTGTTCTACCTGCAACTGACAGCGAACCTGCATCAGACTTATGGTTGTACTAATATGTATTCTGTGCTAGTTAAGTACCGAAACAAATACATTGCACATTAGTCCCTGGCTCACAAAACACATGAACAATTCAGCAAAAACAAACGTGAAGATTGCCCCACAACGTTGATAATTTGTCAGGTAGGGAAACCAAAGATTAAGCAAATGTAGAACTGTCTGTTTATTTCTAATTGGTTGAAGTCCTAGCGGCAGCGGTAATATGTAAATTAGAAATTAACTTATTAATAGTTAAACACCAAATGTTTAAAAACCTTAGATCAGCTACAAAGACAAGCTATCTTTCATACCTTTGTTTTAGCTGTTTAAAACATTTAGAGAATGTATATATTCGTATTTCGGGTTTTAGAAATTTTCAACCCTTCTTTAATTATTTTACAAAAATTATTTGAAGATTTAAAATAGTCCAAGATTGTGATATTCACATTTAGGTACCTACCGAAAAGTTAAAGTTTAAACTACATGTTATTGCTATACATTATACTTGTTTAAGTCAAAATTTCATAAACTTCAGATAGGATCAAGATAGAATACTGGAGATACATTTTACAGTCCAGAAAACAATGAATTGAAATAGTCAAAGAAAAATAAATTAGTTCCTGGTCATAGGTGAAAATCCAGTCTTATTTTTCTTTGTATTTTGCGTGGGAACAATCCACACCGCCACTGTTGGTCTCGCTAACGTCTTCTTCGAGGGGGATGAAATATCTAAACGAGAGTCTCTTAATGGCACTCATTTATTTCTCCCGAATCTCGTACTGAGCGTTCGTAATTATTGCGTTTCCAGTAGGGTTATTAAGTTTTGCTTCGGTTAAAATGAGAAATGGGCACATTTATTCGATGTTCAACTTGATACCTTTAAATGGAAGGGCTGGGAATTTAATTTTAGACGATGATATTATGATGTAATTATTTTAATTGTGGTAGGCTATGGTGGCATTAAAATCGTGTCGTGAATTTAAACGTTACCTACCTATACCAAGAATTGATTCTCTTAAAATATGATGGTGCTTAGTTAAAACAGTATGACCCCAAGTTTCCACTTGCGAAACGTTCCCAAGAAAACATGTTGCAAGCTCTGTTATATATCTCTATCGCTTAGGGATAAGTAGAAAGAGATAAGACTATGCATGTATCATATTTTGTTGTGCAGTGCAAACGCCCAGTAATAATTTCAATTAAGAGACATTATTCAGGAACATAGACGCCTACTTATTTTGGTTTATTTTCTAAAGACAGTTCCTAGTTTTCTTCCCCTTCCTGTTAATAAATGCATGGCAAAATTAAATTTTAGATGCACTCTCCCAACTAATAACGCTGTTGAAGCCTTTTAGTGCATGCCTACGTGACGTTTTTAACTAAATATAAAACAAGACTCGATCCATAAACATGACATGAATACTATGCAGCCGTCAAATTGTCCGCATGAAATACTGAAAGCTGAGATACTTTGAGAGAGCGTAAAAAATAAATAGTTAATTAAATAATTATTTTTTGCTTTATTAGCCCAGATACCACAATGAATTTATACAGTTCAGTACAGGCTCCATGCGTCCTCATCCACCAAGAAACATAGAAATGTGAAATGGCATTTAATATGCCTAGTAAAATGAGTCTACTTCAAAACACGTTTCAAAATAGGCATAACTCTTTAAGGAAATTGTTTCACTTCACTTCAACCTTTTAATGTTCCACAGCTGGGCACGAGTCTCCTCCCAACTATCTTAGGAGTGAAGAGAGTTTAGGCCTTAATCCACATACGCTGGTTAATTGCAGGTTGGTAGATGTCCAAGACCTTGAATGATTAGTTCTTAGACATACCGGTTTCCTCATCTATACAAGAATAACAGATATAGATACATAGGGTAAAAAATCCTATGTACTTATTTACATAACATATTATGCGTGTGGTAAATTATGTGTTGATAATCGTGTCAGTATTTTACAGTCAAGAAACAACGATACGAAGTTTGTAGCATCTCATATTTTGTCTGAGCTCGAGGCGCTTGGAAATTGTGAACTTTGTAGAGATAACACGTCTCGACTAAGCCTACCGTACTAAGCTCCTCCGAACCGCTTTGTTTACTGCTTGCTTGTTGTTGTTTAAACGCATTAATATTTTATTATATGTGTAAGAGTAAATCTCTTAAAATATTTCGTCTTGATCTTCACCTTACAAATTTGTTTATGATGTTTACCTAATTTATATAGAGTTTAAAAAAATTGCTTAAGTTTCTTGCATTTTACAATAGCCTACGAATACTTAAGTTATTGGATAGTTATTTATATGCTTTACGAATAAGTATTAAACTTCCCGATGGACTGAGTTAAAAGGTTTTAACACAAATTGAAAAGGGGGTGAAATCCAACACTTCACTGTATAGCAAACTTTTATTCTTACCTTAGTATTTGTTTCAGATCCCTTTTACCCAGGTATGTATTCATGTAGATTCGTCGTGTTAATGTTTCGATTGTAAACTAATATGAATTCTATTATTTGTGGGTACGATAGAGATACAATTATGAGTACTGTGTCTAGCCACCGTCAGCTATCCTAAGCAGTCGGGCGATTTGCGTCTCTTCGCTATGCGTTGCGGCGCGGGCCTGAGCTACACGTTACACCCACATTTCTTGGACGAAGAACACGAAGTGGCTCTACCTACTAATTTGTTATTAACCCGCGACAAAAAGAGGCATGTTTTAAGTTTACAAGTTTGTTGTCACCTAGCGTTTAAACGGATGTACCTATTTTGATGGAGTTTCTTTCGAATGTACTAAAGCTGAAGTGATAGATTCTATATGGTTCTTAGTTAAAAAAATGTGACGGTTAAGAAATATTTAATTTAGAGTTTATACATATATGTGCAAATAGTTGGTAGTGGGTGCTAGTAAATTTCTTATTTATTTATGAAGTAGGTACTAGCCCTGAAATATAATCCCATCATCCATCCCATAAGAACATCCTTTAATTGAATAATCGTTTTTACCTGTAAGGCTGCAACCACATGCTAGATTTTTCTTCAATAATCTATCATTAATTAGTACGTTCTCCAAAAGGTAGTCCAAGAGGAAGGTAGGTTATAATGCTTTAGAAACCATTTCCTTTTATTGAGATCTCAAATGAGATTTTCTGAAAGAATTAGAATGTAGAGTCAAGTACTGTCATCATAAGATTACCCTAAATCTCCTACTAACTAATTGCTAGTATGTAGTCTATCTCAAGATGATACCCAGAACGTACTTTGTAGGTAGAGCACTATTGAGATGCATCGCAATAACCACCTCTAGTGGCCTAACTCCAAATGCCCTGAGGCCGCCTCCAGGCACGAATGCCAAGACAAACCAAAATCTTATCAAACGCCCGCCATGTTGGTCTCGTTAATAAGCAAAACTCACAGGGGCTACATACCTGAAGGCTGTTTGTAGAACATATTGCCGAGCCATACGCAAACACCAACTATAAGTTATGAACGCTTTTGACGTTTACTGCAACTGTTCACCAGCTGTTTGTTTACTGGATATTGCGAGGTTTAATTCGATTATTGGGGTCATTGCACTAAGCCACGTTTATGTTTGTATGTTTTTTTTTTAATTTTCCTACTTTTACAGTAGGTTCAATTCCTAATTTAAGCACTAAGTGTAAATAAAAACATTCCTTTCCAAATTTAAAAATTAAGAAACGTTTTTCTAAAACTTTCTTAACTATAAAATACGTTATAATAATCCCGTTACTAAATAAATATAATAAAGATATTGTATGCAACTTTGGCAACGTGTACTTGAACTCAAATATGCGAAAAGGAAGACGAGTCCCATTAGATACTTGAGGCCCTCAGCACTATGAGTATGGTCTTTATGGTTCAATAACAAAAAGGGTAACCCCAGGTAGTCTAATAATCAATCACATGGACAAAGCCTTAGACAAATACTTTGTTCCATTTTGCTAGTATAATTTTAATAAAAGCTTTTGTTTTTAACAATTACAACTCTTTAAAATTACGAAAATATTGTTTCATTATTCTTATATCCATTTTCGTGAAAATGTAGGTATTCCCTCTTTCGTAAAGAGCCTTTGTGATGCTTTTACCTACTTATTTCTTAACAAAAATACTTCAGACAAAATTAAAATGAGTAGGTAAGTACAATACGAAACCATAGAATCGACGTAGAAATATACTCCTTTCACAACTCAATTTTTTGCTAACTCACCTGAAACTTTTAGGAAACCGTAAATTATGTGTAACAAAGCAGAATGTTTAATTGGATGTTGAAAATTGTGACAATTCATTCCGCAGCCGACACTTTGCGCAGAAAATTTCGATTAAAACAAAATCGGGGCGGTTATCCCATGGGAGCGGTTCATTTTATAGCAATTAGTTAGCTACAGGCAGTGAATTCGTCACGAGTGAATGAGTACTTACCCCTTTGAAAAGTGCCGCTGCTTAGACCCGACCACGATCCGATCAATACGATTTTTACGACGTATTAAAATTATAATCGTACGACACACGCTACGAAGATATCGTAGTAATTTTAGCGCCAAGTTACTACGCGGTTGGTTAGGTTATGGTTGCCTTACATAAAGGCGAAAACATAAGGTTACACAAGGTTAACCTTATGCTGTTGTCTATCAAAAAACAAAAGTTAGTTAAGAAATGACTACTAATAAGTTTGGATTAGGATTTAGATTGGTTTTCGAAAATGCAAATCCCTTAGTTAAAGTTAAACTATGGGATGAATTTTCTTGTTACTGTAGTTAAACTGAATTAAAGACAACCACAGATTTACACTGACCTGTTATTTAGATTTTATATATTTTCTATATGTCTAATTGCCTGATATAAATAAATAAATAGATTGAAATAAAACTACTTTTTAACGGATTTTATCGCGGTTTATTTTAGATTTTAGATCCCGACGTTTCAAAGTCTTTTCAGACTTCATGTTCACGGGTGGACTGAAGAACATGAAGTCTGAAAAGACTTTGAAACGTCGGGATCTAAAATCTAAAATAAACCGCGATAAAATCCGTTAAAAAGTAGTTTTATTTCAATGTGTGATATTCGCGTAAATCTAAGACAATACTAAATAAATAGAACTTTAGTGTAATATACTGATTAAATGGATATTTAATGACTTGTAAACTCTATTAATAAATGAATTTATACTACGTAGAATACGGCACAATTTTCTCTAACACGATTATTTAATACGACGAGACTTATGATTTACCTACTTATCTAGATGTGTCCCTCAAAACTGTACGCACAGTTTGATTGTGGGATCAGGTTTACTAAAACTACTTAAATAAAACAACAAAACTCGTTTTACCTTCAAATCGTATCGTTTAGTGTAAAAGACACAAGCCTTTCTCTAACTTGCTCATATAAACCGAGTTGTCGGGGAATCAGTTACAAAACGACGATCTAACTTCAGACAATAAACAGCGCAGATAAGGGCGAGTTCTGCCATCCTATTGTTGCACAACTTAGAGGCGACAACATGACTGCTTAGGAATAACTGCTGAAGCTAATGCGATTTGTGTACCGACAAATTAAGTAGGTTTTGAGTTATGTTTTTATATCATATTTTTTAATTGACCCACAAGCGGCTATTTTATGTAGGTAAGTACTTACTGAAGTACTTGGTATTAAGAATTAGAACATTTTCTTAGTGACCACTCATTGTGATAGACAGACAAATCATTAGTATAAATTTATTTTGTATATATTGTATAATATATCTAAGTACATAGTATGTAATGTTAGTATGTAGGTTTAAGTAGGTATTTAAAGTTATTTGTTGTGCACATCCATTCCACAAGTTTTCTCTTCTAGATGTTTGCTGGTTGAAAATTTATATTTGTATTAAGTTCGCCTGTGTACATTGTTGTTTCCTATTTATAATTGTATATGTAAGTGTTTTGTGTACAATAAAGAATAAGAATAATAATTAGCAGTGGCTAGTGGCGTGATTGAGGCTGGGTTGTAGGTTTAGTCCTAAATTAAATAAATAAATATCTAAGTACAGTAGATAGATTTAACACTACCAGGCTATCATGTAACCTATATGTAGGTCGCGGGTTCGAGCCTCGGTCGTGCCCACTCATTATCGGTAAAGTAAAACATTGTGAGAAATCGGCATGTCTATGAAATAATGATTCGCGGAGGTGACGTCCAACAACCCGCACTTGGCCAGCGTAAGTGGATTAAGGCCTAAACTCTCTTAGGTTATAGTTGAGAAAAGACCTGTGCCCAGGTGTGGGACACCAAAAAGGGCTGAACTGGCTATTTATGTTAATGCGATTAATCTAGTTATGTTAATCTGACGTTGTCTTGCATGAATGCTTATTTTAGTCGTAATATTTCTACAATGCAAGACATTATGTGAATGCCAATAGTAGGTCCCAATCCATTTCTCTTATAAAAGGTCAATTACTTACCTACCTTAATTCATGGATTCTACTTCCCCCTTACAAAATTTAAACTCTAATTTAGTCATTATTGAAACACAATTTATATGCAATTACACAAGCTAAGCTCTATCAGATCAAAACTAACTAGAAAATTCGAACCCCATCCATGGACCATCGAAAGTTCGTTAAAGTAATGTCACTGCCGACCCCTGAGACAAATGAGACAACATTATTTTTATTAACGAGGGTGAAAGAGAAGGAAAAGCCGAGATAATACCCTATAATCACAGTTTTGTTTTCCAATCGCTGCTAACGATTATTGGCGTGTTATTCGAGTGCTATTTTGAAATTGCTTTAGTGCTAAGACAAGTCGTTAGTAAGTGCAATAAAAAGTGAGAGACAGTGATTAGTTAGTTGCCAGTTTCAATGTGCTGCCTTTACTTTGAGAAAATAGCATTTACAAAGTATTTATCTACAACTTACAATTAGTTTTGCTAACTTCAATGAACATAAACAACATATTTTGAAACAAACTTTCTCGTAAATATGTAATGATAATTACACAAAAATCTATTCATAATCGCGAAAATTTGTAAATGTATGAATGTTTGTTACTCTTTCACGCAAAAAGGCTTTTAACGTTTTAAGCTAAGGCTTTCGGCTTTTTATTCTAATAAGTACCACGCGGGCGTAGCCATAGGTAGAGTTGTAAAAGAAAAGTAGTATATTAAGTATTATCATTTAAGTATAGTATGCTTAGCTTGGGACCTGATGAGAATGTGTGTTATTGTCCGATATTATTATTATATTTATAGTTATCGCTGGCTATTCACACGATCACAGCGATAAAAGCTATCAACGATCAAACTCGCTCAGCGATACTCGGCGAAGAATGTTTCGCGATCAGCTACCGTATTATGAAAGTTTAAAGCGATTGTGATGCCTTTGAAAGAAAGGGATGCGTATATATACATTGTATAACCGTATCCCTTTCTTTCAACGAAATCATAATTGCTTTAAACACTCATTACGGCAGCTGAGCGATCATTCTACTGTAGGTACAACGTGGATTTGAGTGCACGTATTTAATATTAATTTAAAACAACCATAATTTGGTTCGGACGGTGATGATGATGTACTTTAAAAAAGCAAGTGTCTCGTGGCAGTAGCAATTTTGGTGGCGCCTGGGCCAGTGGTAAGTACAAGCAATCGCCCGTCGCACTCGAACATTCGCATAAAGTTGAACGACAAAACAATCGAAACTACACACTCCCTTATGCCGCTCGTCATTCGCACACTCGTTTCTATTTTCTAGCAAAGAGCATATAAACGCTTGGTTTCTAGTTCAACTCGTTTATCGCTTGTCGCCGGCGGTGGAACCAGTGCCTTAGGTAGGTAGTACTAATAGAAGGTAGGATACTTCATTCGTGAAACAGTTTATAAAACGTAGTCTACTAAACAAAAACCAAGGAATTATGTAAAACAGTCACTTGATTAATTCAACAATTCAATGTAAACTAAATAGAACGACTATCCCTCTACTCGCCACAAAGCAAGATAAACGAGGTTTTATTTTAATTGCAGATTGGCTGCTAATTTTATGCATTTCTTTTTTAAGTGCTGTAGAACTTAGGTACGATGACACATTTTAATTGCTGATCCACTTTATGGTCTACCAACATTGGTAGAGTAATCGCATGAATTTAAACTGACAACCCGCACAATAATGTATAGGTATCTAATCTTACCAAAATTAATGACGCCGAGTGGCTCAACAATTAAATTATGTCACGGTACCTCAGTACTTGGTTAACACAACTACCTACCTATAACTACTCAAAATATTTTTTATTAAAAAAAAAACAAATAAAATTCGTCCCGTTTAATGTTTTAACAATAACTTAAAACAGCTCAACCGATATTAATAACATTTATATGGGACCTGGAAAGTATACCTACACCTAAAAACAAGAAAAATATCTGACATTATTTAATTAAATATAGTAACATACATACAAAGAATACATCCAGTCGTATTGAGAAACTCCTTCTTTGTATCAGGGGTGTTGCGAACATTCGCATCCTCATCCGCAAATGCGGGACTTCCGCATAGATTTGGACATCTGCATCTGCATCCGCATCCGCATTAATCAATGCAGATGTTCATGCGGATGCGAATATCATGCAAGTAGCGACAAGAAAGAAATTGGGCGGGCCCGGCGACTGCTATAATGCTCCTATTTTTAATTTCACTTACTAATATAAAAACCAGTAGGTGTTTAATATAAAAATAGATACTTATGTTTAATTTGATTACAATAAAAATGTTAATAATTAAGTTAGATATCATTGTTTTAATTCTTCATTATTTACATAATATCTTAAAAATCCGCATCTGCATCCGCATCCGCGGATGTGAGCTTTCAAAATTTCGCATCCGCAACATCCCTGCTTTGTATAGTTCTATTGTTTTTTTTAAGCTGTGTAGATATCGTAGTGGGCTGCAACATTGCTATATAGTATGTAGACACGGCTACACACAAACTATAATTTTCCAGTATAAACTGACCTCTCATAGTACGGAAATTCTATACAATGCGAGATCAGCTTATACTGGAATTGTATAGCTTGATGTGTAGCCGTGTGTACTCTATGTATTCTATTAAACTTTATTGTTAGATCTATGTTGTAGCTGTCAATAAATAAATCTGCTTAAAATAAGTCAGGTGCTTTTTTTGTGTTTTGCTTTGCTTGCCTTGATAGTTTAGGGGGTTTGTTTGTTTGTTTTGTTTTTCTAATCAAGTCCGGAGCCAGGAAGTTGATGGTAAGATACCTACTTCTGTGCCTTGGAGAGCACGATAAGCCGTAGGTCCTGCGACCAATCTTTCACCGCTTATTTATTAATTTTTTTCACTATGGGTAAAGGAAAACTTTAACCAATACGCGAACTTTGAAAAAACAAACTCAACAAGGTTTTGATTTTTGAAAAAATGTGTATAACGTATTTTTTATTTTGATATGTCTTAGTAGGTACTTATAAAAAAAATTAAGATTAGCGAACGAAAGATGTTTACTATTGAATCTGATTGTACTGTTACCCTCAACCACTGTATCAGCTGTACGTTGGGGTCACTGGCCGCTAGTTTTACACCGCGCGCTTTCATCGATATTATTACTAATAGGTCGTCCATTCTTTTCCCATTTTTTCTATAAGTATTAATTGACGAACCAATGCCAGTAGATAACTACTTATTTACTCGTAGTTACTTTAATAACAAAATGTTTTTCTTTCAGAAGTATTACAACAGTAACTGTATTGTGCTAAAAAACAAAGCGCTTTTTTATTTAGAATAGCGCTGGTCTAATCCAATTTTAAAATGTTGCCCAGACCATACATATTATAAAACGAGACTTTGTCCGGAGCTTAACGTTTGAATTAGTTTATCCCCCTGTACGGAACCGCGACCAAGGGTTGCAAAATTTAAATTACAAATAAAAGCACTGAAAAATATCTACGAGTGGGTAGTGGCTCAATAACGATGTCTTTTAATTAAAGCGGAAGGGGTAATAAAATGACTTAATTCGAGAACTTGGCTGAAATTATTGGGGAAGACAAGGGTGCTGTGAATTTGTATGAGTCCATGACAATGACGTCGCTGCTCTTTGGTACAGAGCAGGCCCGGGCTTTGTTGCATGGTCTCATATAATTTAAATCTTTGTGGCAGATTAGCAAGTATAAGTATATTGAAGGTACTTACGTACGCTTAGTTAGTACCTACGAATGGATCAGCGATGTCTACGGGCGATGACTTAACTCTTTATGATAGTTCACACCTAGCAGTGGGTTTTTACTATACTTTTAATAGCAAAAGTCAAAAGGTAGGTATTAGTCTTACTTACCTATTACAAAATAGTGTTACATACAAGTTAGGTAAGTACCTACCTCCATAGATAAGTAAATAAATAAAAAGTAGGTAGGTAAACCTACTAGACTAGATTTTTTGCCCTCGGTCAAACAGGACCGATTTGCACGCTTGGCGCATGTCACGGTTGAAAGCTTTATCCACTCGGTTGAGCATATGTATCAGTAGAATATTGAAATATGCCACACTGTTCCGTCCATGTCGTCTACGGATTCTTTACAAAGGAATACCTATTTGATTTACCTACACGCGTCACTGAATATCAATCAATACCCACGTAATATCTTTCTAATATTCAGAATCACATAATTCACAAAAGAAAAAAAGAGTGTATATAGTGAAAATCTTTTAATCGCCTTTTGTTTGTTCCGTCACATCTTCATCTTATTTAAATAATATTATATTTAATATGTCTAAAATAAATAAATAATAATTTACCCTCCACCACTCCCAATAGCCATGTCCTTGACTTTGTCATCAAAAAATATTTTACAAATGGACTGAAATCCAGCGTTTTTATCAAAGCGCCACAAGCCTTCAATTTACATTTTTCTCTGGACTTCCGCCTGCTAAGCCATGATAATCGATATCATTTTATTTTGAGATAACATGGCTACAACTTATGTACCTACACTACATATAGATACTTTACAAGAAATTACGTATTGAGTATTTCGAAACGTTAAAGGTCATTGTCGTCGGTAATTATAAACTAATCTATTGATTTTACTCGCTTCCACTGCACCCTCTCGCGATGTGGGGTTCATGTAGTAAGTGTCGTCGTAACTGGCATATCTTTGGCTACTCGGCTTAAACTCCAGTTGAAGGTAATCCCCCTCTTCTCTTCTCAATTGCCCTTTATCTTTCCCATTGTACCGAGGATCTTCATAAATAGTTATTGTCTGCTTCCTATGAGCTACAACCGGAGCATCCTTAGGAATTTCAGCTACAGGGTTAGTCCTAGATTCACCGTAACGATACCCGTAACCGTGATTAGGACCATGACCGTAGCCTCCTTCGTGTCGAAGACCTCTGTCGTCGTAATAACCAGGACCGCCATAATCTCTTTCCCACCCAGGATCTTGTTGCCAACCAGAGTCTCTTTGCCAGCCTTGATCCCTCTGCCACCCTGGATCTTGTTGCCATCCGGGATCCCTTTCCCACCCGGGGTCTCTTTGCCAGCCAGGCTGTTCCCAACCCCGCTTATTTTCCCACTTCTGCCAATCCCAGCCTGGGTCATGATGATGACGCGGAGGTTCCGGGATATGATATTGAGTTCTGTCCTGAATATGGTCTCTAGCATATTTGTTATTAACGTTACGATATTTGTTTTGGTTAAGAGAATCGTCTAGATAATATTTCTTGCCGTAGTCTTGATGACCTTGCTGCTTCAACCCGTGGTCGCCATACCTATTGTAACCACCACCTTGGTAATTGTCTCTAACATATTCTTGCCCATTATTATGTGCACCCTGATAACTCCTTCCTCCTTGGTTGTCATACGAGTTCAGTCTGCTGTTGTATGCAGCTTGATCGCCCTCGTCGTTAAAATCGTCAAAGAATGTGCTCTTGTTGGACGACTCATCTTTGTGATAGGAATTTTGGAATCCTTGTTTATGATGACCCTTTTTATGTCCTCGTTTAAAACCTTTAGCCTCGCTATCTTCCGCTTGATCTTGTTTACTGTTGTATCCTTTATAGGCATCGCTCTCTGATGCTGATTTTGTATCGTGGTCCTTCTTCAAATACTTCGCCTCGTCACTGGCTTTAGAGTACTGGTTCTTGTGATTATCGTTCACATTACTTTCTTCCTGATGAATCTTTTCACCCTTGTGTTTGTCATGCTTGAACGTCTCCTCGCCTTGGTTGTGTGCCGCATCCTTTAGATGTTCTTCCAAAGCTTCCTTTATCACCGAGCCTGTGACTCCTGATATAAGCAACAGCACACATGCTAACAAACTAAAACTATGTTTATACCGCGGGACCATTTCATCACCCACCAGCCGACAGATGCGGAGAACGGTAAACTGTATAATAAGCGGGTGTCGATCGACACAATGAGTTTTATATCGATGAAAATCGTGTTGGACTTCACGGCAAATCAGGGCACAATGACAGGAACCACAGAAGCCGTGGTGGGAACAATGAGCCAAACAACTGTTCGTCGCGTCCGTGACATGACATTATCGAACTAGAAGCATGCGGACGTTCTGTGGGACAAAACGATCGAGGTCAATGAAGCCCGAATGAGGACGTTGACTAGAAGGTCATTGATCATCTTAAAACTGACTACTGTTCCGTCAGGATAGTTTAGTACAAAAGAATCTACGGTGCATCTGATCTAATCGGTGTACGTATCTGCATGTATGAAAGCTGAAATAAAAATACAACATTATTACGTCATAGGCTTTATATAGTCTCCATATTACGGAAAACCCCTCGTAGATGTCTTACTAATACCTACAAGTACGTTTTTTGTGAATATTTTGCAAAAGTCGAGTCCTCTAGTATGACAACCTCCCTTTTCTCTGCACTAATAAGTTTTAACTCGTAGATAATTTAAGTCAGAAAAGCCTAATCAATCACACGTACGAAATTTGTGAAATTTTAAAGTACCAGTACAAGGAAATAGTCGGAACTTATAGTTCGCCGTTTGAACACCATAAGTGTACGCATAGTTTGTTAAAATTTTACGTACACTTATGTTTACAATGGTCATCATAACCGTTGTAAACATGAATTCCCTTACCCACTGACAAACTGTAAAAACAGTATGGGTCAGTGAAATATTATAATGTCATAAAATTTTATAATACAGATACATACTTAAATAGAGCATGAAAAAAAGACTTGTGGTTAGTAGTAAAATAAAAATCAGTTTCAGGTAAATAGGTATCAATTTATTTAAATAATCTTAAGCGAAATTTCGCAACATAGCCAATAATTATATGTAGTACCAAAACGTATAAACCGGTCAAATAAAGTTATCACGATGAGCCGTTTTCTTTGACTGCGAGTGCAGCGATTCTTTCCTTTAGTTCTCGAACTAAATTATCTCTAGGAACTTCGTCTTCTTGTCGTGTAGATATATTCCGTAATTTGACGATACCTCGTTTGAGCTCCGACTCTCCCAATACGACGGCGAAAGGAATACCGTTTTCCTCGCAATGTTGTAACTGGGTCAGCATTTTGGGATTTTTCTTGTACGACTGTTCAGTCTGCGAAAAAAAATAGTTTTTTTTTAAACAGGTTTTTCTTACAAAAAATGGACCAAATGGAGAAAATTCTAGTTTTTAACAGATTTAAAAATATGGAGGTTATCAATTCGACAATATGTAGTTTTTTTTTAAGTCTATTTTCTAAGTGAACCTATTAAAACTATATCACAATCGGTTGAGCGGGTTTTGAGTAATTGTTGAAACATTGAAGTCGGTTTGAATTAAAAAAAAAGCTATTATAGTCAATGCAAATGAGCCGAAACTAGCTGGGTTTATCATATTTAGTTTTGGACTTTGTAAGGCCTTCAGACCTTCAGACTCCATCATCAGACCGGCGCGGCGCCGAGGTGCCATGTAATTGCATTGTTTTCGAAGAAGCGCAAGTATGCCGAAGATGCGCAAGTTTGCCGAAGATGCGCAAGTATGCCGAAGATGCGCAAGTATGCCGAATTCGAGCAGAATCAAACATTACTACGTGGTTCTGATTCAGATTCCAATATTTGATCCATACATAAAGTACCTACACAGTATGTTAAATAAAACTTTTAATAATAAGGAACTGTCACTTGTTTCATTTTACTGCTTGTGTCGTTTAGTTTCACCTATAACATGGCATCACGCCTGTATTACTTGAAGGTGTAGGCAGAGGTGAATATCACCCACTTTTCGCCGGTTATGTTTAGGTTCCATTCCATTCGTAATAGGGAGCGAGCCTATTTCCGTTCGTCGGGCACAGTTCCTTCTAACTACAACTAAGATTCTCTTAGGATATTAGAAGTATTTTTGCTCGAGCCTGGAATCGAACACGAGACCTCGCGGTTATTAAGCGAACACGTCTACCATTGCACAACTGAGGTAGTTGTTTCATCCATTCTTAATATAATATTTCTCAAACACCTTGCATTCAGTTTAAGATGGATTTTTAATCACAATCAGATGCTTTCGTGGTACCTATAATTCAAGTGAAGATATACCTAATCAATGTTTTTACTACGTTAAACATTTTAAATGCAAAAGTACCAGCATAATAAGTAGGCATATTAAAATTACCTTAATCCCAGCATCCCACAACTCTGCGCAGATCTTCATACGCTCTTCTAAGAAGTTCTTCTGCGCAGACGCAACGTATACTTCAATATCGCTAGTTCGGACACTCATATCGCCCGCTGCTAGTTTGGCTTCCAACACAGAGAATATTCTTTCAACACCGATACTCACACCAACACACGGTACCTGAGGAAATTGATTTTTATTTTTATTATAGTTGATTCCTAAAAGGTAAATAAAAGCGAAGGTCAGTTTCTCACAATTAAAACATTTAACCATTTTTAATTAGTTGTGACATTTTTGCAATAGTACTGATTTCTCTAGTGAAAACTCAAAGCGGAAGACGTGTAGGTTTATTAATAAAACTGGTGATTTCTATGGATAAACTCTGAATTGAGCTGGATAAGTATTAATAATAATAATAATAAATCATTTATTTCGATCAACTAATTGGATCATGAAATGCAATAAAATACAATGTCACTAAATTAATAAAACACAACAAGATCAATAAAATTTAAATTAGAAATAATCATATTATTATTTAAAGAATAATTCAATTATTATTACAGTTAATAAATGTTAAAATTTAATTATCATTATTAATTTATTATAATTTAATTTAAACAAAATATAAATATAAATATTACAGTGACTAGATAATTATTGTTTAGTCCATCATAGGCCATCTTTAGGTCTCAAAAAACGTAGTACGAAATACGTAGAACACTATTACAAGTACTCATTATCTGACGAATTTCAGTCATTAGTAAGCAATAGAATTAACCATTTTTTGAAAACGATTATAAAAAGTAATTTTATTTTAATTTTACAAAACTGAACTGCCTTAAAACTTTTGGCGCAAAAACGGAAGTCATCTTGTTTCGGCTCATGACGTCAATAAAATAACAAAACACGGCATCATACGATTTTTGAAAATAATATGTTATTACAACGTATATTATTGGTGTAATAATATTATAAATACAATTTCGTAAGAACACCGACAAAAATCTATTCAGTTGGTTTTAGTTTAATTATTTAAATGGTATACTAATGGCGTCATGTCCGCACACGTAAAAGTGGTGGTGTTTTAGTCATTTGAAGAACCAGGTAAAAAGTATACGATTTTAAAAATGAAATCATACAATAAATTTTGCATTTTTTATAAATATCGTTGTTTCTTGTTTGCTTTTTAAAACATCTATCAGAAACCCGCATATTTATATTATTTCTTACACGTTGTATAAAAGCCTATTGCAGCAAAAGTGCATTTGTAACAAAAAACAAAGAAACGCTAACTGCTTACCTGTTTATTCTTAGAGTCGAACATTCCGACAAGGTTATCATACCGCCCTCCACCTGCGATTGAGCCAACCGTTTGTTCTTCATTGCCGATTTTAATGGGTTCTGAAAGACATAATTGTCAAATGATCCTAAGATAAAGCAGCATAACGAAACTTTTAGGGCACCAAACCTCAAAAGATAAAAACGGAACCCTTATAGGATCATTCCGTTGCTTGTCTTTGCACACTACGTCACCGCGTCGCTCATTGAGCACCAATTAACATCAAATCGGTCCAGTTGTTTCAGACCAAATCGCTTATGGTAGACTGACGCGACGTGAGTATATGATGATATGACATTTACCTCTGCCTACACCCTCGGGCAATACAGGCGCGAGCGCTACGCTATTTTCGACCGCAGCTATTAACAATGTCTGAAGTACAAAAACGCTACTTTTCATTAAAGTTTTGTTTGATTGGACGCTCTTAGAACTTTCAACTTTATTACACTAGACAAACTATGACAGCAACTAGTTTGAAATTTGAAACTTTGTGAGGTTATAGTTACAGGTATTTTAAGACCTTAGGTGCAAAAAAACGAAAATCGCTAAAATGTAGTTCCGACTTTGTTAATAGCTACGGTCGATTGTTATTATGTATAACTAGCTTCCGCCCGCGGCTTCGCCGAATTGATCTCACCAATCTTGTTTCTTCATACAAACTTTGGAACCCCGTTTCACCGCCTTAAAGGGTGAGTTTTGAAAAATCCATATGACCCCATAAGGAACCTATGTGCCAAATTAAGAGTCTTTAGACCCAGCGGTTTGGGCTCTGCGTTGATATGTCAGTCAGTCAGTCAGTTTCTTCTTTTATATATTTAGATTTACTTACGCGTCAACACAGCTTCATAGATTACTCCCGTGTAATAATCCAGACCCCTCGCAAGGCTCAAATCGAACAATATTTTATCTTTAACACCAAAAAGCTGACAGTATTCTAGCAATACTTTGATTCCTTCTAATCCTTCCACTGCTGCTTTCGTTTTAGATAGTTTCTCGTCCTTCAGTAGTTTGTCTGCCAACTCTGTGCTTCCGTTGAGACGGACGTACTCTCCTATTCGGTCGGCTGCGTCGGGAGTAATGCCTTTTTCGTTAATCATTTCTGTTCTCACTTCATCCCATGGAGACTGGAACGAAAAAAATTCTATTATATAATACATCTCGGAATAGCATTTCGAAATATCTTCATTTATAAGGTTTTAGGGTTGGCACATATCTAACGGAAGATGCGTCGAGCGTATCATCAGTTGTGACTATTCGCTCAATCGAGTCGGTGCATATCTGACGAAAAATGCGGTCAGATGAGTCGTTGTACATCTGACGGAAAATAGACAAATTTAACCTTTTACTTCCAACCCATGATACGTTAGTGCTTCCGTCAGATATATTCCGCTCTTACGTAAGCCGACAATGACGCATCATCCGTTAAGTGTGAAAGGTTGGATGTATTATAATAATGATGATAATGATAATGATGTGACGGGCCGGTGGCGTGGTCGGTAAGATACTTGCTTTTCACGCCGCAGGTCGTGGGTTCGATTCCCACCCGAGACAAACATTAGTGATGAACATTTGTGTTTGTGTCGAGTCTGGGTGTAAATATCTATTATACGTATTTATTTACAAAAAGAAAAGTATTATATGTATAGTATATACCAGTTATCTGGTTTCCATAACACAAGCTCTGCTTAGCTTGGGACCAGATGACCGTGTGTGTTAATGTCCCAAAATATTTATTTATTTATTTGTACGTTCTGGTACTACGTAACCGATAATACGCAACGCATATTCCATCAGATATGCGCCGACCCTTATGTATAATAATATGCATAGCTAGTTTATCTATAAGTTGACAGATATAATATTTATTTATAGAAAACTTATATGTACCTTATCTAATTTATCCACAGTAGAACAAGTAGTCCGGAATTTATCTGCTGGCACTCCACACGCTTCAAACATCCCATCAAGAAGCCGTCGATGATTCACCTTCAAAACGTACGGACCAATCTGAAGGGAGTCCAAGATTTCTGACACTACTTTTAAACATTCCGCATCTGGTACCATTGGGTCATATTGACCGGCTATATCGAAATCCTAAAAAAATATAAGAGACATAAATTACAAATGAAATAAAAAAATAATCAGTAGTAGTATTCACCAACCCGCACTTGGCTAGCGTGTGTGGACCAAAACCTAAATTATCTCATTCGTAAGATCGTTGAGAGAAAACCTGAGCCCAGCAGTGGATGGCTTAAAATGGTTGATGTGTAGTAATAGTAATGAGTAGCCTTCTCTCACTATCTTTAGAGTTGAGGGAGCAGTGCCGGATTAACCACGTAGCAAGAGTAGCATTTGCTACAGGCCCCACGCAAAAAGGGCCCCGCGTATATAAACCTCCAAATATTAAAACTTTCTAAGGCTTTAGTAATTATTTCTATTCAGAAGTCAATGACACACAAGTGACACCTGTTAATATGTAATATGTTACAGAAAGCTGATTGATCAAGAACTAGATAAATTTTATGGTAGGCTTTCTTAGATAAAATTTTTACCTAAGAAAGACTATTTTTATGAGTTGACAGTTTTTCTATAAACTACATTGTTAATACATGAAACATATTCCTGAGCTAAACATGATCTAACTATTTAACAATCTACTAAGTTAACCAGTTAGTCCACCCGTGAACATGAAGTCTGAAAAGACTTTGAAACGTCGGGATCTAAAATCTAAAATAAACCGCGATAAAATCCGTTAAAAAGTAGTTTTATTTCAATAAGTTAACCACTTTAACTAAAGAGCCCATAGCAGAAGAAGGGCCCCTCAATGTGATTTGCTACAGGCCCCACACTTGCTTAATCCGGTACTGTGAGGGAGTATACACCTAAATCAACACTTAATGCTAACACTAAATCGATGGATATCATATGTTCTCAAATGTTAGTTGTGAATTTTGTTAGTTTCCTAACGATATTTTCTTTCACCGATATTGAGCAGTGGCGATGAAACAAATCACACAAAAATGTGTTGGCACGACCAGAAATCAAACAAAGCCGAGGCCGATAAGACTGTGCTAGCGCTGCTCATAATAAAATAATTATTACATTAATTAATAAATTCAATATGCAACCTACTTGTGCCACTTATTCCCTAAATTGCAATTAAAATGTTACTTTCTCTATACTTAGTTGTATTATTAATTTAATACGTAATCATTATAATATCATTACGAATTAAATTTAAATAAAATAATAATTCAACACAGACATCTCCATAGATTAACTTTTTAAATAACTACCTGCTTGACATTTGCTTATAATGTATTTATTAATTTATGTTATAAATGTTAGGTGGTCAATAATAAGTTAATAACGCTATTTATAAGGTGTCTGGCATTTTGAAATGCTTTAAATTGACTTGGCTGCGTAGTACAAGTTAATAAAATAACTGTAGTAAAAATGATTTTACCTCCAATGAAGAAACCTACTGAAACTATAACTAACAAGAACTATTAGAGGACAATGACTACGTCAACAGTAGGATTATCGTCGGATCGCGTTATTTGGTTATTTGGCACCACATGTTTGACTTGGCTAACTTAAGCCGCGTGCACATTTACCCCTCTCCATGTGTCATATATTTACTATGGATATACCTAATTCTTGGACAACACGACAACCCAGTGTAAGACTATCCTAGCGCCACAGAACGAGGAGACAAATAGTAGAAATAAATAGAGAAAGAATTATCTAGTGGAAAGATGTCATAATGAATAATATAAAAGAAACTGTCAATAATGTGTGATAAGTGTTAGAACGTTAATACTCCATATGGATATGATTCTAGCACTACTGCTACAGCTTATCATGAACACAAAACAATCCTCTTTCTCATATCCATATTGTTTATAATCTGTGGTGTCTATACCCCTGTGGGGACCCAAGGCGGTATCAAAGCGTACGCAGCGACCTCTAAACTAAGATAAACGTCACTCGAAACGATATTGGCCGGTTTTTATTAACCATTCCTGCAAAGGTGAGTATGAGGTATTATCAGAGGGATACGCGCGAACAAAATTAATTAGGAATAACTATTCTACAATGTAGTATTTTAGTTACATAACTTACACATTGATAAAACTCTCGATATCGTCCTCTCGTCATAGCAGGGTTATCACGCCGGTACACCTTCGCTATGTGGTAGCGTTTGAGTGCATTAATCTTGTTCATAGCTAAGTAACGTGCCAAGGGAACTGTCAGGTCATACCGCAGTGACAAAATCTCACCACCCTGGTCTTTTAGGTCATAAATCAGTTTTGAATCTTCGCCATATTTGCCTGTTAATACATCCTGAAAACATCAAAGATATAGAATAAGTACAATGGCTACATAATAATAGTACGTAATAAACTGTGGAAGTGTTTGACGCGCGCCTCCTTTAGATGTCGCAGGGGGAACCTGTGCCTAACGTGAAGAAGGCCACAGGGGCGGGATATCACTAGCCGGGGGTTAAGGAAGTATTGTGTTCCAACGACTGCTGGAGTAGGTGTGAGATGGAACACCCGGGGGGTTTTATTGGATATTCTTAGGGAGTCCCACGCACCACTCGCCCTCACTCGGGGCGGGGGATCCACAAAGGATTACACCCAGAAAAAAAGGGTACCTACACGGGCACATCTAACACATTTGAGATAATGGAACAGCAACTTCACCAGGTTAAAAAAACATCAATTGTTTTTATATAGTTATATCAAGTTATGTAAAATAATACAATCTATCATAATAATCAGAATAATTATAAACTTGCAGGTTAATTATGAAAAACAAAATGAGTCATAATAATAAATTTATTATGTAACCATGCTATAAATTTTGATATAACAGTAATGCCTACTCTGTAGTGGTCTTGATTTTTTAATGTGTTGTTTACCTTTAGCTCAAACACTGGTGTATCTATACATTCAGCACCATGACGTTTGAAGACTGTAATAATTTTCTCCAGGACATTGTTCCTTATTGCCATCTGTTGGGGGTTATAATCCCTTGTTCCTTTAGGTGTTTTGAGAGTAAACTTTTGAGGTGCGGCATCTTCAGTGCCTAGCTGTGCTTTTAGTGCCAATAACTTTGCTACTTCTTCTTGAATCTGAAAAACAAAAAAAAATTGTAAGGATGCTATGAAAAATTAACAGAAGGAAAACTAATTAAGATGGGAAACAACTAATAAGTACAAAAAAATACTTTTCTATTTTACTTTACAGGTCATTGTCCTTACTAAAGCTCTAGGCCAGTGTTTAATTAGTGGTATGCTTACCCCCATGGGTACCAGAGTTTGAATCAAGGGGTACACTCAGCAATCTTTTAATAAAGATGTGACTCGACACAAAGTGTACAAACTAGTAAGGAACTACTGCTCTAGGCAAATTAAATGCATGGTATCAGACATCCAGGACTGCATTGAAGTTATATGATTGGTCAGGACTTCTAGTGATTGGTTTTCTTAAGACTCTCAAAATAACAAGAAATCCATTATTATAAATATTTGATTCTCTTGCTTAATACAGATAAATAGACATATATATAAAAAAAACATTAAACTTTGACAATCACAATTCAATATCACTTCAAAATAGACCTGCAATGACTGATACAATTTGATGTCTGGTTATTATATAAAGGTTAAGACAATTTTGAGATAAAAGGAAAGTATTGTAACTACTAAACAAAGAAGTTTTTCACACAATTTTTTATCAGTTATGATAATATTACTATGGTAATACGCATTACAATGATAATTTCTTTTGTAATAAATTAAGATTTTTGTCTAACACCAGCACCAACTATTTGACCTTGTTTTAAATACAAATCATCACCTGCACTAAAATATACATAAACTTTTAATCATCATTTAAATTGGTCTAGTGTTTCCTGTAAAATGTAACTATGTAGTAAGTGAACATAAAGTGTAGGAATAAAATTTATTAGTTAACAATTACAGCCAACATCTAGTTCAAGGAACCCTAAACAACGTTTTATTTTCATAGTTTAAATAAATGACAAAAAAGCCATGGGTTTGAATACTAGATGGAGTAAAGATTTTACAAGATAGATAGTAGATTGATATATCAAGAAATCATAGTATCATCTTGAAGTCGAGAATTTTGCGCAATGAGCACCCCCTATTACGTATGAGTATAAACATAGCTGGTGAATTATGTACAACTTCGGGTAACATCTTCGGGTACATTGTATTATGTTTATAGTTTTGAGCTGGATAGTTTTCCACAACTCAGCTTCTCTTAAATGTGCCTATTTTGTGTCATTGAACCATCACCATATGTTGTGATATAAAAAAAAACCAATCATTTTTTTATGTCTTTTGCTTAATTTTGCCAGTATATTTAGTACAAAGATCTAGTCTAAACTAAAGCATTAACAAAACCAAAGACAAAGAAAGCGATATCTAGGTCAATACCTTTAAATGTGATGATGTTGTAATGTACTTTGTGAAATTGGTGCTCAGTACAACCTTGCGTAATGGCATCACAGTTGCATGCTTCTTTATCAACCTCAACAATTTGTACGACATGCTTGAGCGACCTTATTTCTCCACTATAATATCTCATCACCACACCTTTACTTGACAAAAAAATTAAAACAATTTAATTTATTTTAACATTTTGAATATAACAAACATCATTTACAAGTGTGAACTAGATAAATATGCCACAGTTAGGTTTTTGCTTGTCTCAAAAGTTTAAGAGGCTGATCACAAGTAATATAAGGTTTGGTGATGAAATAACCATATTAGGAGTTTCTCAACTATGAATAAAGAATTTTGCCCATACCACTAAATACCACATTTGCATAGCACTAAAGAATTACTCTCTTTTTCATAAACATCTTATAAGCTTATAACAGGTAAAATAGGTTTATAATTTGTTAGTCTTTGTCTGTCATCTTAACATACATAATAGTAAGAGATCAAATCCACTCTAAATATAAAGGCTTATAAGATTTATGAATAAGGCAATTTATTATGAAATCTTATCTGCATATAACATGAAATTGGAAAAATAAGCTTTTTTACGAAAATAAATAACAGATAAGATATAAATTTAATTGGATGTTTATTTATTTTTTTACAAAAAAGAATATATATTTAGTTTATTTGGAGTTATATTATAATATATTTAAAACTTCAAATTGTAAGATTATACATACATTTTAATAGATCATGACAAGTTCTGTTATAACTAAGCAGATTAGCAAACTGAAATAATTTTGTCCTAAACAAAATAAAAATATGAAATCTTAAAAGCTAAGAAAAGCTCAGTGCAAGAGTTAATAAAGCTTGCATCACCAACCAATGTGTTGTTCTAAAATACAATGTCAAATATAACTCATAAGACTACAACACACCTGTTGGTCGAGTGGTATAGCATTTGTGATCTCCAGTTCTTTAGGAACACTCTTTATAGGGAATAATGATGTTTCACAGTCACTGAAACTCCGCATATGGTACCACCACCTCTTGACATGAATGTATTTTGTAAACTCTATATTGTTTCCTAAATCTTTTAATACTGTTATATCACATGAACTGGGCACATAACCACCAATATAACTGAATTGAGACAAATGTTCGTCCAACATTGGCAAGTTACAATGCACATTAACCATCTTCTTTCCCTACAATTTTTAAAAAATTACCATTTAATAAGATGACAAAGCCTGATGTAACATTATGCATATTGATTATTAAAATGTAATAATATTTATAACATAGATAATAATGTACACTAACCTTAGCACTAGATTCCTTAGCAGCTTTTAGTTTTCTTACTAGATCACCTTGTTCTTTAATTTTTAACAATAATTCTTGGTTATCTGCCATACTTAAACTTGAACTTATAATTAGGAAGTTTAGACGATCAAGGCTAGTTGCTATGTCGTTTGTTAGCAATTAATAACGTAATGCAGTCGCTAGTTGCTAGACCTCTCAATTCATTCCTTTCTATTTCGAAAGTAAGTAGCCAGCATGGTCAGGCACAGGCAAAAGTTGGCAAAAGTTCATGAAACCAACCATTCAACATTCAATCAACTGATCACACTGACATTTTAGGAGACATGGACGTTAGTGACATTGATAGTTTAATTCGTTCAATTATGAATTTAGCCTTTGCTTAAGGTTTTAAAAACATTAAGTCCATGCGTTTGTGACTTACATAAGCACTAGCTGCCCCAGCGAACTTCGTACCGCGCAAAATTGTGAATCTAAACCATTCCCAGATCCCCTTGAACACACACAAAAAATTTCATCAAAATCGGTCCTGTCGTTTAGGAGGAGTTCAGTCACATACACACGCACACAAGAAATATATATATTAAGATATATTTTCTAAGATATAAAACTAGTGAGTGTTAATGACGAGAGCAACAATACACCCAATCTGTGCAATCTGACTGGGTAGTACTAGGTACCTACTGTGGTAGGCACCAGTACTCACAATGGAGTAAAAATCATGATAATAACTACTATATCCAAGATGACAGAATTTTGCATTATAATATAGCGTTTCAAATAAGAATAGGACCACAGATTACTGTTCTAGTAGCTAGCTAGACTGGGCTCACGGCAACTTCATACCAAAAATCTAGCAAAAGTAATATCAGGCCAAAAAGTCAAAGTGCCATCAATAAATTACGTCACACGTTAAGGGTCAGAGAAGGGGTCGACAAAGTTTGACATCGTGTGACAAAGGAGGAGTCTTAATTTTTATGACGTCTCATTTCAAAATCTACGTGTCGAAACACGAACATTTAAATTTTAACAAGAATCTCAAAAATATTTGCAATCTTTTGTAATAAGATTCAATTCGGTTTGTGGACCACTCGTTCTACTAGTGATAGGCGCCACACGCTCTGACTATCTAAGCGCCCTCTAATAAATGCCGCCAATCGCAAACGAAGTACTCAAAAACATTCTTTACTCTATTAGTATAATCATAAATTATGTCCGATACCCTGACATTACCTGGCTTAAATGTGTATTATATAATTTCTACAAATGCTGTACCAGTAACTGTCCAGTGTATCAGCTCAAAGTTTCCTTTTTGCTCACATAATTAACTATCTGATAATGTTTGTAATTTGTAGTCAATATTCAAACATTTATATTTCAAAATGTATTAATTTATTTTTTGAGATATATGTATAGTTTTGAAATGTTGTTTACAATAATCACAAGCTGTTCTTTTTTCATCCTGGTATTTTAACGAAAAATGTTTAAAATTAACAAAAAATTGACTTACGTAATCTCTATCGTAAATTATATGAAGCTTACAGTGCAGTTTATGCAAATAAAAAGAAACAAAACCTAAGGAAAAGTTTGAAAATGGGGGCAATAAAGTTGGTGGTGGATTTTGTTGAGAAGTTTAAAATAATTGTAGTTTTGGAATGGAATTTTCCACCGTTACCTAGACATGAATTTAAAATGGTGAACAACCGTAGAAGATAGTTTATATAAGCGCAGACAACGAAGACGAACGACTCCAACACGTACTTCGGCATGAGGAAACTTGTACTGAAGGCTAATCTTTACATAATAAATCTATGTTTAAAATGCTTATTAGTTTACTTGGTCTATAGACCAAGTATAGATAATTAAAAGATAGCCTTAGGGAAAAGTAAAAAAATGTGATTTGCCATCGTCATGGAAGTCAATCAATGTCAATGTGACTGTGACATATTGACATATATGTCATATTATGGAACATGGAACTTATTTTTGTGTTTGGGTTTCAGGAGTTCAACAGAGTTTTTTAAAAACAACTAAATCTACGTTCATGAATGATGAAAAAACTATTCTGAAATGGATAGGTTTGAATATATGGAAGCCCGTCTTTTTGAGGGGGAAAACTATCTGAAACGAGATAAAAATGTGAAAATATACGATGGAGATGATAAGGTCAGATATCACATTCATTTTTAATTCACTGAATTTGGCCCTATGAAATTCCCCATGCTCCACCACTATATCTAACTGGTTCCACTTTTACCTAAGCTTTAACCTTTCCCAATAGTTATAGCAATAATTTATTTAGAGAGATTATCAATTAAGGATCTTTGTCAAGTAGGAGCCCAATTTTGTTGCAGACTCAGTATGTAGATGGTGAAGTAGTGTTAACCACTCACAGAATACTTTGGGGTAAGCCTGGAGATATTCCTAAGGGCCTTGTTTGTCTTTCACTCCACTTGTACTATGTATTTTGTATAGAGGAGGAAAGTGGTGGAGTATTTGGACTAGGTGGGCCTAAAAGAATCATTTTGCACCTAGGACCTGCACTGCCAGGTATGTTGATTAACTATTTTATATCATTACTAATTTACTAGTACAAAAGATTAAGTTGTAAATATACCAGCTGAAATTGACAACAACTCAATTTGCTGTCTGTGGTCTTAGAAGTCAGGTGTATGTGTTTAGCGGTGTTGCCACCCACAGTCACGCAGTATTATCTTGGGTGCACTCCTATCTATGTTTTGTTAGTTGTAAATGATTTATAATGTCATAAAGCTGATGGATAATATATTGAGTTTAGGGTAAAACCTACATCTGTGTCTCTCGTTTCTCAAGAAACAGAATAGTCATTACCACATCAATTCAATTGCCAGAAAAAATCATGCATCAACAAATTTAACATGACCACATTTAATTTTAAGGCTGTTTGTTTCTGCTCTATCCTTACTTACTATTATTACCTAAAGGTGAAAATCATTAACCTTTCTACTGCCCTGTCAAAGTCAAAAATCAATTGCAGTGCCTGTGATGCTTGACTCCACATTTTTTCAATTCCATATTCCTATATTATTTCCATATTATCCTTCTATGCAATGAATGAAAATGGAATAAAGAAACTTGTATGATTATTTTCCTTTATATGGGATACCGGCAGTTAAAAAGCTAAAAACCTAGGTTCAAATAACTATGTTGTTTAATATTTATATTTATCGTAATGGGTAATTAACACACTCACCTTTACTTTGGTTTTACGTTTCGACACAGGTTGCAGGGGCTGTGCACTGGTTATGACCAAACCAGTTATGATAAATATTAATAATGCAATGCGAAAGTTTATACTATGCTGTTTAGTTTATTTTTAGTAGGTCCTACATTCCAATAACTATATTAAATTACTTTTAGGTAAAAGACCTGGCCCTGCAGTTGTTAGCCCCTACCATTTCATTAAGTTATCATTTAAAGATGGTATCAATCAAGAATTTTATAGATCTCTAAGAGAATCTGTTGCTGCAAAGGCATGGGAACGAACTACACCTATCACTTCACCAACACTGACCAGCCCAACAGCATCACCAAAGCCTCCTGTAACTCCAATTAACTCAAAGATTCGCTCGGGAATAGTGGGCATTGAAAGGAGCATAGAGGAACAACATAGGGCAACTGATCAAAGTATAACTGTTGCTTTTCAAGATTTAAGAAAGTTGATGGAAAAAGCAAAGGATATGGTGGCAATTTCGAAGACTATTTCTGCTAAAATTAGGGTAGGTAATTACATAAAAACCACAGATAATATAATACTATACTATAAAAACCAAAGGAAGGCAAATAGTTACAGTATTTAACTATTTTTCTGTAGCAAATTGTCTGTTTATGACATTTCCTAATAGCTGCTATTTTACAATAGTTAATGGTTATCCGTAAAACCAACCCTATGCTAATAGGTGTTTTATTACATTTTGTAAAAAATTATAGTGGTAATAGCAAATCCCTACTGTTCAGTTCCATCCAATCTGTTCAGCTTTCACGGCTACACTATTCAGCCAATTTGGATAGATTTAATATGGATATAGTTTAAAAACTGGGTAAGGACAGAATAATTTTTATTCTACTGACAGCAGTAGCAGGATCAATTTATTTGTATTATAGTAGTGTTATCCTTTTATGCTAATTGACCAAAATCGATTAATGCAGTGGCGCGGCGGTACGGGCCTCGCCTCTGTTCGATTCCCGGTCGTGTCCACACATCTTTGTGTGAATTGTTTCATGTCAGCTGCTCAATATCGGTGTAGGAAAACATCGTGAGAAAACCAGCATGTCTAAGTACTAATCATTCGAGGACATGTGACATCCACCAATCTGCACTTGGCCAGCGTGTGTGGATTACGGCCTAAACTCTCTCAACTCAGATCGTTAAGATCCGTGCCCAGGAGTGGGACACTAAAAAAGGATTGAAGTAAAGTGAGCAATGCAAAATATATAATTTTAATACTGAATATAACTTCAAGCATGTATGAGGGTTTAGCTAGAGGTAGATTTTGCATCACTACCTTGACATGTTTATGATCCTATTATTACATTTTTATTTTCAGGAAAAGCAAGGTGATATTTCTGAAGATGATACAGTGAGATTCAAATCATATCTTATGAGTTTAGGTATTGATGATCCTGTAACGAGAGATGCATTTAGATCAGATTCAGACTACCACATGAACCTGGCTCAGCAAATATCTGATATGATGGTTGCAGTCCTTATGGTAATCACTACCTAAAATCACTCTTATTGTTTTCATAATGAAGTACAATTTAAAAAAGAGGCAGTAGTTATTTTAAGAGAGTACACCTACATCTAAATATTGAATTATTTATCTTAAGGTATCTGCATTGATATTGTGTATAGCTTCACTGTGGGAGTTGGAATAGTGTAATTTAAAACGTTTATAGTCGTGGGTTCCGACAGAGAACCAGAGTGATCCGACGGAGAACCAGAGTAATCGACATAGCTTACCGGATTAGTAAGCTGAAGTGACAGTGGGCTGGTCATATCTGCCGCAGAACCGACAGCCGTTTGGGTAAACAAGTTCTTGAGTGGAGACCACGTATTGGTAAACGTAGCGTAGGATGCCCTCAGACTAGGTGGAGTGACGATCTTTGCAAGGTGGCTGGTAAGAGCTGGATGAGAGTAGCCGCGGATCGTGCTGTGGCGTGCTTTAGGAGAGGTCTATGTCCAGCAGTGGACTAGGATAGGCTGATGATGTTGATAGTGATGATGATAGTGATAGGTTGTGTAGTGTATAATACAAAAAGGAAACATACACCCACAATTTAAAAAAAAGGAACCTTGTTTAAGTACTGTACTTACGTTAGATCACAATTGCTGTGATCTGTTTACTATTAAAATATTCAGTACCACTTTTTAATGTTCTGTTAAGAGTAATATTCTCTAATGTTACAAAATAATTTTAACGCCGCCTGCCCACAACGGACTTTTAATTCGTTTAAAAATTTTTCGTTTCGCCTTTGTGCCTAGAGTCGGTAGAAAATCGGTCATAAAAATCTGTGAAAAAATCCTACGTCGGCGGGCAGCATTAAGGAGACCAAGGTGGGCTACAGACAAGCCCACCCCTGGCACATGCTCCAGTCTAGTATAATTCATCCTTTACTGTGTTGCATTAGTTGCAAATAATGTGTCTTATAAATTCACAGGACTGTGGGGGAATAATGTCGTTAGCAGATGTATGGTGCAGAGTGAACAGAGCCAGAGGTTTAGAGCTCATATCACCAGAAGATCTGCTAAATGCTTGCAAGTAAGTGAACTTACTGTCTGTACGATAGTTAATATAATTATTAAATGAATGAACTTCACCCCAGGCTATGCTTACCGCCATATTAAATTCGCAACAGCCCTGACCTTTGCAACCACAATTATTGTGAAATGCTCATTGCTTTATTAGCTTTACCGTATCTATTCTGTGGAACTTTTCAGATTGCTACAAAGTATTGGTGCTCCTATGTCGCTTAGAAAGTTCCCAAGTGGCGCTTGTGTTCTACAGCTGAATACACATAGAGATGAAGAGGTCGCTGTATCTACATCTGAACTGGTAACAATATAATTTTTTTAATTATTTGTATATTCGCTTATTACTGCGTCAATTGTCGACCGATTTTTTTTTTTTATTATAATGTATACTCCCAAATTTGTCCCATTGAAAAAGTTTTCTGATCCGATGTTAGACTTCGGAGATAAAGAATAGAACTTCTTAAAGAATCACGGTAGAACAGTCTCAACAAATATTTTTATTTGTTGTTACGTGTAGTCTATTTCTAACCACTAACAAAGAGAAGGGAAAGGAACGGGGGTATTTTGAACCTCCTCCCGCAATCAGTAAAAAAATGTACAACTCACGAAAAAGTGATTGTTGCGGGCCACCAGTAGCGAACTGGCAGTAGTTTCTTTGCCTTTACACAGTCTTCTTTTTTTTTCAGCTTGAAGTAAATGGCTACCTGACTCCGGTTACGTTATCACAAATTGCAAATGTATCCATCCTGCTAGCACGCGAACGCTTGTTTACCACCGAACGCCTCGGAATGGCGTGTCGAGATGAATCTATAGAAGGGCTTGCTTTCTACCCTAACCTCTTTTTAAGAGAAACTTCTTAATAAAATCTACTTATGAAAAAAATAAAACAAAATCTATCTCACGATTGTCCGAAATTCAGAATAGTTTATTGAATTAGCTGAGCCTTGTGCAAATAAAATGATTAATAGATACTTATTTAAGTTTTAATATTGTCAATTTACATTTATTTGCAAAATGGTAATAAGAATCAAATTTATTATACTAATGTATTTTGTTAATATACTTACTCGTTTTATTTGAAACTAAACAATTCATTAAAAACATTGCGCCAAGGAAAAGTTAAAGGTGGTACTTGTAAGAAAAACAACAAGACAATCAAGCACACATAGGTTTATTATTAGCGTGGTTTTAAGATTACAGGAGCAGTATTTTATTAAAAAAGTGAACATTTTTCTTAAATTAGAATATTACTGAATCAGCTGTAAACCATCACTCAAAATATCATCTAATCCTTATGTTACTTGCTTAGATAAACTATACGCACCCTCGAGAGTGAATACTGTTTACTTTTATTTATTCTGAAATAGGTTTGAGCTTGACTACAACCTGCCTGATGTTAAGCAAAGATGTAAGCAGTCCACGATGGAACACACCTAACCAATATACAGATCCACTAGTGATTACGAATGATTTTCGGCAGTGGAATTTGGCTTCATATGGTTAGAAACTTTAAAGGAGCAACAATTGCGATCCACCCTTTTAGATGATGTTACCAGGTATCGTACTGGAACACGGCAAGACCCACCGAGGGGCCAGAGAATTCAAAAAGGTGCACTCCCACGGAAGGTGACTTAACCCCCAAAACTCAAAATATAATACCTATATTTAAACACCAAATTTCAGCTTTTATGTGGCTGAAATATTTAAAGTAGGTACATTGATTTTTACATATTATCATACCTAGTAATATTATTTGCTTTACAACCTCCTTATTAATCTCTATAAAAATACACCATAGCGCAGCTATAAGAATTTTAGTATGAAGCTACAATAACTGTCAATGATACAACCACTGATGACTGCCTGTTTATTCGCATAACCATAGATTGCTGTAGTGTGTATAAATACCTATTGCTTAAACATAACAGGATTATGGCGGGAAGAGTGCAGTAAGCGTGAGATCGCTGGGTTTGGAGGGGAGGATGGGGATTAAGGGCATCTACCTATATAGCGTGAGGAAGGGAGTATCATTCTGGAACCTCAACTACTCTCTCTCCAATCAGTTTGCCCATGACCACGATTTTAGTTCTTGGTCAGATTCTTTCAAAATAAAATAAATAATCACTCGCGTTTACATTTGTCTCTTAGGTTTTCAATTTTCATTAGGTATTACCATCAACAATTCTCAAAGTCGCGTCGCTCGCGATTTTATTCATCCTCTTAATTTTCATCATTGCTAATAAAGTTTTTCAAGTTTCAATGTTAGTAAAGAAAATTTTGCGTTCGCTTCGTTCGGGTGGTAACATGAAAACCAGCCGATTCAGATGTTTGACACCAGTGTCAAAGAAACGTAAACGCGTTATTCATGCGCTACCCCGTGTTCGGCAGGTTGAGATCGTACGTAGGTTATTATTGCGTAGAACCAACGGGGCACCAGTAGCTCTACGCAAAATCAATGAAGGACTTGCGACGGTTGCAAGTAGCTTCAAAAAAGGAAGCGGGAACATTGGCACTCGTAGTAAACGCACTAGCTGTGGGATTGTGTGGACATTTGATTCTAAATTTAGTTTTATGTCCTTAGAACGCTAAAACATATATGTAACTATAATAAATTTGCAAGAGCGGAAAATATTTTCATTCTTCTTTACGCTTGCCACAGCCACTACGTACATATTGCAACCAGTAATTAGGCGAGTAGCAAGATTCGGAATGATTATGGATGCCACAATTATTCTGATCGATAGAATGTGTGATTTGAGCGCTATCCATGTACTAAACTTAATTTAACCCAAATTGTTGGTTGGTTTTTGTTTGCGTAAATGGGTCCAATTGACAATAATAAAATAATATCATCATCATCAGTCTATTTTAGTATAAACAACTGGACATAGGCCTCTCCCAATGCACGCTACTGAGAACGATTTGCGGCTACTCTCATTTAGCTATTAACAGCCACCTTGCAGAGATCGTCACTCCATCTAGTCTGAGGGCGTCCTACGCTACGTTTGCCAATCTGGTCTGTGGTCTCCACTCAATAGCTCGTTTACCCCATCGGTTTTCAGTTCTGCGGCAGCCGGCAGATATGACCAGCCCACTGCCACTTCAGCTTACTAATCCGGAGAGCTATGTCGATTACTATGGTTCTCTGTCGGATCACTTCATTGCTTTCCAATCCTTCAGAGAAATCTCAAGCATAGCTCTTTCCATAGCTCACTGAGCGACTTAAAAATTATGGACCAGTTCTATCATGAGTGTCCACGTCATTAAGGGTAGGATGCACACATGTTTTTTATAGGACATAAATATCTACAAAAAAAGTTCGTGGTACCATGTACCTAACTATGACAGTTACGTCACAGTAACTACATTTTCATCTTAAAATATGCAATAGTTACGCGCCGGTACAAACTAGACCACAATATTCGTACTTTGGTATTAATTCTTATCAAAATAAATCACTTTTTGAATTATTCAAATCGGACGTACCATTAAAAAGTTACCATAAGTATAACTAAAATATATATACATATATTACATGTATAGATTAAAAAAAATTAAAGAAACAGCGGTCTGTGACTAATGGATTTTAACCCCCAACAAAAAAGAGAGGTGTTATAAGTTTGAAGCGCATATTGGTAGAAGTGAATAATGAAAGTTATTCTTCCGGCTGTCGTTCGCTCGGGGTGCCTCGCAGGTACATGGTCTATTGAATTTTTGCTGTTATTATTCATCACAATTTAATTTTTATTTTACTAACCGTGGTGTATATGTACAATATTACTAACAAATGGATTGCTGTTATCCGAAAAAAAAAATTACTTATGTACGAGTAGGTACCTAAATTTATCTGGTCTGGTCTGTGGGTTGCTGCGGTATAGCTATATAGCTTTCAAACTGATGATTTTGATTGTTTGTTTTGACAAAGAAGACTTGATTAAATGTTCTAAGTATGGAAAGTCTGCAGTGTGCTAAAATTTATGTGTGTAACACGCAACGCAACATTTATGAATGTAACACGTCTGGATAATAAGAGCAGCAAAGCTGAATGTGATAATGACAAATATAGGTTGGCTTATTACTAAGGTACCTTTCTTTTGCCGGGGGAAATTCTACTTAAATGGATCTCCCCGGCCCGTGTGAGCGCAGGGCAGGAGGTATATGGGACTCCCAAAGGGTACCCACTAAAACATCCCGGGTGTTCCGTCGCGCATTTGTGCCAGGGGGTCACTGTGACCAAGTGCGACCGTTACTTAAGCAGGTACCTAACATTTATCTGTGTGTCTATCTAAGGATTCTATCCAGCTCCATAGCTTAAAACGAATGATTTTCATTGTTTCATAGCGTGAAAAGTCTGCCAAGTGTGTGAAAATATATAGTTATTTATTTTTTTGTTTAATACCGATATCTACCCGTGCTAAGTTGGGCGGGCCACTAATTATAAATATATATGACATAATTTAGTACAGCATAATTTCTTTTAGCATAAAAATAATCAAGTATACCTACTTATAATAGTGCCTATTTTTTTAGTCATAATCACTTTCATAATAAATAAATAACGATAAACTACTATGATACCTATAAACATAATAAATATTATGAACGCATAACAAAACTTGAAGCATAATTTCGGTGGCATACTAAATAAATAATATAAAATTTATTCTTTACAAATTATGAAATTAAATTACAATGGGATCGGAAATACGTTGCGCAAATATTTCTGAATCTGTGTTACGTAGGGGTAAAATAATCAAGTTCGAGGCCAGCCGCACCTACCGTCACAGTATGTAACTGGGCGTTTGCACTGCACAACAAAACCTGATACAAGGATAGTTTTATCTCTTTCTACTCATCTCTAAACGATATAGATAGATAGTGCTACAACATGTTTTCTTGTGCAGTGGAAACATAGGGTAAAACAAACATGTTTGCAGCATAGGGTTAGCCTAAGGGCCACCTCGGCTCACCTAAATTTACTGTTGTAGCATGTAACTGATATTAAATCCTTAAAGTTAACTGCGTTTACATTTGGGAGAAATGAACCACACCTTTTAAGATTCATACCAAATAACTCTTAGCCTTACAATTTCTACGCAATTCCATACGCCAAAAGATTATTATGCCTTCAAAAATTATACCAAATACTTTCTTATTCTAAATTAATATTATCATAAAATATTATGCCTTACCCATTCTACCCACCAGACACTAAAGTGCAGTAATAGCCCTTAGATGATTTTTCGTTTTATTAGTGATTCTGAAAGCGGGTTTCATAAGTTTTCTGCTGAATTAACTAATTTTTTTCTCGGACAAATTAGGTGGTTTTTATTTACAGTTTTGCTCTTTTATATCAAATTCTTAACTTCAAATGGCGTTTGCTCGCAATCGTTATTTTGCGGTTACAGCACTTTTGTGTCTGGTGGGCAGCACTATACCAAAGTATAATGGGTATACTGAAAAATGTGGAGTGTAACTCTAGACAGATTTAGGAATGGCAGTTAGTACAGATATGTTTGTACATATTACAGAAGGCATTGTTACACTAATCAGTTACATGAAATTACGTAAGTCAACTTAGTTACTGAGGAAATTATAATACTCCAGTCTCCACATCCAAAAGCTAATTTAGGTATATTTTATAGATGTGCTAAGTATGTGTGTATTACACAAGTTACTTATCTACCACATATAAAAATATGTAATCTTATTTCACTAAATATGAGTACGAATACATAATACAAGAAGTCATTTTATTAAACACTTGCTTGATTGATCATCACAGATAAATGCAAAATAAATAAATATAGCAATGACAGTCTAAGCATAAAAGAAATTATCTTTACAATTAATATTTTATTAAAATATAAATATGTACTACATAAAACATTTCATCAAAGCCTTACTTTAGTTATGTTTAAAACTACTAGATGAAATTGAATACACTGAATTAAGACTAGATGAAGCCAAAACCTAAGCATGGAACCCAAAATGTGCCTGAAAAGAAAATATAAACAACCTACCTACATACATTTTCTCATCTCTACAGGAATGTGGTTTAAATTTTAATACTCAGTGGCGCTTTTAAAATTCTTTGGTACTTGTTGATGTTTTCCACATAATTCCCAAGCTTTGAAGTCATCAACAGACCTTAAGTTTTCCACGAAACATTCAACGCCCCTTACAAATGGCAGCATCATTTCTTCATGAACTGTTTCTGATAGGTGGTGGAGGAATGCAATATTCTTTGCCAAGCTGTTTTTGATAGTCAGTGCTAATGGCCGCTCATTGCATTCAAGTACTCCCAACTGATATAAAACAAAAAAATACAAATTAGTACCTCTTATTACCTTCTTATGTTTATTCTTGATTTCAATAGTAAAATGGCACATGTGCTAAAGTTTTTTTACCGCAGATGACCTAACCCAACTAACCAAACGGGCCTTTATTGGTTCACCACTTTCAGCGAACCATCCGAGGATGGAGGAGTGCTTATTCAGCATATTGAGGTTGTGTCATGGGAACGCAGTTAGCACAGTACTAACATACTACAAGACTCATTCCCATTTAGTATTACACCAGTACCCTTTTACGAGTAAGTTGTCAATACAAAAAAGCTTTCGATAATGACCGATGGTTCAGTTTCGATTTCGGCAAGTTTCCGTTTCGGCACTAAAATGGCGGAAACTATTGGCCCTACCAAAACTTAGTATTTGGTGGAGGTGGTTTCCATATTCTTTTTAGCTCGATATAACCTGTGCCATACAAAAACGATTCACAAATGGTGGCAGTAATTAATCCCTCTTAAGTGTGCGTTATTGCTGTCTTTAGTCACCAATGAAGTCTCTTATAGAATGTCATTGTTAGTCACACATCGACACTACAGCATACAACAAAAAATCTATTCTAAATATGTTTTCTATTGAATGCATAGTTCAAATAGAATATTCCTAGAACATGTAAAATCTAATATATATAAAATACTTCAGGCATTCGGTTTTATTAGTTCTAGGAAAATATGGAATCCATATTTAGAGTCTATTTAGCACTTGGTTGGCTTTTAAATAGGTACATAACTTGTTTATTAGTAAGCTGAAGTGGTAACGGGTAGGTCATATCTGCCGCAGAACCGACAACAACTGGCGTAAATGAGTTCGAGTGGAGACTATGAATTGGCAAACATAGCCAAGTATGATCTCAGACTACTGACAACCTCAGCAGGTCAGCCGGCAAGAACTGGGTGAGAAAAGCCTCAGACCGCACTCATTGGCGTGCGTAGAATAGGCTGATGATGATAGCTTATTTATTTTATAATGACCAAAGTCTATATTGAAAAATATCAATTGACTGTTCTATTTTCTTGTCGGTCCAAACTGCCCTTGAAGCCACTTTGAATTCCTTTCTTTACTGACACAGGTTATATCTATCTGTAGGTCATTGATATAAGTTCCTTACAAAATCCCAAATTATTTAGTATAATTTAGTAAAAAAAAGCTACAGATAACCATTGTTAACCATTTTTTTGGGGGCTAAGTCACATTCGTGTACACCTTTAATTGAATCCCCACAATTGGTCCCCCGCTGGCGCAAATCAGGTGTCGATCAACTGGTGGTAGGCTTTGGCACACACACCAGACAAAGCCGCACCGCCAAGCGGCCTTGCCGTGTTCTGGTGCGCTGTCTGGTGACCATGCAGAGAGGGTGGGATGGAATTGTTGATCCTTTAAGGTTTCTAACCATATGGAGGCTCATTTCACTGCCACCTTCTCACCGATAATAATTCGTAATCACAAGTGAATCGGTATACTAGGCTGGCGCATTCCATCGTAGACTACATCATTGCTTAACATCAGGCAAGTTGTAGTCAAGCGCCAGCCTATCATACAATTAAAAAAAACCATAATTGATCATTATGTATGTTATTATTAGAACAAATACTTACTTCTTCCTTAATAACACTTGTATGTAAGCCAAGGTAAACATTCAAACACTCCGCCAAACATTTTACTTTATCTGGTAAGCGACCAGTTTTGTTTCTTGTGATAAGTATGTCACCAACCTGAAAGAATGATCACAATTGTCTTAACCTTAGATCATTTAACCTTAGTTTTTCAGCAGCAAATTCAATTGTGAAAACATAAGTAAGCATGACAAAAAAAAATCAAGTACAGTAAGCAGCAAATAACTAGGTAATAGTAATAAGCATAATGGGGAGGGGTCTGCACACAAATTTATATATCAACTGATATAAGGTCATCTAAACCCAAACTAAGCATACCTTGTACTATGGAAACCAGATAACTTACAATATATGTACTACTACTTTCCATTTTAAATACATACATAATAAAGATAATTACACCTAGACCCAAGACAAACGAACATATTCATCACACAAATGTCTGTCTTAGGTGGGAATTGAACCCACAACCTGTAACATGGAAAGCAACCATCTGAAGGCAAATATGTTTTTATGACAATTAGCTTAGACTTTAGCCATGGTCTAAGTTTTTAGCCCGTAGCAATACATCACGGACAAAAAATTTGCTGCTCTTCACTTTTGTGTAGAAAAATCAATTATGACAAACGTACCTGAGTATCAAATACTGCATTCAGTTTCACATTGTGCTTATGATAAAGACAATCTGATAATTTCCTTGAATCATGTACTATCTTTTTTGGAGCAGTACCTTCTAGGAGTTTCCTCAGGCCAGCATCAAAAGCATGGTACTGCATTACTTGAGTGTCGAATATGTATATCTGTTGTGGTGTAGATAAAACCAGGAAGGGCATTTTGCATTTTCTTCCCATACTAGCTCCATCAGTGCTCAGTGCTATATAACTGTACTGGCTTAAGTTGTCTATTGCCTCATGGTAAGTACAATCAACTTGGTTGATATAAATGTACTTCATTGAAACCTTAATAATATCTTCACATTCTTTCTCTGATATTTTCAAATATTTTTGCTCAGTAGTATCTTTCATTTTGACTATATCAGTGATTTCTGTGTCATAATAATGTAAAACACCATCACTAGCATCACCTTTAGGCAGTTCTTTAACATTGTATAGTGATATTTTTGATTTATCGTTAGTCATTCCATAAAAGCGACCTTCGAATATTTCACTGTTTTTAGTATGAACTTGTAGAAGTTCTCCTTTCATGTATAGGTTGTCCATTTTAAGAGAATGTGTGCAGAGAAAACGGCAATAAATATATTTTAATCCTTTTTGACAGGTTTTGTGGGTTTTTCGGCCTCGCTGTACGCTCGATAAATGTAAAGACCCAATGTTACATGTAGAACGACCACAGCGACTACCGCTGAATAAACACTGCTAGTTATAGGTTCTAAACGTAGAATTCCATCGAATAACACAGATTTTGCAATAAAGAACGAAGATACGGGCACTAGAATAATAATAAGACAGTATTTTATTACCGTCTGAAAGACTTGGAAATCGGGTAGTTCCTGAAAAAAAGGTTTAGGTTATCGGCTTTCTTTTATGTTTACATCTGAAACTAAATCATAATATAAAAGTACTTACATTTGCTTTTCCTTCAATCATCATAAAATAAAATAAAAAGAAACGATGAACAAATTAATTGTAGGCAAAGAAAATTCACACGATTTATTTAGTCACAAGCTTCAATAAAATTCATCCACGGTAGACCCATAGACAACAAAAATCACGAAAATTCTAAAATTGTTTTTTCTTTATTCCGTTTCTAGGGATGCATCATCATTTATAAAAATTGAAAGGGGTGTAATTGCAAAATAAAGGGGTCTACTCCTCAATAATCAAAAAGGAATCATTAAGAATAGGGATGAATATAATTTTAATTTGTTTTGTCCTTCAGGATAGACAAATCAAAAATAGTGGACACGTTTTTTTTGTGTGACCTAAATATTACGGCGCGCGGCGACCCGTCCAAGCGAAATCTCGATTGACGTCACACCTAAGTAAGTTTTAAATAGAGGTATAACGTCGTGCACTCCCACTCCTAGGTAACAGTATATATTATCTCAGTTTGGCTTTAACATATTATTATTTTTATAAAATATGCTAAAAACTAACTGTAGTAGATTTAATTTAAACACATTTTTTTAAGATAAGATAATATTATAATGTCATTACACATGTTAGCATTAGTACTGTACTTGTTACTATTTGTGAGTCTAATTAACAAACACACAAAAATATTGCAACACTTTACTGAGAATTCACCACTCTTTCTTATTTGGGCTATGACATTATATTTCAATTTATTTCTAGACGTGTTATTTATCATGAAAATATCATTATATACGCATTAAAAAAAGAAAATAACACAATCATATCACTCTTTCACGTGGAGAGTGTAGTGTACAAACTTAATATGTATTTACTAATTTTACAGTGGAGTATTTTAAAGTACGGACTTTTAATTCAATAACTTTATTATTTTTTCTCATTGCTTCGATGGCTTAAAGGATAGTCTGTTCTTCTATAGCCTCTAGGGTCGTGGGTGCAAATCCCTCGCTGGGCCAAAGAGAGTGTTGAGATTTTTCTAATTTCTTGACGGCATACAAGAGCCAGGAAGGTGTTTTTAAATTCTTCCGTGCATTGAAAAGCACGCTAAGCTTTTCGTCTTCACTTGATCTTTCACCGGTCTTATTGGTTATTGGATTCTAAAAGTGCAAGAAAAAGAGAGTGTACTAGTGTTTGCACACACCCTTGTCTACTATAATATCTCTTGCGTACCTAGACTCGCTGCTGTAGCCTAGGGCTAGGAGTGAAACTGTTATTAGTAAAAAACTTTAAAAAGGAACCTTTGATTTTAATTTCTTCTATGTTAAAAATTGGTCGTCCCATGGTCAACATACATTTGTCAACCAACTAGTTTGTGTTAGGTTCGATGATAATGTACAAAAAGATTTACTGACTGGGGTATTTGCTGAAAAGGCTATCACTCTTAGTTCTCCTGAATCTGCAATTTGAAGAGCATTACTGACCCTAACCCCCGTAGACAAATACCCTGGTATTTGTGGCTCCCCTGTGATCGGATTAAATGAGCTGCATCGTGATTTTGCTAATATACAAGAAGTCACATTCTTATAAAATCTAACGTTGTCTCCGTCTACTGTTATATTTACACCAGTCCTTGCCTCTCTGGTGCATTGTGTTATCTGAAAATGAGATATGGGTATCAGCAATCTATATTTTATAAAAAAAAGCTATAGCTGTGTCAGAGGTCATAAAACTCACTAAGTTTACTGAATTAGCACTTCTTAGACAGCGAACAAAATCACAATATCCCATAAAGCATCCTGATGGTTGTACATTTAAAGCAGATGTTGATAACGCCTGAAAATTGCATTATTTTATTTTACTATTATAAATATATTAATTACTAAGACTTAATTATCACTTACCATTAGAGCTTTGGCACAGTTTCCATATAGACCTTCTGTAAAGAATTGAGTAGCACAAGTACTGAGTGCATTCAGTTCTTGGGGCCCCTAAAAGAAGTGTAAAACCAATTTAATAAAAGCGAAAAAGTGGCAAATAATAGCCAAAGCAGCAGTAGCATTTTCTAGAGATGAGGTTTAATATTTTGAATTGATTAAAAATTTAAGGTCAAATAATAAAAAATTACTAACCTCCGACATCGCAGTGACTCGCGAAAAGCAAGCTATACATGCATCCCTTAGTGTGACATTGGTTGCCTGTGCTGTACTGCATACGATATTTAAAATATTCTGCAGTTGTGGTCTATTAAACATGAAACAAGGTTTTTTTTCTGTTTACTTACCTACCTAGTATAATTTTTTTTAATACAAAGAATTATTTTCTTAATGTACTTATAAACATGTAGCTACATAAATTATTAATAGTGATAATTTAATGAACAAACAAAAAATATTTTTTAGTATTCGTAGTTACAACAATTATAATACACTTACCCATTTGATGGGCAAAGTGATGCAAGTTTTTGGGATTTCCATTGCAAAATTTTATTCTTCACATCGCTTATATCAAAACCACCATTTCCACCCGTTTCAATCTGGGAAATACATTTTAGCGTAGATAATATTTTATTAACTCGAGATGAATTTTACGTGTGTCTATTGTGCATGCTATTATTTCTTTATGTGTGAATAAACTCGAGCTAACCTCGCTTAAATTGAACAAATTCTGGGTCTTCCACAAAAATATGTTGTTTTGAAGTTTTTGAAAATCAATAAAAGTACTGTATGAGTTGAGCTGTGGGACGGAATATTATAATATAATAAAGATTTGTTACAGATTTCATGGGTCAAATAATTAAACACTTAAAAATAACTTACTAAATACATACAAATAAGATAAATATGAATTTTTAACATTTCACGCCCAGTGAATATTATCCGTAGTAGTTAAACCCTCGACTGCCGTAAAAATCCTAAGTACTTCTGATAAACTGTTAAAATTGATGAGTAGATAATATTTGTATGTAGTAAAGTTTATATAGAGTTCTAGAAGGCATTAATTTTAGTTTCCGCCGGTAGTGTCACACATAATAGGAAGCTATATTAACTCGTGTGCAAACATTATGTATTTTATTGTAACACATGTAGAGAAAGTGCTAATGATGTGTTATTTAAAATGAAACTAGAACATGCGAAGTATTTGTAACGTGCACATCCTGTGATCCTGTATGGCAACCTATATTATTATGTTTATCGTAACAAAATATTTAATGTTGATCAAATGTCCTACACAATACACAGTTAAATATTTTTTAATAAAATAATAAAACCGACTTCAAAAAAGAAAATAAAAAAGGAAAATATAAATTTGTTTTGCATAATAATTCGTAGTGTATTAAGGATAATCGGAAATATTTAGAAGTATTTGATATAATTTGAAGTTGGTGCGAAACAATAATTACATACTTTTATGTAGGTATTACCAATCATTCAATTCAATTATACCGAATACTATTTGTTTAAAAAAATATATTGTGAGATCTGTTAAGGAATTTGGCTATCTTGAGCGGTTATTTGATATTTTGTACTTTTTACGAGATCACCCCCATTTCGTCAGTTTTGTTCTAGGGGGTTATAGTCTTTCCCTTATTCCTAAACTATTTGTCTATAGTAAAGGTACTACTTGTCAAAGTCAATCTTTCTTAAGGTGTCAGTTGTCAGTTAAAACTGTCAACATTGCGTCATAAGTGTCATTAGATCGGGAAGTGTAGTGGAGGTTATATTTTTGTATTTCTGTCTTTAAAATAAAGTAATAGGCTTACATGATAATATTACTAGTATAAAGTGTTGACAGCTCTGAAGGTATACCTCATAATATTGTGAGTAACCGATAGGTTTTGTTTACTATACATTATTTTCCATAAGAGTTAAGTTTGCCTGTTATTATGACTAATGTTATCATGTTGTGGTACCTGATATCTAAAACTTATAATGCAATAATTCTGTTGCACTTAATAACTGGTATATGTTTACTAAGTTCCTATTAAGCAAACGTCCCTAAGACCTACACTTTACAAGACCATTCAGTAAAATGGTTTATTTTGTACTTAATAGCTTGACCTTGAGTTTGGGGTGGTGTATGTTTTTTTTCAGCTTAGTAAGTTACTGACCAGATCTAACAAAATGGTTCAAAAAGTATGAGGAAAGTTAAATAAAAAAAGATCTAATTCTTAAATTTATTTTCAGAAACAGTTTTACTTAATTTGGTTTTTGTTGCTTTTGTTTTCTTTTTAATTTTTTTTGTTGATTGATATGAATGGTCAGTATCTGAATTATCTGATACAGCGCTGGTCTTGATACTTGATTTCTTATTCTGAATAGCAGTGGTAACTATAGCACCTTTTTTGAAACGCTTGGTTTGTTTGCTCTCCATAGAAATCTTTGAAGTTTGTGTATTTCGAGGTATTTCAGTGAAACTAGTATTGTTGGAGTATGGAGAACTCTCAGACTTTGTGTGTCTTAATCTGTAAATAATAGAAAATATAGGTAAGTTAAATTCTTCAATTGGTTAAGTTCTATCCAAAAGTGTACAAAGAGGTAAATATGTAATAGGCGCTAAACCTATTGTTATTCATGGAGCACAATTTCAAATTGTTTATAATAACTACTAGGGGATTTCCAAGTTTATTCGAAATGTCTGCTTGGCTGACCCAAGGATCAAACATGACTTTATGGTACTTAATGTACTTTATGAAGGTGGGTATAAAAAATATAATGATATCCCTTATGAATATTATGATTGTCCTAAGAATTATCGTTCTTGTATAGCATTATTATTAAAGCTTACTTTACTTTCTTCTTGCAAGACTTTACTGGTTTATTACCAGTGTCTATACTCTCATCCATAGTATTTGGCACTTTGAGTGTGATTTTTTTGCTTTTAGTTTTCTTTTTCTTTTCATTCTTACTTTTTCCTTGTTCTCCTTCTATTGCTTCCAACTTTTTTGAACAGGATCTAAAAATGGCAAAAATAGACTTACATAATAAATGACATTCTCTGTACTACTTCTAAAATACCCTTACACTACTAAATATACGTACCTAACAGTACTTATATGGGTCATTCTAAGTTAAGAGGTACTTTCCATGGCCAGGACAAAAAAATACTTTGTTTATATACTAACTTCCTTATTAACTAATTAATTACTTAAAACTAATTGTTTTCTATATGCTCACTTAAATTTATTACAGAAATGTACGTAGTTTAGTCACAATAAGTTTTAATATAAGAAAAAAGTCTCTCCCCTGGTCTGTCCCCAAACCGACTTTATTTGTTAGCCAGTTATTATGAATGTATTAAAATTCAATGACGACTTTATCATCGTTTATTTTAAACAGAACAATAACTTAGTTACAGTGTCTTATACGTAAAATTACTTTTATTCCAATTTTTCATAAATAAAATCAACGCCGAAATTTGTCCTTCGAGTTTCGTGTCTCGTCCCCTGGCTTTTGGTTTTCGTTTAAAATTCAGTTTTGTTTTACTAAGTTGTGGAAGTTGTGACCTTGAGTGCATAGGATGTAATGTGAAGCTAGCAGCAAGCACCCCATAAGCCCACTGAGCAGCCATCTTAACGGCCATTTCAGTCCCACCGCTCGCTGGATGTAGAAATGTTGAGTGAATGTAGTCTTTCCTCTGGTAAGTTTCATTTAGAAATTATTTGTTAAATTATTAATATAGACTTACACGTTCGCTATGAATAGTGCATACAGTCTTACGTTTAATTGTGAATTGCGTATGAGAAACACTTTTTCGGCTATTTAAGATATCAATCGAAAATGTCTCTCACCTGGCGTATTTCCCCTGGCACTTTTAATAGCAGGGGAGATACTTAAAGTCCAGGGAAGATACATTTGTATGCGTTTTCATGAATATTTCTGCATTTTTCTCTGGCTTTACAATTTTATATGAGTTTTTCAGGCACACTAAAGGTTCACTAAGTTACTGATTGCGTATATATACGTAATTGCCTGACATTGAAAAGTTTGAGCTGCTTCTGTGACTTAAAGTTATGTCGTCATTTTCAATTGGATACTGTGGATTATCCAGAAACACATTGTAAATTCAATCTACGCGTTGATGATTATTTAAAGAGCTAGCGATTTCGAAGATCACCCATTCATCAATTTCACATCTCAAGAACACAGGAAGAAGCCTCAAGAAACACTACAGCATTCTGTACCTACCAGTATTTAAACCTAACTGCACAACGATGACTCAAAGCCCTCAACATCTGGAAAGGAAACATTCGGCAATAGGGGCTTTGTGCTGGTTAAACTTCAAGATACAAAAACAGAATATCGTTATGTTGCAATGTGCACAGGTGATGAAGAAGATGATGAACGTCAAATTATATTTTTTTAAATTCTGTGATCACCTGAGATCAGGTTTTAAAAAACTACCTTGCCCTAACTTGAAAATGAAAGCGAGGCGTATATTTTATGCATTTAATGAATCTATATCTTAGAGTGAGGGTTTTGGAAAAAGATTTTTTTAGTTTCCTTTAACTAAAATGTTTTGAGAGTTTATCAAGAAAAAATTATTACTGTTACTCCGACAAGTTTTTGCTTAATTTATTAGTGACTATTTCATATTCTTCTTGCTTTTAATTCTTCGATAGGCTAGCGCTTGACTACAAATTGCCTGATGTTAAGCAATGTTGTTGCCTACGATGGAACGAGCCAGCCCAGTAAACCGATTCACTTGTGGTTGTTAATGATTGTCGGTGAGAAGGTGGCAGTGGAATGTAGCACCATATGGTTAGAAACCATAAAGGAGCAACAACTCCGACCCACCATCCTAAATGGTGTCACCAGACATCGCACCGGAACTCTGCAAGGCCGCTTGGCGGTGTGGCTTTGTCTGGTGGGTGGTCACTATCCACGGCCGAAGCCTACTACCAGTTGATTATAACCTGATTTGCACCACCCGAAGACCACGTGTGGGGATTCAATTGAAGGTCTACACCCACGGACGAAGGTGACTCAGCCCCCAAAAATTTATTTCATATTGATAGTAAAGTTATAGATATTTTTGTTTTGATGGAAAGGAAAAGTAAAGACCATGTTATTTTTTGTACCTAGCGCTTAAGACTGCTAAGAAATAACAAATCTGATTATTAGAATCTGATTAGATAGTTCATAATTAAAATAAAAAAATAATAAATTCAGTTCATTCTTTAAAAAAACGTGTTTTTGATATGTCTATCTCTCTTCCCTGTTCATTAAGTATCCTCCCCTGGTCATCTTGTATCTACCCTGTACTGAGTATTTACCCTGGTCACTTATAAAACGAGAAAAAACCAACAAATTGACTGGCCACTTTGTAAATGTTTTCATCTTAAAAGTTTCTATTACATAGAATGTATACTTATGTAAAAATATAAAAAAAATGCCATGCCGTCGCTTCATACAACATATTACCTCTTAACTTAGAATATTAACCCATATTTATGTTTGGAACATACCTTAACAAAGCTTCGCTATCTGTAAAATAAGAATTCATAGCAAAGCTTGATATTCCCCATGACAAAGGGGCCTTCTCTTCACTCTGTACTCCAGTCCAGATATTTCTTTTCAGAGATGTTAGTTTAACTTGTAGTTCAGAAGGCTGGGTGTTTCTACCTTTTACTTCTGACAGATGCCTAAAACAGTTCAATTAAATTACCATATTAAAACAATGATCCCACTAACCCGCACTTGGTCAGTGTGTGTGGATTAAGGACTAAACCCTCTCAACTCATAAGATAGTTGAGATAAGACCTGTGCCCAGTATAAAACGAAAAGATATTTTTTTTACAGGATTAACACACACAGCTAGCATTTGTAAGATTAAAATTCCTTGATGATCTCTATCTGCTGGTACTTATTTAGCTATACTCCTGATGGTAGCCTTTGATCTCAGCTAGGTCACCTGGTAAACAATACCAGGTATGTGGTTACTAGTCACCAAATTAGTTGGGTTCTGACGTCGTTACTGGTTTCGCATAAATAACTGGTGGACTATGCTCATTTGGCTTCAACCACCTGCTGTACCACCTGTGCCTTCTTATAAAGTTATAGCATTATGTATGGTCGTACAAAATCAAACATGAACTTTTAAATTTCTACATACTTTGGGGGTGGTAATCGTCTAAACTGATGCCATGATGCCGGGTGTAGTCTTGAATTTTCTGTTGTTTCATTAAACATAGATACACTTCTTGGTCTCCTGCATTTTAGGATCTTATTCTCATGATCGGAATTATAAGGAGAGTCACTTGTCTGAAATTTATATAAAACAGCTGTATTGCCCTTTTTTACTAGCATCAGTACCTACCATGTATGACATTTTAAAACCAGGCCCTGCCTTCATTCCGAAATATTGTATCTTACCCGTGCTTTTATAATCTTCAATTCTGGTGGCATTTTCTTCTTTCGCCTTGGTTTGGTTTTCGTTGAGGAATGTAACAATTTGTGAACTCTTCTCACAGGGCTATTGTTACCATCTGAATCGGCATCTGATGACATGTCTGTCATAGCGTCTGATGTTAAATCTATTGTAGCTCTTGAAACCTACAAATTAATGAATAATTTTTTTATCAATTGAATTATTGTCTTGTTCTTTATCTTATCTATCTTTGGCCTCAATTCTCGTGCCTTTTCTTTTGCTTTTCAATGACATCGCCATTTTTTTCGACATTTGCGCGCATAAGACATTTACTCTAATAGACAAATGTCGAAAAAATCGGGGATTCATTGAAAAACAAGAAAATTCGCCATTTTTGTTCGACAAATGTCTATTAGAGATAGATATCTAAAACGCGAGAATCAGGGCCTTGTTTTAAAATATGTGTACTTGTAATGTCTCTCTCTTTGTCTTCTTTTTGTCAATTCTTTTCATTTTTTCCAGCTTTGGGCGTTGTTTTTGTGTTTTCTGTAAAAATTAAATAACAAAATAACAAAGATATTTCGAAATGTGCACGTGAACTCACTTTGAATTATCTTACCTCACTAGAACTTTTGTTGACATCCAAAAATATTGGCGATGGTGGTGGAGCTGGCTGTTTAGTTGTTTCCCTTAAACCAGCTTCTGAACTACTGCTTGAAGTGTCTCCTTCATCACTGTTAAATTACGATAAATTATTTCAATTGCTATCTTCGTTTTTTGTTTGAAATATTACTAATACGGCACCTACCTTGAATAATCTGACAGATCAATATTGGTTGGCTCGTCAGCGTTTGATCCTTCTTTCAGCAGTCGTGTCACAATTTTAGTTCTCAGTCTTTCTTTACTAGGATCTTCGTCATAAAAATCAAGTAATGTTTCACAAAATATACGTCCCATGCTTTCATAGTCTTGAACTGAAAAATGTGATGACATTCTGCTGCCCAATTCTGATCCGCCAAAAGAGGCTTCCATTGTGTAACTATTGGCAACTCCCAACATCCACACTACAACTCGCCCAGTGCCTTCTTTACTACGTTGTATCCTAAATTTACAATTTTCAAAAGAGAACTGAAATAAAAAACGTCCATTTAATGTCGGTATTTAATTAATACCTACACGTAAAATCTTATTTGATTTATCTAAGCTTAAACGGTTATTTTTCTATGTACCTTGTCGGCAGCGTTTTTATGAAGCATCAATGGAAATACTTGTTCTTGAAGTCTTTTGTCTGAAGTCTTTCTACTTTCGCATCCGTAAATGAATACGTTATGTTTTCTAGAATGTGCATGTAAATCAACATACATTGCTACTCCGCATTCCTCTTGTAACCTTCAGAAAGACAATGATTAGATCGACATTTATTTAAAACTATATACATATACGAATAGGTACTGTTAAAGTTACTATTATACAAACCTACGTATCATAACTTTAGTATGCCATACAGGTGGATAGGTTTCTCTTATAACAGTTCGGTATTGTCTATTCAGATCCTTTCCAGTCAGTGAACATCGATTGTTGCCAACAATTACCTAGACAATACGTAAATATTATATGACAATTTAATATTTCACAACGGAAAAAGTAACGGTCTTTTTCACTTACGCCGTCTGGATTCAACATTGGTACCAGTTTGAATATGAATTTTTCTCTAAGCTCCCGAGCTTGATTCGAGTCTCCAGTAATATAATCCATGAAACCTTTCATCATCCAAGATGCAGGAGATTCTCCTGGATGTACTCGAGCAGTTATTACCACAGCTTTCTTTTTCTAGTAAACAAAAATTTGTTAGACTTTGTTACCCTCTAAATTATCACGGAGCCCAAATGTGGATAGGTAATTTAATAAATTACCTTTTGTTCATTTTCGTTAGAATTTGGAGGGGCAGTTACAGTTAAATAGTATACATTGTTGCCTGCTAATGTCCTGCAAAGTAGCCTGAGCTTAGCGAACGTTGATTTCACAGGATGTGATTGCAGTTTCGATAAATATTCTTGGAGATCTGAGTAAGTGTACGGATAGCAATGTGCTATGTATACGGCGTCGTCAGTATGAGGAAACTCAATGTTAAATGTTAACGTGTAGCTGGGAAATTGTTCCTCTTCTTCAGTTCTGAAAAATAATTAATGCTTTTGCTTTAGAAGTTCTATCTGAAATTGGACTTCAATTTACACTGATCCTTTATTAAGTTTCTGTACTTACGTCGAATCATTTTTGTAGTATGCGATGTTATCACCGCACCTTCTCCAACCGATCGAATGCAATTGTGCATCCTTTGTCGAATATAATAGCGGTCGCATCCCTTCATTATATAAACTTTCGCCTTTTGATAAATTCACTATTGAAAACCTAGAAGGTATCATCTATGTATATAGAATGCTAAGTGACATATCTAGTAAATTACTCTAACATCTCACCTATCGTTAGCGGTTTTGATTAGGAACTAACCTGTACATCATTTGCTTTTTGGTGTTGGTGACTCTAAAATAAAACCATTGCATGTGTCTATTCGTGTAGAGATCTGTTCGAAGGTGTAACTCGTAATAGGCTGAAGTTATACGTATTGCTTTGGCTAAATTTCCACTTTCAAATCGAGATTCAAATCGTAATTCATCGTCACCTCCAGCGGTGGCACATGCTGATAAATACAATCTAGATCCTCCTACTGTAGAGCGACTGAACTGAAACATTCCACTTTCTTATTAGATAATAAAGTTGACAATGTTAAATTCTGTCATTTCCCGTTCCAGATCTATTTGAAGTTTCTTAATTATTTTCCTCGTGCTTTGAGCTCTAGGTGTTATTATAGGTTTGCCTGCCTAAATACATTTTTGGTGCTTATAAGTTTAAAAATGATATTGAATCTTACATAATTAACTGCACTCATTGGATAGTATTGGAATATGACTGTCCCCGCTTCTTCACCCACTGGCTGAGGCTTCAATTCTTTTCCTGTTGGCGTGTAGTAAAGTTCAGGGGAAGCGGGGCACCAGTTTATATGCTGTATTCTTTCTTCGACAACCTGTGCCATTTAGTGTAATTTTAATGCCCATCCAATAATCCAAACAAGTTTAGTAAAAATCTACGGTCTTCGGAAGCATAGAAGTTAAATCAATTAGATATGAATTTTCCTAGTACAGGATTTTTCACAAGTTAGTTACAAGTTTAGTGATAGAAGTGGTAAGTAACCTAAGTCAGTCTTTGTTTTAGCTGCCTACGTGATGTTTTCCAACTTTGTCAAGAAGGTAAGTCCATTTAATAGAAATAAGTAGGTCGCGCTGTTTGTTATAGCGTCCTTGACTTTTACTCTAATTTCAATACAATCGGGTTAATTTAAATACGGGTTATTCGAATTATTCACTGTTACCTATATCTACATGAATACGGATAATCAATATAACCAAACAAATATGGAAAGCTGGTAAAAATTTGATTTCACGATCGATACGCGATAGGAGCTAATCTTACCTGACATTCTGAAGGCCATCGTGGGGCTTGCTGCGGACAGTCGAGTTCCTTTGGAAGAGCAAATAAATCTCGCGGTTCTCTTAATTTGGCTGTTGTCCGAAATGTTCTAATATCTGTATTAATTTCTAATTGATTGGTTTTTAAGTTATTTTGTAGAAAACTTGATATAAAAGTACCTGAGGTAAAAAGGATCTTATGAGAAAAAGTCGAAGAATTTAAAGATGGTTTCAACTGCTAGTCTGGTGATTTTAGTTATAAATCGAGAAACTTTTGTTGTATCCACATTTTTAATTTGACCTAGTTTCAGTTGGAAGCTATGTTCCAGATGTCGTGCTAAGTTGCATAAGATTTTTATCTATTTCGCATGTATACTTGAAAGCATGCTAATCCACTAGATTCGCTTATCATAAACTAACTTGCTAGGATGATAGGTAAATTGATAAGAAGTATCTTTCATCACGCAATTTTCAGGTAGGTACACATACTGTGTTGTATTTATAGAAAAGTTGGTATATAATAGTAATTATGTCGATAATTTCCTTAGCTCATTCTAAACTAAAAAAACAGTTTTTACTTTTTAGTGCGATATACAAAAAAAAGGATTTACTGAGCGCATCTAAGATATTCGTCAAATTTTACCTTTAGTGCATATCGGAAACAGTGATGCTTGTAGCGTTTTAACTTGGTCTAGATTAGTTATGAAAAAGTTATCATGATTTATCGAGGGGAGCGTCAGTGTAACTGTCGTGTTATCTATATGTTCTTGTTTTTGCTCCTCCCTTTCGATCATCATTATGTTCTCTTGGATGCTTTCGATTTGTTTCCACCATAACATATTAACAATTTTGACGTCCAACAACATTTGCTGTTCGCTAGCACATATTATCTATTATGTGGAATTTTATTAGTGATGTAGAGCGTGCAGTCACTATGGCTACACTATTGTTTGAATGTTAGTCACCGGGCATCAATTTTTGGCTTGTATGGGTTGCGCGGCGTTCCGAGCTTAACTGACGACATCAAAAACTGAGGTATTCGGGTACATAGCTCGCTTTCGTTTATTGGAAAATGACTTGCTAGCATGTTAAGCTCCGACCTTACTAACTTATCAGGTGATTGGTGACGTCAGGAGGCATTTCATGCGAAATTTGAATTATGGAAATGTTGATGTCACAACATATCTCTGAGGTCAAAGTTTTTGTCTCTGATGCAATTTATCACAAATAGTAACGATAGTCTTGTCATAGAAAAGTGTAGATTATTATGAGGTTTCGCAAATAACTAACAGTTCTACAAATTATAAAAATATATGTGTACTAGCTGCCCCAGCGAACTTCGTACCGCCAGCGGACAAAATTGTGAATCTAAACCATTCCCAGATCCCCTTGAACACACACAAAAAATTTCATCAAAATCGGTCCAGTCGTTTAGGAGGAGTTCAGTCACATACACACGCACACAAGAAATATATATATTAAAGATTGCTCTCCATCTAAAACGCACTACCAGTTTGGATAAACAAATGCAAAATGATTTACGACTACTTTCATACCTTGGCAATTCTTGTCAAGAAGAGTGTCACATTCTTCTGATATAAACAGTTCAGTCACATCTACCATTTTAAAATTTACTTAAAACAAATTATTTTAAAAGTAAATGTTCTTGTTACTACAGTTGTTGTAGGTATGAATACTACGGAAGAGTTTGAACGTCTGGGGTGCTAAGCCGTTCGCCCCACACCTTTGTCTAGACAACTACCTAACATTTTACGTACGTATAGGATTGTAGGTATACCTATTTTGCGAAATTTTTCGTTATGTATGAGTTTAAGTTGGTTCATTATGGTATGGTTCATTGACTTTAATATTATTTTTAGGATCCGTTTCGAGTCGTTTCCTATCATGAAAGGCATAAAATATGTTGAAATAGTTCGAAGTTTAATAAGCGGAAGATATTTTATTATTGTTCTGTCTTTATTTCCAACTTTCTGTCTCATAACAGGAATTCGTGAAGCAATTTTTCTATTAAAGAGCCATTAAAGTTGTATTCTAAGAAAGCGTTTAAGGTAATTGCACTTCAAAGTAGCGAGTGAGTAGTTGGAAACTTGTGCGGTCTCGCCTTGTGGAAAACTTTACAAATGGCCTCAACCATGGCAGTCAACTTTAACCTCTTACACACATAAGCGAATTGGCCCATTTAAATCTCATTTGCTTTTACGATCCCTTTTAAAAGATCCATTAGTCCAATTGTAAGCAACAATGTAGATCATTTAGCTTACAATTATTAATGAAATTTCGATGAAATACAAAGGGTTGTCAAGGTAACTTGCAAAAATTAAATCGATTAAAATCTGCTCTAAGAAATTGTGTTTGCCGAATTCTTCGGTGAGTTATGGTTGTTGTTATATGATTGTTAAAGTTATCAAGTACTTTTAATTTATTACTGTCGTGTAAATCTAGTAGTTTTACATAAATTTATATTATTATGAAGCTTATGTATCGATTTATATATAATCTACAGTAGATTTCGATCTTTTGTTCGCTTTTTGCTGGTTTTCTTGTTTGATGTACTATGACTAATTTAGGATAGTTCGATGTTTACGAATCTATATTTATTCTTTTCTATTCCATCAGATATCACAAACAGTCTTTCAACTATTATGTTTATTATGTGGGATTAAGGGCTGACGGACCTTAACACAGGTTGCCCTGTAACCTAGCTAGGACGTCAGTTTTTTCGTTGTTACTATTTTATTTTTATGCGATCCCAATTGTAAAATTCGTTGTATAACAGACTGTACCTTATATAATTGGAAATAAACTTTATTATTATTATTATATCTATTACGTACATGACGGTTTACTTAAAGCACTTACGACAAAAGTAGTCTACTTTTTTTTTAACGTACTATGACTAGTATTGATTTGTTTTTACGCGTAGTCGATGGCTAATCACTAACAAAGGGCATGGGGGGGGGGGGATTGTTTTGAATCCCCTGTTCCACTTTCCAAGAATAGGTATATCGTGTGGGGTATTGTTTTAGTAGAATTTTATGGATTTAAAAAGTTCTGCAAAAGTATGGGGTGCACAGTAAAAATATGTGAAAATATATTTTAAGAGAAAAACGAATCGCCTTCTAAAAAGCGAATAATAATATTTACAACTATCATCAGTGCTAAGGCGGTAGACTAGACAGTATTTACTTATGACGAACACAAAGATTTGTGGGATATTAACACCGACCTCAAATAACAGGTGTAAATGTTATTTTTCACTTTGTTGTAGGCGGTTTTTTTCCTTGTTTTATTTTATCTTATACTGCCGTCATAAATGAAAGCACAGCCCCTTCAATAAACACTCTTTAAAATTACTGTGTTTTTATTTTTAATCACAGAATATTAAGTACATACTTATATTATTATTTTTATCTTGACTTTTTTGGTCGTCGCTAAATATAGTCTTCTAAAAAAGAGTTGATATCATTTGCACTTTTGCAGTTGTTTATTGATGTAGTTTTTAATGTTTAGTGCAATTTTTTATCACGTAAAAGGGCGGCTTTCAGGTACTTTATCTATCTACTCCTAAATGCGGCCCTGGGCGTGAACTATGTCTCAAGAGTCGGGGTGATTGGCCCGTTCTAAGCACGGCCTGGTGCGGATCGATGTTATTAGACAGACGATGTGGTCGGCTTTTGTCATCTATCAAAAGCACGTTGGCCTTGTTGTCTTTTGTCGAATATAGTAATACAAAATTAAAAAAGGTGCAATGTAATGAAAGAGTAAAATGATTTAAATCGTACACGAATTATTTCTATGGGTCAACTAAAGAAAATGTACTTATCTATCATAGTTAAGAATGTACAGAAAAAAGTTTAACAATTGTAATAATTGGATTGGTTAAATGTAAGGTTAGGAGGAAATTACCATGGACGAGATTACTAAAATACTAACTAACTTTTTATCTGCCAAACTAATTTTTAGGAAATCTCATTAAGGTTTGTGAAGATTAAGCTATCTCCTCCTTCCGATGTCAGATTTATATCAAACAACCTATCTTGAGATTATGGTCAAGAATTATTTATCGTAATTAAAAACTGACCTAACTTTTTACATTTGGACGTTTGCACTGCTCAACAAAACTTAATACAAGTATAATCTTATCTATTTCCACTCACCTTTAATAAAAGAGATAGATAGTCCTTGCAACATGTTTTCTTGCCCAGTGGAAACTAGGGGTTAGACCAATTAATCGGTGAGCAGTTGCAATTAAAATTCGCCAACATAACTTCCATATTCAATTCTAACTTCTTTTTGGCAATCACATCGATTGAATTTTTGTCTGCAGTTTTGAAGTCGACATAATCTACAACCATGGGTCGAAAAGTAACTGTAGCAGTGACGACGCTAAATCAATGGGCGTTAGACTTTGAAGGCAATATGAACAGAATTCTGCAATCTATCCAGGAAGCAAAAGAAATGGGTGCACTATATCGTACTGGTCCCGAGTTAGAGATTTGGTAAGTGTAGCGAAACATGTTGGTTACTAGAGTAGGTTTTTGCCAGATTTTCTCTACTAGGTATCTAACCGACTATTGATAAACATTTTTTCTGTATAGTGGCTACAGTTGTGAAGACCATTTCTATGAACCTGATACGTACTTACATAGCTGGCAAGTGCTTGCAGAATTACTTAAGTCTCCAACGTGCAAAGACATGCTAATAGATGTAGGGATGCCAGTGCAACACAGAAACGTATTGTACAACTGTCGCGTAGCGTTCCTGAACAAAAAAATATTACTCATTAGACCTAAGATGCTATTGTGTGAAGATGGAAATTATAGAGAATCTAGATGGTTCTCAGCGTGGACCAAAGTGAGTTATTTATTTTTCAGGTTCTTTAACCCCATAACTAGCTATTAATTTATGCCTTCAATAATTTCTATTGTTGTAAAAATATTGCATAGGATTGGTGACAATTATTTTTCGTGATTGAAAAGTTTATGCTCTTGTATAATTTACTTCTTGAAGGAAAGACAGACTGAAGAATATTACCTGCCGAGGATGATAACAGCCATAACTAGTCAAACGACAGTGCCTATTGGTGACGCCGTTATAGCTACTAAAGACACTTGCATAGGTTTCGAAATTTGCGAAGAATTGTGGAATCCCCAAAGGTGAGAAGACAGGTTAGAATCAATATTTTTGTCTATTTTCATTATTTTTCGGTTACAATTTGGTGATTTTTGTCAATTTTGTTATTTTTACAGCCGCCATATTCCTTTAGGTCTTGATGGGGTGGAAATAATATCAAATGGTTCGGGGAGTTACATGGAGTTAAGAAAAGCCTATGTAACCGTAGACCTAGTAAAGAGCGCTACGTTCAAAAGTGGTGGGGCCTATCTATTCAGTAATTTAAGAGGTTGTGATGGTCAGAGGATTTATTTTAACGGTTGTTCTTGCGTGGCTGTTAATGGAAAGATTGTTAGTAGAGGACTGCAGTTCGCCTTGCATGACGTGGTAAGGATTCTGACATTATTATTATTCCATAGAATAGTAGTCCATTAAATGATATTGGTAACCTCGAGGTAATGGCATTTCATACTAAGATGCATAAAAATTAACCTGATATGAAATATAGCTTAATGAAATCAGCTGGTGATTCTGATGGTTCAATTTAATACTTATTACGTGTACAGGAAGTTATAGCAGCTACCATTGACTTAGAAGACATACGTTCGTACAGGACCCGGATAAGTTCTCGCTCACATTTAGCAGCATCCAACCCACCATTCTCTCGGATCGCTGTTGATTTCGCTTTGTCGGACGATGAAGACCTCCACCTTACTATAAGTAAACCCATCGAATGGCAATATTTGACTCCTGAAGAGGAAATAGAATTAGGTTTGTATTAGTTTTCATACAGAATTTCTGGAATTTTGCAGTAACTTTATTTTATTGCTTTAAGTCCTCATTTCTAGGGTAAACCAATATTTCCAGGTTTGTGAGTTCTGCCTGATATTTTTTTATAAATGCCATGTCGTGGCCTGTGGCGCTAATTCTACCTCTTCGATCTTTTCTTTTACATTCAGCAAGCTCCTTCCAACCCATGCCTAAACAACCTAATTAATATTTGGTGCAGGATAAATAAATAAATAAATAATAAATAAATTACGAACCTAATTACGAACTACTGCTGGTTTATTGACTGATTTTTCAGTTCCGAGACCCTTAAAACATTCCATTATGATATTTCATGGTATGGCCTGTTGGCGTAGTGGTCAGTGACCCTGACTGCTGAGTGTTTGATTTCCAGGAACAAATCTTTCGTGTGATGAGCACGACTGTTTGTTCTGTGTCTGGGTGTAATTTATCTATAATATCTACTTACAAAAAAACAATAATAATATCAGTTTACACAACACAAGCAAATTTATTGCTTAATTTGGGACTAGATGACGCTGTGTGTATGTGTGCTGTATTATTGTACTACAATTTATATTGTTTGCGTTCTTATTCCAGAGTTTTATTTATTTATCCATGGTTGACTGTATAGTTCTTGAGGGATCCGTGCCTCGGAGAGCACTTTAAGCCCACGGTACCGGTTGTCATTTAACAATCGCTACATTTAGTCAGAAGCCAATATAATCTGACACCTGGTATAACCATCTAGGCTACTGGTTCCCTACGGGTCTGATGTAATGTAATTCTTGTAGCTAGAGGCATTAGGTTAGACTGGAAGCCGACCCTTATAGAAATGGGAAAAAGGCCTGTGGAATGATGATGATGATGGTTGACTGTATCTACTAGAGCCCTTTTATTAATTATTTTAAAATTATTGTTTATCCATAAGGCCCGGCGTGTTGGCTCTGGGATTACCTTCGGCGCTCAGGCCAAGGTGGCTTCTTCCTGCCATTAAGTGGTGGAGTGGACTCCACCAGTACCGCGTGTATTGTGTTTTCTATGTGCACGCAAATCTGTGAAGCTATACAGAAAGGAGGTAAGCCTAAGGTTTAAGCCAAGAGCTTCTGATTCCTGCTATAGCCCGACCGTTTAACTCGTATATCGCCATCTGAGATACAAAGTCATAAAACATTAATTAAATCTCTTAAAGAACTATTTAACCACAGATAAAGGTAATGTTAGACTATTCGTCACTAATATCTATATCGCTTGAATCATCGTCACTGTCTGTGCAGCGTGAGGAGTCAGAATCTTGGCGAGAGGCGATACGCGAGTTAAACGGTTGGCCTATAAGTAATTAAAATTTTCTTATCAATCAGTATGCTAAGTACTTATATTGAGTAGATTCAATCCATAACCAATCTTGGTAAAACCCTCCTTGGATCAACATTTAAAAACACCCGTTTTACAAAGTTATCTACCATTAAAATGTTATTTTCTAGAAAGTCAAGTGCTGTATGATGTCCGGAAAATTCTGTGCCAGTCAGATTATACGCCATCTGATCCGATGGAATTATGCAATAGATTATTAGTTACTTGTTATATGGCTTCTGAAAATTCCAGCCAAGAGACTAAGCAACGCGCTTCTCAGGTAAGCTTCAACATAACTTTACATTACCCGAAAGAGTAGGCATAAGTGACACAGGTATCACTTCAACCCCTTTTTTAGTGTCCCACTGCTGGGCACGGCTCTTCTCTCAACTATCTTATGAGTTGAGAGAGTTTAGGCCTTAATCCACACACACTGGCCAAATGCGGGTTGGTGGATCTCACATTTCCTCGAATGATTAATTCTTAGACATGCCGGTTCCCTCATGATGTTTTCCTTTACCGATATTGAGCAGCGGTGATGAAACAATTCACACAAAAATGTGTGGGCGCGACCATGATTCAAACCCGCGACTTTATTTTTCTAAGGCGAGGCTGGTACCGCAACGCCACCGTTGCTCAATTAGGCGTAAGAGCGACGTATGGATGGGGAGGTTTGATCGCAGGTATATTTGTTTGCATCGGCTGCTGCGTAGAGAAGGCGATGTCTAATTTATTTCCAGCTCTATTATGTATAAGACTTACATAGCCGTAAAAATGTGGATGATTTTCTTCTATGTTATATTATTTTATCCTTATATATTAATTATTTGCAGCTGGCCAGTGAGATCGGTAGCTATCATTTCCCAATCGTGATAGATGCCGCCGTAAGCGCAGTAATCGGTATTTTTACAGCTGCAACTGGACTTATACCGAAATTCAGAGCTAAAGGTGGATGTCCACGGCAGAATTTGGCGCTACAAAATATACAGGTAATGTCAGATAATAATATATGACCAAATTTTCAAATATATTTTAAACTTATCTAGAAAGAATGATAATACGAACTGCACATTGGTGTTGATATGAAAATTTCGTTAGTAGTAGTTTGCTCATGCAGCAATAGATAGCGTTCTGCGTTGCTAAAGTTGCTATTCAATTAAGGTCCCTATTATCAACAGTGTATACGTTTCTACAATAAACTTCCAAATAATATTAGGGAAATGACTATTAACAAATTTAAAATAACTATAAAATCTACGTTATGTAAGAAAGCGTATTATAAAATTTCAGACTGTGTAACGGATAAAAACGCTTGGAATTAAGTCGCTCTAATTCAACACACTGAACAAACAAAATGTAATAGATATAAGTACTTCATTTAAAAAAGAAAAAAAGGCCATCTGAGTTTTTTGGCAGTGTTTCTCAGTAGTTGCCAGTCATTCACTGCACGGTAGGAAAAGAAATTGGACTATTTTTATGTAGACTTGCGTCTCAAAAAAATAAAGCATATTTTGATTTTGATTTGATTTTGATTTTGAATAAAATACAACTACAGTTCTTGCTGCACAGTTCAATATTCCCCTCTCTTTCTTCACGCTAAATTAGTATCGATGTTTCACATATTATTATGCCAAACTTCCCTATACATTGTTTGTGTTTCAGGCACGCCTTCGTATGGTGTTATCATATTTGTTCGCTCAGCTGATGCTCTGGGTTCGCGGCCGTCCAGGAGGACTGTTAGTGTTGGGCTCGTCTAACGTCGACGAGGCGTTGCGAGGATATATGACCAAGTACGATTGTTCCAGCGCTGATATCAACCCTATTGGAGGCATATCGAAGACTGATTTGAAAGGTTTCTTACAGTATGCTAAGAATCGGTAAGTATTGCCTTTACACACCAACAAAATTAGTGAAACATAAAAATGTTAGGTTACAAATTCACTGCTGTTTTAGCAAAATCAACAGGTTCAAGCCAAATAGAAGACCGCAAATTGTGCAGTTTCAGCTTAAAATAGTCGCTACATGTATCTGTCTTTCGTCGTTTACATATGGCGTCGTCAGTTTAGAAACTACAGAAACAATCGCAGTTATGTAATATGCCAAAGACAAAATGACAACTCGTACAGGTGTTATAATTTCCAAGTAAGCCCCAAAATACCGATTCCACCCACTCATAAGCGTTGGATTACATCGTGAACATTTGTCACAATGCACGAGCCGAGCGTGGCCCCTGTTCACTATTAAGTCACTAAAAGACAAGACATACATTTAGCCTATAGCATATCTGTGAACATTTCTAAACTGACGATTCCGCGCTGTATGTAAACAGCGGAATCAAAAAATGCCTGTGACATTTCCACGGGCTACTAGGAGTTACTCAAACTTTCGCCTTGTGTTGCATAATAACCAACTTAAAAAAATATTAACATACAATACATCCATTAATATAGATGTTGATAGTTCCCCCTTCTTAATTCTACATTCTTCTTAATTCTTCTGTCTATTTGAAGTTGGATAAAATGTCATTCTATTACCTAATGACTGCATTTTGTGTAACCCACAACGCCTTTTTTGTACCTGCTTAGAATTTTATTCTCCATAGATTTTTCTTGCCATCTTTATCGGAAATACTACAAGCGCCACCTACAGCAGAGTTAGAGCCCCTAACAGACGGTCAGATCACACAAACAGACGAACAAGACATGGGCATGACGTATGCAGAACTGTCGGAATTCGGTCGCCTCAGGAAAACCCACCATTGCGGGCCATATAGTATGTTCCAGAAACTAGTACACGCTTGGAGCGATAAATGCACTCCACAGGAGGTAAATATTACTCAGTTTTATATAAAAAATATTTAAGCACTGGTCAATCGGTTCAAACGAGTTTAGGTCAGAATCCACGCAATCTATAAAAATTAAAACCATTATCAAAATTGAATAGTTATGGGCAACGTAACAATTTGTACGCGATAGTAAGGCTAAAGGTCATGAGTAATAATGCAATAAAAAAAATACATTAATTTTTTTACGACACAAATTTTCTCGAATGTTTAGTTTTCACACATGCCGGATTCTACAATTTCTTCCACGGATTTCGTACATCAGAGAACCCCAAAGAAAATAGAGAGCTACTGGCTACTGAGGGTTATCGTAACGCAAGTATTTTGTCACAGACCAGTTTGAACGTTAGACGCTGTACTATATATGTATGAGCGATGGTTGTAATATCCGGAACCTCGGCCAATCTGGATATCTTGATCTGAGGACAAGAAAAGCTCCAATATTGTGATAAACAACTACTGCTTTACTTTTCTGAATGATATACCGTAATACATAGTAAATAAGGCTTCTTTTTGATTACGGCTTATTATAGGTGGCAGAAAAGGTAAAGCATTTCTTCCGTTGCTACGCGATCAACCGTCACAAGATGACTGTGCTAACTCCATCGTACCACGCTGAGACGTACAGCCCCGATGACAACCGTTTCGACCACAGGCCGTTCTTGTATCGCGTACATTGGAACTGGCAGTTCAAGGCCATCGATGATCTCGTAAGTATCTTCGTAGTTAAGTGGTCTTTGACGGTTATTTTAATGAAGACGTATAATCTGAATCCGCATACGTGGTCCGCGAGTGGTGCAAATAGGGTAACAATAGACTGGTGGTTAGCGACCACAGCGGCTTTGCATTGTTTTGGTGTGATGTCTGGCTGTCACCATTTGATATGATAGGTCGGAATTTAGTTGCCCTTTGTAAAGCATCCCGGCTTGTGACTATGAAATTAAGCGACTTTTGAGCAGGAGTGCTTTGTTATGAGTAATTTAAGAATTGAGAAGATACTGATATAATATTCCTTACCAGTATTTTCGTAGCAGAAGAGAAATAAGCTTGTCATTATTAGTTTACAATGACCAGTCACACTACCTACACTTCTTTATGGAATCTTTTTTTAATTTGTTTCGTAATATAAAATCAGTTAATCGACCTTTGCAGTTGACTGTACGTTGGTACCTATCCTATTTGTTGTGCTAAAAATGATTTGTACCCTTAATCGAGTTCATCAATACGAAAAAAGTTTTCGAATACTATCTTGAATTTGTCAAAATGCGTCTGCAATTACATTTTTCTTTTTAAAAACATTTAATATAAAGACAATTTAATGCTAGAAATAAAATGAAATTGATTGGGAACAGAATACGTAAAATAATTTGTATTTAAATGCATTTTAAGTTATTACCTTGACAGGTTCATGATAGTATTGGACTGGCCGGTGGCGTGGTCGGTGGGTTGCTTGCTTTTCACGCCGCAGGTCGTGGGTTCGATTCCCACCCGAGACAAACATTTGTGATGAACATTTGTGTTTGTGTCGAGTCTGGGTGTAAATATCTATTATAAGTATATATTTACAAAAGAAAAGAAAAGTATTATATGTATAGTATATACCAGTTATCTGGTTTCCATAACACAAGCTCTGTTTAGCTTGGGACCAGATGACCGTGTGTGTTAATGTCCCAGAATATTTATTATTTATTATTTATTTAGTATTCAGTTTTTTTTTCGTATTGACAAATCGTTTATTACGGATTGTAGCAGACACCCGCATTTGTAATTCATAATTGGATATTTGTATATGTAATACAATCACAATATGTAACACTTGTGTTAATTGATGCGCTACGACGCTTTCTTGTTACTTTTACCTAAATTAACCGTAATAAAATCGGTTGTAAATTTGAATGATAAATTAGTTTGTTCTAGATTGTTAAAATAAAAATATAATAAATCGATATAAATTATTTTCTGAAATTATATATAGCTTTTTGTAGACAAAAAATATCGACTTAAGATATCAATAAAACAAATATTATAATACCTTTATCTAATAACCAAATCCACAAATCGATTAGATAGATGGAATGTTGCAATAGGCCATAAGATTCCTTGTTTTCTAAGTCCTCATTCAATTTTCAGGTAGCACAAATGACTAAAGATAAGCGAGCTGCTTCCATCGACCGGCAACAAGACGGTAACCATAACAGTGCATCTAATTCTACTGTAAATTCTCACTTCATGCGTGGTGCGAGGAAAGGCGTGCTTATATAACTTATATTATATTACTTTATGCGCTTCCACTTTAATATTAGGCTGTGCAAATCGTCGTTCTTTAGTAAAGATATTCTAAAAGTTAGTTACTACAGCTATGACGGCTTCCGTAGGCACAATGTTTTTGGCTTCGTCAACCGAAAGTCTATTTAGTACACAGGTAACTGTTACAAAACTGACTTAATAACAATTACAAATAACAGTGACGAAATAGTAGGTAGTATTTTTCGCTTTAACTATAGTCAGTACGAGTCAGAGTATTTTTAATAGAAGGAATACGTGCCTTACATAAAGGTTGTCTACCAATTTTTTTTTTATTACGAGTATATCCGTAACACGTTGATTGATTTGATTGATTGAAATTGACTGCGACGTCACTGTTACTGACTGTAACTTTTAAACAATAAATTTAACAATGACGACAATAAATACGCCTTGCTTCTACTTAATACTCTTCTTGTTTGAATCCTTAAATCATCGTTGAGTACGTGAAGGTAAAGGATTGCGCCGTTCTTTGTGTTATAAGAGTAGACATTATAGAAATACAGTTAATTGAGCTATTGAGCTATTTTTTATAAAAAGGTATTGCATTTAATTCATAAGTAATGAAGTTACGCATAGCTAAAGCATAAAACTTAATTTAGTACTACTAGAAATGGCTTTTATATGCTGACCAATATTTTTCTATAAAGTAGGTAACAATGTAAGTACACAAAGAGACGCACTTACATTTAAAATAATAGTTATATGTAGAACGTAACTAGTAGCTAAGCATATCAGTGTCACAAAAAATACGTTTATTTAAGAAAGATTTTAATTCTTATGGACAATAAAAATGAGTGCGATTTTGGGTGTCTGTCTAGTACAGTTTAGGTACAGTAATTTGGTGGTCAATTTTTGACTATTCAGACATCGTTCACGCCATCCTGACAGACACGATTTTGGGACACCTGATTTTATAGGAATTACAAAGCAAAATCCATTTATCGTCTTCGTTGATAGTTATTTCCCAAGACAGAATCGCTATCTGTCCTTGACTTGTCCAATCAAAATAATTAGATTTAAAGATGGCGCTAGTATAAATAAAAAATAGCAGTGCTAATCATTTTAAAGTATACAAATATCTGTTGCGATTAAAATTATCTGTCTAGCCAAGCGTCCGTTCAGTGTTTGGGCGCGTTTCCACTGAAGCCGAGCTTGGCGGAGCGGACCGTGAATTTACTTATCACAGTGTTCGAAATCTTCATCGCGCATCAATGGAAACAGTGTAAGTTAAGCGGAGTGGTAAAACATGAAAACGTGGCCCTGAGCCAGTTTACTCAGCTCCATTCCGCCACACTTCAGTGGAAACATGCCGCTTTTCACTATTCTTCTCAACTCCGCTCCGCCCAGATTCGTATCACTGGAAAGGCACCCGTCCGTCGTCCACGTGACCGTTACGTTACGTACGTCAAGGAATTGTTTCTATGTTTTTTTATTCGTTTAAACCTTACTTATTGCCATGTTGCATTTTATTATCATGTAGGTAATATTAGACGTGTAATTACCGCTAAACTAATGAAATAATTGTTTTAGTTATTTCAAAATTTTGGTACGAATTGTAGCATTTTCGCACACTGCAATTAATTCAAAATTATCCAATGTTGCATTAATTGCCGGTTATTTAACAAGTTTATATACATCTGTGCTGAGTCCTTTATACAGGATGGAATGTTTCAGTGGGCCCAAGAGGGATACGACTGTAAATCCATGAGAGATATTACTTTACTTACAAAAAGATTCCTTAATTTTTTTAAAACAAACATAACTGCATTACCAGTTTTCATAATTACCTTACCGGAAATCGAACTGACAAAAATGTAAATGCCAATCGAATTAATAAATAATGAGCACAATAATCCCTAATTAACTTAATATCTTAAAATAAAAGAACACCATGAAATATGATATGACACATAGCCAAAACGCGAAATGCAAAAAAGGCATTGATTGCTTCAGAAAAAAATGCCTATTGATTGGTTCGATTTCTTTGTGAAGCAAGGTTTATTATAAACATTAATGAATATTTTCTTTAATTTTTTTATTTAATGAAATGTTTCCTTTAAGTAATACAGTGGACCCCCGGTAGTCCGGCCCCTGTCTAGTCCGGCACCCCCTGTAATCCGACATGGTCTATGTACTATTTATTATGTATTATAACGTAATGTTTTGGTTCTGATTGCTTAGTTTCTAGGTTCCTAAATTGATTGATTACAGTACATTTGTTTGTACACAATTATTTTTTGTCAGTTCTATAGCATTAATGACATTAATTTTATAATAGGTAGATCGTAAGCTATCTATTGTGTACATGTAGTATGATTTGTACTTCAAAGTAAATATATTATTGTATAACTTAAAGAATATCATCATTTGATCTGTAATTTGTCGGATTAGAAGGTACTCTTTTGTAAACATTTCCGGACCATAGGGTGTCTTAGGCAGTACTCTATAATTCGACAAATCGATAGTCCGACACTACACTGCAAAATGTTTGTCGGATTACCGGGGGTCCACTGTATATGTATTTTAAACATCTAAAGTGGTTTTCGTCAAGGGCCCGTTGAAATTGTCCACCCTGTATATGGATGCGAAAGTTTAGTATCATAATGTAACATACACATAAGTACCTTTGTCGAATTGGTATGTTCTGTCATCAGAAAAAGTGCTCCATACATTAACCTGTTTATTCGTCTGTAATATACGTCACGGCCATTTATGTATGGATTATTAGCACATTTTGCCGATCATTATTTTGTTAGTTTAGGTTTATTAATTAGTTTATAATTATTCACTTTTCTGCCAACGTACAAGTTTTTATTGTTAATTTATTGTTCCTGTAATAAATCAAACTCTGTTGAAATTTGTAATTATTTAATATTTACGACCATGACGACGACAAGGTGCAACCCGTGTCAAAACGTAAAGCCAAATTTAAGACAAATCGGTTGTAATCCTGGCCGGTTACGACACTTGTTAGTCTAAGAGCCTGAATTCATTAGCGGCTGAGCGGAATGCGTCTAGCCACATGCGGTAGGTACAGCTTAATATTTGCGGTTTACCGTAACATGCGGTGAGAGTATGTGTTTTCATATAAAAAGTTAAGTGCGGGCAGCCGGATGCGGTAGACCGCATTCTGATCAACCGCTAGTGCGTTCACGCTCGTAGGGTGTCGTAGGCTGCACTGTATAAAATAAATAAATGAAACATATTTTTGCTAGTACGCTACTGTTTATTTTCTCAAAAATATTACATAGACTTCTAAAATCTTATGCTTTAAATTCTTAATCCTTGGTGGTTCGACGTGAGATATTCAGCTGTCTAAAATGGAAATATATTTCCTGCAAAAACAGTACACAAACAATTTTATAAAAGCAGAAAGTTTGTCAGCGTGAGCGCACAGGTAAGAACGATGGACCTTTTATGAAGTTTGGGTTATCGTGGCTTTGACCGATAAACGGTCCCGGGTCTACTAAAGGTGTGAAACATAAATTTATCAATTAAAAAGTGTGATGTTTTTTATATTTCCTTCGGGTTATTAAAAAATTACGTCATTCATTGCCAGACTCCCTACATCATGGTAAACTCTTAAAGTTCATGTATGAACTGGCAATTATTTATTTATTTATCAATAAGAATTTGCATTGTGTTTGATGTCCAACATACAGAATAAAATTAATATAAATTGAAAAAGTCTCAACACTGTTTAAGGTCCGATGTGCGATTTAAACCCGTGATTGAGCCGGCTAGAGGCGAACACGTTATCCCATTATTTAAGCTTACCGAGGTAGTAACTTTTTTTTATATAGTGTGACATTAACACACGGCCATCTGATCCCAAACTAAGCTTGTACTATGGAAACCGGATATCTGGTAATATACTACATATAATTCTTTTCTTTTGTAAATACATACTTAAAAATACATAATAACACCCAGACTCAAGACAAACTGACATGTTCATCACAGAAAAGTCTGACTTGGGTGGGAATCGAACCCACGACCTGCGGCGTTATAAATAAGTACGAGTATCAACAAGTACCACGCCACCATCCAGTCTATACTTTATACTTTATTTATAAACAGACTAACAAGATTAGCGGGAAACCATTCCACTGGATTGGCCGCATGTTTGTGCGTTAAGATTTACCGCAGTCCGGTCAATTGCTAGTGCGTAACCTTCTACCGAAAGACATTTGAATGTGAAAAAGCGTTTTTTTTTACGTTGTGTAGATACCTTTACAAACTTACCTAAAGTGTTGCTGAAACTATCTGCTACGTCTTGCATTGGTTTCGCGGCGCTCTTTATCATGGTGGACATTCTATTAGGACTATGTCCATTGAGCCCTGGAGTGGTATTTGACAGCAGGTTAATACTTTGCTGACCTGTTCCTGTGTTACCGGCAGTTTCGCTTGCATCTTGATTAGCCGCACCCACTACTTGATGAACAGTTTTACTTTCGTCTGATACTAGAAAAGATCCTTGTTTTAGATACTTGAAATTGATCCGATACCTAAGTACGGATGTGATATTTTTACTTTAACCCTTTTATTATCCCACTGTTGGGTCTTTCAACTAGGCATCTTACGAGTTGAGAGAGTTAAAGCCTTAATGCACACACGCTGGTTAAATGTGGGTCCCGACTGATTAGGTAGTTCTTAAACATAATCGGTTTCCTCACGATGATATTTTCCTTCACTGATATTGAGCAGCGGCGCGGCGATGAAACAATTCTTATAGCTATGTGTGGATACTCCGGGGATCGAACGAGCGACCTTATTACACAATTTGAGAGGGTGGCTTGAATTGTTGCTCCTTTGTGGTTTCTAACCATTCGAGCCTCATTCCACTGGCACATTCTCACCGAAAACCATTCGTAATTACGAGTGAAACGTTATAGTGGGCAGGCGCGTCTCATCGTAGACTACCTATCTACATCATTCCTTAACATCAGGCAAGTTGTAGTCAAGCGCAGGCCCATTTCAGAATAAAAAAAGGCGAAGGCGATACCGCTGCGCTACCGCTGCTCAGCGATATGTGACATTTTAATCATAAAATTTTGTTTGATGGTTTGAAAAGATACCCGGAATTATTACTTACAAGCTTTTATAAAAAAAACGAACAAAGCAATATTTCTAGTTAGGTACGACAGACTGTTCTGTTATGATCCTATCATTACTTCTACGAAGATAAGTTATTATGAGATCATGACGATATTTCTATGCGATCAATTCAGGAGTAAGTAATCAAAATCGGCCATCAATTGACAGAAAAATCTGTGAACATACCTGCAAAAAAACATTTAAATAAGAAACTATAATACCTATCTAAGTGCAGCGGTAACGCAGCGATAATGGCCTCCGCTTTTAAAATATACTTACGTCGCAAGTTTGAACCCCGGTTGTCCCCACCACCGTTGCTCAATATCGGTGGCAAAAGGAAACCGGCATGCGGCATATCTAAGAACTAACTATTCGAAGATATGTGACATCCAAAAACTCGCTCTTGACCAGTGTGTGGACTAAGGGCTCTCTGTTAAAGATCAAGATTGTTAAGAGAAGACCCGTGCCCAGCTGTGGGACACTAAAAGGGTTGTCACAATACCTACAGAACACCCAGAACCTCTTCAACACCCAGAACCTCCTCCTTTTCGAATTAATAACATTTATCTAAATTTGCGAAATTTGCTTTAAACTAAATATTATCCCCACATATCGGGTAACAAATAGTGTAGGTAATAACCACAATGGCAGTGGGACACTAAAAGGGTTGTCACAACATATAACACACAGAACCAGTATCTATTCGAACGTAAATTTGCTGAAACCTAACTTAATTTCATCCCCAATTTTCGGGTATCCACACTTACTCGCTATGTAAAATATTTGAACGACTTACCTGGTCCGGCATTACCACCGGCAGTTTTGCTTAAGCCAGGAGCTTCACTGACTGCTCCACTCACGCTGTCCGTGGGAGCACCAGCAGGTAACCCATGCTACCAATAAAAATATTTATTATAGGTACCTATATTACCTACAAGTACATTAGGTAGGTATAACTGATGTGTTTTCCGGATCACTATTCAAACAAAGTCCACTAAAGCATCTGTCTAAATGAATGTTGTAGACGTTGTAGTTCACGAATATGTTAAAAACCACAACCGATAGTTTGTACTTATTGCACCCAAGCAAAACCGAGTCGGTTGTATATGTATGTCTAATTGATATAAAGGAAATTATTTATTACAAAAAAACAGCCCAGTAAACCCGTCGAGTATATCTTGTTTAGGTTAGGAGTACCGACTCCAACAGCCGCCTAAAGCAGCCTTCAGGCGCCCGAAGCCGGCGGCGCAAGGCGCCCGAGCTGTATCGAGTCGCAACAGAATCCAACGTCAGAACTTGGTTCTATATCAGTTTCTAAGATTTCACTCATAGGGTGTATACAGAAACAGCGTAGCTTGCGTTGACTACTGGCGCTGACATGAGTCTTTTAGAAGAGTGCTTTCTTTCTGTATATTATGCCCATACGCTAGGTACATTGTGTATGTTGCACTGCGAGATAAAGTTGGTAAAAATATAATTTTCATGAAATATTAATTAAAATACTTACTGCAAGTAGGACGAGTCCTGCGATCACCAAAAACGCTGTTAAACACTTCATTTTTATTCAACTTGGTCGCTCTGTTCGCTAGTCTGACTGAACTGATATTACTGCCGTGTAACAGATTCCGCGTTTATATACCTAAGTATGGTAATTTTTCGACATAGATAAAAATTACCATTTGTTTAAATACGTCTTCAACGTAAATTTGAACAATTGGTCCAATATATTATTGGCTAGAGTAGCACGTAGTTGTTTGTCCCAAATTAGAAGCGTAATACCTACCTAATATTTGTGTATTGTTCATAACACATAGAATAGGTAATGAGCTTCCTGATATATGTTGGCTGCTGAAGTTGAACAAAGAAAACACGTTAAGTCGTTGTGGAGTTTGATTGACTATAATAATGAAAATGCTAAATAGGTCTAACTAATCTACTCAATAACACGAAGTGAGACTAAATGATTTATCTAGGTTGGTTCTATTCTACAGGATTGTTAAAAATCGGTCAAGTCAGTGTCGGGCAACTCGCACTTTCGGGTTAGGATAGGTTACGTTATTAGGTTAATAGACACACAAAAATTTTCGCTACTCCCTTCTACTTTTAAAATTTCACAAAATACTGATCTAAAATAATATCTAATAATGACATGAACAATTACAGACAGACAGAAGGACGTGGCAAAACTAAAGTCTCCTCGGTACTTCATTCAGGTAATGAAGGCCTACCTAATCTGTACCTAATAATTTTTTTTATTAATAGCTTCGTATTCATAAAACTAATTAGTTAATAAAATAAAATAGGCATGCATTCAGTAACTCATTTGGATATTAGTCATGCATAATGATTTAAATACACTCAATAAATACCTACATCATAAGTCCCTACTATAAAAAATGTGAGAGATAATCATAATTATGATTTTCTCTTTCTTTTTTAAGTTTTTAGGGATTCGGAGCTCTCAATGAAACCTTAACTAGGAATGCACTATTAAGAACCCTTGATCCTTGCTAAGCGTTTGTCGAGCGTATGAACGACGACGATACGACACAGCACGTAGCGTGCATTCCGCTACAGCGCGGCGTTCACGTCGTCGTTTATACGCCCATGCGGGAGAGACTTTAGCTATAGCTTCGCCATGTAAGTACATACTTTTATCTGAGACTATTTTGTGTAGTAAAATGTTTGGTACTACAATGTAGAAGCAATTGACAGATGTATTCTTTCTCACCTAATTTTGTGTAGGGTCTCGTTGGAAGGTTATTTTAAAAACATTGTGGATCTCTCAAACAATCCCTTTATGCTATGGGCGTGTTTGTAAATTTGATAAAATAACAGGATTTTCAGTACATTTTGCGACAAAATGAAACGAAACGAAATCTAAATAATAATATCCACAGATAGATTATTCCTATATCTTTCAACAATTAGCACTGTTAGTAAAGGTGTACATTATAAGTAGGTACATAATAAATGTCTCAAGCTTTCAAATAAAAAACCGCATTCAAATTGGTTCATACGTTTTACTGCTACAAGGCTACAAACTTGTACAATGTACACTCGTCAAACTTACAACCCTACCTTACCCGGAGGTAGTACTTCATCGGAGGTTAAGTTATAACCCAAAGGTCACTACTTACAGGTACTTGACTATTTAATATCTAGATGTAATAGAAGGTATGTATACCTTGTTTTTCCTTAGGATGCATATTATAACAACAAATATGGCCGCCTCGTAACCAGAGACTATATTTTTAGGGTAGGGCCACCATGATTGAATACATTGAATGATTTGTTAAAAGAGTGACTGAATAGATTTCTAATCATTCATTATTCGGAACCAAGAAGCTTTACATTTAATAAAACACTGGAATACAATAATACAGTCGTATCTCAAATAAATTGTTGAAAACAGGAAATATTATACATGTTTAAAAAATATGAAAATATTAAAAAAAAACGTTTCAACGACTTCTTTGATATTTTTCTCTTTTTCTGGCCAGTTACCAAAATTAAGATGAGGGGTCAAACAAGCTATTTTGTTAATTTTTTTATTAATCAATAATCTGATAGTGAATCTGAGTAGGTTAATGCGGATGCGGGATGAACTCTGTGTTAGTTAGGGAGGGAGGAGTCATGCGGTTATAAAAAATGAAAACGCAAGCGCATCGAAGTTATTTGCTGCCGCAGAAGTATCGTCTGCGGGCCGCACTTTGACGACCGCTGCTCTAGATAAATACCGATAAATTGACTACAACCTTACCATGTATTAAACTGTTAAGGACAAGATCTTTTAAAATAGGCAGAGCTGTTTTTTTTAAACTTCTGAGTAACTTTTAAATCTAGGCACATAGATACATAAATTATCCATTTTGGTGTAAACGTTCTCAAGTAATGACGTGACCAAGGGAAGCACAGATTGATTTTATTTAAATGATCGTTTAGAACATTTGAACGAGTGACAATACAATACAACTAATTATATTTATTATGCACTCAATTTCACACAGCATCAGTTACATGGTTAAAAAACAAAATTTTCATATTTAAAGAAGACAGTAATAAAATAATTTAGGACAATACTTTACATTAAAGTACGATCTAAACATCACATTTTCATTTGACTGGATATCATTCACTCAGTTCTTCCTAAATCTATGGTTATCGAATCCATAAAAATCTATGTCCACACTCTAATTTAAAAAGTATAAAAATGTCAAACAGCCCGTGTCCTTGTATAACCTGTGGTCATGAATTTTGGAATGTGTTCAGAATTTTATCAATAATTCGTATTTAACTGGTTGTTTTAAAACATTTTTCAGTTAATTTCATAGTTAAAGTGTTTACTCAATGGATTAAGACATTTATAAGTCGATACATAGTGTGGTTCATTGATAAAATCGTGATATTCTAAAGTGACACGAAAACTGAAGCTTTGTTTACCTTTTTGGCACGGTAAGGAAAAATGAAGAATAAGTAGATTTTTACTTAGAATAATACATAGTTTCTGGCAGATACAGCATCCAGTTCGTATTTAACAGTTTCAGTATCATTGTCCATGTTGTGTCTATCTGGGAAAGCTAGCTGCAGTTGAACAGTTATGTAGACTAATGTAGAAGCGACTATTTGCATTATTAGCCCTGCGGTGAAAAATACATCGTAACAATTTAAGCGAGCGTCTCTGATTTCCAATGTTTGGAGCACCTTTTTGGTTAATCTTAGGGATTTAGCTGGAAAAATGAAAAGGGTTTTAGCATAAAATTTATTCTAAGTACTTTTTTTATTAACTGTGGCACTAGGCAAATATTATTCAAGCCCAACCCATTTCTGGAATAATAAAAGGCCAAATGGCAATGTGTCGGACATATACGCCGCAGAACTGAAACCGTCTGCGTCGCGTCGCGTCGGAGCAATAAGTTTCTAGGTGGAGTCTCTTCTAGATTTGCATATATCACTGGACGTCATCAGTCTAGTTTTAGTGACTATCTCTGTAGGGTAGCCGTCAAGAGATAAGCGTAGTGTGTGCTCTGATGATAGGTAATTATAAATATTTTCCCACATACCATCGCGCCATCTCGTCCCAAATATGAGTCGACAACTACATTTGCTTGTATTCTTGTGTAACAAGTTGTATTTTTCTGCTGTGGCTTGTGTAATGCATATTTTTTGTAAATACACACACATTATAGATAAATTTAGACATACAAGATTTGTCCTAGGCGGGAATCGAAACCAGATGATTGATTATTGACTCAGATTGTCGATAAAGACAGAATGTCCGTTCATCAACCCTATTATAAATAGGCAACTAATTACAATATGACTAAAAGCAGTGCGGCTGTCGTGTATTTTAGCAGGCAGTTCTGTAGGCCTGCAGTGTGGTTAGCCTAGATAATTCATTCATGGCTGAAAGTAGCACTTACCAGTGCTTGTAGGCTTTAGTTGAATATAAGAGCATATTAACTTCGACTGTTGTATTTGATCGTAGAACATGCCAATCATGATGCTCATCATAATAATGTACAGCCAACTTATTATAGTGAATGCAGTTATAACACTAGCTCGAATAATACTAGTCTGTAAGAAAACCGTGAACAACCACAGTAAGACACTTTTCATCTTATGAATCTTAACATACCGATACTGCTTTAAGCTGTTGTGGTACGACAGCTGACCTTATGCCTAGCAGTAGGACGCTAATTTGTATATTTAAAGTACATAAGTTTAAGTTTGTATATTTTAAGTTTTCTCTTCTAGAGGTTTGCTGGTAGAAAATTCATAATTGAATTAAGCTCGCCTGTGTACATTGTTGTTTCCTATTTATAATTGTATGTGTAAGTGTTTTGTGTACAATAAAGAATAAGAATAAGAATAAGAATACATATTAAATTCATTATTTACTTTACTGTAACTTGATTTTACCCTCGACTTCCTTCTCGTCAAAATGAATGAAAGAATTAAACCGTTATGCCTTGAAAGAGTAACGAACATTCATATTTATATCCTTGCTATCTTTGACATTAAATATTAGTAGGATAGGGATTTTCCACACAAAGGGAAAACGACTGTACATAACAACGCGACAGATGCTTAATTAAAATAATGTTTAAAATTTAACTTACCGATGTCTTCAGATACATGACGTAAGTATGTACCGTAACAAAAGAATTGACTACAATAGTAGTTATACCAACAAGGAGCTGTAACCAAATTAAATAATAATTATAATGTTAGCAAGGTCAGCACTCAGCATATGGAGTCGTAAACGAATGCGTCCTCGTGGACATATCATTACGTTTTAATATTTGGAAAAGGTGTACCACCATGTTCCCTATAGCTACCAACAACAACATACAATGTACAAGTACCTACGCCCATGAGCAAACTTAGATGTACCTATAAGTATGATGTGCTCAATTATTATTTAAGTATTAGCTGTATTTAGCTTTAGCTCGAGAATGCCTTTTTTACGTTAAAACCTCTATAGAGTAAACGAAAATTCGTCCCCATAATGACAACGTGGCAAGTCAAATTTTGCATTCAATATGCACTAGTGACCCTAGTCGGTAGCATGGACTTCTATAAAACAGTTGCGTGTCTCACTATTGCATAGAGCGCATCTGAATAGGGAACAATTATCCTGGTATTAATGTTACAAATAAATTAACTTACGGGAAATAAGTAGCATCTCTCTAATCGTCGGAACTGACTAAATAACATTTTGAAGCCTATTATAAAATCATCGTTATTTTCTCTCATTTGGAAACTCACAGCAGAATCGTGTTTCATGTTCCAAAACAATTTAAAGAAAATGCTGTGCATTGGCACATACTCCATTTTCATGTTAGTCATCTTTATTAAAGCAACATTCAGCACTCTGGCTCTTCTCGCCAAAAATATACACAAATATGCAAGAAAACAAAAGTCATCAACAGGGAAAACTAACCAAATAAAATATAAAGTTCCAACTACATGAATTGACATAGAGACATCAAACAAGTACCACATTATAGATACCATACTAAATTGCCCAATCATTATTACAATGAAAACAATAGTATAAAACTTGATTTCACCATTTCGAACTTGTTTTGTTTCGTTAATACCAAAGAAATGGTCTATTTCTATGTTGTATCTCATTATTTCCGCACCAATGCCTTTATTGATAAAAGTATTATGAAAGAGCAATGCGTTGGAATATGCCAGGAACTCTAGAATGGTTATAACTTCAGCTGAGGTTAAGTATTGTGTGAGATCTGCAAACTGTAGAAGAAACACGGCACCAGCGTTCACGATGAAAATAATAAAAATATTGTAAACTGTCGCCCAGAAGTTTCGTTCCACTATTTTACCTTTTCTGATAATAAAGCGACTGAAGCCAGTTAATTCAAAATATCGAAATATGTAATTCAAGTTTTGAGTGTATTCCTGCATAAGGATTTGCTTAGGGTTATACATTTTTGACAAATATGTCCACTCTCTTAAGTTTCAAACAAAACAATACAATCGAAAGCAATTCAAAGATCGAATTTAAGTACTAACTCGACTTATGGGAAACATTAGAAAACCATTAAGTAAATATTGGTTTAGAATTTGGGAATGTTTTATAATGATTAGGTATTATGTTATGTTGGAATTACGGATATTAAAAGTGATCCCCAGTGACCTTCCTAGATAAGATTTAATGCCCTATGATTCTTCAGTAAAATGAATTAGGCTAAGTGTGTATATACTCGTAATAATTATGTTGCTATTAGATATTATAAATCGACTAAAATCGATAAGGAATATTGCTGATATTATAATAGGAGCATCTGTTCAGTTGCCATGATTTTCAAATCAGGCGCTAGTTCGATACGACTTCTGGCCAAGAAACTAATAATAAGTTGAAAATTAATTACCGTTATCTGCTCATCATGCCTGTTAGGAAGTAATCGTCACACTTGCTTCGAGTGCAATACAATCCTGCCGTTCAGTAAAATTTATTCACTGAAATTATATACTTACTATTCTTTACTAATAGATATTATTAATACGAAAATAACTATATCTATCTGTCAGTGGCGCTGTCACGCTGAAACTGCTGCACTGATTTGGATGAAATTGGGTATGGAGATTGTTTGAATCACGGGGAAGGACACAGAACAGTTTGTATCATTAAAGTTATACGCTCAGTGTAGGATGTTTAAATGAGACACGTTAGTTTTATTGACGATATATTGCTTATCAATACAGAGTAACAAATTGTTTGTTCCTTATAATACACGTTGAAAATGTATCAAAATGCTAATAAATGCAACAGACAAGTATGAATAACGAAGGCATTGCGCTATCACATTTGTTACAGATCTATCAATTGTTCGACCAATCGATAAGCTAATATAAAATGTTCAGATCTACGAAATTCTTACCAAATTGTACAAAATATTTTAACAATTAATTTTTAAAATCTCATAAATGCTAAGTAGGTACGAACTACAAATATAATAAAGTACAATTACTTTTCTTCAAATTTTTCTAAGTACTATTTTATAAATTTAGACATATTTACAAATGTTTAGGTACCACATAATAATCCACAAGCTTCGCTGTGAAAGCGCAAATAGCGTTTGAGCATAGTCTTTTAAATCCTCTTTAAAACGGAAGCGCTTTTTCAAGGCGACCTTGAATTAAAACTAAAATTACAACAATTGACACATTAAATAACACATTTACACAATTCACAAACACACTCACAGCACAAACTAATCGGCCAATATTCATTTTAAATAATATAAATAATTCTAGAAATGCAGTTCAACTTGGTACGACATAATCCTGAAGCCTTAGGGCGTTCATAACAAATTTCAAAAATTTCGATATCACTAATAAGTACAAACAAAATACAATATAACATTTCTTATAAGTACAATACAAATTCAAGTTGTGACATAATTTGTGTGATAATTTGAGAAATAATCAATTAGGAGCTAGTATCACTAAAATGAGGAAGAGATTCCTTATAGTGGAGTTGATTCATACCAAAATACTTTTGATAACACGGTCATGGATCGGACAAGAAATGTCATCCAATCCATAAGTGTTTCATTTCAAGTCAGCAACTGAAATACCGTAGCACCATTCTTAATACATTACTGTCATCACAAAGTATCCTGTCTAACCTGGCTGATTTGAAATGAAACTACATTACAATCAATTTTCTTACAACAATTTAAAACTAAAATTAGTTTAACTTATGTCTATCTTAATCGTAATCCCGTACCATCACCAAAGATTGCACATAATACCCGATACTTTGATTTTTTAATTGCAGTCATGCCTAATCTTCTAGGCTAGTGGAGTTCACATTGACTGTTAAAAAATTAAGGTATTTTTTCATTGGAACAGAACATGGACTGTTCTGAAGACAACACACATAATATATGTATGTTTCAAAACACAGAATCTCTATAAATGTAGTTTGGAAGACGATATTAATTACTTATCATAAGAAATTTTGAGTGTGCAGGCTCAAATCAAAATAAATTAAAACTGGGTTTGATCTATTGTGTAATGTGAAGAGCGGGCGGAATAAATTCGTAGTATTAAGTACATACTCGTATTTATGCCATATTCGTGTTGTTGAAAAAATTTGACACCTTAATTGATTTATTTCGAGACTTGTATTCATTAGAGAACAACTATTTTTATTGGACACTCTAAAATACTGAATTTCTTAGGTTAAATGTCCATAAAGTATAATACTCATATTTTAATCCGCTTAATTGTTGTCTTTAATGATTGCAAGTTTCATACTCCCGATGTCTGGTTGTATAGTTGCCAAACTGTTTAGTTGTGAACTGGCATTGGCAGTTGTCCCAGTAGCTGATTGGCAAACGTCGCATTAGTGAACTTAAAATGTCTTTTGTCGTAGAACTTGAGCAGAGCTGGAGAGTAAGGATGCTGCTTCTTAAGGTGCATGTAATGTTCCTCTGGCTCTGATGTGGTGTGTCCGCATTCTTCACAAACATACATCTGTAATAAATTATTGTATGATAACATATCATGTAAATTTCAGTCCTAATGCTATGCTTTCGTAATTTGTATTAAATTCCTAGTTCAATCAGCTACAAAAGTTCAAATTCAAATTCAAATTCAAATTATTTATTTCTTTGCAAACATGGAAAGTGCAAAGTGGAGTAACGGATTCAATATTACAAAACATATTAACATTAAATATCATAATTACACAATATAGGTTGTGTACTTATAATCTACTGTAAATGCCTGTCGCGATTTATCTAGCATGTTGTAGCATGAAATTCGTGTTTTTGCTACTCATCTGCATTTTTGTCACTGTGTTATATAGGCCTTAATAAACAACTATTGTATTCCGTGCAAACTGTTACTAAGCTGTGTGACTTGTTATGCTGCAGGTAAACAAATCAGTGTACAATATTGATAATTTTTACCTCTACCCTATTTGTGTTGTTTTGTTTTTGTTTAAAAAAATGTATAATACATTTTATGTTATTTCATAACTAGGCCTAACCGGCATCAATGTATAGTATATAAGTATTGTATTTTCTCAGTAAGTGATTTTTGTTAAATCTTTTGAGAAAATAAATGTCTTAAACCATAACACTAAAATATTCCATAAAAAGTGTGGTGAAAGTGTTCAATAACAAAATATTCTTGTCATTTATTACAAATGATAACGATATTTATTCTACTGTTCTTTATAAACTTCAAATAATTTGTAGTTTACAATGAACATTCCCACGATATTTATTTAAGGAATATTTTAGTGTTAAGATGTTTTATAGTATTGAACCTGTTATTCAGCTATTGTAGCAGACTGTGCTGTTTTTGTAACATGACTTAAAGTATATATAAACAAAATTACATTTACCTTAGTCCTCCTTTCTTTGTAAGCGTAAGTATGTTGTACTCCATGTACTTTTAAGCAATGTGATTCTAGAGAGCATCTTTGGGTAAATGACTTCTCACAGAGGTTGCATTTGTATGGCCGTACTCCTGTGTGCGTCCTTGTGTGTCGTTTCAGATCGAAAGTGTCATTAAAACCTTTGCCACAAAATGTACACAAATATCGTTTTACATCTGAGTGACACTTCATATGTCTGTTTAGCAGCCTCTGTAAACTGAAGTTTTTCGAGCACACCCTGCAGACGAACTTTGTTGGGTCATCTTCACTGACTAATACTTGTTTATTTTTCTCCTCTTCCCTTTGTCTCGCATTTGCTTCGGTAGCTAATGGATTTTTGACTCCATGACCACCGTTAATGAACTCAAGTGGGAGTTCTGCTGGTAGACCCAACTGTAAATAATGAAATGAGATTATAAAGATTTTTGTTTGGTGTCGTAACATTAAAGATAGTGAAGTTGAAAACTAAAGAGTATTGTGTCGTAAGAAAAGTCAAATCGTTATTGAATTTCAAATCGATGAGGTTACTTCTGTTATGACAACAATACGTAGAAATCAATGCATAGGTAAAAGCATAAGTTGATTTAGGCTCGGCGTCTTGAAATTTTAAGATTATCTTTTCAATATTGTCTCCGATTTTAGCATTTTAAAATTTGAGACGACATTGAAGACAGAAATGACTTAAAGCTTCGCCTTAAAATCAAATAATGCTTACCCTTTGTTGCAAGATTTGAATTTTGCTATCGGCGACAGAACCTTTCTTCAGACTTACAGCTGCTGCAGGACTGAGCGAAGCGGTCTCGAGGTGGCTGTTGCCGTCGAGCGAGTTGTTTCCTCCGGGCGAAGGCAGCGACGTGCCCGTCGGGGAGTCCAGCTCCAGCGCCGGGTGACTAGTGAACGGGAAGCCAGGCGACAGTATGCTCTGCTGCCGCTGTTGAAGTTGCACGTGGATCTGTAGTTGTTGCAGTTGTTGCCCTTCGCCATGTTGTAGGAGCGCAGGATTCAGTTGCATCAACAACTCAGGTCGGTCTTTAGCAAAGTTGTAGGAGGAACCTTGACTATCTTGACTGGCGAATGCTAGATAATTCGCTTTATCATAATATTGTCTACTTAGATTAATTTGTTCAGCAAGTGATTCAGTAATGTTTACAGGAGTGTGTACCGAATCTGGAGATATCGACGATGATTCTCTAATATCTGAATCCGTGATTGATTCTACATGGTCATTTAATAAGGTAGCAAAAGCATCGGCCGAGTCTGATAAATTGCTTAACATTCCATCGTTTGGACTGGGAAACGTCAGTGTGTTAGTAAATTGATAGTTATCTATCACGTCTTCAGGCATATCAACCACCATTGAATCGTCAAAATTACTTGCATAATTACCAATACCACTTATATTTTCTAATTTGCTTTCATAGTCTATTTCCTCATCTTTAAGCGCTAATCCGTAATGAGCATTTTGCATTAAAGAATATTGTTTACTTTGTTCTGGAAAGTTGGTAGCATTATCATTATTCTCGCAGTCCATATTAAATCCGTTAATAATATTAAATTCATTTGAAAATGAACTATTTGCGTTAAATGAATTTTGACCTCCCTTTGTGGATGGTCCCAAAGTTTCATAAAATGGTGGAAGACTGCCAGTGGGGGGGCTGTTAGGGCCATAGTTTGAGCGGCCATCACGCCCGTTTCCTCCACTTCCTGAACCACCTCCGATGGCTCCACCACCGCCTGAAGATGGTGCTGTGCTTCCGCCCCCTGAACTGAAGCTTCCGGAGCCTCCACTACTTTGGGAATTATTAGTTGAACCAGAATTACCAGTTGAACGGCCGTGTCCAGCTGCTGCGTTAATAATGCCGGGGATTTTACTGGCTGGACGATTGCGAAGGACTAGAGAAGGTCGAGCTAATATTCCATTCGCGATTTTGGAACTGCTGGTTCTTCTTTGCTCTCTGATTTTCTTCTCAGTTTCTTCATCTTCTGTTTCACCGCGTTTCTTAGCAATGGCGTAATCTATAGGTTGATCTTGTTCTGGTTCTGACGTTGGTAATGTTGGCGGTATACTAACGTCTGCTACTTCTTTTTTGCCTTCTCGGAATTGTGTTTGGGATGGTGTTCTTTGTATGACTGATACTTTCTGACAGGTCAGGCTATTGTCGATACCAGGGGATGGTGTGGATTCTGGCGAGGGGCTATTTCTAGCAGGCAGTACCGCTGGCTCACTGTTTAACGAGTCTTTTTCCTCTTTGATTAGAGGTTTGTTTTCACCTGTCTTCTCTGTTTTCTTTTCTTCAACTAGGACAGGTAAGTATTGTTTGCGTTCTGCTTGTGTTAGTACATGCCCTCTGTGGCTGCCATAAGGGACATCACCTCCAAGTATTGACGATACAAATCTGGGTTCTTTTGATTTCTTGTCTTTTGATTTTACATCATTGCTGTTGCCAAATACGTCTCGATCTGAAATAAGATAACAGAACATTTATGTATAATCTCCTGGATGAAACTCAAACATTTAATAAAAAAAAATCAAATTTGTTTTTAAAAATTTGTAGATTTTTTTTAAATTCTTTATGATACTTTACTAATAATATGAAACGAGTTATAAAACAGTATCATTTGTCCTCGGGTTTTTACTAACGTATTCATAAAGCGTCGGAGGCATGAGACCTCGTTGACGTCACCGGTATGTGCCTACATAACGGTAATACTCGCCTCCACAAACACATTATAATTATGTGTTTAATACGCAGATATATTGTGTGCTTTTGTATAATTGCACATAAAATGTAATTGATGTGCAAGTAGCCACAATAACAACAAAATCTCGACCCAAATCTATTAGCGATATTGTATTTTTTGCAATTATACAAATGGATTTCCTGTTTATCGTTACTTTTAAGTCCGTATAGTTGTCGTTATTTAAGTCACAGAAATATCCATATGGGTATTCACTATCAAAAGTCGCAATAAGTTCCCATGAAAACAAAAACTCGATATCTTTATATAACTTTAAAGGGTGTGTTTCATAGAAAAATATTTCTGTTTAGTCGCAAAATATGCGTAGGTAGTCAGTGAAAGTCCCAAGGTTGGGACGGACGAGTTTCTTTGCCCTTTCTCGGCTTTTGTTAGGGTCTCAAGGACGCTGCCTGGCATTGTTGGGACTCTTTTTGTGTGATTTTGTAATTGTATGCGTCTGCGCAACTGGGCGTGAAACGTGGACTCTCGATTTGAATCTTATCGTTCATAAGACACGATCCTTTAGGACGTCGCTTTCAGTTTTTAACAGAATACTTTTGTGTGTGTGTGTGTGTGTGTTTAAGTTTACGAATTACAAGGTTTATAGCGGCACTTAAGCATCGTAAATATTTTATGTGTTTCTTTCTTCTTATTTTCTGAACGGTTTCTTAGAAGTCCTGAGCTGTTCCTCTGTAGGCTGAGTTTAACCTTTTTATTAGGTAACTTACTAAAATCATATCTATAGCAATTCTAACCACTAGAATAGACTTTTTACCTATTCATAGTATCAAAATACAGTTGCACTTACTATCTTCATCTTATGGAATTACTTTTACGTTCATGTAATTTAATTCTGCCAAAGATATAAGTTGAGTCTATAGCTACATAGTTTGTTATTATGGCAACGACACAAAAACATTTAACTAAGCCTTTATGCAATATGGTAATGAACACTACAGACTCACGGTCACGGTTACTTTGATGATCGTCGTTAGTATTTTCTGATGTCGTCACATATGCTGTTAATGTTATGTGCACAATGTGACGCATCTTTAAATATATATGTAGGTAAACATTAGAGGTTTTCTATTTATTACCTATTGCAGTGCCAATGTGGATTTGAATTTATGAAACCTCTAAAAGTATCATTGATAATCTTCTTAATAATAACGTAAGGAAATTCAAAATCAAATAGAATGAAATATCGAAGATTAGTTAACATAGTTACAAGTAGGTGACACCATTTAAGAGGGTGGGTCAAAATTGTTGCTCCTTTAAGGTTGATGATCATATAAGCTTCATTCTACTGCCACCTTTCCACCGAAAATTAATGGTAATCACGATAGAATCGGTATATTGCTCAGTCGTGTCTCATTGTAGACAACATCATTGCATAACTTCAGGCTATCAAGCGCAAGCCTATTGCAGAATAAAAAAAGGGAAGGTTAATGGAAGCCTGTTCAAAAGTAGGTAGTATAAATAAGTGTTAACATATAAAACAGCACAGTTTTTATTCTAAAACGGTAAGTCAAGGTCCTTTAATTACAGTGTCCGTATCTATTCAACGAGTCGTTGTTTCCTGCCAAGGAGTGCGCTCGGCGCTCACAGCTCTCGCACCGCGTAGCCTTGAATGCGAACACACATTATTTGGTCATTAACGGCAGCCGTACCCGCATCATTTTGGCAATAATTAGCAACTCTCGAGAACTGAGCGAATGAATTCTGCGCACAATTTTATGGCTGCTTCATTTATTAATCTACTGTCGGACCAAAGTATGAAGATTTTTAATGTTTGTTAATATGTATGTGTGTATTTTGAAAAGTAAAAATTCGTAAAGTTTCATTAACTTTATAATTAACTTAGATATTGAAGTAAACAAAGCCCAATACAAAACTCAAATTTTACATTAATTTACCAACCTATTACCTAAAATTCTGGTACCTTTTCTCGGTTAAGAATATCCGAATTCAATGGTGCCACGTATTTCTGTTTTATCCATCGAATCGTATAAGGTAAATCAAAATAGAAATATCGGATAGATACATTAGTTACTAATAAGTTTAATTTTTACATTCATGTTAATTTCACTAGAACATGATTCCTGACCTTTTAATAGAGTACATAGTGTGCTCAAATGTTTACCACCTGTATTCCCCTTGATACAACCGTAAATGCACTGTAGTGTGACGGCAAGATAATGAAACGTGTGTGAGTGATTATGGCGACGACTTGGCAAGTGGCGACCCTTAAAATGATAGTACAAAGCTGATAGAATCATATTGTATTACGAATTATATTATTCTAGCTTTTCGACTCCAACCACGCTAATTCGCATTGTCCTCTTTTTTGCAGTCGGATAAAAACTATACTATTTCCTTCCCCGTATCTCAAACTATCACCATACCAAATATCATCCAAATCCATTAAGTAATTTTAGCGTGAAAGTAGGACAGACAGACAGATAGATTTATAGACTTTATTAGACTTTCCGCATTTATAATGTTAGTAAGGATGAATTGGCGTATGTTTGTACAGCTAAAACTCGAGAATGGCTAAACCTATTCTATTTAACCTATTTTTCGGTCTTGAATTACACCTAAAAGCTTAAGGAATGTTTATGATGTAAAAATACGTGGTACGAAGTTCGCGAAGGAGCTAGAATTAAATGCTTAATAACTTGCATCTGCTTATCAAAGTCTATTTTATATTTATATATCGTTCAGGCGATATTTTGAATTCAAGTTTTAACCATGAAAATAATTTAGAAGGTAGCAATGCAGTTTATGTAGGTAATTAGTAAGAATCTAACACGCAATTAATAGGGAAACACATTTATTATTTAACTAATGTCAGTATATACATACGTACGTATTAGATATGTATATCTATTCATATCCTTATAGGGATTGTCTTGGATTATAGATATAAATATATTGTTCTCAAAGCGAAGCGAAGCGAGTTCAACCCTAATTTTTAATGATTGCCAAAACCAGTTGAATCATTTGCCAGTTTATTACATAATTGTATCTACCTTGTTATTACAATTGTAATTGTAATAAAATTTTACAATCACCATGAAACTGTAAGCGTAAATAACCTCAGCACATTTTGTGGCTTGCACCATTACAAGACGTGTTCCTAGTAATTATCGACACATTAATCATCTACGAAATAATATTCCAAAATGATTAATTATGAGTTGTCCAAATCATTGTATTACGTTGTTCCATTTAGGTACTTATGTGCGTAACAATTATAAAGTTGAGTTTTTTTTATTTTTTTACTGGGATGTAAGAAACAAAAACATTATTTTGAAATATTGATAAAGTATTTTACTAAGTTTTTATATACTAATTATAACCACAGGTATCTAATACAATAAGTGAGAACATACTTCATGTTAACCAAGCACTCTATACGCTCCGCGTCTACAGATACAAAACTATCTACACGTATAGAACTTGTCTGAAGCATTAATAAAAACTAGACGAGGCAGCGGGGCGAGCTAGTATGACCTTGCGGCCGGGGTTATCGGACGCTGTTAGCATTTAACGCATTATAAGCGTTAAGACCACTATGAAGAACCGCTCCGATACATAAAATTCCGTTGAAGCCTTTTTCCATATGGACAGTACCGATAGCACACGGTACTTAAATGGTTGCGCTCTGCCGTCGCCGGCCCCTATTGGGAATCGGTTAAAAGGTCGCCTCGAAGGACATTTTTTGTTTTGAATCATTTTACGTGGGCGAAACCGCATGTGGACCATATTCATGCCACATGCTATAAGTATGCCACTTAAAGCAAATGAGGAATTGGAAATATTAAAGAATTCACTCTAGCTGTTTCATCGCTCTCGGTTAGCAAAACAGCTAATTGAAATGTATGAACTTTTTTTTATAATTCCGTATAAACAAACTCGCATTATGTCTGACATTGAAGGAAGGAAGAAAAGGCTGTAAAATTTGCAACTCAATTGTTTTGTCGAACAGTGCCTTTGTTGTGCTCACACTTGTGTTATCTAGGCCTGAAATGGTACAGTATAATACAAATACTTACTTCCTACACCGTGACTCCTACAAATGTATTAACCTTGCGTATATTTTCAATAGGTACCTACCAATTCTAATACAAAAAGCGGCTCTAACGCCTCTCTGAGCAACGGTCGCAAAAACTGTTCAGCGTTTTTATTATTATTTTGATCACGCGTGAATCACAAACAGATTTGGTGAGGGTTAATGACCCAAATATGTTTAGCAAAGTGTTCAAGGCTAACTCCGACTAATTTGACTAAGTCATAGAAAAAAATGCGGTATCTTAGAAGGCAATCTGTTGGCCGTTCTCCGTTTTGTCGGAGGTAACTTGAATTTAAATTACTGGTTTATCCGCTAAAATAATTACCGTTATTTAAAATGTTATATAGATGCGCACTAATTTTAAATTTCGTGTAACTAAGTTCATACTACATTATTTAGCAAAAAATAAGTGTAGGTTTTTGACAACTCTCTAATGACAGATAACTGTTAATGTACTACTAGAACAGGAACTGTCGCTAATCGACACAGGCAAATCAAAAAACCATACAAACATAATGTTTTTTATTAACAAGTAGCGGATCCCGAAGACGTCGTCCTGCCCGGTAAAGCAGTGCCACCTGCCGGTTCCGAAAACTTAATACGACCTACAAGATTTCATACAAATCGGTCAAGCTGTTTTGGAGGAGTTATTTTTTTTAATTTTTCTCTTCGTAAAAACTATCCTCGTACTTCAAGGAATATTCCAAAAAAATAATTAGCGAAATTGGTTCAGGCGCTTACCGTCGAGTTATCCGCTTACCAACACATTTTGCGATTCATTTTTATATAATAGAAAATAATAATTAAATTTTAATGAAATTTTTACATAACCAACTAGTCAAAGTCATGAGACCATTAAGCTAATATTTGGAGTACATAGTGTTATTTGTACCAAAACTTGTGAATACATGCGTTTGTGAATCTTATGTATGTACTTGTCTGCGCTCTATAAAGCACACAAAAATGATTATCTTTTATTTCATGACTCAACAATGGAAGAGATGGCCTTACGATTGACATTCAAGCCTCGGTTAAGCAGACATTCAGACATTTATTTACTTCAAACTCATAAAACGTTACACGCACGTATTGTCTTTGAAAACCTTTTTGGTTCCGTTCCGTAAAGTGATATTTCAAGTGTGATAAAGTTGACGTTTGTTTTAGGAGGTAAATGTTTGAGATAAACGTTGGAATATATGCATTATACCAGTACATTGACAAATATGGTGTTAAGGAATTGAAGTGTTTGATACTGTTTCCAACTGACTTCAAAAGCAAGGAGATTCTCAATTTGACTTCTTGTTTTTATAATTTTTTGTGTTAATCGATATACTTAATTTTTTTTTGTTTTAAAGGGTATACTTTCCGGCTTTTGAGTTATTATTAAAACATTAAAGCCGGTTCGTATTGCTTTGAAAAGCTATTATTTTTTTATGCTTAATCCTTGCAACTTTTATCATCATCACAAAATAATTAATTCTGCAACTTTGCAGTCAGAAATTTTGGGGCACGTAAAATAATCTACTGACTGCGGAGTTTCTACAACTAATTTCCCATTAGCATTTAAGAATACCACTGAATAGAAAAAACTGTAATGTCTTATGTAGCTATAAAATACATTAGTGTAGCCTAATTTTGAATTATTATATTGATTAAAATGTTTAGGACCAAGCTTAGACGAAGAAAATCATCACGTAAAAAGTACTATGACATTTCAAGAATCAAAGCCACGAAAAAATTATAGTGCTGAAATATTTTACGACACTTACAATGCTACGAACATAATGTAATAGTATCTTTATGATATATCTTCATCAAATAATTAAATAAATGTATAGAGCCGGTTTAGCTATCTATTTACGATCTTAATTAATTTTCTGCAGTATTTATAAATGTTATAAATAGTCACAGAGTAATCATAATTTTATTATTTAGTTCTCGAATGAGTTGGTAAGTAAAGTAAGTATGTACTTATACTTAGTCTGACTAATAAAATAAGCTTTATGATATCTAAGTAGTTAATTTTTCTAAGAGTTGTGAATCAAATATCAAACAGTATGAGAATCGAATGAATAATAGCCAATATTTAAATTGATCTCATGTTTCGAAAAACTACTTCTCATACTTAAGTCCTACTAAAAAAAGCTAAAATACCTAATGAGTAACTTAAAACCTTGTTAATAATAGTGTTCCATGTTTTTGTTTTTGAGTGGAGTACCTACCAGCAAGTGTCAACTTAATACGATTGCTGTTGCAATTGTTACTGCTAATTACTTAATTACTTATAGACAATAACTTAAAAGAGTTCATTAGCCGCTACAGTGTGACTGGCTTTATCAAGCAGGTGTCCAGTATTTATAAAAAAGTATAAACAGGTCTTAAGAAATAATTGGCTACCCGTATATTTGCCATTACTTTAACTCATCGAATATTTGCAGGACATGTGGGCATCGTAGAAAAAACCAGTTGTCACGTGCAACACATCTTTGGTAAAACAAAAAATACACTCAAGAGCCCTTGAGTAACCGTTGCCTTAGTGTAGCAACACTCCTAACATAGGATGTTGACTCTTTATGTCAATTTCCTAGAATCGTGCTCTTTGGGACGGTTCTATGTTTCGACAGAACATTTGTATTTCAACTTTCTGAACAGTTACGGTGTTTAAAAATATAAAACCTTGTTAGGTAAGATTCTGAGGAAAACAAAAAACAATCGCATTAGCGATTTCTTGTTATAAAGAGTTGCTAAGTTCTACAAATTATAGTTGAAATATCAACAGGCGGAAAATATACATAACATTTTATGCTGTCAAGAGTTATATCTTTTTTTCGATTAAAGTACATTTTTCGGGAAAAAATACATAAAGATACGTTTAAAACAATTGCTCAGACCCATTCTAAGAAAAGATATGAAAAGACTGTTACTATTCAGTTTGTAATCGCTTTTTTACGATTGCCAATCTTTGAGAATGCAAAACCTTAAAAAGGTAGCGGCAGTACAATGGGATAAGGACACAATAGCCTCGGCCACATGGCAAAATATTGTTTCTTTTTTGGTAAACGTTGAGATGCATATTTACTGTACAGTATACAAGACGATAGGGTTGCCATTTGTCTTATTATAACTTTATCTTAGTCAATGGTATTATAAATGGACAAAATGTAATTTACGGTTTCTGCCCAAATCTTTCCAAATTTTATAAATGCGAAAATAACGTTGTCTGTCTGTCGCGCTTTCACGCCAATACTAGTAAACCGATTTGAATGACATTTGGTATGGATATAATTTAAAATCCAGGAAGGGACAGTTTTTATCAGACAGTAGGATAGTTTTTATCCAACTGTGCACAATGAGGTTAACGATTTTGCGCGAAAGCTAGTTTAGTATAAGACATCAAATTTCTGCCCAGTGTACTCTATACTTGACAGATATATTCGAAATTCGCGTGTGGCGTCCATTGTCATTAAAAAGGTACTTACAGTAAGCCTAAAGGAAATTAAGTTCCTTTTTGTAAAATTTAAATAATAATAATAATAAAACTTGTGGCGTGAAAAATTCTTAATGTTTTTCACACACTACCAGAAGATACCTAAAGTAGTATTAATAGAGAAGGCTTGATTATTTATTTAGTAAATACTTATATAACAGCTTTACCTAACAATGAACTTAAATATTATTTTATTACCTTTCTGCTCGCGGCTCCGTGCGGTTCGGTTATTGCACTAAACCATTAACCTCTTTTTGTACAGTTGGATAAAAACTACCCTATGTCCTACTCCGGTCTCAAACTATCCCCACACCGAATTTCATAAAAACCTGTTCACTAGTTTTGGCATGAAAGCGCGACATACAGACAAATTTATTTTCGTATTATAATATTGGTAAGTGATTCAACATGAAAACGGATTTCATGTAGAATCACATTCTCAATGAAATAAATGATTTTGATTTTGACATTGCGTGAAATATTTGGAGGTATTATGTTATAAGTAATATGACATCCTTTTTATAGAATACCTACACACGAGAACACACGCGAAAAGTTTTTGCAAAGATGCTGACCATGAGAACTCTTATTATTTATCATTCTAAACAAGTTTTTTAGTTTACTTTGCACGTGACTGTACTGACAATTTATACGGTATTTATTTTTTAATTCAGAAGAAGTGAAATATACTAAGAAAACAATAATATTATCTTGATGAAAACATTTATTAACTGTCACCTTTGTTAAGCTTGTGCATCACCGTCACGTAGACAACCCTTACCTATCTGGCTATCATTTAAAGAACATTTCTTTAAACATACGAATAGGAACCCAAATCATTGTTTCAAAATGGTTACTTTTAATTAAGTTATAAAACGTATGTAGGTATGTAATTAAGGACTTATACGGAGGAGGTTTATGTTTTATGTTCTTATATTACCGTTTATAACATCTATTGTTTTAGTTTTCCTTGCACTCTTATTCGTATCCCAGAAACATAACTTATTTTTTATAATTCCATTACAATGTAATATAGAGGTAAATAATTTGTTGTAAGCATATCTCAATACTATACATGCTCATAAACTGCTCGCATCAGGTTTAACTTGTTAAAGTTGTTTTCAAGGCCATTTAAATAAACGGTTATCATTTAGGTTTTCTTATTCAATGGGAGTAAAACCTTTTTCTTGTAAGAAATAAGGAATTTGAAGCAAAGATTGAAAACAATATCATAATCTGAAGCATTATTAAAAATATTTTGTTTAGGCAAGTGAGAGTACAACGCGTTGATGTCTTTTCAACTGAATGAACGTTACTTCATTGAAATTTGGAACTTTTCTCTAAATTAATTGCTTAAAGAATAATAGTTACGGACATGTTTCTATAAATTTTTTATTACTATTAGAACCACTATATACTATAAAATTAAGACCCTGCGTGTGTTTGTATGTTAGCGAAAATTTCGAAAACTGCTGAACGACTTTTCACGTGGTTTTTGCCATCATGTAGAAATATTCTACGAAGGTTTTATTTATTGCACTCTTTGAGAACTGTCCCGAATTTCTATCAGAAATATATTAACAAGTATATCTAGATTAGGTGTATATTTTTTAAAGTCACTATATAAAATATTATCGGTTATCGATAGCGGCGATAGTTATTAGCGTATAATATTGTTCATTTGTCAATAAAAGATTGCAATTATGTTCCTATTTATTTCACCCCATTTATTATAGGGCAGGTTGCAAGTTGGGGTTGCGTGACCTTCAAGGCTTCGCCCCCTTCTGCTGGTGCTTACAGGTGCGAAGACACCTGTAAATTGGTGTATTTCTGTATTTATATAGGCATACTCGCATGTAATAGAGATTCTTAAAAAAATGCTATTTTACGACTGCCAAAATATGGGACTGGTAGAGTGATGCAAATTAAATGGCACGCAATCAAGTAAGTTGTAAACATTGAAGAGAGCCTAATTCTTAAGATCACAAAACACTTAACAGTAGTCAGTGTGTGTAGAAACAGTCTTGTAGTTCGTTACATAGTAAATTAACCTTTAATTGTATTTTTAGATAAGGAAATAAAAAATGAAATTCATAAAACAAATTGTGTTAAAATTGTAGCAAAATCAATGCAAATAAAAAACGTTACACGAGTTAATTATGTCCGAATGATAGTCGAGATTGCGGTGACTAACCTAAATACAAAGCGAGGAGACCGGAAGTCGCGCCATTGTCCCGCAACCATTGACACCTCGGTACCTATCATCCGGTCAATTCCCGTCCCGTGTGTGATGTTTTATGTACAGTTATTTGTACAAACTATAATTTAAACAAAGTCAAAATTTGACATCGAAAAATGGAATTTTGAAAAACGATCTAGCTTTTAATTTTTTTAACATTCGGTTGGTTTATGACTTTATAGGTTTTGGAACTTAAAGAAGAGCATGTTTCTGTTTTGGTCAATCCAAACGAGATTAAGAGGACAAGGTTCTTTTGCTAGCAGAAGTCGGAAATGATCTTCACCTGTTTTTATGTTAGAATAAGTTAATGCATGAACGTAGTGACTAGCCTGGATTTAAAATTTAGAGCAAATATAAGAAATGAACAGATTTATGATTGTGTGGCAACTAACAATCCTCAAAGATGGATGGAATCATTTACTGACAATCCCAGATAATATAATACTACTGACAATACTATTTGGTGTGAAGTGGGTGAAAATTCTGTTCCATTATTATTTCAAAGTATCGTCAGAGTTTTTATAATCCAGAAATATTTTAGGCTTGCAATGGTGTCATATTGGAAAAAATATGATTCATATTTTTTCCAGTAATGAAATCTTGCTAAAAATCATGAATTTGAAGAAACTAGTCATTGATTGAGTAAAAACGAATAGTAGATTAATTTAGTATTGTCAAAAAGAGGCCAAAGAGCAACTAACTACCTATACATACGAAGGTATTATAAAAGGTTTTAGCATGTCTATGAGAGTAAACAATTCACGGAAAACGCAAAAACATGACAGTTATATTAGTGATTCACGTTTACTAACTACCTGAGCGAGACCGTTAACTAGCACGATGACGGAGACTCATTAGATTACAATTAATTTTACTAAGTACATTTCTTGATTTACTTATTCGCGAATAAATTAATTTATAATTAACGGTTAATGTACTCAAAACATTCCAAAATACGAGTAACAATACCACACTATAAACAGTATCACCAATAGATTGGGTCCACACAAATGATCGCAGGTAGACATTTGTCGGCGAAGCGGTGCCGAGAACAGGATTCTGTTCAAGTGCGAGACTCTTTTTTTTTACCCAGCAAGTGGCCGTTAAGAAGGAAATGATAAATAAAAATAAAAGGTTGTGTCACCGGAGAACAGTATAAATTATTAAAGCAATGAAAATAATATTATGGATCCACCTTAAGAACTTGAAATAATTGCAGTTGTGATACCTAAATATAAACCAGAAGACAGCTGATGAAGAAAATAGATGCTGAAATTAATAATGTTGTTGTAATTAAACAAATAATTGAGACTTACCGGCACAGTATTTATCCTTTTTGGACAGGAGAGCAATAGGGCCATCGTCAAGTAACGAGCCGGGGCAGAGCGGGTCCGACTTGCTCGAGAGCAACTCCTGCCCCTCTTGCAATCCCAGTTGCTGCTCATGCAGCCGCTTCTTTATCAGGAAGATTTTCGGCATCTTCGCTAATAAGCACTACACTCTATCCTCGAGTTCGTCTCTGTCACTTTGTCTTTAACATACACAGGTCAGCATGATCACACTGCACGATAAGTTTCCTCGCGTTGTTGATGTTTATTTTGTGCGTACAATATAGCGGCACATACGGTACCGTTGGCCGCTGCGAAAGGACTGAGAGTGTTGTGCGGTGCTGCGACACCGTTGCCCGGACAGGTCCGCCCCCGCCCGCGCCAGCGGCGGCGCCGCCCGCTCTTGCGTGTGCGCAGCGTTCCTGCCGCATATTCGTGCCTACCAGTAAAAGTGCTATTTTGTATACGGGGTTTGGTTGTCTACCATTATATTACAATAGTTCTTCTGTTTCTTCATTGTTTTGTTTTTGTTTTTATTCTGGAATTTATTTCTTTCTGAAACTGGGGATTTTGTTCAGTTTTAATTATTGCATCTTAATTATTAGGTAAATTTGTTTTGAATGTATTTTATTTTCTTTAAATATTATTTTCTGTTGAAATATGTATGGCAATATATATTTTTTGCTGCTATTAATTACACATTTCACTTACACGCAGGGGACCATCAATGTTGGACCCTGTAATAACGTCTAATTCTTGACTACAAAAAATGATTAAATTATTTTACTTTCAAATTTACGTATTAAAGAGCTCTAATGAGCAGTTCATTAACCTTTTATTTATTGCTACAGAATTATATTACAGATAGACTAGTCATGGGAGATTCTAGAGGAAGTGATGTAAACTCGAATTCAGATAGGCAACCGGCTAGCAATGTCAACAAGGTGTAATTGCTGCAGTTCATGCATTTCAAATACATATTAATTAGGTAATTTAAGTTTTTGTAAGATAAGTTAGTCAAATGTTACTTCAGGTAAAGACCTCACAACGTCGTTGTCGGCAGGCTCCCAATTAACAGGAAGATTTGCAAAACAAAAGAAAACGAACGGACAGAAAGCAATCATTGGAAAAGAGGATTACCAAATAAATATGAACAAACTATGAAAGGCCACCAATAAATTTTACAACTTGGGTTATTTGAGAAAAAATATTTAGCTACAGAAATATATGGAGACGTCAGTGTCGGTGCCTTTAGCATTCACATCACATGTTGATGACGGCATAGTCCGAGTTGGTACTTTATTGCGCTTCCTTTAACAGTTACCTATGTAACAATATTTTAGTTTGTCGGACGCCGCATTCAGATTAAGTACTCGTAATATATTTTCAAAGACTTTTACTATTAGATGCCTTGAATAGATATACTTCCGTCTTTTCATTTATGTATCCGCCATCACCAATTCAAATTCAACGGATGTTTTTAGTTAGGAAGATATCCATTTAACACGTTTTAATTGTTGGGCATACTTTTATATTAAGAAAATTTTAACAAACTATTTCTCAGAATATGGCTTAAGCTTAGTTTGAGTAAAGATGTACGGACTTAAAGATTGCAAAGGGATTAAGACGCCTGATTACTTTTTCCGATATTTCAACAAAACGGTCTGTTTTTTTGTTTAAGTCCCGTAAAGAAAAAGATGATTATCTGTTTCTTAGTTTAAGACACTTAAAATCAACTTTAACAAGAAAACACAAAAGTTTTTTGGTTGAATGACTTAGAGCTGAAGTATTTGTTTTACTTATAATACTAAAATAAGCCTGAGAAATAACGGAGCTTGATTAAAAAAATCTAATTCGACATGTATAATTTTACTGTTTTTTTTTATTTAAAACTTTTATTTGTTAGTTATTAAACTTATTAAGGCATTAGTTTTGAAGGCGTCAATATAAATTTGTGTATAACTCTTCAGTGAGTGTCGTAATCTAAAAAAGGCAAAACTCATCGTTAAAGAGTTCATAAATCATTTATTTTTTTTCTAAAAAACAAATCTAACGAGATCGTAAAGTGCCAGGACGTTGTTTGCCAACACAAATAAAATAAAACTGTAATACGCTACCGAATTGGTCCCGCCAAAATCTGTAAAAAATGGTAGCAATTTTGAGCTGTGAGCTTTTTGTCCGTTTTGTAGTGGTCATTATGCTTGAATTGTTGTTTACAATAATTTTTGGACGAAATTTGTTCAGCAATGCAAAAAAAGCGTAGACGTGACGTGTACGTTTAAAAATCGTAGACATCGCCATCAACTTGGACTAAGCTCGACGTCACAACATTATTAGATATGCTCTTTAAGAATAGTTTATAGTATTTAAAATATTTCTTATCTGTATTTCATTTAGGTACTGCAATATTTATTAAACTAACATTTATTTCGTTTATTGTAGTTTTTAAGTGATTTAGTTTTACGTTTACAATTCTAACCCACCACCCTTAGTAGGTACGACTACATCAATACGAAGTAGTCGTAATAAGTTTTCGAATACTAACTTGAACTTGTTAAAATGCATAAAAAATCATTTTCTGAATTTATAACATTCGAAAAAAGGGCATAAAGTGCTAGAAATACAATTATATGAACTGAAATTAGATTAAGTAAATTATATTTTATCACATTTTTTGCATTTTGACTTATTATCGTGATTTGACTCGTACTAAGGATACTAAAAACTCCAAAAAGGCCGCGCTTAAAACAGCAAACAGATTAATAAAGTCTCTTCAGTTGGTCATTTACAAGAATCTCTAACGATTCGAATTAATAATAATAATAATATAATAATAATATTTATTTAATCTCTCACAATTTCATTGTACACAGAGCTTAGCATAGAGGGTTAGTATCGAAATTGTGGGAGACTGATGCCTAAACTGGGCGTAAGCCTGTATTTCAGGGCATCAGATCTCCCCTTCGGGCGGTAATACGGTACGCTATGGGGTTAGACTATTTATAATTGAAAGAGAAATTTTGAAAAAGAACATACAAATAATAATGAAATTAAAATAAAATAACTTGTGTATGCGTGTGCGTGTGCGTGTGCGTGCGTGCGTGCGTGCGTGCGTGCGCGCGCGTGTGTGTGTGTGTGTGTGTGTGACGCTTGCATGAATACTGTGCGAAAATAGTTACTTGTTTTTTTTTATTTTATTTGAAGGGTTTTAAAATAGCTTCTGTGTTATCGTAATCCAGAGTGAGAAGAAAGTGAGTTATTCTCTTTTTTGCTCGGAATTTAGTAAGCGCATAAATGTCTAGGTCTTTATTTAGATTATTGTATAAGTAGTTACCTAAGAAGCAAAAAAACCTTTGAGCAAAACAGGTCTTCAAAGAATTACCTGTAAGTAGACGTCTTTAATCCAAAAGCTTGATTTAGAAATCGAGGTTTTGGTTAAATTACCGGGTTGTGCTAAAAATTATTAAAGTTATGATATTGTTGAAAATAATTGGATATCGTGTTCGATAAAGGGTAGTATCCACCCCCAATTATGTAATAATAATAAAAAATTTCTGGTACATCATGCTTAGGACATAGCCAGCGAAATTTGAGTGATGCTGCATTAGTAAAATTACCCTGTCCGTCACCTCTCTCTACACTTCAACCGTTTTTAGTGTCCCACTGCTGGACATGAATCTTCTATCAACTATCGTACGACTTGATAGAGTTTAGGTCTTAATCCACACACGCTGGCAAAGTGCGGGTTGGTGGATATCACATGTTCTGAAATGATTAATAATAATAATAATATAGTGGGACATTAACACACACGGACATCTGATCCCAAACTAAGCAGAGCTTGTACTATGGAAACCAGATAACTGGTAATATACTACATATAATACTTTTTTTTTGTAAATAAATACTTAAATGTAGATAATTACACCCAGACACAAGACAAATATACATATTTAAACAAATGTTTGTCTCGGGTGGGAATCGAACCCACGACCTCCGGCGCGCGGCGTGATAAGATAGTATCTTACCGACCTCGCCGATTAGTTCTTAGGCATACCGGTTTCCTCACGATGTTTTCCTTCACCGATATTGAGCAGCGGCGATGATTTTGATATGATTTGATTGATTTCGATTTTGACAGTTCAGCCCCCGCTGCTCTTCTCTGTTGCACCTCTCTCTACACCTTCGGATAATGTGGCCGTAAGCCCTATTGTATGTATGTAAATATCTATGAGTTTTTATGGCAGATTCCTGTATTTACAGCTCTAGATTTCCTGCAATATATCGTAATAGATGGTTGGAACGGTACCCCATGTTGCGTTGATTGCCTCCGTGCACGCGCCTACCGTCACGGGGGAATAAATTGCAAATCTTTTGAACCGCTCCATTGATTACATACAAGTGGAATGAATACTTTATTACGAATATTATTCAATTAGTTGCACGTGCTGTAGTTTTCATAAGATACTTATTTCTTCAAAACCCAAACAAAATCAACTCAGAATTCAATACACTCTGAGCTTAGTTTGCTTAAATCAGAACGCGACTAAATAATAATAAATAATAATTTTTGTAGGTAGTTTGTAATAATTGTGATTAACAATTTTGGACGTCAAATACCTCAGTCCACCCGTGACCATGAAGTCTGAAAATACTTTGAACCGTCGGGACCTAAAATCTAAAATAAACCGCGATAAAATCCGTTATAAAATAGTCTTATTTCAAGATATTTCTTATTCGGAAGTGTAATTAATCGTACGGTCAGATGTTCCCATTTAATTTTGTTTTACTTGCTGATGTTAAGCGGATGATGAGACCGTCTCCAAAAGAACATGCTTACCCAATAAATATTAATTCATTGGTGACAATTTGCTGTGTAAAAATGTAATCAAAGCAACACTATGTGTGCACCCGAGAAGCATCGCCTTACATATTTTTGACGGAGCTAAGAACAGGGGGGGATGGGGGAATTAGATCATGTAATTATAAAACTAGTGACATGTGGTGATGATTGAGGCATTGCAATTTAGCCTTGATGAGGGATTGCCACACTCTTCAGGTCTCCGTAAAAGCACCTCAACTTTTAAGATACATAGGTAGTAAAAACACTGTGAAACCTTTTTATTTCAGACTGGCAACCCGCCCCGGATTCACACGGATATCGATTATAAACTTAATACTTTATCATAGATCACTTGCTATAATTTTTATTTCGGTGAAAATCGCATGAAAATCTTATCTTCTTAGTTATTACGGACAATAATCTATCATTGTGCCAAATTTAAACAAATTCCTTCCAGTAGTTTTTTCGTGCTAGAGTAAAAAACATCCAGACATCCATACATTCTTACAAACTTTCGCGTTTATAATATTAGTAGGATTTTGTAAAGAAGATTTAAACACCATTTATGTAGGTACATTCGTGTACAAAAGCACAAGTAAATCAGGTGAAAATGCCTGCGGGCTCAAGGGTTAAGAAAAGATTTTTAGATAGGGTCGTGGTCTAGAGATATAGAGAGATAGAATGGTTAAGGATTTCTTTCAAGGGTTTTAGTTATATGTATGTGAATAGGCAAATGTGGAAGTAGGACAGTTATATTTATAAAAATGTTCAATGACCTAAAATTACTGTATTGTTATAATAATATGACCAGTAACATTGTGTTGATAGTAAAAGATATTTGTACAGATTGCGCGCTACTGTATTACCGTAGTACGTTGTTAATACAATTTTTCTGTTAATTGTTTGATTTATGATACGCAGCAGTAAGTAATCTCTGGCCATTAGTTATTTCAATATTCCTTTTTGTGCCATTGTTGACAACTTCTTGCTGAACTTATTTGGTTAAAGAATATTTGCTGCAGTTCGAAGTTTGAAATATACGGTAATACTGTCGCCCCCTATTACGTTTGGGACCTGAACATAGCCAGCGAAAGTGGGTGATATTCACCTCTGCTTACGCTATATTACGTTATGTTATTTGGTCAGTGTAGCTGTACTGTATTTTGGGTCCTTTAGTACCCATATATTTGTGGTAAATTTAAGAAAACATTAGGTACCAGCAACCCTTAATGTTGCCATGAGAAAATAATACAGAGATTCAATGTATAGAACTCAATGAACTAAATGAGGTAAATTGACTTCATAAAAAGCTTATAATGATGTTGTAATCTTCTAACCACGTTCAGAGCTTCCACGGATGTTCTATTAAAAGTTCATTGTGAGTGGTGCGCTGAGAACTCTTGGTTACGTGAGTAGACGTTAGGAAATTCTCAAGCCTCATGTTCACGTGTACATACGTATACCGGTTGTCAAAAGGCAGTGGTGTGCGCAAGCGGCCGGGGGAGTTCGCGGGGGCCGGAGAGGGGGCCGAGTACAGCGACCGCAAAGCGCTGGTTACCGCGGCGCAGCCACCATTGCCAAGATCACGGACCGCGCATGCGCGGCGAATGTCAGCCACGTCACGATCGACCATCGTGCTATCGCGATTGGATCGATTGGATTTTAGAATTTGGAATGCAATCACGACCCAACCATCGATGTAGCTGGCTTTACAAGTACCCAAAATTATATGTATTTTGAAGTTGCTCATTCCTGGTTTTTAGTCTTTTCAACTGACTTCATTATCTAGAATGATTAGGTACGTTCCAACTGTAATCATTTAAGTTAATATTAAATCGTAAAACATGATATGCACTTTATCATCATGAGCATGTTTTATATGTCTACCTCACGCATTTCTTGTTTGACAACCACTTTTTATCGTGACTTTATACAGTGAATATTTTTCAGATTGTGTCGGCATGTACCACACATCAATTTTATTTTATTCGAGTACCGGTTACGCACGTTTCCCGTTTCCCAAATGTACAGGCTATTATGCAACCGACTCACTTATGGCGACAATGGGCGCGAGCGTTTTTTGCCCGCCCTCCCCACGGTAATCCATGTCCCAAGACTCCGCGAGCTTTGGTTCGTCTCGTCGCCTTGTATGTATTATAGCCCTTGCCCTATCTTTATATGGGCCGAGCCGTAGCCTCCCGCAATCCTCATTCAGTTCACGTAAGGTAGCGGCCGTAAGGACCGGGTTTTTGTAACAGCGCAACAGGTAGAAAGGAAAGGATTGCGAGTGTAGAGCGAGAACACACGACATCATCTTTACGTTGTCTCGCTCTCAGCGGGCTCAGGAATGCCGGACGATTTGTGCTTGCGCATAATACAGACGGTTCATACTACCTATAGTGTGGGTAGTTATGTATATTCGAGTATAACCAACACACACTGCCCTAATGCGTACGGGTCATGTAGCGGGATTTACAGACTTTAGTCAGTGAAATTTATATTGAAAGGGAGTCTGATGATTTTGGAGTGATTAACTAATATTATTTTACTTTGTTTTAATTACGTTACGAATTTATTGTAATAAAATGTTACACACATAATGTTAGACTCCTTATTTTCAGAAGATTAAAACTGGCTAAGATGTTAGATTGTAATTAACATGTGGCATAATAAATGTTAGCTGCCAAATACTTTAATTGAAACTGTTAGCTAGGTGTACTAATTTAGGTAAGTACCTGCCTGTGGCTTAAAGGTAGACATTGATCGATTTGTATCCTGATTGAACTAAATCCTAAGGAAAACCCCTTACATTATAATTCAGATAATGAGTACAATCTGTTACACGAAGACGACAGAACATAGCATTCGGTAATAATAAAGTAAATAAAGCAAAATAGCGTCTAGAATACAAAACAAATTGTAGAACCGGTACTCTAACTATGTAAACATTGTTAAAACATCATTTCGATGTGTTAATTGACGAAAATCCTGTTGATTCAATTTACAATGTCTGAGTTCATAGCGACAAAGACGTTTGGAAGTCAAGACACCATATACATACATATGACCACTTATAGATGGTTGAGGAAATTAAATATAAGTTGTTAGCTTATTTGACGTCACTGCTTCTCTAATTCAACTTTGATCTGACAACTGTTTTTGCAACAAATAGGTAGGTAAGCAACAATTGAATTTGTATACTGTATTTTTTGTGGGTTCAATAAACACCTAATTCAGTTGACTGTAGTTTGCAATATCTTTTAAATAGCATAGAAATGATTCTACTCAAAAGGCCAGCTAAACCTGTGCTGAGTAAAGCCTTTTGGATCGCAACCAGATTTTTATGCAATTCTCAAGATCATCATTTAAATACCTATGCAACAAGTGTATATTTTAATATATTTTAATAATCCTGTATATCTTGTTCGGATAATGTCGTTTTTTTGAGTAAATAATGTTACCGCTGCGCTGGTGTACATAAAAAGTTCCTCCAAGATCCGGTCACACTGGTCCGACGGATCGACGACCTCTGGTTGCTGTTTGACTTATGGAAATTACTTCACTTGACTGATAGACTTCGTGGTTCTAATTAATATTAGGTACTATCATATTATACATACTAGAACTGTGGGAGGATGGGACAAGGCAGGTTTTAATAAAAACTAACAAACCAATAGTAGTACGAGTACCTACAAGTCGTTGTCAAAGTAGTTATAATCATCGCCGCCAAAATCCAAATAATTTCGGACTGTTTATTTATAGAATACATACCTCTTCGTGATGTTGTTATTTAAAGAAAAACTTGATGGAGGGACTAATGAACACAGTTCCAGCCCTGTACTTAAAATTAGAGTTACACAATTTTTCTCCAGTAATACTTAGGTTCGAAGTAGGTAATTGGGTAGCCCCCAATTACCTACTTTGGATCTAACTTTTACTAGCTTACTAGGCTTTTTTTTTTCGAAAAACCCAACAGCACTATTTGCTCAACTTGGGGTTTGAAACTGGGACCTCGCGAAATGTGACAAATACAATAATAGGTTAGAGAAACAAGAATACCTGGATTCTGAGATTCACCTTTGACCAAAAACAATCAGTTAAAATAGATTGAGTTACAATAGGGGTGATGTCAATTTTTTGTCCGTTAGATAGATAAATAAAAAGTATTAGACTCATATTTTTCTTTTTTTGTGTGACCTAAAGATGACGGCGATACGTCCAAATCTACTTCGAATGACGTCCAACCTAGGTAAGTTGCGACGTACCGCACTTCATAACTTGAATGCGGTATACCTTAATATTGTTTAACTTCAATTCAATTCTTAATTTTGTGTAATAAGTATGATTTGTATGAGGTACAATAAAACATTTTTTTTTCATAATAAAAAATACGTTTCTAACATTTTTCATAATCGTAAACACCTTTGTTAAATATGAAAATGTAGGTATTCGTACATTACAGCCCTTGCTTACATCAGCAAATATAACGTTACAAGTCTTACACGACCGGTTACGTGTTGTTGGACACAGTTACACTTCTGTGACTCGTTATTTAGCGTTACTAGATTTGCAGTTATTAAATAAATAAGTAGCTATTTTGTAATTTTGCTTTACAATTTACCGGTAAGTCAATGTTTAAAATATGACATCAGGATTTTCAGTTTCAAGATTTAATTTCATGGTGTTTCTTGAGTATATGTTGCTTACTTAATTATGATGGCTTGTTCATGGATTTATATTCTGAAACATGTCTTACTAGAACTATTTCTGAATGTAATACTATATATATATATATTAAAAAAAAAAGGATATCCATGAATTTTGTATTATATATTGTAATGAATCCAAAGACAATATGCAATAAATAAGGCAAACTTTGGTGTGAGAGTACTTTGATGAGTGAGCTGTAGCACAATATTTCTTCACATGGTCTATATGCCGAAAACTTCATGGCTGTGACATGGATTATATTTTCATTGCCATAATAAGTAAATAATAAGCGCAACGAAATAATAATGATATGATTATTTAATTGAACTTTAGAGGAAGCATCTTAGAAGTAGATACTTAGAATATAAAGAGCAGTGATGTTGCAATTCAAGAGGTGGTGTAGCGGTCGCGCTCGACGGTGCAGCACGATCTGACGTTCCGCTTTGAGCTTCCCCCCTCCTTCTCATTTCCCCCTTGATTCCCTGGCCCTGACCAAGACCTCACAGAGGCGATATGTTACGAAATGTCTGTAGACCAAACGTGTTTGAAGTCTAGTGCAGGGCTCAGCGATGTCGTAATTATTCAATGGTTATTGGGAACGGTAACCTGATTGGAGGTGTTTATTTTTAGCTTCTGCGGCATAAATACTTTAATGCGACAGTGTCTAATGAAAAAGATAAGTAATAAATTGAAACCATTTTAAATGCGGTTAAGTTTTTCAATAACAATGAAAATGCCATTCCAACTTGATTTGAACACATTCATTTGTCCGACAAAAGTAATTAAGTTCGGTGTATGCCGAATTAATAAATTTTATCGTGGGCCATCAAAACTCCACCTGCTAATTTATTTCGCAAGTTAGCTTTGGTTTTATTAATGCCTTGCGGATTCCCTTCTAAGCTGCTTTATTTATCAGATTCAAGAAAACTGCAGGTTGGTTCCAATTAATTACGCTTTTAGTACATTCAAATTATGAATGTTTTTATTTTATTATTGCATCTTCTAAGTAAAAATTAAACAAAATTACATTGGCAGGTGTATTTAAAACCTTGTCAAGTAAATTGAAACCATTTTTTAAATATTTTTTCCACCTGTTTACTTTTATAACATGTGATATAGAAGTCAAACATCAAAGTTATTTAAGATTTTTTGAAGAAAATGAATGCCGAATGTTACCAACGTAACCTACTAAGTATTATATGTAGTTATATTAATGTTTGTCACTTGAGAAAGAAATCCCTATTCCTGAAGTGTACGGCTAGTAATTGTGATGCGTAATGCGAATTTGATGGTCCTTTATTATACAAAGCCACCTTTGAAGTTATGACCTTATACTTAAAAAGTTATAAAACTAGCTATAATAAGTTACTTTAACTTTATATTTCATCATAATTTCCCTTGCTTTTTCCTATATTTATTGGTGTCGACTCCCAGTCAAACCTGTTGTATTTTGTTGGTAGGTAGCCTACCAGAATTAAACGATTGACTGCTGTCAGATCTTGGAACCCGTGGGGAACTAGTCGAGATGGTTCGGACAGATGGCAGATTATATTAGGCTTCTGACTACTTGTAACAATTGTCATAAATTTTTTAAATTGCTACTGGGATCGACGGTTTAACATGCTCTCCGATGTACGGAGGGTATTTACTCAACCAACCAGACACCGAAACAAAGATTGTCCAGAGCGGGAATCGAACTTGCTCAATGATGGCTTAAAGCGATCGAGAGGTCGTCAACAAAGTTATAAAATACTATTCCTGTAAATATGTCCTGTAATATTATGCGGTTTCTTAATCACCTTATTTAATGTCACTATTTTGAAATCTATTATAGTCTCCGCGACCATGGGGCGTTTTTGCCATAAAGTTTTAAATAATTCGTCCAAACATTAATTCACTAGGTGCTAGGGTTATGTACAATGTAAATTTTGTGTATGTATTTTTATATGGAAACAAATCGACATCAGAGTAGGTATCTAATGTAATTGTCATCTTATTAAACCTAAAGTACACAGCATCCGACTACAATGCAAAGTTTGCGAGTGTTTTATTTCATGCCAAAACGACTCTCCAGATTTTAATGAAATTTTGCTCATTAAATGTAATTTTGTTACAAAGATTAATTTAAGATACTTTTTATTCTTGTCATTTCCCTGCGATATATGTTTACTTGGGATGCTTTCGTTGTATTACGGAGGCGTAGTTAAGGTAAAGGCTAGTAGATTATTACTTTAAAACTGACAATTAGAATATTAAAACTAATGTAGAGATTTACGCGGGTTAGAGTTCATCGTGTCAATATATTCTTTCGTATACCGTTCGACTATATTCAATGGATGACATTGTGCCACAGACACAAGCTAATTAGCCAATCATTATTGTCATAAGAATACCTGAATCACATTACAATAAACTGGCAAATGACCAAGTTGTATGACGAAAGATATTCGATAGACGTCAACCAAGAAAACATACAAGAAAATATTAAATCAAGGACGTTAAACTTTGTATTTAATTTAGTTCAAACAACCATTAAATAAATAAAGACATAAACTCTCTTAACTCGTAAGATAGTTGAAAGAAGACCTCTGCCCATCAGTGGGACACTAAAACGGGTTGAAGTGGTCCGAAGATGTAAAGTTAAGTGCAATATTAGTTATGTATACGAAGTCTTGCTACATGTTACTATGTATATTGCTTGTGATTGCTTTTCCCCTATGATAAAACAGCAAACCTTCTACTTTCTACTTCATCTAAAACTGAAACAAAAGTTTTATTTACGTTTTCTGTCTAAGTATTACGACTGGCACAAAAACGGTGTCAACACGATGAATTCAGTTGGGTCTTGTAAAGGGGGCGGTCATGAATATGCATGCGCCTCTTTGTTTAGCCAACTGTTGGGCTGACCGTGTACGACAAACGACAATCGACATTTAAACGTCATGACTCAGATCATTCTTTGACAAGTATTTAAAATAAGAACACTTTTGTGTCTCGTTAGGATCCAGACTTTAAGATTAAGACAAAAAGTGTCTGATTGAATGACATAAAAAGTTATTGCCGTGAGCTCTAATACAAGCGTATACCTCCCGGAGGAGGTTTTATTACTTTGGCTTTAAATAAGTTAACCAAGTACCTAGATATATAAAAATACATTATTTTCCTGCATCACCATTATGAAGATTTGTGTAGGTGCCTGACAATGACTATTTATTCTATCTGTGAAAAATTTTTTGAACGAAAGACGTAGGTAGGTACTTTATAATAGGTAGGTTTTTAAATGTATAGGTATTAATCACTTGATACGGCAACGACCTCTGAAGGTACTTACTATAGGTACCTATCATGAGTATGAGCTATGAATGGGCGATGACCCTGATATGTATATTCCGATGTTGAAACAACAATCAACGTTGTAGACTGAAATGTTAATTAATAGCCAATCACTAAAAATACAGACATCGTACAAGATACTCGTAGGTAATTTTGGTAATAACACAATTCTCGATCAATTTTATTACATACATGCAATCAATATACATACATACATAAATTTTATTAATTAACTTAAATTCTTAGTATTTTTTGCATTGGAATAGAAGTTTTCAGTAAATCTTTATTATAAGAATGTTTGTAATTTACTGGTAAATTGAGTTGTATAAAAAGTTTAATTCGATTACTAATCGAATATATTCACTACATGTCAACAATGTAGCAATTATTTTTTTGCAAATTCAAATTTGGAACTGACGCGTCTTTTATAAAGGCTTAGCAGATGGCATCATGGCTGGTCACGAAGTTAAAAAATAGTATTAGGTGCAAGCATTGCACGTTCTAGCGACAATGACCGGCGGAAGCGGCGGGCGTCCGGTGTCACCTGCGCAAGAGCACTTCCCTACGCAACCTGAATTATTTCTGATTGATTGTTTGTCTCCAAAGAATATTTACCACTGCGACATTATTGGGACGACGACTAAGACATTAAAGGTAGTATGGTGACACAGCGTTACCATACTAACTGTGACACATTGTTGATTCTACAAAGTTAGGTAAGAGTAGTGCTTAGTCAGAAAGCGTTTTACAGTCTTTCACACAATTTTTTTTTAGAAATATACTGATTACTGTTTCAGCTAGCTGTAAAACAGCAATGTTAGTTATATTATTAGCCGTAAAACCAATAATCTAGGGGCCTGGAAATTATTGAGTGTGGACACACGTATAGAGATGGGTAGAATGACGACGTTTGCTTGGTAGAGTAGCTGTAGATCATTATCTGTAGCTTTTTTCATAGAAGGCTGGGATATAGGTCTGGTACTTAACTTGACTGTGTAATACTGGTAATTGTGATGATGTTGACAGGAAACAAGGTACACAGGTACATACATAAAAGTCAATGATTATTATTTTTATTAATCATATAACTAACGTCAAGTAAAATATAACATAGAAGTAGTTCAATTTTGTGTTGTATTAGTGAAAATGTTTATCAATGCGGGCACCCACAGAACGCGACGGAAGTAATGTGTATGCAGATATTAGAATGACTGTGAACTAAATACATCGTGTTGTGCATTATAATTAGTTATTTCTTCGTCAACACTTGATTTTATTTTATATTTTCAAAAATAACTGTACTTAGCTTTAGTGTAGTAGTAACATGCTTCAACCTGAAATGCAATTAATGCAATATGGGGTTTCATTTTATCGTTAATCGGTATTTTATGATATAGGTTATATCATAAAATAAGCGAGTTTATATTGCAATTTAATGATTATGACTTAGCTATAATTTATTATGACTGTCTATAACTTAGTAACAAGCAAGCTAACTGTAAATCTTACTTAGCCAGAGGATTGTAAAAACATAATCGGTAACAACTGGAGCGAATCAGGTGAGCGTACTAATTATTGAACGCCAATTAAATGCTGTATTGTGCAATATTCTATTACGAGCGAGTCAGTCACGAAAATATGAAGTCACTTAACCGAAGAAGTTCATGACAAGTGTTATTCACCGGAACATCGTTATTCTGAATGACCCACGCATGGCAGAATATAATCTCTATGAAATATAAGTAAATTAAAAATAACATGTTAACAGAATACATAACTACGCAGGTGCGTAACTAACGAATTTTGGTGCATATTGTATAGGTATATAATATGCACCAAAATTCTTCAAAAGGTAACTGTTTGCTTTATTTTCTTATTATTGTTAGTTACTTTGCTTTGTAGTTCTCATCAATAGGCCCATCAAATACCAAATCAAGGTATGATGTAGGTACCTATTACAGTGTGATATTTAGTTATCATTTTGGTGGTCGTGGGTTGATGGTCTCTACTTTAGTGTGAGTTAATTACAATATTGTTTACCAAAGAAAATTTCATATGTAAACTAAAATATAACTAAAAACTTTACCACTAAAATAAATTCTAAACTTAAAAATACTTAACGAATAATCTATTTATAGAACAATTTATATTTAAACATACATTGACAAGAAACATTACTTAACTGAATAACAATCTTAGAACACCAGAAAAAAAAATCCTACGCACTAACTTAGCCTAAAAAAAAGTAAATATAAAAGAGAACTTATAAAACATATCTAAATCTGGGCGTCATAAAGCTCCTCCGCATCAATGTCGGTTGGTAGCGTACCAAGAAGGCTGGCAGCATTGCCACGGTGAATAGCAACGTTCAATCTTTGGCCTAAGTGTAGGCCAGCCTTCCTGTCGCGTGTTCTATCCACCAAAAGTTTTGAAATGTCGCGGTAAAGAGCTCGCGCACCCGGACCCCATGTCCCTAGCATCTCTACACCAAAAGGTTCGGAAACATAGTTACCCACAAGGTTACTATATTTTCGCCGCTTGAGGTTTTCTGCTGTAGCAGCAGCAGCACCGGCTTGTCCTGGAGTAAAAGGAAAATGGGAAGGTGCAAGGGTATCGACGCAGGTAGCGTCCCACACCAAAATACCCATAATTTAATACCTACCTAAGTATATAAATCTAAAACCTATGTGTAAAAGCTTTACGTCGAAAAACTCCGCATAGCTGTCTTTTGGGAACGTGCCCAGAAGGCTGGCAGCATTACCACGCTGAATAGTAATGCTAATCCTTTGACCAAAATGAAGTCAGGCCAGTCTTCTGACAGTGCTTAGCACGGTAGTTTTAAATTACTGTACCTACACACTGCCCGTACGTACTTATTATGTGAAGTAGTACATATGTTTAAGTACATAATAATATGTTTCCCTTATCTTTTTCCCATTTCTATTGGGGTCGGCTCCCAGTCTAACCTGATGCGAGTAGCTACCAGAATTATACGAGCGACTGCCATCAGACCTCGAAACTAGATGGTTTTACCAGGCATTAGATTATATTAGGCTTCCGAGGCACGGAGGGTAGTCCCCCAAAGATTGTCCGTGGCGGGAATCGAACTCGCGACCTCCCGGGCACACTATAGCCCAATCGGACGGCTTGCACCGCTCGACTACCGAGGTCGTCAAGCGCTACTTCGGAACTCAAAATATGTTAGATAATTGTTAAGTTGGTATTTAGGTAGTAGAGGGGTGCCTATCGGTGAAGGCTACCATATGTTGCAATTTTTTTCTAAAAAACCCATAAATATGAATAAACGCTACTTATAATGTACTTAAAATATTGCGGGTCAAGATTGATCGATCGAATTCATTGGTTATTTTTGTGTTTCGCATAACTAAATTTGGTAGTATACCTAGACGTCATACATTCTCTCACTAGTCAGATTACGCGGCTGAAGTCGGGTAGCAGTTTGATAGTACGAACACTGTCGGCCGTCGTGTATATTATAAAGTTGTCGGTTTGGCCAAAAAGAGGTCGTGAGGGCGCGGGAGGGGGCGGCCGTTGACCGACGACAACCTTATTGCGCAGCCATGAGCCAATGTCTAGGGTAAGGTCCTCGGACTCCAAGTAGAATAGCATGCTTATTGGAACGCTTCCGTGGGCGGTTTGTGATCGACACGCTTCGTGACAAACAATCGCAAGAAGAGGTTGCATAATTGATACCAAAGATAAGAGTTGTTTTTCTTGAGTGTACACAAAAAAGTTTGGGTGTTTATGCCTAGCCAGCAAACGTAATCTAAAGACCTAAAATAAACAACATAAAATATAATTATTACCAACCATAGACCTAATTGATCTATATTCATACTCTATGTACAAAATACTTATTAAAATTATGTATTATTCTCTCACAATCAACAATCATACACATTGCATGATAAAAGCATTACAATCAAGATGAAAACTAGTTGGATAATGATGCAAAATATTGACGTTATGCAGATTTTATTAACTCATTTGTTTCCGCTGAGTTATGTTAGGTACTATTTCTGAGTTTTATTTAATGAACATAAAAACCAGTGGTAATAAATGATGAATATTTTTTGAAATGGCGATAGTTTGGCCATTCGACTCAAGGCTAGATTCATTCGAGAGTAAGAGGGTAATGCCCTCAAAGTTGTTTGTGGCAAAAAATGGGGACACAGAGACCGGCTCACTTATTTTGGATAAGTTATGAATCACTTTGAGAAATGTAATACGCTGTTTGCTTATTTTATATTAAATCAAAACCTATTCAAAGTGTAGTCAATGTCCTAAAGTCTTGAATAATATCTACAATATAATTATGTTCTATTGGTTTCTACCAAATCGTATACTAGATAGGTAGTTCATAGTCTGATGTTCTAAATAGGACCACTACCATGCGCATCAGTGTGCATTCAGTTGTCGCTTACAGATTGATTAAATTATTTTTGGATGTTTTTTTTAATTAGCCAGCCGCGCCTGCCAGGAAGGTTTTATTGGATTCACCAAAATTGCTTGATGAGGTGTGAAAACACTAACACTATTTTATCAACCGTTTAAAGGTAAACAAAATCACAGGCCTACAACATGTGCAGTTCTAGAAGCTAAACTGCATCATACAATAACAAAAATGTACCTTACCAGTTATATTTTACGGTACAGTTTTAAATGCAAAATGCGTTAAAAATCATATGCGCCATTATAAATTCCCAATGCGACCTATTAAAACAATGTTACGTGGATTATGGCAACGACCTTAAAATTGTATTCAGAAAATCATGTTGTAAACAATATCGTGCCAAAAACCTTGGTTCACATTTGGGAAGTCACGGGCGATAGCGGTATCATTACTTAATCTAGATTTTTATTACTCGTACGCATATTATATAATCGTTGTAGATCATTTGGGCAACAAAATAAAACATTGAATTTATGAATAAATCTAACCGGTTGTACCTATTCTAGAATAAAGTTTAGGTTAGACAATAGGCGCTTGTTAAATGCCAAGTATCAAGACCAGTTTGTGGCAAAATTTCAGACATTTCAGTGTCAGGACCAAAATATAAAATCTTTTTAACCAACTTTAATATGAAACAGTTTCTATTTTCAGTTGTATGTAGTACTAGCGACCCGTCGCCCCCCGGCTTTACGCAGGTATAAATTATGCACTGAAGCCTTCCTCATAGTTCACTCTGTCTATTGGTGAAAATAGCAATGAAAATAAGTTTAGTACTTTTTGAGTTTATCGCGAACAGACAGCAAAAAAACAGACTAAAAGTAATTTTAAATTACCAAAAATTATAAAGCAGCGGTGGCGCAGTGGTGCTGGCCTTGTCTAGTGCCGGTTGGTGGATGTCACTTGTTCTCGAAAGGTTAGTTCTTAGATATGCCGGTTTCCTCACGATGTTTTCCTTCACCGATATAGAGCAGCGGCGATGAAATAATGCCCACAAAGATGATGTGTGGGCTGATGGTTATAGATGTGTAGGCACGACCGGGAATCGAACCTGAGACCTTATATTTCAAAGATGAGGCTGATACCAAAAAAAATATTAAAAAATACCACAAAATGTATCTTATGTATTTTGGTGTAATTTTTAAGTTCTGTTTATATGTCTGAAACCTGACCACGTATTTTCAGTATAAGTGTTCTGTAGGTAAAGACAATATTCAAATCTTACTATGTGCATAAAATTGTTTGCATCAGATATTTGCGGTCAAGCCGAATCACATTTTCAGTTCATTGATCCTTGTCAGATAACTAGCAAATGTTTTTGCTTGAATGAGTAGTTTTATGATTCCTACTTACAAACTTTTCTGCTAACTCTTAATGCTTCCTTTCGCTAACAGTGGGGTACTATTCACTTCACTTCAACCCTTTTTAGTGTCGCATAGCTGGGCACGAGTCTTCTCTCAACAATCTTACGAGTTGAGAGAGTTTAGGCCTTAATCTACACACGCTGGCCAAGTGTGGGTTGGTGGATGTCACATGTTCTCGAATGATTATAGTTCAAATTGACTTTTAAGTTTTGTTACGATTCGTTTGTATGGAAGTACAGAAAAGTGTGGTTTTTAGACTTATTCAGGCAAGTTTTTTAATCTATTCTCTGCGTAAAAACCATCCTCGTATTTCTAGGAATATTCTAATAACTATAAAATTTTAACAAATCCAGACATTTTTTAGCTAAAACAATCCCAACTAATTCACCTTTCCAACAAAATAAAACGAAATCAAAATCGGTACTTTTGTTCGTTAATCATCCCGTCGTTTTGCGTTGGGGGTTAAAAAAAAATTAGCAAAATCGGTAAAGTAATAAAGTTGTTCTCGAGTTTTGCGCTTACTTAGCAACACATTTAGTCATAATTTTTTTAATAATATATGTCTGTTAAAAATTATCCGTTATTGTAGAGCATTTAGCATTTACCTATGGGCTATGATCCATTGATTCCTATTGTGATCAATTATTATATGATACTGTTATTTAAAAAAATAATAGTACCTTAAGTTACCTACGAAGTAGTTTAGAAAACGTTGTTTATATTTATTTAGTCCTTGGGAATATTACGATTAAGCACCCAAAATTTTGCTTTTTATTTCTATCAAACTTTGCCTTTGAGTTCCACTAAGAAAAGACATCAACGGGGGCCAAGTACACCTCGTACTCTTGTCGTATGAATTTTTTTTCTATAAATTAAGGTAACAATATAATAGAAATTAAGTATATTTTTATTTAACTATATATAATTATTTCAATTCATAAGAGTATCTTAGTATATCCTGTCTGTTCTTCATAAGAACAGTAATAATTAAATTTATTTAATCATTGCATATTGCGTAGTGTAAACAACTATTGTAGGTATGTAAATGTATAATCTCTATTAGGTACTAAATTTCAGTCGATAAAATTACACGTGTAAGTAATTTCACGTGCGTGAAAATGTAAACTTAAAATACAATGAGACTCAGTAATGTCGAATAACTTTAATAATTGATTAATGATAATACAGGTAGGTGGGTTAATGTGCCGATTATTTTGTACTTATCTTCTCAAATGTATGTCACAAAGGTTTAAATACAAATCCATTGTAATATTAAGCTTTGTTACACTCATATAGCGTTGATAATTGTGTAACTTCGTGCAATTGTAGATATATTTACAGGGTTGACAAAACATTAATTTGAAAAATCTTTATTTTGTGTTTAATTTTTTATGTACACTTACCACATAATCAATTTACTTTTAAACTAACTTTTAATTTTATTATTGAACATCATATTATTTAAGTATATTTATTTTTTCATTAAACTTATATTGTAGATAAGTACTATAAATTAACACTAGGTGGCATGAGATAGTTACCTACATACGCGCGAGTTCATATTAATATGGTACCTTAGGTATTGTGTAAAATTTTATTTTAATACAATTTTACCGTCGAAATACAAACAATGCTATACTAATTATATAATAGATATTTATACATATACTTATTCGTACATAACTGTAGATGATCTAAGTAAATTATCTATGCCCATAACAGTGGTAAGTGTGACTGAACTATTTATATATTTACTGGGTATGTGAAAAAAAAAATATTATACTAAATTTTCTTTTCGATTGAAGGCCCTAGCGCATGCTGGTTAACGGTACTGATCACGTGTCTGCCGAGCCATCGACCCTCAGCGGCCTCCGCGCAATACTCTTTCATACCACCCAATAGGTACTAAACACATGCAAGCTTCAATCAAAACCACACTTTATTCTTTACACACAACATTTATATTCTATTGCACTATTGCTTACAAATAGTACATCAAACCCATTGAAAGTACAAGTAGTTTCAATTGATGGCTAAATTCTAGCTACTTGTGTAAACTATTAAATACTTTAACTACTACATTTTAAAGTCCATGTTTGTTTGAACGTATCTATTTAAATCTGGAAAAGATAGTAAGGGTTTGTAAATAATGTTATTGATACATTTATGTAATTACCTCATACATTATTTAGAGGACATTTCACATCAACGAGAACGTGTTTGTGAAATTTCCAGAATTGGTTCAATTTATTTTGACGCAATCGCTATCTCCATAAGCCCCTAGTTCTAAGGGCTCTTCCACACTGCAGGTCTTACATAATACATACGTATTAATTTTTTTGTCTTTTTCATTTTCCAAGTTCAGAACTCCAGGAGTCGAAACTATTATTGAGCCCATTGGGCACGCACCGCAGGTATACAGAGAATGAATCATGTATTTCAATTACTTGCATTACTTTTATTTTATTTTAAATACATTTAAATTTATAAAATTTGTTAAATTACTTTTTATGTTAAGATTTATTTACTAGCTGGAGGTGTTTTAACGAACCGTTCATAATTATGTTGTGTTAAACATTTCTCCGTCAAAGGTTTTATGGCGGTGTTTATCCGATACCAAACTTAGGAGGATAGATGATGTTATCTATGTAAAGATGTTTCCACCACTTGAATTTAATGTAATTGAGAACACATATAATAGCAATACATCCCTAGATAAACACATACCTCTTGGATTATTTTATAACTCATATTAAACCACCCAACAGACTTTGAAGCGCGTTTCTCTAACAACAAATCAACATCTAAAAGTGTTATTGCACTGGTGCGAAGCCTTGATAAGCCATTATAGAGAAGCTAGTTAAATACCTTAAATAGTGAGTTATGAAATAAAAATATACCTTTTTTCGTTGTGAGATAAAAGTACGAAATAAATTCCTATCTGGCCCAATCCTAATACGTTACACGTGTTAAACAACGTACGTAAACACGTGACCTCCTAATATATTAAAACCATGGAGCCTAGTTAATAATTTTGAATTAGTATTACTGGAGTTTATAATATTACCATACAGTCACGTGTAGGGGTTGTGTTTGAACGAAAACAAAACAGATACGTTAGCCGGCGTTCTCACTGGTTTTTGTGAGATTAGCAACAAATTTTAAATTTCGGAGAGTCATTAAATTATACATTCAGGTCATGGTTAGTAAGGGTAGAATATCGCCACCGAATAATCGACACTTTAAAAATAAAAGGATTCTTTTTTGTAAAATGTCACAATTTTTCTCCCACGTACATTTTCGTAATTTGGATTCATGATGTTTGCCGTAGGTTCTATCGATGCATTTGGCGCCGAATTAAATCAAAAGTGGTGATGAACCTCCGAATGACTCTAAATATTATCACTAGATCACCGTCTTGCGTCGTTCAGAAAACTTGTAAAGCGATTTAATCACAAATAGCCAGCACCCTCAGAATTTGGCAGATAACACTGTTTGCTCCATTTCTCACACCACATAGCCACTTTCAAAGTATATTTTACTTAATTATTTTAGTAACATTATACATTCTGTCAGTGCTCCACACTTGAGCTTGGCTGAGCAAAAGTAGTGTCATGCTCGAGAACGTTCAAATTTGAAGCTATTATTCCAATTTCGTTGCAACTGGTGCTAATTTGACAGTGCTAAGTGCGTTCAGATTTTATCATCATTATTATTAGAATCAGCATCATTATTATGCTGCTTGGTGTGTTGCAAATATAGTATTTTACCTCTGTGTTATTTTCTGGAGTTTTCTACTACGGGAGCTAAACAAAACATTACAACTCGTCTTACTGTATTTCTTACTTCTTGAAGAATCTAACACACTAAGGCCCGGTTTAGAATTAGGTCGCCTGCATGCGTGATGTTTTCAATTCTGGCATACAATAATAGCTGTAGCGAGATTTCGATGTCGGGTTTGATCCCCTAAGAATAGTATTGTCTTAGATTTACGAGAATATTACATATTGAAATAACGAAAAATAGGAATAAGAATATTTGCAAAGTTTAAGTAGCGCAGCACGAAGTAACTAGTAATCCAATCAATAATTGCAATTGCAATCATTGTTATGTTATCAATAAAAACAAGCTATTATAAATCCAAAAACTGAAATATTACGCCAAACAATAACATTCTGACAAAAGTCTTCACAAACAAATTCTGATTTAAAAACTATTTCAGAGAATTTTTTAGATTAACGTTGAATGAAGATGAATCTTAGTAATGGCCGAGACTAAACAAAGCCGAAAACTGTGTATATAGATATGGTGTTATTTAGTCTCTACCTACCCCCAGATGAATAAGAAATAAGATGTATCCATAGCCCGTATATATACACAGATTTCAGTTTTAGACATCTGCTTGAGATGACATAAGAGGTGACAGTTGTTTTATGAAATCAACTGTCCTCTCAAACGCGCATCTAGATCATTCAAGATCTCCTCTAAAACTAAGACCTGTCTATAAATACGGGTCTAAGAGAGTATCACCACGATCGTTCCGACCGTCCTCGGACGGCTCACCGAATAAGTCCGGTGAATCAATAAAGGCCCTTCCGGCCGATTGGGTTAGGTCATCAGCAGAAAAAAAGTATCACCACGAATTAGTAAACACACCGTAGGACTAACTCAGTGGTGGAGTGACGATCTTATTGAGGTAGCTAGCAAAAGTTGGATGAGATTAACGGCAGATGGTCAGTGGTGTGGTTTAGGGGAGACCTATTTCGATTTAGATAATGATGTAGTCAATGATAACAAATCAATATTACGCATAGTAATTGTCGTTGCTCATTGACCTTACTTAATCTACTATATAAAAATAAGTCGGGTTTTCCTTCCTGACGCTATAACTCCAGAACACACGGACCGATTTCCACGGTTTTGCATTCGTTGGAAAAGTCTCGGGCTCCGTGAGGTTTATAGCAAAGAAAATTCAGGAAAAATACAACAGCAAAGCGGGAAAGTGTTACATAAAACGAAGTCATCTGGTGGCGAAACGGAGTTCGCCGGGTTTGCTAGTTTATTATAAATTCTAAGTCAAATAAAAAGTAAAATTAAATGGCTGACAAGAAAACAAGCCTAACACTTCCTAACTAAATCAAGCACGTCCACACATACGTCATCATTATATCACCATTGTCTAGTATAATGTGTTTTCGTTCATTATTAAATCAATAAATTAAATTTTGGTAAAAATTTTAAACACAATCATGAAATTGTGATTAGGTGAACATTGAATTTCAATTTTTTTAGTATCAGCTACACTTTCAACTCACGTTGATCACGTGTAATAAACGTTGACTAATAGGGTTGGTTAAAAAAAAGTGAACGTATAAAAAATAAAGTAAAATAAACTGAAAAATAATATAAACATGTGTTAATTGAAGTCGGTGCTAATATCCCACAAATCTTTGTTTTCATTCTAAATACCTACTGTCTTATCTACTCATTTAGTATCAAGTTTAATTAACATGTAAATTTTATTTGTCACTTTTTAGAAGGCAGTTCTTTATTTCTAATATATTTTTTTAATTTATTTATTTTTTACACCCCATGCTTTTCTTAAACCTTGCAAATCCTTATAAAATGTCAGTAAAAACAATACGCCACAGAGTATATTTAACCATGGAAGGTTAGGGGAGAGGGTCCAAAAAAACCCCTTTTCCCTTTGTTAGTGGTTAGATATCGGTTAAATGTATAAACAAAACAATTATACTTTTCACGACCGGTTTATTGTGATTTTTTGAGAAGTTCTGTTCTTTATCCGAAAACCATAATCAGTAGGCAAATTCACGTAATTAAATAAGTGCAGTTGAGTCACAGTTGCAGTTAAGTTTCGATCAAAACAGCCCTTTTCGTATTCTGGTAATTTTGATTTTTTTCTGATAACCGCTCTGTCAGATCATTCGCCGTGCTCTTGCCACCGCCGAAGTCCCAACTGTTTTAGAACCAAATGGCCTGTTGCGCGTCGATAGCAAGAAACCTGACTTTGGTGTGGGACGCAACCTGCATCGATACCCTTGCTCCTTCCCATTTTCCTTTTACTTCAGGACAAGCCGGTGCTGCTGCGGCTACAGCAGAAAACCTCAAGCGGTGAAAATATAGTAAACTTGTGGGTAACTATGTTTCCGAACCGTTTGGTGTGGAGACGCTAGGGACATGGGGTCCTGGTGGGCGTGTTATTTACCGCGACATTTCAAAACTTTTGATAGATAGAACACGAGACAAGAAGGCTGGCATACACTTAGGTCAAAGATTGAGCATTGCTTTTCAACGTGGCAATGCTGCCAGCATTTTTGGTATTTTACCTCTCGAAACCGATGACGCCCAGCTTTAAGTATGTTTTACAGGTTCTATTTTATATTTTTTACTTTTTTTAGACTAAGTTAGTGCATAGGTTTGTTTTCTGGTAATATCGTTTAAATCTTTATGTTGTACTAGCGACCCGCCCGGGCTTTGCAAGGGTGCAATGCTGATACCTACTTACCTACTACAGAATGCCCATATAAACACAAAGCATAATTATCGCTGACAATTGGCTTTAATCGAAGCCAATTGTCATTTAAACCATTTACTAAATAGTCCGAAGAAAGCCTAAACATTTGGTTTGGATAGATGAGTCCGTTGTTGACTTATAAAAGTACAATGAAAAGTGGCATCGATTTTTACATATTATGTAGATCACCCTCAAATTGTTAAAATTACATTTAAAGATAGAAATAGCAAACTATTAACTAATCAACTTATTAGTTTATTGTACATCTTATCTACTTTTGTGATATGTTGAGCTACTTATTACATTGAACGTTTAAACCCCATTAAGTACTAATAAATAAGTACTTTTCTTCTTTCCAGGGGAAATCCATCATTAATCCCCCCACCCTGAGGCACTTCAAGAGGGTACTTACTAAATCCTCCCGGGTTTTTTAGGCACATTTGTACCAGGGGGTCACGAGAACCACATGTACTTATGTAGTTCCCTAACATTAATTTATCTGTGGGTTATCGCAACATCATAGGTTAAAACGAACGATTTTGACTCGTTGTTTTGCCAAAGCAGACTTGATCGAGTGCTCTAAGCATGGAAAATCTGCCAAGAGCGTGGTAAAATTTATAATTATTATAATTTTATTCAACAGCAATATCTACGCGTGCGAAGCCGGGGCGGGCCATTAGTAGTTAATTAGTTAATAATTTAGTAATAGTTGTCAATCCTTTCTTATAAATTCTTTACTGAAGGGATTCTAACAGGCTGAATCAAAACGAAATTTGAACATTGCCCGTAGCTGACACGCTCTTCATCAGATTTTTAGGTTCTATGCGTCAGGGTTCAGTTAATTTTTTAATTTACATTTATAGTTGTGCCGCAGCTAGTTAAATTATTATTAACTATAGTTGGTATTACAACGTATAGGAAAGTTAATTTAATTTAGCCGGATCTAAACACTCAACATCATCATCTTGGCTTACAGGAGAAGCTGTGGAGAGATCATGGTGGCTTGTTTACGCCTGAAAACTGAGGCTACTTGCCATTCTTATTAATTTTCGTTTGCGATTCTTAATAATGGTTTTAATAGCAGGCGTTTTGAGAATTTCCTATTACCTTTCTATAATTAGTGACAGTCAGCCCTATTCAAGGATATTGATCACGTTTTAACGTAGATCATAATATAATAGAATGTAATCAATTCTTTGAATATAAAACATTTTCTTTATTTAACTGTTTAAAAGTCATGGTGTGCCGAAATAACGTGACCTTGAATTTAGATACAATTCATTAACAAAAGTAAAATTCGTATCATGTAGGTTTATTAATATATACGATCAATATTAAACTAAAGATTCGCAATAGTTTAACATTTGTTCAAACAATGTTTCGCCACTTGTATTGTATCAACTAGTTTCCACTGGCGAAACATGTACAAGAAAACATGTTGTTACTGTCTGAATGAGATAGACTATGCCTTGTATCATATTTCGTTTTGTAATGCAAATACCCTGTAAGAATTATATAAGAATATTAGCGTCCAACCATATTAACCGACATCCGAGGTCCTACGTTCTTTTATACTTAATGTACCTATTTTTAGCGTTTCCTACTTCACAAGAAACCAAAACCCCAATTCTTACGCTTTAGACGTTTATCTCGAACCCATCATTAGCCGAAAAAAAGTGGCGAATGACGATTTATAAATATTTTTTTATTCTCAGAAAGTCACGTTAGAGGTAAGTCTACCATTCAACTCACGAGCAATGAGTAGTCTATAGCAATCGGCATCATAAGTCGATTTCATTAGTTGTCCATTGATATTCGCAATTTTTTTTCAATATTGTCTATTAGAGATTAATGTATAAAGCGTGAGAATTGGGGCCCTGGCCTGGAAACTGAGTTAAGCGGACTCCCGAATGTGTTTAATATAAAAGTACTCCGCGTAAAGATCCTCGTGAATTAAGCCCGGTGGTTTTGTAAAATGAGACTTTTTCTAATAATAAGTTTGATTTTATCAAGTCAGCTGTCATGTAAAATGTCTTCTCAAGTGCGTGGTCGGGCTAGTGTTAATAACCAATCACGTGGTAACGTCGGGCTAGTGTTAATAACCAATCACAGAACGGGCCATACTCACCTATTTCCATGAAAGTGTTACAGAATAGCATTTTAGTAAGTGTAATAGTATTAAACTTGCTTATTGCTTCAAGCTCACAAAATAATTACATTTTGTATTTTAAGTAATATCGCTGAAGAGACTCTCTACCAGTTACTCAAAATTAACTTAGCTATTTAATGGAACCCATCTATGAAAGCTTAATTCGCACTTGGACAGATTTTAATTATCGCTAACGTAAAATACACAGAAGGGTCGTTAAATTAGTTTTTTATTAATTTTGTATCATTTACTTAGACGCTGGTAGTGGCAAAACCTAGTAATCCAAATTAGTTCACTAACTCACAGAAAAGGTCGGTGGCGTAAGCTTAAATAAAACTCTAATACATATTTAATGTTTATACTCATCTTTCACATCAATTCTAAAACGACATACAGTATAAGAGCCCACAACAGTCCTAGGATTGCATCATATTATATCAAATATGTACCTCTTCTTCTACTGAAGAATCTTGTGGTACAAAGTTATGCCTGCATTATACAAATATAGAGGTGTATTACTAAACAGAGCCACGTGTTTCTCTCGATTTGTATAGAATAAAACACGTGATTATCTACGTAAGTGACATGCCAAACATGAACAGTGATGTTATTACATCACTATAAATTTGTTACCCAAATTAATACGTTGGATTATGTCGATTTCAATTTTTGTATTCTTGAAAATATCTGAAGGGATTTACGCTTAAGAAATTTTAAAAAATATTATCAGACTCATGTTTGTCATGGTCGAATATTACCAATATTGTTTCATAAAACATTTTTTTTTTTATTTTTTTTTTATAATGCGGTATCAGAAATACGAAACCCCTATAGATTTATGGATATGCCTATGGGGGCTTAACGATTTCAAAATGTTGCTTACACGCCTACACTACTGAACTAATTTTGTATGCAGATAGTTCGAGAACCGGGAAAGGATAGTTTTATCGCGGTATTTTTACGCGCGGGCGGAAAATTTGTACAAAATATGTATGTAGGTATATCAGTAATTTGATATCTACAGCTCAAGCTCTGCTTAGTTTAGGATCAGACGACCGCGTGTCACACAAAATTTTATAATTATAATTATTTAAACTTGATAAAGGGTTTCTTTGTTGTGACTAAAATCCCGCCACTATCCCTAGTCTTGCCTAAGCCAGTAGTATCAGTGACGCAAGATTGGTTACCTTTAGAAAAAAATGCATATTAGCTGCCCCGGCGAAATTCGTACCTCTTATTTATTTTTATAAATCTTCCTTCAACTTGTCTAAGTACTTTGAGACCAAAATCAGCTAAATAAACTAAACTGGTTGGCTTTGGCCGTGGTCAAACCACACCGCCAAGCGGCCTTACCGTGTGGTGCACCAATTAAGGGGGTGGGTCGGAATTGTTGCTCTTTTATAGTTTCTATTTTCTAAACATAAGGAGCCTCATTTCATTGCTACTGTTTTACCGAAAATCATTCGTAATCTTGGAAGAATCGGTATATAGTGCAGTCGCGTTCTATCGTAGACTACATTATTTCTTAACATCCGGGAAGTTGTAGTCACTTAGACCCTTCTCTTACTCGTCTTCTCTACACTATCTAACGAGCTAAGAGAGTTTAGTTTAGCTAAGAGTTGGTGGATGTCACATGTCTTCGAATGGTTAGTTCTTAGACATGCCGGTTTCCTCACGATTTTGAGCAACGGTGATGAAACAATTCACCCAAAGATGTGTGGGCACTACCGGGGATCGAACCCGCGACCCTATGTTTCAAAGGTGAGACTAATAGCGCTGCGCCACTAATCTCAAGTCGTCACTTGTAATCCACCGCAAGCCTATTTCAGAATAAAAAAAAAGATTCAACTGTTCAAACATCCGTCAATTTATTTTAATATATAGAATTATGATGATATCTGGGCAAGTATTCGGCAAGTCTAGGTGATTTGCCGAATACTTGCCCAGATTAAAAAATAATATCGGTCTAGTAAGAGTTACACTAACCCAAATGGTTTAAAAAAAATTGAATTTAAGATTATGAAATAAAGTAGAGCAATCTTTTCTATTTCATAACACATATTCAAAGTAAGTCGAGAAGATTTGGAGTAGTGAAATAGGTCAAAAGTGTTTTGAATATTACACAATTGTTTGATACTTTGATATGTATGATTTGGAAATAAATAGGCTGGGCATTATAAAACAAGAAATAATAGTAATTAATAATATTTTTTCCATAGAAATAGGTAATCAAATCCAAAGAGTTTATAACTGCTTATCAAATCAACCCCGTCTGACCAATTTTCCGTACGCGACGTTATCTAATTCTACTCCATGGGAATATTTGTAAGCAATTTTAATTTGTGGTATCGGCCTCGCCTCTAAAGTATAAGGTTTGATCCCCAGTCGTATCATTACATCTTTGTGTGAATTGTTTCATCACTGCTGCTCAATATCGGTGTATGAAAACATTCTGAGGAAACTAGCATGTCTAAGAACTAATCATTCGAGAACATGTTAACTACATCCACAAACCTATACTCGGCCAGCGTTTGTGGTTTAAGGCCTAAACTTGTAACATAGTTGAGAGAAGACCCCGCCCAGCCAAGTGAAGCACAATTGGTAGAATAGAGGCCTTCAGAAGCAGAATAAGAATCTAGTATTTTACTGCGTTTTAGTTTTGAAAATGAAATTTTTATCATTGAATATGGCCTTCAAGTCGTTTTTTTTATCTGAATTGGAACATCTTAGTTGACTTTTAAATTAATCTGCCTATTTTCCTTTAAAGAGGTCTCGTGAGCATGAACAAAGTGCTGTTACAATTTGAAATGATATTAAAATTTAAAAATGTCTATTTTAAAATTGTAATACCTCTCAGTGAGTTTTGTTACGAAATAATCAATTAGATTTTAGTCACAAAATGTATTTATTCAGATAATAAAAACAATTGACGCTGTCATTTTAATTTATAAAATCGAATACAGTTATATTAAGAAATACATTTCAAAAGTCAAATAAGTTAAACAAAAGTTGACGTACTTATTAAGTAATACTCCAGACTGAATACATTTATTTACAACTTTAATATACAATTGGACAAGAAAAATTATTTAACTGAATAACAATTTTAACAATAACTAGTATTGTCTTAGATTTACGCGAATATCACACATTGAGATAAAACGTCTTTATAAAGGATTTTATCATTAAAATAAATTAAAAAACATCGTAATTTTAATAGAGAAAATGGTTGGAATATAGGTACTACCAGCTTGGGGCCCAGTGCTTAATTTACTTGTACCAAAATCCAAGCAAAATCAACTTAGAATTCATGACACTGTGAGCTCAGTTTGCTTAAATAGGAACGGAACTTAAATAATAACGTTTGCAGTCAGTAATAATTGTGATTAATATTGTTTGAAGTCAACTACCTCAGTCCACCCGTGAACATGAAGTCTCAAAAGACTTTGAAGCGTCGGGAGCTTAAATAAACCGCGATAAAATCCGTTATAAAGTAGTTTTTTTCAATTTTAACACTAATCTAAATAAAGAACTAAACTAACGAACTAAACTAATGCATCAAAAATTCTTCCGCATCGTTACCTTCCGGGAACGTATCCACAAGGCTAGAAGCATTTATGCTTTGGATGGCAATCTGATCCTTACCTGAGATACATACCAGCCACTACTACCTTCACTTTTGGGTATTACATGGTCACGTGTGTTGTCAGCGAGGCGTTTTGACGAGTCCTTGAAAAGTGAACGTGCTTCTGGGCCCCACGGACCCAGAGCCTCAACACCAAACGGCTCAAACGTAATGATGTCCTTGCAGGACATCATTACGTTTGAGGCGAATGTGTGCAGTTTACACTCTCAGCCGATGTTGTACAAAATTAAAAAAATGAAAAACTAAATGCACAATTAACGAGATATCTGTTGGTTTATTTACAATTTTTAGCCGATGACTAAACCGATCTATTAGAAATTTGGTCAAGAGATATTATGTATGTATAATCTTTATTACCAGTGGCGAAGAGTCCATACAAGCCGTCAATACCACGTAGGTGTGCTTTAATTTGTTAACTCGATCTAAATGTGTAAGCTGTGGTTGCCTATAATTGAAGATGCGTTTACGATGTTTTTTTTTGTTTTTTATTATGTTCTTAAGTACAATAATAATAATGTATTTTTGTTGGCGATCCTTAAATTAATAAAATAAAATAAAAGTTTTAAATAACATCAAAAATAAGTACCTATATACAATATAACAAACTTAACTATAAATTATGTATTATAATATTATATTTGCTCCGTCTTCCCTTTTTCAGATTTCCACCTTTAACCATTGAAACGTACCTAAGTATATTTTTATCTGACTGCGTTAAACCTGGCTAACATTTTTTGCGCAATAAATGATATAAGTACATGAAGGCGGAACGGTAGTAATCAATAAAATTGTTTTCCAAAAAAAATTGTGTAACAAATGATGACGGTTTTAACGGTCAACCATAGCCACGTATAGGTACTGATTATAATAAAGCCTTACTATAACTTCACAAAGAGTCACAGGTGCAATGCTCCATTCAACTCTGGCTTTCCCACGATCGAGGCATATTCAACCATTGTGTGCGATCATCCCCCACAATTCATATCAATTGAGAAGGTTGGGGGTGAATCTCGCAGGTAATATTTACAAGGTGTAGAAAAGGAATACGTTACGACCGCGCGACCGTTGCTTTTTTTAGTTTACAGTGGCTCAATATTAATATTCAGAATATTTTGTTCACATATCGGATTGGAGTATACCTTTTGTCTGAACTAAAGATACTTAATTATGGCCAGATATTAATTTATACTGCCTTTGTATGCAGTAGGTATACTTAACTTTCTCATAAACCGCTTCAACTGCCTCGGTAGTCTAGTGATAAAAGTGTTCGCTTAGTTACTGAGAGGTCCCGGGTGCGTTTCCCAGGTCAAGCAAAAGCACTTTTATAATATAATTTATTTATTATTATTATTTTTTTTGCTTTTATATTTATTTATGTCGAGTCTGGGTGTAAATATCTATTATAAGTGTATATTTACAAATGAAAAGTATTATATGTATCCTAGTATATACCAGTTATCTCTGCTTAGCTTGAGGCCAGATGACCGTGTGTGTTAATGTCCCAAAAATATTTAGGTATGTATTTAATTTATGTCTAGAGAATCGTAGGCGCAGCTCGAAGTTTGAAATTGTGCCTCACGAACGACGACTATTACTTATGGGACCTATACATAGCCGGGGAAAAGTGGGTGACATTCACTTCTACCTACACTTTCGGGTAATACATGCACGATGTATATATGTAAAGTGCTTTTAGTTTAGATTGCGCCAATCGTCTTTTGTTTCTAAGATGCAATAATGCGTAATATGCATTAATATTTGTCTTTTCTGTTATTAATAAGAAGTAAGATAATGATAAAAGTGTGACCAATAATTTTAATATCTACTGAAGCATATAAAAAAATCCTGCCCATGAATTCCTGTAACCGAAACACCATAAATCCTTGAATGTCTTAAACTTTAATTTGATAATTATAGACGTCATGACGCGGAAATCGTGAAGGCGGTCGTGATATATAAAATGGGAATGATTCGCGAGGAACAATGGCTCAGGTTATCGAACTGTAATAACATTTCGGTGAAGGTCCAGAGTCGGCGAGGTCACTAGATGCTGGTTTGATGCGTGACTTGTTCTATTTTTCAGTTTAAAATTAGATTCAAAATAGTAAAGGAATTCCGACGTAGGTAATAATACTTATTTAACATAACATTGGTTTTCCTTTGAAATTGTTTCATTTTTGTATGAGAATTAACCCACCACTGTAATCCCGCCAGTGTGAATTCAAGCAAGCTGGGATTAATAGCGGTGAAGTAAAGAGACTTGAGATTTGATCCCGGCCAAATTCCAAGATACCTAAACTGTCTTGGATACCACACAAACTTAATCAGAAAGATTGAAGAAGTTGGAAAGTTAGATTGTCTACTTCCCTTCAGGCAAAGCGGGAGATAGCATAGATAAAAAAGGGTTTAAATTGCCTTTTCAAAATGAACTAAGTAAGGTTGGTAAATTACTTACACCGATCTTGTTGCAACCGGTGCTAATTTCCGTGCGTTCAAATGATTTTGCCATAATTATTACTCTCACCAGCTTCATTAGGTCCTCGCAGTTTACTTTACCAGAGGTGCTGTTTCCAAATTAGTTCCATCTAGTGCAACTAAATAATTTACTTCTATCTAGCTATAATATACCAAACTAAAATGTAGCGTATAGTATTGCTATTCAAATTTTTGTCTTTTCATACTTGAAATTATCAAGTACTAGCTTTAGGCTTTTTTATCCCATAACTAGGCATAAGGTAAGCAGCGGTGGCGCAGCGGTACGAGCCTCGCCTTAGAAAAATAAGGTCGTGGGTTCGAATCCTGGTCGTGCCCACGCATTTTTGTGTGAATTGTTTCATCTCCTCTGCTCAATATCGGTGAAGGAAAACATCGTGAGGAAACCGGCATGTCCAAGAACTAATCATTCAAGGACATATGACATCCACCGACCCGCACTTGGCCAGCGTGTGTGGATTAAGGCCTAAACTCTCTCAACTCATAAGACAGTTGAGAGAAGACCCGTGCCCAGCAGTGGGACACTAAAAAGGGTTAAAGTGAACTAGGCATAATGCCCAGCTATAAATGGGCAATTCAATAAATGGACTATCTAACGGTTCAACAATTTTTCAAATCGGACCAATAGTTTCTAAGATTAGTGCGAAATTAACAAACCATCAAACTCTTCAGCATTACCTATTACAGATGAAAGGACAAAAATCAGAATATTATAAGTCGACAAATTAAATTGCACATCTGCGTTTTCTTAAGGAAAAAAATTAAAATCAGGAACTGGAATCAGATAGTTCCATATAAATGAGGTTGGCCGTAATAAAAGTTAAATTTTAATTTATTCCGTTGCACTTGTACAACGTGAGAAATTCCTAATCATTCAGTTTGGTAGTTTGGCTCTCGCACTAACGACTAGCTAAATTACTCAAGCGCTCATAATGTGTGATTTAGATCATCATTCTTAATAAGCACGTGAGTTCATTTGAAAAAATTTAGTTACCTATACATACTTCGATTCTTCTATTTGAAAGAAGACCCGTGCCCATCAGTAGGACACTAAAAAGGGGTTAAAGTCAATAACTGAAATACATTTTTACATAGTTTTTGTAAAACCAGTAAAAATGATCATATACCTACATTTGTCTTTATTAGAAGTCTTGAATGGAAACCATGCAAACCATGCAATATTTTATTATGTATTATTATTGACTGAAGTAGCGCAAACGCAATCTGTAGTTATATCTCCATCTAGTGAATTGAAAGAGAACTAAATAAAGTTTAAGTTTATAGCACACAGAAACATTTTAGTGCGGATGTATTTATAACCACATTCAATTCTAATCACGCACACAAGCGCAGGGGCATAGAAAAACAAGCATTAAGTACACAGACATACAAACACGAATAGTTACAGCCTCTTACGTGAAGAACGTAAGCGACTGCGGAACTCAAGATGGCTGACATTGGCAATGGCGGGTCAACGACCCTGCGCTCGCGCAGCCTTCAAAGCATAGATCTAACATTAGAGTGGGTTGTTATTTCTGTTGTATTTTTGTTATCTGCTTGCTATTTTTTGTTACTACCTGGGTACAATGATTGTTAATTTATTACACAGTAGGTAGGTGTAGCTATTGGTGGTTTCTTTATCGATTTGGTTGATGTCTTTTTTGAAAATAAGTACTTAAACATTCTTCAATACTAATCAATTTTACAAGCGTGTAAAATTGACGTAATTTATATCTACTAAGATATTTTACCTTACTGTTGTAGTCGAGTCTCTTACTTGTCTGATTGTTCATAATGTCAGAAGAATAAAAATATTCACGATATGGAAGTTTTCAAGTTATAAAAAGATTACATACAGTCAGACCTACCTACATAAGTATCTACGTAAGCTGAATTATTTCTTGTGTGATGTTAATCTTACACATAGAACCGGTTCAAAACAAGTCATAGGTGAGCGCAATTCATGTTCTCATAATTATTATAATAATGGTTAATCATATTCTATCATATTTAACAGTAAGTAAACAAAATATTTTCTTTAATAAAGATCTAAAAATAAAATTAATATTTGAAATATTTAATGATGAACCAAGCATTGAAATATCATATATCTATTTGAATTACTTTAGGTATCTTGACTTAAGTTTAAAGAAAATACTCGTAAAAAAGTAATGTAGCTGATACTATGAATGAATGATTAAAAGTTGAATATTCGTAGTTACTTGAAAAATAAATTATTATAGTATGAAGCAGTATAATGGAATAGATTGTTCAATGTTCACGCGCAAGTATGTTGCGGTGAGACGGAGACTGGTGGCTCCACACCGCGGCCGGTCGGAGCAAACCGCGGAATGTAGCGCAATAACGGTGCGCCTGCCGCGAAAAAACTCAAGTTCAGGTTCACTATCACGGAAGATTGCGCGCGCGCCATTACCGCGCAGTTACGTTGACGACTATGTTGTGATGCGATGTAACTATGCACTCGTTGCATAACGCTTTATAACTCGCATTTTGTGGTTAATTTCAGTATTGATCTCGATAAAATAACAACGTTTCCTTGGACATCTTATCTCATCAAATGAGACTTCAGCGTAGAAAGCCTCAAGTATTATTCCTCCGCACTGTTAGTCAGGTATAGGGCGATCCACTCCTAATTTGTGCGAATGAGTCACAATCGTAAAGCATGTATAATATGTGCTCTATGGTCTTCTCCGCGTATTTTCTAATCTATTTTATTATTTTCATTAAAGGCCTTGCCCATTTAAAAGTACTAGGTGCGTTAATATCTTACGCTTAAGTACTCTCAATCAAAACGATAGGAGAAAAATATGTATCATGATTTCAAAACTATGTGATCCGTAACCTGTAGAACACCAATTGAATTATCTTCATCCGTCTATCTAGTTATAGAAGTACCAATAATACTAAAGAAAAATATAGACTACGAGCAATATTATTATGCATTTGGATAGGAGGCTACGATATACAATCTGGGCTACGACTACGCCGCAACAGACTTCAGTAGTTCATATACAAAATATACAGACAGCGGCCGCTAGTTTGACAGAAGACCGTCTTTATAACCCAAATTTACTAACCATCATAATTGACAAATATTTGAAACTGAACACTGATTCATTCACCTATTAAAAAATCTCATTAATTTTGCTATTTCATTGTATTTTATACTGTTCACATTGACATTAGATTCGCTCTCGTAACGATAGACTGTTAGTTACGAGAAGCATCCGGTAGGCTTATGATTCATGGGAGATTTGTACAAAAACGTAGGGTTCAGTAAGTACGTTAAAACAATACAAAGTTCACTTGTATTTATAACCATCAAATATTGGTTTTATAGCAGCCTTGCCGTGTTCCGGTGCGATGTTTGGTGAAACCATATAAGAGGGTGGGTCGAAATTGTTTCTCCTTTATGTTTTCTAACCATAAGGAGCATCATTCCACTGCCACCTTCTCACCGAAATTCATACGTATCCACGAATTAATCGGTATAGTGTGCACGCGTGTCCCATTGTAGCCTACATCATTGTTTAACATCAGGTAAGTTGTAGTCAAGCGCAGGACTTTTTCAGGATAAAAAAAAAACAATGAGTATGAGTTCAGTAATCAGACTCAAGATAAACTATTCTTATAATAATCTTAGTCATCAGTTACTTTGTTTCTGTTCATACCATGAGAATGACGAAGATCACCTGGCATTTGTGGCATTTAAAACCCTTAGCGCCATCGAAATATGCAAAATTATTTCTTAGTGTTTAATACACCTATGAAAAAAAGAAAGAAATACATTTATTTGACAAAGACAGGACACACAAAATCAAATGATAAAAAAACATATAGAAACAGAGAAAAATGACACATAAATGGAACTGTAAAAGAAGACAAAAAATTAAAAAACAAAGAGTAAGTATGACCCATCAATTGTCAGTGTCAAACATGGACATAGCTCAGTAAACGCTGTGAGTGCCTACTAGAGGCGCCTTACAGCACTGATAGTCATTCATTTACTTCATCAATCAACACTTTCTTCCCCTCTGATTATTTTATGTTACTTTCTTAATTTACTCAATAATTGAGTTTAATTCGACTATAAGAAACCCAGTTCGTGAATTATAACGTCGTTCTTGACGACTTATTTCGTCTTACATATTCATAGCAACTGTTATGTCGTGGGAACTCCAATTGTTTTCCCTGAAATCATTATTGCAGTGTGGGTAAATATTACGTACTTATGAACTTTTATATGCTAATTGAAATAACTTTGTATAAACTTGCCCTTATGGCTCAAGTTCTTCTAACTTTATGACATTAAACATGTATAACAACATTCTTTAACTCCCATTTTTAAACAAAAATCTATGTTCAAATTAGGAACGTCAGTAAGTAGTAAATGAACTTAGATCTTAATAAGTGTAAAATACTTAAAAACATTAAGTTTAATTTATAAACAGTTGTGTCTAGTTACTCAACAGAAGTGTGTCTAATTACAGAAGCAAATACTTTATTTTTAATATTATGTTTTTAAATCAATATTTTGAATGAGATTATCTAACGAATACTCGTAATTTATATTTAAAAACAAAATATATGTCACAGAGTCATGCCCGAAAAACATGAAAAGACATAAACATCCAAAATGGCAACGTAATCTTTTTTTAAGCGGGTTATAAATAAAAGGTATTTTGTTACCCTTATAATAACTCAATGACCAAATCAAATTCTGATAAGTTTTAACAAATGACCATGATACAACTACCTGCACCTGTCACCAATTTCGATCATATAATAATACAAATCAGGTGTCTCGGGTTGGAAGATTCATAACCCTTGTTGCATTAGGTGTATCACTTTCATAAACCATTGGCTTATCAAAAATCGACTGTAATTCTTTAAAATATGGTATTTAATAGGTTGGCAGAAGATATTCTAATGACCTAAATATTTGTAGCATATGGATGGACGAAAAGCAGCTGATGGTAGGTCAGGACTGGGTTACTAAGGCAATAATTTGGAATGCTATTATTGGACTTCGATTTCTTTATTTTCGGTCGGCATCCGGATTGCTGCAGGCGCTATGCTAATAAGCTGTTCAGTATCCCCAAGCTTTGCACCTTGTGGTATCAAATCTGAGGTGTTATCTAGATGAGGTTTATTGAAAAAACTTGTTATATAGGGAAGGGATTGTGGTGATTTTTATTTATATTTTATTAAAAAAATATGACCTGTCATCGTAAACTTATCTTTCTGTATTGTCAAATAATCAGTAAAAAGCACTTACCTTCTTAGAATCCTTACTAATTTAAATATAAGTAAGTAGCTTGTTTGTAACGCTTTAACGCTAATACGACGGAACCGATTTGTATGAAATTTGATATCGAGATAGTTTGAGATTCGAGGAAGAACAAAGAATAGTTTTTATCCGACTGCGCAAAAAGAGGTTAATGGTTAAGCGCGACAACCGACATAAGCGCGAAAAGCTAGTAACTTATAGGTAATACATACTTATTACCATTTATATGTAGTATATACTCTGATTTACATTCTAGAATATTTTTGCGAATATGTATTCGGAACATCAACATTTAGCGGAACCACATTCTTTTGCTAATTGTTCATTGTTACTATGCATTTTTTTTTTGTGTGTCTAGATTACATATACATTGTTATTTTTTTAAATTTTAAATACACATTATGTGATCGTTAAGTTCTTGAAATGCGAGGTATCTTTCGAATCTAAATTAATTATTTTTTTAATAAAAAACTGGTCAAAAACTAGAGTCAAGATTGACTACATCAATTAGGGAGGTTTTATTAATTCTTACCTTCTCCAAGCCTCAAATCAAGATTGTAGACGTTATACAGCTTCCGAAATAAATAAATTGCGAAACAAATAATCTGCTTAAAAGTTTATTTCCATTTAACCTAAGCTAATCTGTCCAATTCATAGAATAAGGGAAAACCATTCAGCAAATTATACCCAAAGCAAAACAAAGAACACAGTAAAAAATGAAAAATAACTAAATAATTTTGAAAAATTTATTAAGTTGTCTGTAAATTGCAATAATAACGCAGGAACGTCAGCTATCCGACGATCTAATTCACAACTACGTGCGTGCATCTGTATTCGTAGGAAGTGCATCAGGCATAATGCACCTGCGGCAAACTCCCACGGAGCCTGTGCTCTGTTACTTACAATAGAGCTCACTGTTTCACTCCTCGTTTTATAACATGGAAGTAACAAGCTAGGTATTTATTTACACTTTTTCTTAGTTTTATATAATTTATTTAAAAATTCCGCAGAACTGACAACTGCTGGGGTAAACGAGTTTTCGAGTGGAGACCACAAATTGGCAAACGTAGCGTAGGACGCCCTCAGACTAGGTGGAGTAACGATCTTAGCAGGGCGGCTGGCAAGAACTGGATGAGAAAAGCCGCGTATCGTGCTCAGTGGCGTACTTTAGGAGAAGTGTGTGTCCAGCTGTGGAATAAAATAGGCTGATAATGATGATATGATATATTTAATAGCCTTTGTTTTACAATTACAAGCATGTTTTTGAAAAGTAAGTAGTTGTGAATTAATAATTATTTTATCGTATGCGTCGGAATTACATAATCATATTCCCTCATCCTCGTTCTTCCTTCGTACAAGTAGCGGCTATGCGCCACCATCCTGTTGTGAAATTTCAACAGGTACGCTCGTGTGTTTCTACTTTTATTGTGCGAACTGCCGAGTTGCGGAATTCGCTGCCGGCATCTCTATTTCTCGATAGCTTTAATCTGCCGGTCTTCAAGTCACGAGAGAATTGGTATTTAATGGGGAAGCTCGTTCCATTGTAGACTACATCATTGCTTAACAACAGGCAAGTTGTGGTTAAACTCAAGCCTATTACAGGATAAAGAAAAATAAAAAACGAACTATTCTTTATAAAACTGTATTAAACCTAATGACAGATTACCTTATAAACTATCTTAAATTGCACTACATTAATAGCTTGTTTATAGGGATAGCACGTGGAACGTAGGTTAGGAAAATTAGTACATAAGCAAGAAGTCTGCTTGGTGGAAGTACACTGAATTTACCATTCGATAATTAGCAATATATCTATTTACCTTAAATTAAATACCAATAGCGAATACAGGATGCAACAATAATAGCACGCAAGGTGTGTTTATAAATAGGTTAACATTTACTTGGCTTATTGGTGAATATAATTTAAGTTAAAGGCTCATCCAAAGTTCAAGTTTAATGTAAGAATAAATCGATAGTAAATGTTGATACTGTTTATAGAAAAAGCCAGTTTGAACTATTGATAAATTTATAATTATAACTATTAGTCAATTTTATAGAGTAGTTAGATCGAATTATAAATACAAATTATTATACAAATTATTATGTATGATTCGGTAATGATAGTCACGTTTATATTAAAATTCTCTCAAATTGTATTCTTAACTATTAGTCTTTTGTTTATTGTCACCGTTATCGAATTTAAAGCAAGTCAATCAGATTGAAAAAATAAGTACAGTTGAACAAAGAACCCCTTTTCTTTAATTTGAAAATGGGCTAAAACTAGGTGGTCTCAAAATTGTTTAGGTACCTACTATTTTTTCCAGTCTGTTCCACGGTTGAGCAAATGCCTCCACCAACGTCTTCTACCTTGTCCGGTCTCTGGTCACATTCTATATTGAATGCTTCCAGATCCTGCACCCATCTTTTTCTCGGTCTGCCTCGACGACGCCAAGCATCTTGCTGCACCCAACAAATATAAAAAAATAAAAGACAAAATTAATATGTCATTATTTTATATTAAAGAATGTTAAGTAAAAAAGTACTGTAACTGGAAGCGATAGTTATTAAAAATCTGTAATTTTTAATGTTTCTTTTATTGTGATTTTCTTGCTAGTATCTTTAATTTATTCAATAAACCCAAACTTCGATATTTCTCACGGTCAAACCAATCAAAAGCTTTCACTGTTTTTTAATAACATCCTCTATGTTTTTTCGTACCAATATTGTGTAAAAAGTACTCAAAAAATCCCTTTCGATTTCCGTCCTGGCGCCATCTGCCATTATTCTAGTCATGTGTTTGTTTAGTTTTTTTTACGATACGGATTTCACCGGAAGTTTATCCTCAATGAGTGTGATTCAAGAATTAATTTTGTGGGATTTAGTCTGTAAAGTTATGTTGCAACTAAACAAAACAGATACGATCTCAGCAGGGCGGCCGGTAAGAACTTGATGAGAAAAGCCGCGGAACGTGCTCAGTGGCTTACTTTTGGAGAGGCCTATGTCCAGCAAAGGACCAGAACAGGCTGATGATGATGATGATGATTAAACGTCTTTCTTTCTTTTTCTTTCCTTTTTTTTATGTTTTATTAATTATTTATGTTAAATTTGATATAACTTGTTATCCAGTAAGGTAAATTATTTGACCATAAAGATATACTATTAGTATGGTAAATAAATGTAGGTAGGTATTTGCATTTTCATACTAAAGTCCACATTAGCAATAAAACGTTACGATTTTTATATTGATAAAGTTGTTAAAATATGGATCAAAACCCGTTGGGATTTAAACGAGTCTAAAAGAAGTTATGTATGTAAAACTGGAGTATGTATTTACCAATGTAAAAGCATTGATGTCGTCGGGTCTGTTATCTTAAACACAAAGAATACACTAGATCTTTATGGTGTTCTGTAACAATAATAGAGATAGTCCAATTATTGATGGGTTGTAACAGTTTTAAGTAAAGTTTTATGACATTGATAAAGCAAGGAAGGTTAACGATATTGCTTTGCGTAAACAGGTAAATATTTTTATTGTTAGAGAAAGAATGTTATCTTTAAAAGAGCCGTCTTAACTTTCTTTTCAAATATTGAAAAATTTTAACAACAAAATAATTAGAGAAGACTGTGGTCTCAAAGAAGATATACCTAGTGACAAAGGTGCATGCTTAGGTGGTTAGGTTATGTAGATAGGATGGGTGATAATCGATTGACGAAATATACACGGCGGAGGTGGGAGGAAACGCTGGGAAAGGAGGCCCTATGAGGACATTGGCTGATCTCATCGGTGATGTTCGTCAAAAGGGACAGGTGCGTAGCACTTTCAACCGTCGTGCGTGTATGACCATGATGTACGAACAGTAGTGAGGTTAAGGAAGTACGTTTAGATCGTAGTAAGTGGCGCTCTATAGTCTTTGCGCCCCATGGGAAAAAGGCGTGATTGTATTTATATATGTTTACAATAAATAATGTAGAATATTTGTTTTTAATCTTGTTCGATTTTAGAACTAACAATAAACTATGTGAATGGGTGAGCTGAAATTTTTGTCTACATAAATCGCAACCGGTAATTAAGTTAGTCGCAGCTCAATAAATCTGCAAGTTTTTGTCTAGGTAGCCTAGAGCGTTTTTAATTTATTTTGCCAGTAATTCACTAACTCAGATACTTTAAGAGATAGTATTTTTTTTTATTTCACGGAGAACTAGACTGGAACTGCTTTTACTAATTCTCCGCAAAATAAGAATAAAGACTAAGAGAGAGACAAAGAGAGTTAAGATTTGAAAATGTAGAAAGACTAGTTTAAATATCCTTGTCGCAGCGCGTCACCTATAAACGTAGCAAGCGGTTGCCCAAACAGACGGTTAGGTGTCACTTGTGATAACATAATTATGTGCTTAGTAAATCTTAGTTGTAACTCGAAGTTTGGAATTGTGTGCGATAAAAGAAAATAAGATCGCCCCCTGATACGTATAGGACCTACGTATAGCCAGCAAAAAGTGAGTGATATTCACTTATTCCTATACCTTCACGTAGTACAGGCGTGAGGCAACGAGTATGTAATGTTGTGATACCTTTTATTTTTTTTTCTGCGATAGGCTGGCGCTTGACTACAACTTCCCTGATGTTATCCAATGATGTAGTCTACTACAGAACTCGCCAGCCTAGTATACCGTATTCACTCGTGATTACGAATGATTATCCTTAAGAAGGTGACAGTGGAATGAACCTCCATATGGTTAGAAACCTTAAAGGAGCAACAATTCCGACCCACCCTCTCTTAAAAATAATAATAAATAAAATAGTCTTGAGTGTTAAAAACAGAAATCATCTTTACACCACCCTGCCTTGAATCCCGCTATGAAAACAATCAAATCAAAAGTTGACTGGTCTGGTGGCGTAGTGGTTAGTGACCCTGACTGCTAAGCCGGAGGTCGTAGGTTCGATTCCCACCCAGGCCAAATCTTTACGAGATGAGCTCGATTGTTTGTTGTGTTTCTGGGTGTAATTTATCTAATAGGTATGCATTTAAAGAAAAGCATTTATGTAGTTTATCACTTCCTTGTAATTCCTGCTTAATTTGGTTCTAGATGGCGCTGTGTAATGTGTATATGTGTGAAAATATATTTATTTATTTATAAAAGATTTTTTTCGCAAATTCTTTATAACCTTTTTCTGTAAGTGCGAATTTGGAAAACTTATAGTCTCACAAATATCGAATTCACAGGATGCAACTTAACCCTTACACAAAAACTAAAAATTACGCTGTATCACAGTTTCCGAAAAAGCAAGTAATAAATAGAGAGTGTTTCCTGTCCTATTTAATAATGTAATGTGTGTATGGTGACCATGATTTGATGCTAAAAAATTTGTCTCTTAGTACTGTGTTTTGATATATGTATATATATATATCCAAGGGTGGATTATTTCATAACTTTTTATTTTAGAGATATTTTTTAAGTTTTCATGCAAAAACATAACTTATCCAAATGAGTGAATTTTGAGAAGAGTACATATTTGTAGAAATGCTAAAAATTTAATTAAAGTTTAATCAAACATTTACTGTGAGACAAGAACAAAATAACAAGCAGACCACAGTGAGTATAAAAAAAAACTTTACGTTATAAACTGGCACAAACAAAGAGGTTCTATTTCATGTTTTCTATTTTAACAATTTAAAACAAGCTTTTATTTAAGTAAATTTATTTAAGCATAGGTCTTTAGATTTCTATTTTGTTTATACAAAAACAAGGTACTTATAGAGTTGCATAACCATTATTGATAAAAAGATTTTAGTTTATAATGTCATAATTCCGCATATTTAGTATTACAATGAAATTTGAAATTTTCGAGTCACTTAAAAATAAGTAAATAATTATGAAAAAGCTTTAATCCTTTCAAAATCCTAAATATCTATTTGAAACAAATTCTGACTGTAATTAAAATAAAATTAATATAAGTTAGCAAACTGGTGGCAATTACTTACTTTTGGATAAATGTCGGGTTAACTGACTGCAAAAATTATGGTTACCCTACTAGTAAGGTTTTAGAAAAAAAAGGTTGTAGCTACAAATGCATCTGTCGAAGTTCCCACGAAAGGTTGGAAAGGATTGCACCCCTGTGGCCTCAAGTATATCCAAATCATTACTTGCATTTGGTTTACCTGCAAAAATTTAAGTAGTTAATTCTTGTTTTTTTTTTACTTTTTAGTTACAACAACATGCTTAATTAAATTTATTAAAACAAAGGTTTTGATTCCTAGTACTTTAATATTATAAATACGAAAGTAACTCTGTCTGTCTGTGTGTTACGCTTTCACGCCTAAACTATTGAACCGATTTGGATATAATTTAATATGAAGATATTTTAAAATCCGAAAAAGGACATAGGATAATTTTGTTTTATATTCCTGTGTTCATTAATTTCAAAGTTAGATTATCATGATACACCACTAATTAATCTGGTTCTAAGAAAAGACATCAACGCATGTTATACATTGCTAAGTCACGAAATGGTCTGAAGCCTGATTCAAATTATAACAAATTATTAATTATACCGCCATAATCACTCGATTTTATTATGTTTATTTTAAAAGTAAATGTATTAATTCTTACTCTTTATTGTACACAAAACATTTACATAATACAATTTATACATAGAAAACAACAAATGCACACAGGCGAGCTTAATTCAAATATGAATTTCATGTTATATCCATCTCAATTTCTTGTTTTTATATAAATTAATTAATTAATTTTACTAACATAGTTCTGTAAGGCATTGTAACTAACAAATATGGACTTAAGCTGTCTGAAATAAACATTTTTTTTTATACTAGCTAACCCTATGTAGAGAAAACTTGTGGAATTTAAAGTTATTTGTTATGCACTTCTACAAAATAACTTTAAATACATACATATGAACATTACTTCACTTCACTTCAACCCTTTTTAGTGTCCCACTGCTGGGCACGGGTCGTCCATCAACTATTTTACGAGTTGAGAGAGTTTAGGCCTTAATCCACATACGCTGGCCAAGTTCGTCATGGTGGATGTCACATGTTCTCGAATGACTAGTTCTTGGACATTTCCTCACGATGTTTTCCTTGATCGATACTGAGCAGCGGCGATGTAATAATTCACACAAAGATGTATGGGGATGACTGGGAATCGAAGCACTGACCTTATATTTCTAAGGCAGGCCCGTACCGCTGCGCCTGCGCAGCTGTACATTACATACTATGTACTTTAATATTTTAATCTAAAGATAAGGTGTTAAATCGATAAACTTTACCCCATTAAAAAATCCTGATTACTTACTTGTTATTTGAGACAGCCAAATGTCTAATGTCAAATTAATTGTTATTTTTAAAAAGAAAATAATAAATTCACAACCAGCTCTTGAAATAATTTGCATCTGCTTTTTAAATACCGGATGGCACGAATGAGAATATTAAAATTGCTTTTTATTATACTTAACCACTAACTCTGCAACCAGTGTTTTGGGCAGAATGCTAAACCGTTTACGTACTTTGTTACTTCACAAAAATAAGAGCAATTCAAAGAGATAATAATAGATATTATAGTTACAACTTTGTCTACAAAAGATATATGGCTGAAAAAAAAAACTTTCACAATGTTGTGTGCACGTTTTATTATTGTGATTTTTAAGTAATTTATCAAAAATTATTCCGCGTACATTACTTAACGTACGATGCGATGATGGCGCGCGTGCTGTTTAGTACGGATAGCATATTAATTAATTTAAGAATTTGAATGCAGATTATTGCATGTCTTGTAAAATATTAGCTTATTAAAAAAATACTTATACAATATCCATGGAATAATTAATAAGTTAGTATTAAGTTAAGCTCTTAAATTTTGAAGATTTATTTTATTAACATCCTGTATAACATACGAGTGTACTGTTGAGATTGACGGCTGAAAAGGACTCCATTTTTGCTTATACCTGGAACGAACTGAAATTTTCAAATAACACACACCAACTGCGGATGCATCAAATCTGACTGCTCTGTATTACAAAATATGTACTAAAAGGTACAAAAGGTCCGCGGTGCGTTTGCGCATCTTTTGTTATGGTATTTGTATGGAACAATAGTAACCCTTTAGTGGTTGCGCAAACCACATGACTGGCAATACTTGCTTGTATTATTAAGTCCGCCATAAATGTAGATTGCACAGATTGGTCGCAACTGCACTTTTCTTATTCTTTTTAGTTAGATACTTTGTGGTCGACAGATGATAGGTATAAAAATACAAATAAAAATAATCTCAAACTTTTTCTTTACCAAATTTCATCCAAATCGGTTGAGTAGTTTTGACGTGAAAGCACTACAGACAGACAGAAAGACAGAGTTACTTTAAGGATATTATGTATTTTCTGGTTTCCATAGTACAAGCTACTTAGACTTTTAGCCGCCTTCAAAAAAAGTGTTTTTTTTTAATAAAGTGGTTTGATATAAGTCAAGATTAGTATTTTTTTTTATTCTAAAATTGGCTTGCGCTTCGCTACATCTTACCTGATATTAAGCAACGATGTGGTCTACGATAGACCGCGTCTTTCCTATATACCGAACCACTAATAGTTAGTTTTTGAGATTAATAATATGTAACAGTTAAGGACGCATAATGAAGAATAGAGGGAGCAGCGGTGACGTAGCGGTATGGACCTTGCCTTAGATATATAAGGTCGCGCGTTCGATTCCCGGTCGTGCCCACACATCTTTGTGTGTATTTCATCGCTGTTGCTCAATATCGGTGAAAGAAAACATCGTGAGGAAACCGGCATGTCCAAGAACTAATCATTCGATGACATCCACCAACCCGTACTTGGCCAGCGTGTGTGGATTAAGGCCTAAACTCTCTCAACTCGTGAGGTAGATCCGTGCCCAGCAGCGGGACACTACAAAGGGTTAAACTGAATGAAGAACATAATTATGTAGGTGATTAACTTCAAACAGGCCTTCATCACGCCAGCAGAGTACTGAAATACCATTGACTTGGTGACATGCTCGATGCGAAAGACGAAGACGATCAGAAATAAATTTAATTTAATAATAAATAAATAATAAATTTATAATTAATAATTTGACACATGTCATATATTATTTTTATTATTAACACATTTTAAGATATCTATTGTTGTCCAAGCATCAGGCTAATTCACAATTGAACAAATCGTATTGCATGTTTTGAGCAAATGCACATGCTCAAGGTGTTATCAAGAAATGACATTTTGAAGCTATCTATCAATATTACACAATATTAGTAAGTACTGTCCAAATGTGTTTAAAGACACCTGCATAACATATTTAGTACCTACCTACCTCTGGTAGAAATGGAACTCAATAATAATGTATAAAAATATTTAGAAATAAATATGAAATGAAAATATTTTTACTTAACATAACATAGCGTTCACATCTATATTACCAAAAGGTGTAAGTAGAGGTACATAATAAATAATAATCAATATTCTGGGACATTAAAACACACGGTCATCTGGTCCCAGGCTAAGCAGAGCTTGTGTTATGGAAACCAGATAACTGGTATATATTAAACATATATTACTTTTATTTTGTAAATATATCCTTATAATAGATATTTACACCCAGACTCGACACAATCACAAATGTTCATCACTAAGGTTTGTCTCGGATGGGAATCGAAACCACGATCTGCACCTGCGGCGTGAAAAGTAAGTATCTTACTGACCACCCCAACGACCCGTCAAGGTGAATGTCACCCACATTACTCTATGCTTTTAAGTCCCATACGTATTAGGTGGTGAGCCTATTGTCAGCACAATTCCAAACATTAAGCTGCAACTAAATTTTTCTAAGATTATTAGAAAATTAAATCTTTCTGTTCGACCCGGGAATTAAATCCAGGACACCGCGGTTATAAAGCTAACATGCTTGCCACTGGACTATCGAGGCGGTTTTGAAAAGATTTTTTAATATTGAAAAGGTATTATCTGAATGTATAAAAAGTAATTGATGGATGTTTGAAACGCAAAAACTTGAGAATAGCTTAATTGATTTGGCTAATTTTGGTCTTAAAGGACTAATACAAGTCCAAGGAGGGTTTCAAAGGTCAGAAACACGCCGTACAAAGTTCGCCGAAGCAGCTTGTTGATAACTAATGTATTCTTATATACTTTTGTTGCTATCATTATAAAATTAAACAATATCTACACTGCTCCCAAAGTTAATAATAAAAATAGATATCTTAAATGTTATGAAATATCTTATTCTAAATTGGTTTGGGCTTGACTACAACTTGTAGTCTACGATGGAAAGCACACGGCCAGTATACCGATTCACTCGTGATTACAAATGATTTTCGGTGAGGAGATGCCATTGGATTGAGCCTCCATATAGTTAGAAACTTAAAGAAAATCACAACCGTAACCTACCACCACTTATTACCAGTTTTTCTACTTACTATTGCTAATAACATTGTTTTTATCCTATCTTTATTTTATTTCCTCCATGCAGTGAGGGTGGGTCGGAAATGTTGCTCCTTCAAGGTTTCTGAACTTAAGGAGGCTCATTCCACTACTGCACCTTCTCACCAATAATCATTCATAATCACGAGTGAATCGGTACACTGGGCTGGCGCGTTTCATCGTAGACTACATCATTGCTTAACATCAGTCAAGCTATAGTCAACGCCAGCCTATCGATGAATAATAATAATAATAATATATCCTATAAAAACAAGTTTAATAATAAATCTAAATAATACACCAAGCCGCTTATGTAGAGACCGATCAAGATATTTGATTAACCTTAATTAGTGAACAAATATACCATTGGTACATTGCGAAGTGTTTGTAGTTACTGCGGTCCTTCAGTTAATTATAGTTGCTAGCAAACACATGGCTTTTAAGTAATAAGTATTTAAGTAGCAATGTGTAAAGAAGACTTTAGTTTGCTAGTTATTTATAAATAAACACTACTAATATAAATAAATATAATTTTAGAATTTTGTCGAACCAAATTCGTTTGTTGTAGTTTTGAACTAAGATTTGATACTACAATTATTAAATAATGGCGCTTTTTATATTATGGTGTTTAATTCAGCTTAGTCTAGTACCGATTTAATTTATCTAAGTTAGTACGCTAAAACACTAAGTCGTCGTTATAATAATAATATTATAATTTTAAGACATTAACACACACGGTCATATGAACCCATACGAAGCAGAGCTTGTGTTATATATTTTTCTGAATTAGTAAAGAAGTATACCACTTATTGTTTAAACCCGGAAATCTAATCCGGGATTTCTCGGTTAAAAGTGAATACACTGGCCACTAAACCAATGAGGCAGTTATCAAATTTAATATGAATATTTGGCAATATTACTAAACTGAATTGGTGACGGAAAATAACTTCTCCTTCTTTTTCCACTGAACACAATTTCCGCAAATTTACTTTGTCATTTGCAACAAACAGGTGACAAACTACCATTATATTTACATGGATACGCAATCTATAAGAAAAATAAATAAAAATATTCTTATTAATAATATTCTTTCAGTTGGTTCACAATTTCGTACGGTTTAATAATAGGTATATACAAAGGAAATTTTTTCGCATGAGTTCTTTTTGCTATTAGTTTGAAAGAATTTAAGTAATAAAGCAGAAATTATTTTAATTAAATTATTATGACACGGTTTCAATCATGGTTTATCTATTTAACCTTTATATTATTTTCTAGCGATAGCAAAGAAAGAAGAGTAGGCATATCTATGCTATTTTTCTATTACGACGGGGTGAATGGCCTCGCTTGTCCTCTACAAGAGCTTTAACTCTCAGGGGCCTCTCGCTAAGTCCGCAGTGTACTTATATTTCATTGCTACTAAGCTTGCTATGTCGCAATTTAAAAATATGATTCATAGTTCTGACGGAAGAAATTATTTTCCGTTCGAAATTTCAGATGATTTCACAACAGAAAAAATATATTTAAACTAAATATTGTTTGAACTGTACAATAATAGTATTCGTAACTGTTTAAAACCTTTAGTTACTCATGATTTGTTTTATACGAGAAACTAACGATGCATTATCTTTGGCAATACTGAAAATGCACTAGCGGTTGACCGGATGCGGCCAGCCGCATCATTCAACTGATTTGCGGATCATGCGTTCACGTTAAAAAATCGAGTACGGCGAGCTGCATGCGGTACATCGCATTCCGGTAAACGTTCGGGGATCTGTCAGGCTATTTGGATTTTATAAGTGATCCACAAGGACGAAGGAATTAAGGAATCATGGTAACTCCTAGTTTACACTTGCAAATGCACAACAAGACATGGTGCAAAACACTTACTATCTCTTTCGCTTAAAGATAATTAGAAAGAGATAGAATTCGGCTTTTATGATGTTTTGTGGTGCAGCGCAAACTTCCAGAAATGACAACAAGAAACGCGGTCTTACTTGACGTGGTTGACCATATTTATTTGTGATGTCAGTTGACTAGTCAGACTGTATATAAGTAGGTACAAACTTAACTTCTTGAGATATACTAAAAACATTTCAACAGTTAAATAAATAAAAAAGTGTAACGTACACATTAACATAAAAATTACGTCACTTCTTTAAATTCCCCAGTCGCAATTTGAATCACGCCGCGACGAACGTCGGAAAATGGGCATGTTGTTATTCAAGGACTGGTCTTTGGGCCACTTCGCCGTCATTGTTGACCTACTGAAAGATTGTTGAACTCCCCCGAGCTTGTTCTCGAAATTTTCCTGCCATTGGAAGTTTTTGAACAAACATTATAATTTGATTACCATTTTCCAGCTAGAAAATCCAAATTTATTCATTCATCATCCATTCAATTCCAAAGTGATTGCTTATCTATACATAATGTAAAACTAAGTCGCTTTTTGCGTCTGAGTACCTATGTTTATATCCACTTATTCCTACGCAACATTTTTTTGTCACTCTTTGGTCATAACTATCATGTAGACACCTAGTTCTTTCCAAAAAATTAATTTATAGAACGTCGTAATGCAGTTTATAATAAAGATTTTAAACTAATTTAGCTTTAGTTGTTTATAATTAAATAGGCCCGTAAAAATACTAAAATAAAATGTTTTATGAACCAAAGTAGGTAAGTAAACCTACTTTGGTTCATAAAACATTTTTTTCCTGCAATTTATACGTACATATTAATAATAACGAATTCTGTACCAAAATGTGCCATTTTGAAGAACAAAACTGGTTTAATTTCAATAAAAACTTACTTATGTGAGAGTTGGAGTCAAAAGTTTTTGACCAGTGTCTTTTGGTTCATCGAATTAAACTGCTGGCGTGGAAGGGCTATAGTATCCTCGATTTGATTCAATTAAAAATTGGACTGGTTTATATTAATGAGAATGGTCAATAACCTTATTTACCATCCAGATCTTTTTTTAAAACACGCATTATGAGGAATCCGGTTCTGATATACACGTGAAATAATTATAGATACATTATGTGTACTATGCATAGTTAGTCTGTTTTGTTTTTGTGGCAAATAACAAAACTATCTTATCTTATACTTACTATAATATTATAAATGCGAAAGTAAGTGTGTGTGTGTGAAGGTTTGTTACCGCGTATCTCCATAACCGCTTAACCGATTTTAATGAACTTTGAAATGTAGTTAATGTATACCCTAGAATAGGACATAGGCTAACAATATTTCCAAAAATCATCCCTTAAGAGGGTTAAATAGAGGGGTGAAGTTTGTATGCAACTTTTTATTCCTTGGTCTTATTCATTTAAAATTCGGTACACATAAACCTTAAGAAAAATAATGAGATACGGGTTTTTTATTTTTCCATAATTACCCCTATGAGGTGTGGATAATGAGTTTTAATGGTAAAAATTAAAGTTTCTCTGTATCTGTATAGTCTGAAGTCCGATTCACTCCAAATTCGGTACACATATACCTTAAAAGAAATCATGAAACACGTGTTTTTTATTTTTCCAAAACTACCCCCGGTGGGGGTGTTAAATGAGTTTTTTTGGAAATACTAAATATTCCATAACTGTTTAGTCCTTGATCCGATTCACTTCAAATTCGGTATAAATAAAGCTTAAAACAAATAATGAAACACGTGTTTTTTATTTTTCCAATTTTTTTTATTTTTATCCTAATATTACGCGGGAGAAGCCTGCGAAATTATTCTGAGTTTGATTTTCTTCAAAGTTGATATCAATACTCCTTCGTGCTTTTTAGCTAAATTACTTTTTATTTTGACACAATGACGTTTGATAACTCAGACCGATTATTAGAATTCGAAATTTAAATTTTATTTCTTCTTAAATATTGAATGAAAAACTTACAATGATCATGGTCTAAGAGACGTAGTATTTTTTAAGAAACCCCTATAGATTTATGGATATACTTATGGGTGCTTGCCGATTTCAAAATGTTGCTTACACGTCTACACTACTGAACTAATTTTGTATGGAGATAGTTCGAGACCCGAGAAAGGATAGTTTTATCCGACTGCGAAAAAAGAGATTAATGGTTTAGCGCGATAACCGACATCCGCGGGCGAAGCCGCGGGCGGAAAACTAGTATCAAATAAATGTACTAGGTAAACGATTTTCTGACTAGTCCAGATTGTTCCAGAAGTGTTCTATTCACAGTAGTCCAGCGATAAAATCCAGCGCTAAAACAGTACTGGTCTATATATAAAATATGTTATACAAGTATCTACTCCAGTTTGCCATTCAGTCGAGTGACTGAATTCCAAAGCCTTTGAAAAGCCGGAATTATGTAAACAATTTAGCTACTTGGACTAAAACAGGATTGATTCGATGGCTTAGTAGACTGGAATAGACTGTAAGTATTTTTATCTTTGTTTTGTATTTTATCTTCTGCGTAAATACTTAAATAACAGCGGCAAGAGTCAGAGAACAGAGTTTAGGGGCTGAGTCTCTTTCGTCCGTGGGTATACACCTTTAATTGAATCCCCACACGTGGTCCCCGGGTGGTGCAAATCAGGTGACAATCAACTGGTGGTAGGCTTCGGCCGTGGTTAGTGACCACCCACCAGACAAAGCCGCACCGCCAAGCGACCTTGCCGTGTGCCGGTGCGATGTCTGGTGACACCATGCAGAAAGGGTGGTTCGGAATTGTTGCTTTTTTAAGGTTTCTAACCACATAGAGGCTCATTCTACTGCCACATTCTCACTGATAATCAATCGTACTCACTAGTAAATCGGTATACTAGGCTGGCGCGTTCCATCGTACACTACATCATTGCTTTACATTAGGCAAGTTGTAGTCAAGCGCCAGCCTATCGCAAAGTAAAAAAAAAATATTACCAGTTCTTTGAAAAACCCAGTGTTCAACACGTTCATTTCAAGACATAATTGTGGTAGTAAAAGAGTAAGTATTCACATCTCATTTGAGCGTTCCACTTTACTGATGACATTACATATTTGAAGTCCCAGTCGAGTCATGTCTAATGTATAATCAACAAGTGGTTTGTCACGTCGAGTTTGTCTTGGTACGACGAATTTAGCACATTTCTGTGTCGTGATCTAGAGGTCGTAGACATCACTGTTGATTTACTTTATCGTTAGAACGATACATTTCTGTAGATGTAATGTTATTGGTATTTTACTTTATTGGCTGTACATTTTTGAAGTATTACATTATTGATGTCAAACAGTTTTCATGAAGTACTTGTTTAACTGTATCTTTTTATGTTTACTGCATTATATTGTAACTAAAATTATCTACATTTTTTATGTAATATGCTTATGCGTATTTATTATGTGAGTTCCATGTTATTATCTACAGGTCACCTTCTACCTTCCTTAATGAATAGTTCTGGTTACAGGGCATCATTCAATGGTGGTGTCACGAGAACCAATGCAACAAAACAATGATCTATCTTGTCTAATACTTATCGCATTTGTTTATTGTGTCCTCTATGAGCCTTAATGCCTAATTTAAATAAGTATTAATCTTACTATCTTATCTTACTAATATTATAAATGCGAAAGTAAGTGTGTGTGTGTGAAGGTTTGTTACCGCGTATCTCCATAACCGCTTAACCGATTTTAATGAACTTTGAAATGTAGTTAATGTATACCCTAGAATAGGACATAGGCTAACAATATTTCCAAAAATCATCCCTTAAGAGGGTTAAATAGAGGGGTGAAGTTTGTATGCAACTTTTTATTCCTTGGTCTTATTCATTTAAAATTCGGTACACATAAACCTTAAGAAAAATAATGAGATACGGGTTTTTTATTTTTCCATAATTACCCCTATGAGGTGTGGATAATGAGTTTTAATGGTAAAAATTAAAGTTTCTCTGTATCTGTATAGTCTGAAGTCCGATTCACTCCAAATTCGGTACACATATACCTTAAAAGAAATCATGAAACACGTGTTTTTTATTTTTCCAAAACTACCCCCGGTGGGGGTGTTAAATGAGTTTTTTTGGAAATACTAAATATTCCATAACTGTTTAGTCCTTGATCCGATTCACTTCAAATTCGGTATAAATAAAGCTTAAAACAAATAATGAAACACGTGTTTTTTATTTTTCCAATTTTTTTTATTTTTATCCTAATATTACGCGGGAGAAGCCTGCGAAATTATTCTGAGTTTGATTTTCTTCAAAGTTGATATCAATACTCCTTCGTGCTTTTTAGCTAAATTACTTTTTATTTTGACACAATGACGTTTGATAACTCAGACCGATTATTAGAATTCGAAATTTAAATTTTATTTCTTCTTAAATATTGAATGAAAAACTTACAATGATCATGGTCTAAGAGACGTAGTATTTTTTAAGAAACCCCTATAGATTTATGGATATACTTATGGGTGCTTGCCGATTTCAAAATGTTGCTTACACGTCTACACTACTGAACTAATTTTGTATGGAGATAGTTCGAGACCCGAGAAAGGATAGTTTTATCCGACTGCGAAAAAAGAGATTAATGGTTTAGCGCGATAACCGACATCCGCGGGCGAAGCCGCGGGCGGAAAACTAGTAAATAATAAGACTGACACTCAAGTTCAAATTAATCTTATTTACAAAGTCTCTTCTCCGTTTTGCTGCTGTTGAGGTGTTTATTTTGAGCGTGATTTAGTCTTCAAAGAGTGCGCAATAAAGTGAGTCTGACAGAAAATTAAGGTAATTGACATACCTCAACGGATAAGTAAGCTGAAATTGCAATTCGCAACAGTCTGGTAATATCTGCCAAAGAACTAACAACCGTTGGTTCAAGGTCTTCTCGAGTGGAGATTTTGTATTGGTAAGCGTAGCGTAAGATGCCTCTTAGATGCGGAGTTACGATCTCTCCTTGGTAGCTGGCTAGAGCTGGGTGAGATTAGCCGCGGATCGTGCTCAAGCGTTTTCAGGAGAGGTACATATTGCACTTTTGTTCTTGCACTTTCACAGAATGTGTAATGTAAATGAGCCTGTATACAAAGTCTCTCAACTCTTAAAATAGTTAAGAAAAGAGCCAACGACTCGCTAATGGTTTGTTACATACCTACTTACTTTTACTTTATAGGTAAGTATTCAGTAACCATAAACAGCAAGTAAATAGCTTGGCAACTATGTTGGAATATGCAACTAAGATAGTGCATTTAACTTAACATTATAATTTCAATGGCGACCATTGGTATCATTAACAAGTAGTTACACAATGTATGGTCAGCGCTGACATTTGTAGATGCATGGAACAACAATGTGGTAGAACTAGCATCAGCGTTGCAGGATGCGAACCGGTTGTGTGCCCTCTGAGTAAAAACTAACATCCTATAGCCCTGTACCTTTAAGTGTCTAGACATGCTCACAGCTGTTTTGCTCTTATAGCTACTCGTATGCTGTTTAGGTACTTGTATTTACTATATTCGTCCAATTACAGGTAAACGTGTTTGCTAAGTCCCGGGTTCGAATCTTGTGTTGAGCAAAAATACATTTTTGGCTTATTAGCACCTCGAAGTTGAGAATTATACCCGATAGACGACAAAAGGCTTGATATATCATATTTTATACATGGGACGTAAACTTAACTGGCAAAATGTGGTTGATAGTATTATGAATCTTAATAACAAACAGAAGTTTTAATTTAAATTAAAATTGATCTTTTAAAAATTTATCGACTTTTATTTGTCTCGCTAACTCAAGAATGGCTGAACTGATTTTGATGATTTTGGTTTTGAAGTTATTTCTAGATCTACGGAAGGTTTAAAAGGTAAGAAATGCGCGGTAGAAAATTCGCCAGGGAAACTAGTTTTCTTAGATGTATGTAGGTAACTCGAGAACGGCTCAACCGATCTCCTTGATTTTGGTTTTTAAATATTCATAAAAGCCAAAAACGGTTTTTTTTTTGTCGGGACGGTGGCGTGGTCGGTGGGATGCTTGCTTTTCACGCCGCAGGTCGTGGGTTCGATTCCCACCCGAGACAAACATTAGTGATGAACATTTGTGTTTGTGTCGAGTCTGGGTGTAAATATCTATTATAAGTATATATTTACAAAAGAAAAGTATTATATGTATAGTATATACCAGTTATCTGGTTTCCATAACACAAGCTCTGCTTAGCTTGGGGACCAGATGCCCGTGTGTGTTAATGTCCCAGAATATTATTTATTTATTACTACTTAGTTGTTCAAGTTATTGTCGAGTTTATTAGGCAAGACAAATAATTATCAATTCATTCAAGGCTTGGGGACAAATTAATTAATATTTAAGTACCACCGACCTAGGTTGCACGGACCGCGTCTCATTTTAGTCTTATTCCTTTTTTGTGATATTCAAAGTATTCAAAGCCAATGGTTTTGTAGGAATGTAAACAATATTCCATCCATTATCTATCTATGTTATTTATAACACGCTCATTTTTCACGTAGGCAACTATCCCGTTTTGTTTTGCGTATATCATACATACTTAAATCAAAAACAAAAATACGGAATTTTCCTGATTTATGTCTGCATTTACCTATTGTCACCTACTTGAGACGATGTTTGTTAATGTTTCAGTAAAACAGTTAAAGAACGAGGTAGGTAGATATGTATTTCCGGGATAAACTTAGTGTAAGTACTTTTTATCTCATTAATAATGTTTTTAATTAATAAATAGGCCTCCATTGGATACCTACTTCGCATATTAAACGATTTTGAATAAATACCTAAATAAATATTCGCCTCAACACAAATATCTTGTATTACTGGGGTTGTCTTAGTTAGTGTATTACGTTGACTTGTAAAAGACACAATAAAACATTTTTTTTTTTAAATAAATATGAAGGCTTTTGAAGGCTTTCGACTAAAAATCTCAGGACAACTTTAGATAGGCGTGAATTATCGGGTAAGAAAACGGTATTCCAATAAAATAACTACGGAAAATATCACCTCACCCCGATCTCTCGACAGCACAATCATTAATTCTACTACATAATTACAGATCGCTAAGATTACATTGGATTAAAGCCTAAAGTCCACCGAGCACGTGTTTGCGTGCGCACTTCCCGACGATGCAACCATCCATCACAAATTGTCACAGACTACTAAGAGAACCTAGCGGTTCAAAGTGTCAGCCTTTCTAAGATGGCCGCTTCACCCGTGCTCGGTATTCATTTGTTCGTTCATATTGACATTTTCGAGTGACAGCTGACTTCAAAGACGGACGCGATGACAGTATAAAAATGACAGCTGATGCATTGAAACTTAGATGTGCCAACAAATAAGTTTTCTCCGAATAATTTCGATGTAGAACTAGATAATATTTTATTCTATGTATAAATGCAAAAATGTATGAGGATGTTTGTTACTTATTCAGGAGAAAATTCCTGATTGGATTTAGATGAAATTGTGCACAAATCATGTAGTTTGCCTATTATGTGGATGAACCTGTAAAGCTTTTTTTTAATATATATTTATGAAACGGATAAAATCGCGGGCGGATGCTAGTATTTTTCATAATGTATTTTAACAATCCTAGTAGTATCTACGGCTGATTAAAACAATACAAATAAAAAAACTTGAGAGGTATCAAGGGATACCCGGATGGAACGAAGTTCCTTTCGATTAATTAGTGAAGGAATTGTAATTTTTTTTTTTAAGTTATAATATTTTTTTTTCTATCTCTAGAGAGAGAGAGAGAGAGAGAGAGACAGACAGACAGACAGAGAAACGCACGCAAAGAAGAAGCGCACGCCGCACAGCTTACAATAGCTTACTATAGCTAAAGTGTCGTGACAACTTTTCGTAAGAATTTTTTCCGTCTAGCCCTCTTTCACAACGCGCGATAAGGAACTTCGTTCCAATAGTAACAATAAAAAAAGTTACTTTCCTATGCATAAAATGTTTCATAGTTGTGATAGATGTAATAAATGTTAATTTTAAACAACAGCAAACGCGACATTGGATTACTGTAATATTACATTGCGCGGCATTACACAAGCGACGGTAATTTTGCGACGCAGATTGCGGTCAAGCGAGTCGTTTGAGTACGCGTACACAAAGAATATGATTTTATAACACAGATGTGGTAAATGAGCTCGTAGGTAGAAAATCCAAAGGAAACTAATCTTTATCTATGCATGTATGTGTACTATGTGTACTAGCATAATACTTAACATAGCATGACATAGGGTAAGTACCGTAATATACCTAACATTTAGCCTGTATATTCTAATCGCGGTAAGCGAACCCTAATGCTTATCACACTTCTTACTCAAAGTTTAGGTCATCCTTAAAAAAAAAGTTTAAGCAACTATATTTGTTTTAAGAGATGTGATGGTTTTTAAGTAACACTACAAAATAGGGCAAAGGATTTTTGTGACAACTGACATAGGGCGCCCGCGGTAGCTAGTTTAAATACATTGCGCTAATTTCATAGTCTTCAAATTCTTCATTCGACAGTCATATTTTTATGTAAGTACTATGAATTTGTATACAATACATCACAACTTTCAACTATGTATTGTATACAATCTGTATACAATACATAGTTGAAAATCACGCAACCGTCATGATGAAATATTATGGGAAGTCCATAAAACATAAATATTTAATAATTTAATAATTATTCCATAAATACAACGGCTTAAATTTCTATTAAATCAATATTAAAAAGAGTGCAAATGATGATCTTAATAAAAAAAAAGACGGGTTGCACTCCGGGAGTGCCGGCAGAAGTGAAAACATTCGCGCAAGCGCCCTGCGGTGCCTAAACGAGACAGTAGGCCCAGGCATACATTTTCGCCGCGCCGTAGAGAGGGGATAGCTGTCTACTCTTCATCCGTCTTACGCTTTTTCGATCAGGTCACGTGTCCTGACGCGAGTTTAAGATTTTATACCCATTACAGAAAAAGTGCTCAACGCCGCTAAAGAAGTTTTCACTTCAAAAATATTAAAGTTAAGTTAACATCTCTTTATTAATCTTTGGTGTAGAGGAGGCGCGTCGCGTGGTGGGAGGTGCGCGGGAGTGGAACACACCGCTGCGCTGTCACGGTCAGGGCCTATAAGCCGCTGTTATGGACACTAGATCATATTTTGTATTATGAATTTCCATACTGTTATGTTTATTTTTAAGTTTGTATAATTATGTCGTTTATATTAACGTGTTTTATATAAATGAATGGATGAATCCTACTATTATAAACGCTAAAGTTTCTAAGAATGTATGGATGTTTATTACTCTTTCACGCAAAATCGGAATTGGATTAAATTTAGCACATAGATAGATTATGGTCTGAATTAACACATAGGCTACTTTTTATCCCAATAAGTATAACGCGTGCGAAGCCGTGGGCGGGAGTTAGTGTCATTATAAATCACTAGATCCTTGATCCAGACATTCCATTGTGACAATGTCATTGTCACAATTTAGTGTATGCTAGTAGTTGAGGCTTAAAGGGACATAGTTGAATATAACATGTAAAAGTTTTTAAACGTGTAAGTAAAATAAATACCTACTACTTTTCTTTTGTTAATATATATTTGTTGTTTATATCATATAGATATGTATAGTTATTTACCCCCGAATTCATGAATCTTGACAAACGAATAGATAGATTGAAATACTGTAAGAAAAATCAAATTTCATATTACTTATTTAGCATTTGGAAACCACAATTAAAAGAAGTTTATTATAAAAAAGTTTAAAGTAGTTTATCATAATTAATATGTTTAGTAATATAAAATACCATTCCTCATAAGATTGACAAAACCAGTCACTTACTATTGTGATATTTAAAACTTCAATTTGTAAAATGTTTTCGTGTCAGTAGAATAATAATACTCTATAATTATAGTGCCGTGACCCTGTTCACTCAAGAGATAAAGGCAAATCCAATCCATCAGTTTTTGTTAGCATTCGAAACGCGTGCGTAGGCGTTGCGTTGTATTGTAACATTTGTAACGAACATACTTGGCACAATAGTCAACCTTGAGCTTTAAGTTCATTAAAACCATTCTTAACTTGATCCAAATTTATGAAGATTTTTTGTTGCTCGGTTAAACTTTAGTTGCAATCTATTCTGATTCAAGTCATTTCAGTTAAGTAGCTACTTAAGGCCAAGTCCGGCAAAGACTCACCTAAAAAGGAGACAAACAGCATTGTAAGGATAAGTAGATTTTTGTTAGGTTAAAATGATATTCCCTAAGTTTATTAGACGGCCTGCCCGATCTAGGTTTAAGGCCAGATCTAGGTTTTACCTTTGTTTCAGGCCAGCTGTTTACCTACGCTAGAGAGTTTATGGCGTTATTCACAAAAAAGTTATAAGACCCTTTAGTTAAAATCACAGACTACTAAGAGAACCTAGCGGTTGTTAAAATGGACTTTGTCTCTTTCTTAATAGTATAAATGTCAAGATAAAAGACAAAGACAAATGAATTATAAACTTATTTTAGCTATAATGAGCTTCAAATACTTTTATGAATACGGGGGTAAGCATAAGTAAGACCTCAGTGAGAGAATACATAGTATTATCAGATTAAACAATAGGTAAATTATTTTTTAAATTATTTTTTCTGTATGTATCGTAGTTGAAGGCGACGATTGGTCCATGATTAACAATATTAAACTTACATAAAATATGTAGTTTTATAATTGTTGTAAATTTCAGTAAACACATTTTACAAGATTTATTTTATCATAAGACAGCCCAATTTTAATTTGCCCATGGCAGGTTCCTAAACATGTCGATCGATATTAATCTTTTCTTACACAATATAACCAGCAATAGCTAAAATGAAAAAAAATGTATTATCCACTCATAAAGCTTGTTAAAAGAAAAAGTAACCTTATTTAAAGTTCAGCTACTTACATTACCTAGATAAATAAGTAGTTTTAAGTTTTTAAGTTCTGGTTATTTTAGTGTGAAAGCCAAAATATTGTTTTTATAAGATTTTTTTTACCTACACTTAGGCCAAAGATTGAGCGTTGCCATTCAACGTGACAATGCTGCCAGCCTTCTTGGTACGCTATCAACCGACATTGATGCGGAGTAGTTTTTTGACGCCCAGGTTTAGATATGTTTTATAAGTTCTATTTTATATTTACTTTTTTTAGGTTTAAAGTTAGTGCGTGACCTTTTTTTTTCTAGTAATATCTTTTAAATTTATCTTTATGTTGTATATACACCCCCAAACTGTTAATATGACATAAATAAAATAATTTATTATTATTAAATTTAGTAATATCTAGTTGGATTCACTCTATTAAAGACTATTTTTTTAATTCACTATTTTAAAATAAATCTTCATATTTAGACAATTTAATAAAAATCTTGGATATAAGTACAAGATTTTAGTTTGAGTTTCGTTTGATTAAGAAGATTTAAGTTTTAGATAATACTTAAGTATATTTGCTTTTTAATGTACTTATTTTCATTGCCCTCTTAAACCTAATCTGGCTGTCAATCGGCTCGTAGATAAACCTGTAAGTGGCAGAGACCTCCCGTGGTGCTTTTTATCATAAAAATTAATCAGAAATGAATAGAGCTAAACAGTGTCAACTTATAAAAGAATGCTTTTTAAAAGTGTTAAGGTAACAAATGTGTGGTAAATTATGGTTGCTTATATTGACTGGTAAAAAGGAAGAAAATTCAAATAGTTTCATAACACAGTGGTGCAAACTTACCGCACAACAAAATATAATCGATTACTGTGACAAGCCTGTTGTCGTATTGGTTAGTGGCCTTGACTGTTGCTGGAGGACGTTCGGTTCGATTCCAACCCCGAGAAAAATCTTTGTATAATGAGATTGTCATTTGTCTGGGTGTAATTTATCTATAACATGTATTCATTTACAAAATAAATAAGTATCTTCCTAGTACTCGTAACAGAGGCAAATATAATTACTTAATTTAGGACTAGACTGCAATATGTGGATATGTGTGTCCCTCCCGGTTAATAGGTTTAGGTAATCCAAAAAAATATTTAATGTTGTGTCGTGTCACTTACAACTTATTTTATTGTAGTAAGTCTATCAAATTAAAAAATTCCTACGTGTTTGTTTGAGTTTAAAAAACTATTCAAAGTGGTCAGTGAAAATTTAAAATGTTCTCTTGGCAAAATGCTCAGTGAAAATAATTAATAGAGTTGCAGAACAGTTGCACTGCACTGGACTTAATAAGATAAAGTGGTATATGTTGGTTAAAATTTATAATACAAGGTATACAGATTCTCTGTAGACTACCCAATTCTCATTTTACCTGTACTTCACCTTGCCGAACTCCAGCCTTGAGAATATAGGAAACAAAACGGCATATCTGTAGAACGGAGGCTGTTGTAACTTGTAACGCGAGTGCTAGGCCAAGGCCGCATGACATAACGCGTTATGTGTCGCGCCGTTACTCGCGCGCACCGCTATGCGCTAACGACGAAGGTTTTTATATTGCACATTTAGTTTTTTTATGTATGTACAGATTTTAACACGAATCATCCGTCCCAGCTGCGCAATATTTATTTTAATATCCTAGGACATTACTTATATTTTTTCAGACTAATCTCATGGCCATGCACACAAATGTCTGTGTTAGGTGGGAATCGAACCCAAGACCTGCGGCGAGAAAAGCAAGTATCTTACCGACTACGCCAACGGCGCGCTTCAATAAAAGTAATATACCTGCGTTCGTTTTCTAGGAATTAATAAAAAAAATAAAAAAATACAAATACCAGACAACTAGATGACTTAGACTCTTCCCATAACCAAAGGGCTGGCTATCTGTCAAAAAATTAGCACTTCTGGGCACATTCCCCAGGGCTTCGACTCCGTGGAATTCCATGACTTTTTATCTAGTTTCTAAGTTACAATTTATGTTAATTTACGTTGTATTTGGTAAAAGTATTTGAAAATGTTTTGTACAAATTAAGAAAATTATCATTGTCTTTGACAAGTTGTTGTTATTATAACCCTAATATGATAACACAAACTTCCTCGAATTGTTTAGGTAGAAGACTTTTGAGAACTGAAAAAGGGACGTCTAGACTCAACGCTTCCCGAGACAAGGCCAGGAAAAACCTAACGTGCGTAGATAACAAGATCTTGATTATGCAAAAAAATGTTTTCCTCAACACGACACGTCCGTCGAGTTACGGAAAATAGATCCGTTTTAAACTATAACTATGACATATAGAGTCATTGATGTTTACTGTTAAGGATTTAAGTTGTTTGTGAATCAATAACTAACAACAAGGTAGTTTACGATGTTTATACATTATACCTACCCTTACAGGAAAGACTTTAATCTTGTGAGAAATAATTCAATCCCGTTGACTCGTTTTTTCAACGTGTAACAAATATTTATCGTTCCATACTATTGTTTTTAATACCAACTTGTTTTAAACTAATTTGCGAGTCATAATTGTTTGGTTTGATTACAAAATAGAAATAAATAATATGTAGGTAGGTACTAGTTGCGTAAGATACACGACGGGATGTTGCCAACGGGATTACCAATCACAGATTACGCGGAAATAGCGTTTCTTCAACAGATAGACTATGTAGCTTACTTTAACTACCTACATACCTACTATAAGTAGATACTAGCTATATTTAGACATGTTTTAGAAGAACTGCCTCGTTAGTGCTGTGGTAAGTGTTCCACAAAACAGTAATAGTCTACCCTTGCCGATAAACTAGGAGGTTGGTGATTGCGTTTGATAGGCAATAAGCTCGCCTCATATAAAATTGGACCTAAATATACATAGCTGGCAAAATGTAGTTAGGTCACCGCTGCTTACACCTTTAGGTAATACGGGCGAGAGCGTTGCCTTATGTTTACGAGAAATAACACTAAACAACATGTTAAACAATTACAGGAATTGTAAAATTCATGTAGGCAATGACATAATAATGGTCTCTTTAGAACACTTCTTTTGGAATTGTGTTTGTACATTTCCAGAGAAATTTCTATTATCCTCTTTATCTTAACAAGATCTGCACAATATGTTCCATAGAAAGATTAAATCTGTCGGCTACTTTTATTTAACGTAGACCTATTGTACATTGCGGTTAAGATAATCCTGTATGTCCATTTCGGCATGAAATCAAGTAACGGATTGATTAGAAAAGTTATTAAATAATTTGTTTACCTCGGTTCTAAGAACAATCCTATATATAAACGAATAATTAATAATAAATGAAAAACTTTGTGAGTATGGATGAAAGTCTTTCAAGGCCAACGGTTGAACCGATGTCAATGACATTTTTTACTTAAATATAATTATAGTTTGTTGCTTGGATAAACATAGTTACAGATGTTTTTTGAGTGTATGCAAATCGCTGGCTTGGGCCGAGCGACCACGACGTCCAATTTACTAGAACAAGGTGGAAAATTAAATTGTCAGAGCGGAGTTTTACGTATGTTTTGAAAAAGATTAAATCAAATTAAGAATCAATGCTGCCAACACTCTTCGTCGGCTGAAAGTAGAACTTTCAAGTCCAGAGTATAGTACAAAATAAATAATGTAAGTTTTCGTATAATCTTGCTGCCAAATTTATAAAACTTATAACACATCGAAGTATAACACTTCACAGCGCCGCTGTTGGTCCGGGCTTACAGGAACAGCGGTAGCGAGAATGCAGTGGTGGGTTGTCCCAAAAAAACATCTAATAGCTCTAGATGATTTTTCTATAAACAATATTACTGTAGCCAGCCTTATAATGTGTTTTTATGATTTTATGAATTAGGGGGCTTGTCTTTATTGTTATGTAAAAATGTACTTAAATAATAAGATACTTAGAAAACGATTTCAATACTTATTGTAAGTCGCCAGACCAATCGGAGTACACACACATCAGAATCACCCCTTCAAATTCACAATGGGAGCGCCGTACCCATACCTGTTATTTGCGAGCATATAAGTAATATCTAGGGAGCCTTGAATCAAGATCCATTAATATAATATTTTGTGGACAATATATTTTACATAAAGGCATCAAAAAGATTGGAGAATAACTTGAACGATGGATGTATTCATTCCAAAGTAGTACGAGTATCAGTAGTTTTTTGATATAATAAAGTTTTTTAGATTATTGTATTATTATTATCTTATTCACTTACTTACACACTAAAAAAAACTTTTATATAGATTACATCATTTCTGGGAAACCTTTTTTTAATATCAAATTTTCTGCTTCAAATAATTAATAATTAATAATTTCGAAATTTAAAGAGGTTCATTAAAGTAGTCTGCTACCGGGTTTCCATATATATATATATATATATATATATATATATATATATATATATATATATATATATATATATATATATATATATATACAACGGGTATCACCCCCGCGTGGTACTCGTTTCATCTTAGGAGGTGAATTTCGAAGAATCCTTTTTTATTGCACCCTTACACCTCACTCGGAACCTATGTGCCAAATTTGGAGTCTCTATACCCAGCGGTTTGGGCTGTGCAATATATGTTAGTCAGTCAGTTTCTTCTTTTAATATTAAGATTATTCCTCTCCTTAATTTTAAGAGGTTCGGTCTTGTTGGTGGAGTTTTTCCAACTGTCTCTACTTTCTGTCAGCTTCTTGACCGTCTGATGCGATTCAACTTTTGCCTTCTAATTTCATCATCATCATCATCATCAGCCTATCCTGGTCCACTGCTGGACATAGGCCTCTCCTAAAGCACGCCACTGAGCACGATCCGCGGCCACTCTCATCCAGCTCTTACCAGCCACCTTGCAAAGATCGTCACTCCACCTTGTCTGAGGGCGTCCTACGCTACGTTTGGCAATACGTGGTCTCCACTCAAGAACTCGCTTACCCCAACGGCTGTCGGTTCTGCGGCAGATATGACCGGCCCACTGCCACTTCAGCTTACTAATCCGGTGAGCTACGTCGATTACTCTGGTTCTCTGTCGGATCACTTCATTTCGTATTCGATCCTTCAGAGAAACTCCGAGCATAGCCCTTTCCATAGCTCGCTGAGCGACTTTAAATTAATGGACCAGTCCTACCGTGAGTGTCCACGTTTCGGCTCCGTATGTCATAACGGGTAGGACGCACTGATTATAGACTTTCGTCTTCAGACTTTGTGGGATTGGCGACGTGAAGACTCGACGTAATTTTCCATATGCTGCCCAACCTAGCTGTATTCTTCTATTGGCCTCTTTCTCGAAGTTGTTTTTACCCATTTGCAGTATTTGCCCGAGGTATATATATTCTGAAACAACTTCGAGAACAGACCCCTTTACAGCAATCGGCCCCGGAGGAACATGCCCATTTATCATGACTTTTGTTTTATCTAGGTTCATCCGGAGACCGATGCATTGTGAGGAATCAGCTAGGTCGTTCAGCATGTTTTGTAGATCCTGCAGCGTTTCAGCCATAATTACGCCTTCTAATTTATTTGGATAGAATAACTTCTCCTGTCTCCCTCTTCCTCTCTTTTCTTTGTATTTAACGACAAAATTGTCTTTCCTCTTCTGTTTTCTATAGTGACTAACAGGCTTCTTTTATCCTCTTCTCTTTCCAACACTTGTGGGTTTGTGATTCTTTCTTTCCAGCTTACTTTTTTCATTCTTTTCCAGCACCACATTTCGACGCTACCAGTCTTCAAAGCCTTATAGTATCTACTATTTAGCCTATAGGTACCTACTTCTAGTTATTTCAAAATCTCAACCGTGTACTTGAGTTATGAAATTTTCAGATACGTTTATTGACGTAAAGCGTACAAATTCGACCTAAATGACGAGATTTATTTATTTATTTATTGGTTTACTAGTAGTTATTACACTAAAACATTCATACAAATTAGAACAGTAATGCTTAAACTAAGTGGACAACTCATATAGGTAAACACCACATGCAAAATCTTAAATCTAGTTTACTATGTAGGTATATAATAATAATTGATAAAATTAAGCGATAACACGGAAACAAATTACAATAAAAAACTGTTAATCTAAGGTATGTTTACAGTTTAAAAAATATGCATAATACATCGAAAGTAACTTACTAGTAACTATAAGATGTTCAATCCATAGTAAGAGTGTTGACCTGGTGCTATGTTAAGATCATGATATGTTTTTCTCCTTCTCATCGCCATTTCCAGTCATTCGACGTTAGCTCTTCTCATTTTACAGTGCCAGGACAGCCTGCATAATAAGATATTATCAAATATTTAGTAGCAACATAATTTCGACGTATAGATAACTAAAGCTTTAGTAATGTGTTGTTCTTAAATTAAGAAGTTAGCTATATCATGTTATTATTACTTACGTAGTATTTTTCACTTGTAGGAGTACTTACTAATCTTTCCAAAATATTTGGAGAAAATTTAATTACTTATCCCCGTATTCATAAACGTATTTTAAGCTCATTAAAGCTAAAATAGGTTTAAAGTTCGTTTGTCTTTGTCTGTCACTTTGACATTTTATACTATGTAGTAAGAAAATCCATTTCCAAAAAAAGCCATTTTAACTAAAGAGTCTTATAATTTTTTTATGAATTAGGCTGTAAGAATACATTGGCCTAGGTACTTGTAACCAGTTACTGATTCGTATAAATCCCTATCAACCGTACGCAAAACACCAATCAAACAAAATTAAACGAAGTCTAGATATGCAGATCAACTGGACACTATCATGAGATATTCCAGCATTATCACTGCAAGTGTAGGAAAGTAATGCCACTATAGAAATGTAGAGCACCATCCTTCTTCCACAACTGGAGTAATTATAGTTGTAAATATCATAGCATAGGTAATATTGATGAAGATGGTCTGTTACTATTAGCTTTATTACCTTACGGCCAAACGGTTTATTGGACACCGTTGCACTTAATTTGCAGTAATTGATGATACCATCAATATGCCAATCTAGTGCATAAACATTGAACCAAATAGATAAGTATTTTGTAAATACGGGTTTTCTTACAAATTACTATTTTTACATCTAAAGTCTAGTACAGTTCTGAGATTTTGAACACATATTTTTAGAAAACTTACATTACTTTTTTCAAAATGTTTACAATATTTTACTAATACAAATACTATAATATTCTACTAATACTTTATTATTCTATCTGTTTACAACAATGGACAAAACGATTGGACAATCTAACTTCTTAACTCCTCCTATCATCTTTCTGTTTCAATTCGTACGGGATCCGATTCGTACGACAGTTTAGGTGTCCCGGTACTTGGCCGGGTTTAAATCCCGAATCTCTTCACAGCGCCGCTGTTAATCCTGGCTTACTTGTAGCGGTGATTCAGATGACGGGTTAAGTCCCAAAAAAATTTTCTATTTAGGGATCAAAATTCTACCTTCAATAGGTAATCAAATCCACAGATAGTTAAGTAAGCTATTAAACCTATCCTTAAACTATGTACTTTACGTACTCAAAGAGCAGCGGTGGCACAGCGGAGCAGCGGTGGCACAGCGGTACGGGCCTCGCCTTAGAAAAATAAGGTCGCGGGTTCGAATCCTGGTCGCGCCTACACATCTTTGTGTGAATTGTTTCATCCCCGCTGCTCAACATCGGTGAAGGAAAACATCGTGAGGAAACCGGCATGTCTAAGAACTAATCATTCGAGGACATGTGACATCTACCAACCGCCACTTGGCCAGCGTGTGTGGATTAAGGCCTAAACTCTCTCAACTATCTTATGAGTTAAGACCCGTGCCTAACAGTGGGACAATAAAAAGGGTTGAAGTGAGTACTCAAGGACTTACTTCAAATTTTTCGATAAATGTTTGTTCTTCTTGATCAATAGGGACCATTACGTTGTCAAAGAAGCAAACAATGCACAGTGTACTTTATGTTCTTTCCTTCGTTGATATTTGGCGATATACAGTTATCGATTCAATCGTTCAGTCTTGGCATTCGAAGGCTCTACGCGTGCTTTGAATCTCGTTGCATAAATCGTGAGAACCTGCAGTGATGCGTGTAATGGTAATTATTTGACGGCAGATTTCGATTCAAACGTTGGTCACGGAATAAATAAAAGCTTCTGCTGCTAAATATTTTTGCCGGCCTAATGATTCCTATAGGCAAGATATTATTTAACTACAGAAAAGTGTAATAAATATATTTTTGGAGGCTTTATGATTAAATAAAAATGCGACATTGCAATAATTCCTATAAAAAAATGTTTCGTGTCACCAATTATTATTAGATGTTTATTGATTTTGGTTGTTCATTCATATTTATTTTATTTTTCGCATTGAATATTACCTTTTTTAGTTATCAACATTATTCATTACATTATACTTCATACATTACATTATAATTCCATCAAAAATCAAATTTAAATTTTGGTAATTACTTATTAAACTCTGATGGATGATAGCATCCTGAGCTTAATACTCAAGTGAAATAAATCACACGACCTATATCAAAACGCAACGGTGGCGCAGCTGTATGGGCCTCGCCTTAGAAATATAAGGTCGCGGGTTCGATTCACAGTCGTGCCCATACATCTTTGTGTGAATTGTTACCTCGTCGCTACTCAATATCGATGATGGAAAACTTCGTGAGGAAACCAGCATGTCCAAGAACTAATCATTCGAGGACATATGACATCCACTAACCCGCACTTGGACAGCGTGTGTGGATTAAGGTTTAAACTCTCTCAACTCGTAAGATAGTTGAGGTAAGACCCGTGCCTAACAGAGGGACACTAAAAAGTGTTGAAGTGGTATCGAAATGCTAATGCTTATAAAGAACACTGTTGATTATCGTAACGAAGCCTTGTCCTAAAAACCAAGGACTGTTTACACGTATGGAGATATTACCACGTGTTATTACACGAGTCCTTTATTATCTCCCAACGTGTATTTACACACTCCCTTTGCAATATTGCAAGGCACGTGAATATCACTGATTCATTGACCTATTTTATTGCATACTGCTTGCTTAATACTTATAAATTAGATAGTCAATAGATTCTAGATTAATGGATATTTTCATGTTTTATTCACAACTTCAGGCTCTACTCTCAACAAATGAAATGATTAAGTTTAATTTTTCGGAAGCAATTTTGAACTTGAAAACCAGCTGTATGAAATCAAGATGAAGCTTGATAAAAAATATTATACCAAGTTACATAAAATATTTTACAGGTAAGTTCCAATTTCAATTTCTATATCATTTTATTCATAACAAGGTAAATACTTATTTTATTCGTTTACTCCAATATAAGAGCCTATAATAGTAAAACCTTATTGCAAAAACTTCTTACCTCCCTAGCTTTGCACGGGTAGGTAGTGTAAGTAGGTCATGTGGCGTTTCTAATACACAATATTAGTGTGTAGGAACGGTTACAGTAATAAAAAATTATCTATTATGCAATTGTTATAATTTGTTTAGAATTTCATTTACAAACGGAAGGCTTTTTGGTTTCATCCTATTGTTTATTTCCATCGTTCGAACCCAAAAAAAAACTTTTGCTCTAACTTTCTATTTCACTAGTTTTATAATTTATTGCTGCTTTTAACAGTTACTTGTAGTAAGGACAAAAGTGTTGCACTTTTTCATTAGTAACTGGTTATAGAATAACATTGTGTGCATTGTTATAAAATCAACGGACGTTCCGGTTAAAATTGCTAAAGTCAAACAGAAGAAAGTGAGGCTAATTCAGCCTAACTAGTGAAATATAACAAAAGCAATATTAACAGCAAGGACAACAAATAGATAACAAATGAAGGCGTCTATAAAAACATTTTTCATAATTCTGCCAATTTCCAGTCTTAGTATTGACTTTCCAGCACTAATCTAGCTAGTAATTAAATACAACAAAATAGATTTTTTGGTAGAATTGAACGTTATGTTTTACTTGTTAAATTATTTTAAGAAACCAGTAACACAGATTTCCCTGCTGATTATATCGACAGTACATACCTAGGCATCTACCTACTTAAAGCTCGCAGGCAAATTTTTTATACATTTTTCTCTTATTAAGCCTTTTACACTCACGTCTATAAATAAAGGCATTTCAAGTTTTGAGAGGCCCAGAAGGTTTAATCACGTAGCAACGTAAGGGAATATCTTAAAAGACAGTACGTTTTATCTCTTTCACGCGCTTTGAAATTAAATAAGAGAAAGAGGATAGCCGATAAAGCCGGCTCTCACGTAAGTTGGCCAAAGTGAAATGACCGCGGATGACCATTTTGGCAGTTGCGTCATCCATTGAGACTTGAATTCTAAGTTTTATTAGGTAGGTACCTATAGTCATGACACGAATAGAGATATGTAAGTAAGAAATGTACCTTTATATATTATTCATTCCAAATGTAATTTTCTTTGTAGTTGACGACGTGGAAGGATTATGTTGCATTGTCAAAACATCTGATTTTTAATAAAACAAGCTTAAAGTACTTAATAATCGTAACATACTAAATGAGCAAGATTTTGTAGATGGTCAGGCGTGGGATTTATTGGCTACGGTAAAACTCTAACTAGGTATAGAGATATCCACGTAATTACATTGCTTTGCGCATTTAAAATAGAGCAGTATAGGCGGGTTTTCCTACAAACAGATCTATATAAGTACTATTTATAAAATGTTCATTATCTCAAATTTTTAACCGAAATTTCTGTCAGATCAAAAATTTCCAATCCATTTCTTCTCCTAAAACGTTGAAGAACATTGTAAAAACAATCGACTATCTATAAAAACGATAGCAATGTAATACAAAAACAATGTTATTATTGAGCTCAGATTAGTCACTGGCGAATGTCTTTATAACAACCGTGTTTTTAACTATGAACGCGTTCAAGTTCAGCGCCACACGATAGACGCAGCGCGGTTAAGGAAGGATGAAGCCGACCTACTTGCGGTTCCCTGACCTCCGCCGCAGCCTAGCGAGACGTTCTTTCTCATTCTTACACATTTATTACTTAATTGGCCCTATCTCTTTCACTCCCGGAATATTTTTGCAAATTCAATTGGAAAATGGCGCAGCGCAGAAGCGCCGAGGCAAGTTGACGAGTTGCGTGACAATGAGGTTTTATAGGTTAAAGCTGTGATTAGGTTAGGTATTCGTATTTGGTATACTGATGTAATTCTAGTTTATCTAGATAAGGAATAGTTTTGAAAGCGAATAGTAACTAATAAATTATTTATAAGCCCCTTAACACAATTTGGTCAACACAATGTCACTAGTAAAACAGTTCATGAAGTTAGGGTGAGTTACACAAGTTGCTCATAAGTTTTGAATAGATTATTTACTAGTTCTGTCACTTTCTAACTGTATGTTAAGTGACAAATACAAAACTTGTGAATAAGCTATCCGACACTTATCAGGAACTAGTGAAACTTCCAACGCCAGTTCAGGCTTGTAGAACAATTGCTAGATTAAATTATATTTCAGTGTAGGAAATAAATTTGATATTGATAGCATTAATAATTATAATATTGATAGCAAGAATTTAAAAAAATAACAACAATAATACCCACACCGAATTTGAATGGTATCATTTCGGGATTGACTACCAGCACGCTAAAAAAATTGCACATCCATCTACATTATAAAGGAGTTTATACATCAACACTTGAATAAAATTAAAAATATAAATTAAATAAATTTTTATATTTTTATTATTTCTCTTTTATCACCTCCTTTTCTTAGTTATATCAAACAAAAACCAGTAATTTCTTCTTTCGAGAGACTGTACCTACCAAAATATAATCGCGTCTTATTACAAAATGCAAATATTATGATGTTATGTTTTAGAATGCTAATATCATCAAAAATGTAAATTCTAAAATCTTTGCAGGTCAACGACACTATAATTTAGCCTCTCGTAAGATACCTACCTACCAGACAAATAAGATAGGATTTATTTTAAGTAGGAACAGCTGCTAATACTAAATTCGTTCTATTCTTGAATTTATTTTTTAATCATTAAAATTTATAAGTAAGTAACTAGTAGGCATTCCAATGAAAAAAGTAATCTGTAATTTAAAAACTATTTAAAATTCGTTGCTAACTAACGAATTAGCAAAAGTACGGAATTATATTTGTTGAATAGATAAACATTAAACCGTAGATGTATTTCATATATTATACTAAAATAGAGCCAAAAGGCACAGAATAGAATTTAATTGTTACCTGTCAAAATTTTGTTGAAAAAAATATCATTTTGTCTGTCATGTAGTTACAATAACTTTCATTCAGAATAAAAGTGAGAAAAATGTTGAGTTGTAGTTTTAACAGTTTTAACACTATAGCACTGCGTAGCGACATCTAGTATCATTTTCCGGGACTAGACATCAGCTTATGCGCGTGCGAAGCGTTATTTACCTCCTTTGTTTGTAGGTGTAGGTGATTAATGAAATTATGTATTTACTTTAAATTTATACCACAGAATAACAACCCCTATTATTTAAACAAGTATTACAAAGGTGAAAAGTTTGTTTGTTTGGTTGGTTGAACGCACTAGTCTCAGGAACTACTGGTCAGATTTGAAAAATTCTTGCACTGTTACATAGCCCATTTATTAAGGAAGATTATAGTCCTTGTTTCCATGGGGTGGCAACCTGGTGACTTAAAATACAGGCATTTACTAAATACCTAAACCTAAAAATACCTATACCCAATGAATAAAAAAAACCTAATTCGAACACCAGCTCTTCACATATTAAACAATATCTTTTTTAAACCATGTAAATTAACTGCTTGTGAGGAAAAATAAAACATATTATTATTTCATCATTAGTTCTTATCCCACTGCTGGGCACGTTATGAAACGGAGTACACGCGGACGGAGCCGCGATGGAAAGATAGACAACTTATCTCATCCATTTAACATAGTAATACAAAATACATAGGCTCATCGAAAAGGTGTAGGGAATAAGTATATTTTTTTTATTGCCTTTCCAGTTTTAAAGTAACTTTAAGTTATAGTAATTCTGAAAAATGCACCTTTGTAATGTGTATCATTAATAGGTACTTATACCGCCCTAATTTAATATCATAGTCACCTAAAAAGATAACAAACAAACTATGATTAAAAAGGTCAAAGTTAGCCGTATTAAGAAGGGCACGAACAAACTGAATTTCATTTTCTAAAACCCGATTACACGAGGTGACGCAAAGCATGGAGGTCGCGACAACACTCGAAAACGAAAGGTATTCGAAACTGAAAATGAAGGGATTGATCCCGTTATCCTGTGCCGGACCGTGGAGATGGAAAGCTCCCGTTACTGTTAACGTCATGCGATCATGCAACAATGAGTCATGTTAGGTTAGCCACTCCTTTACTAACAGTACTCTTCGCTTTAGCTTCAAGGACGTTTGACGATATTATATTACGTTGCATATGTTATATGCAGAGATGGGTAAAGACTCAGTAAATACTGTCACGTGAGTAAATACTGAGTAAATACTCTTTTATACTGAGTATTTACTAAAAATCGACAGTAAATACTTTTTTCATTTTTTATCACATTAATTGGTTCTTTCCAGGAGCTTGACATAGAAAATACGACCCATTGAGGATAGGACCCGCTAAGGATTTAATTTCTTTAGCTAATTCATACAAATGCCGAACCAATGTAACTTTTCCTTGTAATTTTTCTTAATACCTAGTTGGAAATGTGCTTGAAAATAGATAAGTTAGCTAGGTATTGCTTAAATTTGATAATTTCGTACCCAAAAATATGAAATAATTATAACACACTAAAGTCCATATCACCAACCACACTAAGGGGCTACTTAAGTAAGGTTTCTTTGTTTTACATTGAAGGGATATAATGTTTTGCATAAAACAAAAGAAGGTATGCGACTTGCTATTAGTTTCTCTGTCACTTTTTTGAATGAAGTTAGAAAATAATAGAATGAGAGGCAAAATCAAACAAACATCAAGGACATGCTTATTCGTGTTCCTCAGTCGTTGAGTGCGCTCGTGTGTGTTTACGTTGTAAATCCATTTTGAATTTGGCTTATTCTTACGGATCCTATTCTGATTTATTGATTCTGTAGGCATAGGTACTTACATATAGGATTAGAGCAAATAATTTTAATTGAACTATCATAGAGTCCTGAATTAGACCAACTGATTAACCGATTCGAAAAAGTAGGTAAATCTAATTTTAACACACACACACACGCGCGCAAATATTTTAAAATGACAAAGTAACAATAATTAAGGTATGCAACAAATATATTATTTTCTTTTTCTAATGGTAGGTATACTAAGAACTAGAAAGCTACCTTTCCGAAATAATTAGATAGACCTTACGCGGTATGCGGAAAAGGGCGAGGCGAGGTAGCTGAGGCAGAGCAAGGTCCATCCTCTCCAAGTGACTCTCGACTTATGAACGACGCAGGCACTTACAGGCTATGCATGGGAGTTTTTGCAATTAGATACCTAAATCGCCTCGGACGGGAGAAGTCACCAGAGTGCCACCAGTTCGGGGCTGAAGAGCATGGCGCTGCATACGCTTACCAAGTGCCCGATGTGGCCGTCATAGACTGGTCGCGATGGCTGGGAAAGAAGAGAGGGTGGCAAACATCGTCCCGCTCCGCAGCTTCAGATGCTGGCCGGCGGGTTAGCCCACCGCCAAAGATTTTAGGTGGTGAACCGGGCTTAGCTGCTTAGAGCTGGAAACCCTGCTGGGTCTTGCTTACCCTTGCTACAAACAGGAGTACCACTCCCCCCGTGTCTGTCCAGGGCGAGGAGATGCTAGAGACATTTCCCTTTAATAAAAGAAGTGGCTGAAGCTGGCTAGGAAATGGAATGAACTACGTTTTAACACAGCACAGTTGTAGAGAGCTATATGTCTAGGCCACTTGCCAGTACGGCTGAGATCTAGTCCCTTAGAGAGGCCATGGTTGAGCGCTTAAACTTGTCTCTTAATGCTGTTTCCGACTGGGGTGACGCCAATCTAGTCAAGTTTAATGCTGCTAAAACCCAGGCGTGTCTATTCTCTGCTAAAAAAAAGGTCATTCAATTGGCTCCTACTTTTCAACGTGTACACGTGCCTATTACAGACCACCTTGAGCTTCTTGGCGTCAATATGACTTCGACCCTCATTTGGCCCGTACATTGAGTCTATGGCCTAACTAGCTGCCAAAAAGCTAGGTGTCCTCGCGAAGATGCGTCAGAACTTCAGGCCGAAACAGATGCTCGAGCTATACGAAGCACAAGTTCGTTCATGCATGTACTGCTCGCCTCTTTTGGGTTGTGTCAGCTAAATACCAACACGAGGCGTTAGAGTCTATAGTAAGGCGAGCCAAGAAGCTTATTGGCAACGAATCCCTCGTCAAGGCTAAATTGAAAAGTCTCGAGCATCGCCGCATAGTTCCTAGTCTTTCGGTCTTTTACCGGATACACTTCGGAGAGTGTGCGTTGGAATTACACAATCTTATTCCCCCATCCCCGTTCTTCCATCGGTCAAGTAGAGGTTATGCGCCATCGTTATATGGTGGAAATTCCATGGGTACGCACATTGTGCGAACTGCCAAATTGTGGAATCCACTGCCCGCATCTATGTGTTCCAATAGCTATGATCTTCCGGTTTTCAAGTCACGAGTGAACCAGATCGTCACTCCACTTAACTGGAGGGTATGCTATACTACGCTCTTCAAAACGCAGTCTACTCAGAAAATTGCTTACTTTTTCGTTCAGTTTCGGCACTTTTTCTGCCGAAAACGGAACTGGCATAGCAGCTGCATATTTCTGCCGAAACTTGCCGCAACCGAAACCGAACTTTTGGTCGGTCACTAATCTAACTATTTATATAAAAATGAATGCCTTGGTCCCACCATGTTATTATTCTATTATTATTATTATCACGCGTGAACGGCTGCTTTCGCTAATTCTTTTTTTAGAATGTTTCTTGAAGTACGAGATTGTTTTTTAAGAAAAAAAGATAAAAATAAGAAATTGGGAAAGGAAAATTAGAAAGACAGAAGTTATCCGAAAGAAAAAGTCACGGCCGAAAACTGGGCGAGATATTATAAAAGGAAAGCCGAAGGAAAAGCAATTAGTATTCATGACTTAAACTGCCGTGGTTATATTTGGGTGGTTATTATATTAGGTAGGTCTGAGACCCGGTAGATGGCACTGCTTTACCGGGCAGGACGACGTCAACCAGGTCCGTTATTTATAGATAAATTTTAACCCAGACCTAAAAAAACCATCATGCTCATTACACAAAGATTTGTTCGGGGCGGGAATCGCACCCCCGACCTCCGGCATAGCAGTCAGTTCGCAAAAAAGACACTCCACTATTGTCAAAAGTATTTACTCATGCGTTAGAGTAGTTATATGATATCATTACTATAAACAGAATTATACCTTTATTTTTACGTGCCCCTGTCTTAATTTTATGGTAACTGCAACGAACATTATTTAATTCATATATTTTTTAAACAAAACACCATGCTTCATTGTTTTCGATAAATTTGAATTACCCCGCAGTGAAATAGGTAGGTAGGTACTTTTTAATTCTATCGACAGAATTATTATTATTATTATTATTATTATTTTTACATAGCAAAAGTGCCCTTTTGGCGAAATTTTATTCAATATAGTACAAACTTAACGTACCAAATATTAGTAGATAATTGACTTTTTGCTTAACGTCATTTTGTACTGTTTATTTCAGCAGTCACAACTTAATATCAAGTGTTTAGAATTTAAACAACCCGGCATTAGACTCCTTCAAGCACACAGAGTCCATAGAATTTATGTCTGCGGTCAAGCAGCATGAAATTAGTCATCATATCTATCTAGGGTTTAGTCGAAGGATCACAAAATCGTGGTTCTTATTGCTTTCTTGCTTCTGAGTTACGGAATCCTAAAAAAAAATATATTATGTAGGTAGTAAGAATAGCTAAACAGGAAATGGTGCCGAATGACATGACCTATTCATTTAATCAGATTTATTTATGACGAATTTTCACATATCAAATGGAACATTCTAGGCAACTAATACGAATGAGAAATGTAAATACCCACCGTTAAGTACCTACAGTATTTCTTTGGAATAAGATGATTAAGAAAAATATTACATACGTAGGTAGGTACTATATTAAAACAACTAGCTGCCGTAGCGAACTTCGTATCACGTACTTCGTAACTTCGTAGATTTCTTGTTATTTATTGTTATCTTCACATTTCAATCCTTTCTTAAAAATGTTAAAATACTAATATCGCTGTTAAAACTAGGGGTGTTGTATATATTTTTGCAAAACCACATAATAAAAAAATTAAAAGTTGTGTCCGAAAATGAAGTTTGGGATGGACCACCTTTATCACTTGGCGCTAGGAAAATAGAATATGACCGATTCTTAGACTTACCGGGTATAGATAAGTAATTTTACAAAAATCGATCAGGCCGTTTCGGAGAAATTAGGTTACGAACAGCGCGACACGAGAATTTCATATACTCGTAATAGATTATTATAATATATTAAGTACGTAGGTGCATCAGTTATTTAAATAAGTACCTATAACTTTAGCAAATAAGTAAATATGTCAGGTAACATAAAATTGTTAACCTAATAAAAATAAACGGTGCATTAATAAAAACAAAACGTTATAAACAAACAAATCTAAAATAAAACATAATATTACCAAAGTTACTTAACTGAATAGTGGTCCGTACGTAACTCTTTCATGACATCGAAAGCATTAAGTCGCGTTCCACTTAAAACTAACGGTATAAACCAAGTCCTGACCAAAACAACTGTGGTCGAACGCGAATATTTCCGCTAATTAACCTGTTTCACACTCGGAAACTCATTATGAGGGCTTTGACCTTCAAAGTTTTTCACATAATAAGTAATTAAATCGTGTAACAATCTCTAATCTTTGCGAACAATGAACAGTTCTAGGTTAAATATCTTGTGTGGGTAAGACCGAGGAGTTATTAGGATATAAAAGAAAAGGCTATTAGGTCAATGAGGTAATTTTGACAAGGACTTATTGCAGTAAAGTAAACTTATTGCAGTAGGGTCTACCTATGTATGATTCATTCAAATCATCATTCTCGCCTTTAAAACGCATTTAAAATGTTCTTATACACCTAGGTATTTTTTTAATGATGATTTCAAGAGATAATTAGAATTTTAACTAGAGATCTATACTTTTTGTCTGTCTCTAAATACAAGAGTACCTACCAGTGGCGAAGGGTGGAAATCTAAAAAAGGGAATTCGGAGTAAAATATGTTAAAATCTTTTAGGTAACAATAATTATATACATATAAGTTTCCGTATATTCTAGATACTCAATACTCAATACTTATTTTGATGCTATTGGAAACTTTGAGGCGTTACTTATTATTTGTTTATTACTTACGTGATATTGACAAATTCTTAAAGGGAAGCCGATGGGAATCGGCTTGTTTAGACTCTTCGCCTCTGGTAGAAAAATAACTTTGCTGTAGGTGACCTTTTTTGGTCAGGATCAACAGCAGTGCCGTAAACAGACTAGATTTGAACTTGGTCAAGTCCCAAAGCATCTCAACTGTTTTGGATCCCGCACGAATTTAATAAGAAAGATAATAGTTACAAAGTTAGATTGTCCACTTCCCTCCAGGCAAAGAGGAAAACAGCTTACAGAAATAATATATCTAATAAAAATGTAGGTGACTTGTAAAATTTAATAGCATTGATAACACCTGCTAACAATCACGACTTCGACTTTAAGAATAAGGCGAACTTAGGAATTAAATTTTGTATCAATAATAATTTAGCATAACCATCGAAAAGTTAAGTAAACAATTTTGTTTCTTTAATAAATAGTTCCAAATGTTTGGTCCTCTGTTTACCCACAAAGGGTTGATCAATGTTTCTTTTTATTAAAGCGCCTGCAAATAATTTATTTCAATGCGCATTGCAGACAGTAGAATGCATAATAAATTAAAATTGCTTCAGTAAAATTAAAAGGCGCTTCAGTTATTTTATTTTAGTGCGATAGAGCGCTCTCTTTCGTCTTTTGCCTGTACTCGTAGCGAAACATGTTTGCCGTGTGAGTAAAGTTGCCATGAAGTTTACGAGTCATACAGCAGATGTCGCTAAATACCAGTAATTTTTTAAGTAATGTAGACTTGTAAACTTTGAGAGTACAACAGCCCAAGCCAGACAATAAATTGTAATTTTGGTGAAACTTTTTCAAACCTTTCTCTACCCCACCTATTGACATATAGACCACAAATTTTAATGTATTAGAGAATATTCAGTTTAGTATGGATGTTTATTTAATTCCCATAGTCTAATCGGTTCAGTAGAGCCATTTTTCATGGTGTTTATTTCTCCGAACGGTTCTGTACCTCTCTTTAAGCCAAAATCGTAGTGAAATTTATTTATTTTTTATTATTTTCTATTATAATTTATGAAGGTCAGTTAAAATTTATTTAGCAATTACGTAATAACGTTATTGCAAAAGTATGAAATATGCCAAGTAATCGAAGCTATGAGGAATATGTAAATTATTTAAATTACTAGTTGTTACCAAGAAAGTCAGTTCATTTTAATGTTTTATGTATTCCTACAATATACATTGTATGGGGCAAAATGTCATTAGTGCCTACTGGTGTTCTCGTTGTTTACCTGCCTATCGGCCTTTCTCGTAACGTAAATAGAGTACTTTTCATAGTGAACATAATAAAAAACTAACATATTCAATGTGTCACGGTACTCAAAAACCGATCAAAATAAACTTACCTCCATACAAAATATTCAGTTAAATAATCCTCTTCCTTTTTGAAATCGATGGATAAGAGCACCTATTTAGTTAGAAGCGAAGTCCAGTACATTGCAAACTTAAAATAAAGAAAAAAAAATAGAATAGGGTCTCTGCTATATTTATCATTCGACTGAAGTATTTATTTTTCAAATTCATTTTTGACCGTAAGTATGACATAATAAAAAATATACTCTACAATTTTCATAAAGACACTCAATCAATCTTTATTTGCTTCAAATTGATAATAGAGACCTATATATGTTGCTTGATTTCTATAAGAAACGTAGATAGTAATATAATGTGTTAGAAGAGTAGAGTTTTAGTCATTTATAATAATAATAAGGGACATAAACACTCGTGGCCATCTGATCCTAAACTAAGCAGAGCTTATACCTTCTATGGAAACCTTAACTGATGATAATACGTTTTCATTTAGGTATATCGTAGTAACTTGGTGGGTAGGTAAGTATAAGTAAGTAGGTACATAAGCTATACTACCAATCGCTAAGTTATTAAGCCTGACCGAAAAATCGAGAAGCTTGAGGCTTTAAACTGGATTTGAAATTTCTTAGCAATATGACTAATAATTTTTAGCAGAATATTTATTTCTAACACCGACTAGATACCTACTAAATGCCGCTTTTTTTTTCAAATAATGTTTAAATGTATTGTAATAGTGCAGCGGTGGCGCAGTGGTACAGGCCTCGCCTTAGAAAAATAAGGTACCGAATCCTTTGCCCACACATCTTTGTATAGTTATATTGTTTCATCTCCGCTGCTCAATATCGCTGAAAGAAAACATCGTGAGGAAACCGGTATGTCTAAGAACTAATCATTCAAGCACATGTGACATCCACCAACTCGCACTTTGGCCAGCGTGTGTGGATTAAGGCCTAAACTCTCTCAACTCGTAAGATAGTTGAAAGAAGACCCGTAATCAGCAATGGGACACTAAAATGGGTTGAAGTGATGGTAATAGTGAAAAGTTGGCGGGGTATCGGGGAATATACGAGTATCTAATATTGATTGGATTGTTCAAGTTCTTGTCCTTGAATGTCAATAATATGTAGTCGTAAAACTAAAGTTAGGTAAGCGCGAGGGCTTAGCAGTCTTTAAGTAGGTATGGTCGGTATCTTTGCAAAACAACAAAATTGATTAAAATGTAGCTATTTACTATTTTGATCTTTATGTCTTGAATCTTTTCTATTAGTATAATCGCAAAAGAGATAATATAGTTCAGTCATACGGGAAGGGCACAGGCGATTCGAATACTATTTATAACAGCAAGCCTCTTCTAGGGACTGCTGTAAGCAACGGAATTCTTTTCAAAGGAATGAGCGAACAAATAAACAACAATGTGAGGACAGTTCTAAATGCAACCAGTTTCAGTTAGTTTCCAGGGCCATCATTCAAGCACTGAATGAAGACTACCGTAATTTTTGTAGTAGGTGACACATTCTTTCTTCTCGTGGTTGTGTCACCTGTGGTTCCCGTGACACCCTGGCTAGGATGCGAGAAGGAACACCCGGGGGGTTTTAGTTCGGGTAACCAGTATGGAGTCCCCCATACAGGGCGGGGGGATCCATAAAGATTTCTCCCCGGTAAACCAAAAAGAAAAAGGTGACACGTCCTTCCTCGACGGAAAAATTCCTTACTAGACGGGTATTGACTTCATTGGTACCAAACTATCATTTGCTGTCATTGGGGCTAAAAAAGGGTTTCCAATACGTAAATGAGCAGGTATTTGTACCTCTATCATTTGTTTAAGTACGATCGTAATAACAAAGTAAACTATTTTCTATTAGTACGAACAGACGTAAACACGACAATTATTTAAATTTATTTGCGGAATTATACTTTACTAACCGGTTTTCTTGTAACTTTAACTTTTAATTAGAATAAAAGAAACCAGTGAGTGAAGTATGGACTATGGGTACTTTAGTTACATAAAATTAGCTAATTATACGCAGATATAGGAAAATATACCCATAATAACGGCAAATCTTTAATATTATATTGTATTTATTAATATACATATTTGTTTACAGTAGTAAATCTCTATAATTTTTTTTAAGGATATAGGTGAAAAATACGCTAAGTAATAATAATTTTCACACATACACAGAGCGCCATCTAGTACCAAATTAAGCAATTATATTTTGCTTAAGTACTTAAATACATTTTTTGTAAATAAATACATTTAATAGATAAAATTACACCCAGACACAAAACAAACAATGCTCATCACAAAAATATTTGTCCTGGGCGTGCATCGAACCCACGACCTTGGGCTTAGCAGTCAGGGTCACTAACCGCTACGCCACCAGGCTCGTCATGAACAGTCAGTGAGCAGACGAACATTTACGAGTACATACTTATCGCCAAGTCGAGCATAAAAGCGGCACGGCCGGCAGAACCGTCCTAAAAAAATTTACCTTATAATAATATCGGTTCGACTGTCCTCGGACGGCTCACCGAAAAAAGTCCGGTGAACCAAAAAAGGCCGTTCTGGGCTAGGTCATCCGCAAAAAAACCGTACCGTGCGTAAAGCTCAGGCTATTATCGAGCTCCTATACTTCGTTGTGGATAAAACTAAAAAGTCTGAATGTTCCTTAACCAACCTGGCATTGTTTAAACACGGTATATTTCAAATTTCATTCAAATTGAACTAGAAGTATAAGAACTATAACTAATCAAAGGTTTATTGACTGACTGACTGATCATCAAAACTCTAAGGCACTTCTAGCAAACACAGAAGCTTAAAATTTAGCATACAATGTGTCAAGTGTATAGATAAAAAAAACCTAAATATTTTGCAATTTACAGTTTTCTAGACAACTTTTTCTACACGAATGAGATGTTAGAAGTTTGACGCGTGTATTTGAGTACAAGTTGGAAGCCACGTAGCGCGGGTGGACCGATTTTAATGCGGTTCTTTTATTAGCTGAAGATATAGGGATGGTTCATAACTAAAAAAAATGTATCAAGTGTTATTAATTTTTTTATTTATAAAATTATATCAACAAGAGGATTTACCTCTGCCTACACCTGCGAGTAATACAGGTGTGACGTTGTTTTATGTTATCTACCACATATAATCTTCTTTTAATTTAAGGTTAACCCTTTTCGGTGCTGAAGTTCTTTCGATTTGGCTCGATCTAGAGCAGCTACTTTCACTTACGTATACGACATTACACCAACCTTTTCCTTTATTTGGTTCATGTAGATTATCCTTGGCCTTCCTCTTTCACGCTTTCCTTCTATCTTTCCCTCTAAGATGGTTTTTATGAAGGTGTCATGTCATATAAGATGACCCATCATTCCGCCTCCCCGGTTTTGAATGAATTCTATTAGCATAAAATATACACGTAAAATTTGGCTAACAGTTCCAGTACGTGTAAAGGAATGTACCATCGCACCTATATGACTCACAGGGTAGGCAGAGCGTCACAGGTGTATATGATTATGAGAAATCTAGTTTTTTCTATTACTTAAGTAACTAACATTTATTTGTGTGTCTATCTGTGGATTGTTACGGCATCATAGCCTCCAAATGAATTATTTTGACTGTTTTTCCAAAGTAGACTTGATCAAGTGTTCTAAGCATGAAAAGTCTGCCAAGAGTGTGTTAAAATTTATAACTATACGTGCGAAGCCGGAGCGGGCCGCTAGTGTTTAATATTTTTGCCATGCCTATTGTGATCCTCATATTATAATAACCAAAGTCAGTGTAAAAAACAGTGGAAATTTCCTAGTTTTTAGTCTAATATAATTATTAATAGTTAAAACAAGAACATCGTTATGTTTTTATTTCAAAGTGTATGCTTCGCCGAGCATGTTGTAAGTAGGTATCTTCTAAATTACAGATGTATAGTTAAATTTATATAACCTTCAAATAGTTACATATGCGAAACCGTTATTTATTGTTGATTATTATTTTATAGGAACTAACAGATACTGTTGGAACTACATTTATTTCTTCAGATGAAACTTCATTTGGAATAAACAGCAGTAGAGTGGAGACAGTAAATCGGAAATCCTTACATAGGATGATGTTTTCTGATGTCTACCACGAAGGTTTAAATGATGATCTCTGAAACGTGGCTCGCAAGAGCCGGTTGAGATAATGCAGTTCGTATTAAAAGGCAAGCTGGAGGCTAATATCCATCAAATTAAATAACTGATGACGAGACCAATAACAATTCAGTTTTAAAATAAAACAAAATGTTTACAATAAAGCAATCCAAAACTGTTTATATTCATCAAAAAGATAATTACGTCATCAAATAGTAACCAAACGAGTTTTCTGCGTATCAATATCAAGTTCAATTTCGCACACTTGATAACAAGGCGTGGTAGTCTTTCTAGAAGCTACGAATATAATTTTAGCGTTACAAGCAGGTTTTTCATTCATATCATCGTATAGAAAACCTAAGTTAAATGATAACCCCGGTGGAATTCGTTTACATCTCGACAGTGTTAAATTGATATACTTTATTTGCTCCAGGTCGGGAATAAGTTTGTAAAGTTTTAAATATACTGGCTCAAGCGTAATATTGCAGAATTTTATGTGTTCTGTCATAACTCCTCCTCGTTTATATTCTATTCTTAATCTTTTTGGGTAGGAAACAAGTTGATTTTCGCAAATATATGAAGCGGTTTTATTAAGTGGACTAGAAAAATATTTTGATATTTCAATAAATCGTTCCACTTCTGACTTAAAGAACTCATCACTGGCACTCGCAAACTTTTCTGGCGATCTAACAGATGATTCGTCAAAGTATTCTATTTTGGTTTCTTCTTTGATAGGTTGAATTTTAGAAAAAGGTGAAAATGATGATTGTGCCGGAGCTGGAGTATTATCAGGCACAATAATATTAGGAACGGGTTGCCTTCTCCGGTAAGTTGGAGACATTACTTTCCGTGTCTTTTTATGATACATTGCAGTTTATGTAGAATATTAGTATACTTTAATTTCGAATTGCGCACAATAGCTTTGTAAATTTGGATGTGATTGAACTGTCAAATTTTATCACGTCAAAATCGATCGTCCACTCAGTATAAATAAGTTTTTAATAGTTTTTAAATTTGCTAATAATGAGTTCTCATTACTTTGGTTTTTGGGCTTCTTTAACCTCGTTCCTTTATTATTTAGATACAAGGTTTTTTGGGCGTGAAACTGAGTGTCAAACACAAAATCCTGCTGCTTCGTCTTATTTCTTAGCCTAATCTTATACATCATATAATATAATGATGGATGATAGACGATTGACGATAGTTAAATACACGGCGGAGGTGAGTGGAAACGTTGGGAGAGGACGCCCTAATAGGAGGACATTCGCTGATCTTATCGGTGATGTCCTTCAAAACGGACAGGTGCATAGCACTCATAACCGCCGTGATGTATGAACATTAGTGAGGCTAACGAAGTATGTTTAGATCGTAGCAAGTGGGGCTCTATAGTCTCTCCCTACCTCCTATGGAAAAAGACGTGATTTTATGAAGGTATTTTTGTATAATAATGTAATTATTAATTATATCTTGTATTGATATAAAATTTTCTCTCACGTATCTAGTTCCAGAAAGGATTCACCAATGAAAACAAATAGGAAAATCAAAACCATAAAAGAAAGAAACACTTAGTTCTTTTTCTAAGGGCAAAACAATCAAACTAATCCTTACGCCTTACTAATATTATAAATACAGAAGTAACTGTCTGTCGCGCTTTCACGCCAAAATTACTGAACCGATTTTGATGAAATTGGTATGGAGATAGATTGAGACCCGAGGAAGGACAAGAACTGTGCCCTAATTCACGTAATTTCTTGACGCGCCGATCAAGTTTCGGTGCAGTTTCTAATTAAGATTTCGTCGTAGTGCAAAATGGTATTCTTATAATTGGTTAGCTACAATATCTATTCTAAGTGCTCTCGTGATGCAAACTTGGACGCGAGCGTATCTGACAGCGGTTGTCAAAATTACAAGAGTACGAAAAGGGTTGTTTTGATCGAAACTAAACTGCAAGTGAACTTATTTAACTACGTGAATTAGCCTACAGTTCTCATTCGACTAAGCAAAAAGAAGTTTGGTTAAGCGCGATAACCAATGAGCTCTTTCTAAACCAAAGAAAATCCTACTTATATTATAAACGCGAAAGTTTGTAAGAATGTTTGGATGTTTGTTATTCTTTCACGCAAAGACTACAGGACGGCATTGGATGAAATTAAACACAGAGATAGATTATAGTCTGGATTAACACATAGGCTACATTTAATCTCAATATAAAAAAATAAGCACTAAAACAAACCATTTTTATCAAAACGCGGCAATATTTTATAATTTTTTTACGAGTTTAGGCAAAATATAAAATCACTATCACGAATTAAAATTAGGTATACAATGAAAATTACATGTTATGAATTGCAAAATAGTCATTGTTTTGTCGTATTGTTTATTCATTAATCGCCTATTCAAACGTAAATTCAAATAAGTAACAAATACTACCCACAAGAAAAGTATAGTAGTATGTACCTACTAATAGGTACCTACATAAGAACTACGTATGCTTTTTATATTGTCAGTATTGTTTACCATATTTAAGTAACTCTGTATTCTTATGAACAGTAACTGCGTATATAAACTGATTACAATAAAATTTCCACAAAGTTTTATTTAGATTCATCCATAGAACAGTAAAACCCTTAGCGATGTCTTTGACCACAGGCTGCATAACATCACTTCAACCTTTTTAGTGTCCCACAGCTGGGCACAGCTCTTGTCTCAACTATCTTACGAGTTGAGATAATTTAAGCCCTAATCCTTATACGCTGGCCAAGTGCGGTTAGGTGGATGTCATATGCCCTCGAATGATTAGATGTCCAACAGAATAGATGTCGAACGATATTGAGCAGCGGCGATAAAAAATTCACATAAATATGTGTGGACACGACCTGGGATCGAACCCGCAACCTTATATTTTAAAAGGATTTTGATGGGCCGCGGCCCATAGTGGCTCCGATTTCCACCTAAGTCAGACATTAAATGTCATTAAATACCTGATGTTATCTAAATAACCATAGGTATGTGCTCACCTAAGTAGGTACCTAATAATATTTATAAAAAAATAAATATCTTTCAAAGATCTTCATCCTCACTTCATTCTAATTAACTATTACTTAAACTTCATTATGTTAGATATCAAAGTATTAAAACACGTGTATTTCACAGTATTACTGGTAAGTTTGATTGCCTCTGCATTATGCAAAAATTGTCTACCTCCACAAAATGCAACAAAGTTATCATAATGTTAAGAATTAAGTATCAGTATATTGCAACTCACTCATATTGTGGCGCAGTTGTTAATTGAAGCACATTAGTACCTACATTAATTACTTGTATTAATTATTATATATAACATTTTAATTAAATCTATAAAGGTAGTTAATCTGTTTAACCTAATTTTGTGCTCATTTTAATACCAACAGTGACCTGATCTACAAGTAAGTTTTTTTATTGTTTTGAAATTTGCTTGCGCTTGACTACTTGCCTGATGTTAAGCAATGGTGTAGTTTATATGTTCAGGTATGTAGTTTGCGATGGATGGTGCTTGGCTAATATATCTATTTACCCGTGATTACGAATGATTTTCTGTGAGAAGATGGCAGTTAAATGAGGTTGGTAAGGAATGGTTAGAAACTATGCTTGCTTGCTACTATGACTTTTAAGGACATAAGATCAATAAATAATTGATTGATTAACAAAGGAGCAACAATTCCGACCCATCCTCACGGTGTCACCAAACATCGCACTGAAACACGGCAAAAGTAGCTTGGCTCTGCGGCTTTGTCTGGTAGATGGTCACTAACTACAGCCGGAGCCTAGCATTAGTTTATGGTCACCTGATTTGCTACATTCGGGGACAACGTGTCGGAGTTGAAAAAGGTGCTTAAATAAAAGTTAATAAAAATAATCGAAAGAAGTTGAGAAAAGTAAAGAAAATTCACACCCAAGCAATCTTTATTATAACCAAAGAGTTAACAAAGCTGAGTTTGGTTAATAAAAGGTATATTTTTTGTATAGGGGCCATCATTAAAGTAAGTATAAGGTTACAGAGGTGATAAAGGTTACAACTTACAACCAATAAAAAGCACACAATTCTTTTTGTTTTGTAGAATCAATCATTTAGACGTGAATTTGATAATAAGATTAGTTTTGCGATACAATATTTATCAAAATGCGGAGAAAGACTAACCTTCGTATTCATAAACGTCATAAACGTAAAACGCCTATTATAGCTAAAATAGTTTTATGCATAGATTTAGGAGGTAAGCTGACGCTTACAGTAGATTGGCAATGTAGTGATCAAGACGAGACCAAAAACCAATTGCAGTAGTGTGCGTGTTTTGTGAATGTGTGCGTGGCGCATAGAACTTGCTGCACCATGCACCGCCTGATACTTCGATTATCGATAACACTGTTTGACGGCTAGTGATTATATTCTAACAGAATAAAAAAAAATATAATTAGTAATCATTTATTGATATCACACTATTTGTCAACAACTATCAACATTGTTTTTGTAAGTTAAGACACATTACAATATTTAAAGTTTATTAATATAACAGTTTGGAAATCAATATTTCGTTAATTATGAAGTGAAATGCTTTGGTTAATTTATAAGATATGCCATTTCAGTAAATTTTTGCTTTTATTTGAACGATTGTCATGTAGCTACCAGTATATTAAAAAATATAAATTGGCAAAGATTGCGGATTCAATTAAAATAATCGCGCCAAAACAGTTACAAATCATTTCATTAAAATCCGACAGTGGCCACATGATAGCTGTTTAGCGCCGTCATTTCTGTTGGATTTTTTTAGTTTCGAGATATTTTTTCATAAATGCAATATAAACCTCAATATTAGGTAGTCATAACAATGCTACAAATGTTTCAATTGAAAGGAGAGTTAATTAATCTATCTCACTCTAACATATGTGTGTCCTATTCTCTATCTCTTTCGCTTTTCCGATTTACTTATGCTAGATCTATGGTTTTATGATTCGTTCTTCTTTGTCTATCATCTTGACGTATAAACTAGTAAGAAAAAGAAAAAGTTCATTTTAACTAAAGAGATTTAAACAATTTTTATGAGACCGTTAATATTTTAAAAAAAGAATTGAAGCCTGTTAACGTCATAAAAAGGTGAGTTGCAATAAATTTCATAAAAAAGGAGTTATTTGTTCTGGAGATCTAAACAAAAACCAAAAAGTAGATAATTTTAATTCTACGCAGAATTTTTTAAATTATGTAAAAAGGGCGCATACAACAGTTGTATAACTGTTATTTACCTACAAGTTTGCTCTACAAGTTTCCACAGAGTCTAAAGACGAAAGTCTTTAACCAGTGCGTCCTACCCGTTATGACATACGGAGCTGAAACGTGGACTCTCACGGTAGGACTGGTCCACAAATTTAAAGTCGCTCAGCGAGCTATGGAAAGGGCTATGCTCGGAGTATCTCTGAAGGATCGAATACGTAATGAAGTGATCCGACAGAGAACTAAGGTAATCGACATAGCTCACCGGATTAGTAAGCTGAAGTGGCAGTGGGCCGGTCATATCTGCCGTAGAACTGACAACCGTTGGGGTAAACGAGTTCTTGAGTGGAGACCACGAATTGGCAAACGTAGCGTAGGACGCCCTCAGACTAGGTAGAGCGACGGTCTCAGCAGGGCGGCCGGCAAGAACTGGGTGGGAAAAACCGCGGATCGTGCTCAGTAGCGTACCTTAGGAGAGGCCTATGTCCAGCAGTGGACTAAAATAGGCTGATGATGATGATGATGATGAAGTTTGCTCTAAAGTTCTTTCGAGCTTAGTTGTAGTTAAAACTTTTTAAATCTTTCCATTATAAAATCGGGCATAATTTATTTTCAAATTATTTGTTACAATTAATTTAATCCTGATCTAAATGTTTTTTTTTCTAAAAAATAATTAGGTACCCTGGCCTATAGTTCCTTGCTATAAAAATGATGAAATAGTCATTGGCAAAAATGGTATTATTATACATATTTAAGATAGAATTTGACGATAATACGGTGTAACATAATGGTATTCCGAGTTTGGCCTTGCGAACCTTCTAAAATATGATATGTCTAGACGCAGCCAGTAATATTTTACATTTGGTTGTGTGTAATAAAATAACACTCTTTGTAATTATATTAATATGCGTTGACGTCCAAACACGATTTTAGGACAAACTAGATTTTCCTTGGCTAAATCAGTTGATACTAGTTTACGCGATAGGATAAACTGGTTCAGCGTAGACTAATATGGTTCCACCTATGGCCTAGGCTGATCTAGTTGTGCCTATTCTGAATAGGAACACTTCAGGATAAACTGGTTTGGTCTAGTTTTTAAGTAGGGTAAAATAAAACACCAAAACAAATGAAATTATGATGCATTTATTAATTGAATCAAAATAAATATACTAAAGGTTTGTCTGTTAGAAAGACAAATCTTTAGTTTATATTTATTTTGTATATATTGTATATTATGTAATGTTAGTATGTAGGTATATGTATGTATTTAAAGTTATTTGTTGTGCACTTCTACCCATTCCACAAGTTTTCTCTTCTAGAGGTTTGCTGGTAGAAAATTCATATTTGAATTAAGCTCGCCTGTGTACATTGTTGTTTCCTATTTATAATTGTATATGTAAGTGTTTTGTGTTCAATAAAGAATAAGAAATAAGAAATAAAAATAAATTTCACTAACCTATTTGTCTAATATATTTTACTTACATATTTGTCTGTGTGTCAAACAGATATTTACGCAGCTGCACCTTACAAAACCTTGACCTAATCTAACTGAATGCTTTTTACCTGCAGTCGATAAAGATGTTTCAATATCTTGACATGAAATAAGATCGGGGATTCCCGTATGCAAAGGAACATTTTTTTTTTAAAAAGGAAATAATGTGAAATGCATTTCGTTGCATCATACTTTACATATAATTTTAATAGTTTTAAAATACTACCCCTTTCCTCTCAAATGCAAACCTTTCCACTTGAACGCATAGTGTTAATACATTAATTACAATAATTCATATCAAATAATTCTGAATCAAGGGAATCCAAACCTGAAGGATCCTTCCAGTCGACTTATAATCTTGAAATTCGGCAAGAAGCACCGTTTTATAGCACAAATAAAGGCAAAATTCCGAAAACCTTAAATTTTTAGTTACATCACATATTAAATTAACTTTTACTTACTTACCTATACCTACAGGCTTGTACGGAACACGAGTGCGGTGCGCGAGTCCGACTCGCACTTAGCCGGTTTTTTATTCAAGTTCGCCGATCACTCCGTCAATTCTGGACCGATTTTAATTCTTTGTTTCTTTTTCATTTTTTTTTCTCTTCTATTACTTATATGTGCATACGGTTTACTACCTGCTATGATGATCAATAAATAGGTAAATTGTTAGGCCAATAAATGGCTCAATCTCGTGGTTCAACGTAATTCATGTTCGTGTTCATTATCACAACTAAAATTGATATGCCTAAGGCCATTGAATGGTTCCACTAATCCTAGTCATACTTAATATCTACAGTTTGTGCTCAAGTTTTTTGCAGAGGGAAGTTATCGTTATTGTTATTATGGTCTCCGAAATCGATATTTTTTTATGTATCTAAATATTTATTACGTTCACGATCACGGATTCAGGTTGTTTTAATTTAATATACATGATTTATTTCATCAAAGCAGTTTTGAACATCAAAATCCAAGTTCACTAATTCCTAAATCGTATGTTTATAAGTTACTCTTTTTTTTTAATTCATAACAGAAGTCTGGCTGTTAGTAGTAGAGGTAGTAAAACATTCGATTATAAGTTGGCGAAGTTGAGCATAAGCTTCTTCCATAACCAGTCTTGTTTAGTTGCTTCCATCCTGTGGTCTGAATTGACGTCATTGGCGTGGAAACATACCGTAAACAATAATTACGGCGGCTCATTTACGACTAGCTGTGACCATAGCTTTGCTTTAGGTGCAAAACCTTCATGGTAAACTTCATTGTAGTGAAATACTAGATATCTCAATACAACATGCACAAGAAAGCTACTACTGTGTATTTTTATCTATTTCTCACACTCTAGAGACGATTTTAAGGTTGGCTCCTCACGATACAGGCTTGCCTAGTGTGAGTACCACTATCTACTAAATCTATATTATTGTAAGTAATGTTGACAATAAACATTTTTTCATTTTTGTCAGACACTGATAAGACCTAGAATATTTGCAAATATACTAATAGCGAAAACTGCATACGTTGCAAGCATCGGAAAATCTGTGAAAAGCGTCTACTTTGTGTTGACATCTATAACGAAACATATATCATAGAGATTTGAAATTTTAAAAAAGATACTCAAAAGCTTCGCGGCGAATAATTTTATTTCTAAGAATTTTAAGAACGTCTCTAAATTAGTTAGGTACCTAATATTAAATTGATATCGTGTTGACGAATTAAAATAATAATAAGCTAAAAACACTGAGAGGATATACGACGTGTACGTGATTTTTAGTAATTTGTTCAAGAATCTGTCCCAGCTTGGAAAAGTTGTTAATACGGGGTTATTATACAAACAAACAAACAAAATAGCAAAAACATGTTCCGTTTTATTATAATTATAAGGATATTTACCTATCGATAAAATATTTTTAGACTTCGATTAAAAATAACACATGTATGTATAATTAGAAGGTATAACAGGTTTAATTTGGGTAGGTTAAGATTTATTAAGGAAATATCTACTTTGTTAAACTGGCCCTTTGTCTATTTATAGTGGTAACTGGTAAGGTAGATAGCAAAATAAAGATACGAATTAAAAATGGCGGCTATACTTTACACATAGATTTTTAATATAGACCACAGATAAATACTATAGGTACTATAGATAAACCGTTTAACTTGCGTATCGCCTAGCGCTAAGATTCTGACTCCGCAAGCTGCACAGACAGTGATGATGATTGTAGCGATATGTATATTAGTGACGAATAGTCTTACATTACTTTTATCTGTGGTTAAATAGTTCTTTAAGAGATTTAATTAATGTTTTATGACTTTGTACCTCAGATGGCGATACGCAAGTTAAACGGTCTATCTATAGTAATAATATGATCTATACGTCTTAGTTTTTTAAAATAAATAATCAAAAAATGTACCTTGAAATAAAACTATTTTATAGCAGATTTTATCGCAGTTTTATTTAGAATTTAGATCCCGAAGTTTCAAAGTCTTGTAAGACTTCATGGTCACAATAGTTTTATTTCAATGTGTGATATTCGCGTAAATCTAAGAATATACTAAAAATTTACCTATTTAAAAAGCTAACAAGTGCTAAATGGACTCAAAAACTGCGGATTCCGTATTTGCCTAGAACGTATAAAACCTAATGCGTAATTCATAAGACAGTTAAAATAGAATGTAAATTTTTTGTTTGCTGTAATTTATGCATAATCAGCAAAATGTGGCAGATATTTACCTCTGCCACCTCCGTGTAATACAGGTAAGTGTTCTATATTAATGTTATGATTTATAGATAACAAATCTAAGTCTTAACATAAATATACAACTATCTAGCGACACAAGTTATTAATAATCTGTAGTTTTTTTTTTTAAACTGTGCTAGTAATTAGTTGTACACTCTATGGATATATTCATGTTACTTCCTCTTTGCACCATACGTATTGGATGTATTGCAGAAATAAAAGTAATTTTAGTTGCTACCTTTGAAGAGTTTTCTCAAGACCAAGGGACCAGCCTAGCTCAGAAAACCTACAGTCCACAAAGCTCCCGTCAAGATAAGCAAGCCTTAAAGACTGCTTTTAGCATTTCATCTCTAATATCGTTACAGCAATTTGCAATGACGTAAAAGTATTTTTTAGTCAACTGCTTAGAGATAGGTGTTACATAAATCAGATGTCAATTTTTTGCTACAAATACGTCAGAGGTTTATTTTTAAATAGGTAATAAAATTATTTATTTATTATTCAATTTTATCTACTTGATTGTTTATTATGTTTACACTTAAAAAAGTTAGAAGAGGAATTGAAGCACTTTGTTATTTTGTTACTGCTTGAATTCGTATTGTTTATAACAAATTAAAAAAGAGGAATTTGTCAATTCGGTTATTTAAATACCTATGTATTTTATTGTTGTTTGTGCTTAACTACGAGATAAATGTAGACGGATTTGCAAAAATATTTTTAGTTGTAGTATAAAATAAAAATTTTAAGATGTCAATCTTTTTTTACATTTTTTTTCTTGTATTCATAAGTAAATAGTATTTTATTTTTAATAAAAATAGTACGTAACCAGTTTTTAATATATCCATCCATATTTTACAAAAAAAAATGTAACATCTTACTAATGCGTAATAAATATTATAGTAATATAATTATTTAAATATTCCGCTCTGCTCTGAGCACGGATCTCTTAAACTATTTTTAGTTAGGAGGGCAAAGACCTTGACCATTGCTATCAAATTAGTTGGAGTTTTTGGATATATTTCTATATATAGACACTATTATTCCGTTAAAACAACCTTTAGATAGACCGTTTAACTCGCGTATCGCATACGATTTAACTTACAGTTAGTTTTTTTAACCCACTTGCGATTTCCCTCAGAATATACCAGATATTTTGCAATCTTTAAAACCTTCAACGCTAATTCCAACATACCTACTACTAATTTTCTCCGTACCTGAAATTCAATTCCATTTCTAAAATTTGCGTTAAATTTTCGGATTTTCTTTAGTAGTGAACTTTAGAATTAACTGCGTTGTTTACCAAAGTTTGTTTCTTTAGGTCTCAGTGTTATTAATCGTAACTACTACTACCTACTTAAATAGTTACGTAACAATTTTAATGAGTAACGTTTAGTAGTTTCTGGTTTCTGTGGTGTCTATAAAATGTAGGTATGTTATTTATATCAGTGGTCTTGTAAACAATATTAAAAACAGTCAATGGAAAATTTCGTCTAATATTAATATAAAAATATCTGAAGGTCTCATAAACACTTGTTATGTTTTTGCTAAAACAAGAAGTGAGATAAATATAGTTAAACTCTTTTAAAGTGCCTTTAATCGTAAACTAAATAATCAACTTGAATTCATCAAAATAAGGAGCTATTGCATTAAAGTGCTATTTATAACATATTTAACATATAGATAACAATGACAAGACGATTTCAGCACAGGACAAGAGAAAGGAAGCGTTACATACTCACACTGCGATAGAGTCACCGCGAGGTCTAAGGTTCGATTCCCGGGAAAATATTTTTTTTGAATTTTAGTTGCAGCTCGAAGGTTGAAAATGTGCCCGATGAACGGCAAGAGAATCGCCCCCTATTGCGTACGGGGCCTAAACATAACCGGCGAAAAGTGGGTGACTTTCACGACTGGCTTTAAGGAGAAGTATAAATTGCAAATTCTCGTAATTAGTAACAAAATCCCAAAGAAAAAGTCTGAAGCCTGATCCCACCGGTTAAAAGGTACCTGCAGAATTATACCTATCACTTACTTACTCACTTACTCCGTTGCTTCAAAAACCTCAAACCTTCAAAACCTTCAAAAATATAGCCAAGTTATAGAGTACGAGTATGTGTGCTTTCGCTTTTGCAATGATATTAAAGGCAACAAGGTCTTCAATTTCGGAATTTTTCCAAATCAAATTGTCAAATCCATGAGAAAGAAAATAAACAAACAATAATATAGTTTTATTTGATCGAATATATTATAATTTAATTATAACAAAATCGATTTAAATCCATATTACGAATGTATTTGCAGGGGAAGGTATTTTATGAGCGGAATTGGGTTCAGGACAGGCCACCGTGATTATAAAATAACACTTTGTAATTTTTTTTGGAATATTAGAAGGTAGAAATCAATGCTTTTTTTTTGCCAAGGTAGAGAAGTAGTTACGTTGTTGAGAACAAATATATAAAATTAAAAATCAGCACATTGCACTACCGTTCTCAGGTTTGCCGTGTAATTTTTTAGCTTGTGCAGTTCACCCTTCAATGATAAAGCAAAATACATATCTAATTTTTTTTTAATAATCTTACTGACGACGGACTAATTTAAATACAATTTTACATACCTCCTCTTCCCTGTTATATTATTTTATAATTTTTATCCTTATTGATAATTTATTTTATCAATTACGTAAAGGTAATCGACCGTCAAACTGACCTATGAATTTGGTAAAACATTCTTAAGTTGGAAAAAACCTTATAATCTTAAATGCCTAAACGGGTCTTTAAATTACCACCGAGAAACATCTCGAAGAATCAGCTTTTGGGCAGACAAATCGCAAAAAACGGATTGATTAATAAAGTAGGTACGATACTTATTTTAAGGTCGGATCGAAGTTTGTTGCATTTATTTGGCAACGTTGTCTAATATGAAAACAATAAAGTCGATCAATTAACTTTTGGTCTATATCACTTAACCCTTTTAGTGTCCTATAGCTGGGCACGGGTCTTCTCTCAAATATCTTGCGAGTTGAGAGAGTTTAGGCCTTAATCCACACACGCTGGCTAAGTGCGGGTGGATGTCACATGTCCTCGAATGATAAGTTCCTAGATAAGTTTTCTCACTATGTTTTCCTTCTCCGATATTGAGCAGCGGTTAAGAAACAATTCACACAAAGATGGGCACGGCTGGAGATTGGACCCGCGACTTTATATTTCTAAGGCGAGGCCCGTACCACTGCGTCTTTGCTGTCCAATTTGGTCTGCAAACAATGTAAACAATGCAAAAGAGAACAGTTGTTTTTTGTGGTTGGTTTATTTCATTCATTTTGCGTCATTTCTTGTAACCATTAATTTTTCATAGGTTTTTCTACCTTATACCGTTAGGAATACGGCTATAATTGTAAAATTAGGCAGGTGTATTAATGCTAAGGATCTTTACCATACCTACACAAACGACAATATTTGCGAGGATCCTATATCAACAAAAATCAAAGGTTGATTGAGTCAAAGCGTACAAAAATGATGTTTGTTTCAAGTTCGAAATGACAAATTTGAACGTAGATACTACAAATAAAATTGATTTAAAAATTAATCGGTCTTCAAATAAAGGTAAAATAATATCTATACCGTTGAAATATCCAAATAATAGTATAAGTATTCCTCTTCCTAAATAGGGGTTTTTTTTCATTCTGCGATAGGATGGCGCTTGACTTAAACTTGCTTGATGTTAAGCAATGATGTAGTCTACGATGGAACGCGTCAGCTCAATATACCGATTCACGCGTGATTACGAATGATTATCGGTAAGAATGAGCCTTAATATGGTTAGAAACCTTAAAGAGCAACGATTCCGACCCACCCTCTCTGCACCTGATTCGCACCACCCGGGACCACGTGTGGGTTCATACGCTAAGTACTTTTTTGAGATCGATGCCAGGCCCGAATAAAAATAAACGAATAAATGAATACTCTGGGACATTAACACCACAGTGTTATGGAAACCCTATAACTGGTTTAAACTATACATATGTATAATACTATTCTTTTTGTAAATATATACGTAAAAATAATTCACTAATAATATACTTGTAAATAATACTTCCAGTAAGAGCATATATACATAGTATACACATACAAAACTTGGTATGTGTTTAGAAGTCCACATAGACTGTCCTTTGCGAATTTATCGCAATTCCGAGATAATACATACAGGTCGAATTCAAAACTCTCTTTTGTAAGTCAGTTAAAAAAGGATAGCCTTACTTACAAATGTGAGTAGGTAAAGATTTCGAGAAGGCATGTTCAAGTAGGCATTTCGTATATTTAATTTTAATTCGTTTTTTAAATAATTTAAGTTAATTACGATTCATACAATTGCAAGAGGGTCATATCCTTGAAATTTTGTATAGAGTTTAGACAGTTGGATGTGAAGAAACATTTTTTTTAAATTGAAAAATAAAAATTATAACAGAAACAAACGAATTCAAAATTAAAAGCAACTATTTCGCAATAGACCTGTCTCAAACAAAATTAGTTAAATTCATTTTGAAAAAACGTAAAATATATAGTGGGTAAAGTAATTATTATAAAATAATTAAAAAATTAACCACCATGTTCATGATTACAATCAACGTTTATAAAGAAATTTCGTATTGCGCGGTAAAGACGGCGATAATGTAGACCAGCGTAGGGATAGAAAAATAAGATCCTGAATCCTGATCGCGCCCACACATTTTTGTGTGAGTTATTTCATCTCCGCTACTCAAAATCGGTGAAGGAAAACATCGTGAGCAAACCGACATGTCTAAGAACTAATCATTCGAGGACTTAAACTAGCTAGTATACATAATTTCATTTAAATTTCATCCGTATCGGCGTGATAATCGACAGACAGAGTTCACATTTAATATTAGTAGGGATCTCCCCGTTCTAAAGCTTAACCTTTCTACTAGTAATCCACCTCCCTCACAAATATTTTTTTTTTCATCTTGAATACGAATGAATTAGTTTCTGAGATTCATTGGTTCGTCCGACAACTGTATTATGACTAATCATTTAAAACAAGCAAAGCAATTTAGATTATTCAAAAAAAAATAAGCAAAAAAACGTTGCTTATGTAACTATTAAATATTGCTCAGTTTTTTGTTATTTACCTACGTCAGTAAAGTAACTGGGTACCAGTAGCGAAGAATCCATACAAACCGATTCAAATCGGCTTCTATTTAGGAATTAGTCAATATAATTAAATGCTATGTAACGTCTCAGTTTTAGATAGCATCAAAAATAAGTATATGAAATATACAATATGAAAGTGGTGCTCGCCATAGAAACATCGGCGAGGGTAGTGAAGAGATATTATTTTCATAAATAATAACTTTTTTTTAATTTAAATATTGAACATTGGATTATCAATCATCATAATTATTATCATTCAAGGATTCAAAGATTTATTTGCCTTAAACATGGTTACAAAGGTGTTACAGATAATAAAGGAGTTTAGCATATTAAATCGTTACATAATGACGTGTAAATTATAAGACGTGAGTACGAATTAAAATTTAAATTAAAATTTTTGCGCCGGCTTCCTTTTTCACATTTCCACCCTTTGCTACTGCTAGGTACAATGACATTATTGTTTTATTTTAGGTAAGCTTAAGTAAAATAAGCATAAAAAGTAACCCCCTAATTCATAAACGCCCTAGAAGCTTATAATATGTAAAATCTAATATCCCAAAATACTTATTTATATTATAAATGCGAAAGTAACTCTATCTATCTGCCTATCGCGCTTTCTCACCAAAACTACTGAACCAATTTGAATGAAATTTGGTATGGATATAGGTTAAGACCCAAAGAAGGACATAGGATTTTTTATCCGACTATGCAAAAGTAGTTATTGATTTTAACGCAATTATCGATAAACACGAGGGCGGAAAACTATAGGTTTATTATTTATCTGTCTGTCTGTCATGTTAACATTTATTCTAAATAGAAAGAGACAGAATCGATTTTCCTGTAGATTTTTATATAAAAGGCCATTAATATTAAACATAATATCTTTAGTTTCCCACTACGGGCATCCTTTAAAACGATGTAGAAGATTAGAGAGTTTAAACCTTAATCCACACACGCTGGCTAAACGCGAGTAGGCATATGAACATAACACAGTAACTTAGTAGTTTGTAAAATCAATAGAAAACAATAAAATTTTTATCATGTTATTTTCTTGGAAATGCAAAATCTTTTTTAATTAACATAGTATTGTCGGTTCAGTATTGTGACGAGTTTTACGTCACATACGTCTATATAGCGAGTTGCGGATTGGTTTATGAAATAGTCTGTTGTAAGACACGCTTAGTGTCGTTCGGGCTAAAACATTACTTGTTTACCCAGTGGTGGGAGGTGATCATAATAAAAGGTAGGGGTATATTTTGTTTTTTGTGGTTAACAGTGAAAATAAAAAAAATATTTTACTATTTAAAAAAGTAAGTAAATAATTTAAAATTATTTTAATTTTTAATCTTTCCAATAAAAAATAAATAAAGATATAATTAATTAAATTTTTAAATATTTTATGGTGATGTACTTACTTGCACAGAATTAAAATTAATAATATTAGAATCAAACTAAGTTATAGCAACTGTAGTGAGTTTGATATCGATTAATTCAAAATATCAATTAATTAGCAAGGTAAAAACTAATAACGTAATACATTTTTCTGCGTAGTCACCCACTTGGTAAGTACCTACATAAAATAATAATAAAACAAGTAAGTATAACATTATTATTGTATGAGTTCGCTTTTTATTAACTGAACAACTAAAACCTCAATTAGATCCCCTACCTACTTTAGAAATAATACATTCACCCCGTGTATTCATAAACGTCTTATAAGTTTATTATAACTAAAATATGTTTATAATTCGTTTGTCTTTGTCTGTCATCACATTTATACTAGTAAGAAAGAGACAAAGTCCATTTGAATAAGACCGATAGTTTAGAGGTATATGTTTTTTGGTTATATGATATCTAAGGTACATAAATTATTTCGTGTACTACAATTAAAACATAAATCTTCCAAATAAAATAAGTTATGTCATGGTATATGAGACTCACCAAGCAAAGACGTTTGTTTTAATTTTTATATTAAGACAAAACTCTGTAACTTTTTAATATGTACTAAAAGTAAACCTTCTTATCAAGTGAAAAGAAATATGACACCGATCAAGCATCTTTGATATAAGCATTAATACTCAATGTAGAATGTAATACATAGGTTGTAGATACCGAAGAATTGAAGGAGTATTGATTAAAATAAGAATAGAACATGCTAGAAAATGGCTCAAATATATCGATCGATAAATACTCATGATCGATTGAGAGATAAGAGTTTTATTTTATGTCAATTTTATTTATTATTTTTCATTTAGTTATTAGTTAACAATCAAATTTAAGTCACACTATGTTTTATTTCTAGATGTAGAGAGGTGATAAGGTCACCAAATACTATAATGGTTACTTCTTTATCATTAGGTACATGGTATAAAACGATAAATAAATAAATAAATGGTAAATATTTTGGGACATTAACACACACGGTCATCTGGTCCCAACCTAAGCAGAGCTTGTGTTATAGAAACCATAGATAGATAACTGGTATATACTATACATATGATACTTTTCTTGTTTGTAAATATATACATTTAATAGATATTGCTGATAAATATTCGATGTCGCTTATTTTTTCTGTTCGCAATAAACTTAAATACTACTTAACTAATTTTCATAATGTTTTCACCAGTAGAGAAAATGATCCATGAGGAAGATTTAAGTATATAATTTGTACCCATGCAAAACCGGGGCGTTTCATTGGTTTAGAATGAAATAGATACATATTTTGGTATTTTAAAGACTCAAGTGCCTATTTGACTTTAGCCCGATTTGTCTCTTGAATGTTATTAGTACAACACTACATTGCAAATTAATTCCACACAAACATAACTCGACTATATTTTCTCACATGCAAAACAAGAATTGAAAGCTTATTCAAAGGAAAAATTTAACCCACTTAATCTTCAACGTCTTTTTTTAAATCTTTATTAAAAGAGACCTTTACGCCCAGCGTACGCCAGTCCCATCGTATCCTAAACAATTATCTATCAACAAATATGGGCTAGGTATTTAAACAAAATCTTAGCATCACCACTAGTTGGTTATGACAAAATTTTATGACACATGCCTATATCAACGTTGTCTAAGTTCAAGTCCATTATTATTTTATTTCTATTTGTCTCAAAATGGACACATTCCATCATTATATAATGAAGGTCGTACAGAACTCCGGATTGCTCAAAATTGGGAGAATTAGTTAGCTTTAGCATAAAACAAAATTTTCTGAATGGAATGTGACCAGATTTAAAACTATGAGCAGACACAGACTCAAAGTGGCTCACATTGAATAGTTTCATGCCAAATACCTTATTCTTGAGACCTCTCAATAAAATATAAAAGCGTAATATAGATAAATAAGGTTTTTAATTTGATTGTCTTTTTGACATCTATACTAGTAAGGAAAATACCAAAACCAATTTTAACTATAGAAGTTTATTAGATTTTTCTGAATAGTATAAATATTCAGCTAGTAAATTATTTCACAATACTGTAAGTATAATTGTATAATATAAATTTTCCTATAGTTAACATAAAAGTTGCGTATTAATGACTTAATTATAATGCCCACAGTAGGTATGTAACTTATTAACCCAACCTTCTGATTTATGCGATGATACTTATTTAATTGCGAAATCATAATAATGAGCTCAGTAACTATACTATAATTATAAATAACAAAAATAATATGATAATATACAATTTAAATTTTAAATTACACCTACTTTTGACAAACAATATGCACGACTTGTAAATAAATTAATGCGTTTAATAAGTGTTATTTAAGTACAAATAAAGTTGTCGAATCATACTTACAGTTTGTAGTCAATAATAAATAATTAATTATTTATCAGACTGGGCTAATATTTACTACTTATTAAGGTATTATGATAATTTATTGTACAAAAGTGTAAAAAAAACTTTAAATATGTATGTTTTTGACTTTAAAAGTTAAAAATGAACATTTTTAACCGTCTTTGAGTTTAAAAATAAGAATAAACATTGTTAATTGACTTAATAAAAATTATGTTTTTTTTTATATCAGTTTTATAATAATTTGAGACAAAAAAAACACAAATTAATATTATTGTAAAAAAAAAAATTGTGAAATGCGATAATTCCGCCACTTATAACTGGATTTTGATATTGTTTTTATTGTTTCAAATGGTATACTTTCCAGATTCCATATAAATTTTATCAAAATCTTAACCGATTTCGTGGTTATTGATGGAATATAAAAAACGGTTTGTATTGTTTTAAAGGTCATTGTAATTACTGTAATAATGAACTTAATAATATGGTTACAATAACTTTATGAAAATACGTAATGCAAACACTATTAGAATTGTTTAACAGTTATTTTTCAACATTTTACATTAGCTTTCAACCGTAAACAAAACTTTCCGTAGCATTGTTATTTGTATAAAATGCACTGAGGGTTAGTACTGTACTTTCTGCGAATACCTATTTACATTTGTTTTTACTTAGCCCTCCGATATTTTCTCGTGATTCCCATCCGAAGAAATAGCTAAATAATTAATTTACGTGACAGAAAGTATTTCAGACACAACTTTGTGTTTGTACTCTACTTTTTATTTTTCTGCCAACCCCAAAATAAGAGTTAATTTAAAATATCACACTGAGTACATAATTATTATTAAATAAGTTTTAATTATTTAAGGAACAGCTTTCCAATTGCAGGCCAAATTACACATTAGGCAGATACCTACATTGCTAACGCAAAATGGGCGCACTTATAAGACGTCGAGTTGCGAAAAATTAGGCCGCTCCAAACTATAAGAACAACTACCTATATTGCAAACTACAGGACGAGCGACTACACTAACATACTAGAAATAACTTACCTAACCTTCTACCTTTAAGCACTATTTAATCTATCTTCTATCAAGTGAATATGATGTAACTGTGTTGTAAGCGACAAACATCACGTAGTTACTTCCGAGATATCTGCATCCGTACTATGATACTGTATAGTATTATTATTGCAGTTGTACGAAAGAGAAGTTGCTATACAAATTGTATAGCGGCATCCCTCTTCCGCAGCTTCAACAATACTGCTTTAAGCTATTGTGGTTTGACACCTGTTCAATTTGTAGCTAGATTCATATCTATCGATCTTATAGTCAACCAAATCCCAAACACTTCGTCTGAATATTAATTAAAACAAATAATAATATCCCTCAATGCATTTTTTAGCTGAGAACCATCTCTGACATTCCAGCTTTCGAACATAAAATACATCAAAATCAGTCCACTCATTTAGGGAATCAGAGACAGCAAACTTAAACACAGATACACGGATACATGCATCTACTCCATTATTATCCAATACTATATTGTGTAACTATGTACGAGAGCCCTGATACCCATGCCACAAGTTAAATCTTAGTTTGGGTATCAGTGATCAACCGAACTAGGTACTTGTTAATATAAGACTGCTCTTACAAAATTGTCATCCACTGTCTGTATATTTCTGAGACAATAAATTATTATTATTATGTTTGTCTTTTTTTTATCTCGGAGCTATGGAGCTCCGGACTTTTAAAAGGCGTGCGTGGGGCCGAAGCCAACACGTAGAGGCCCGTAAGACAATTTTACTCTAAATGTAATGTGGCACCAACCGACGATTATTATTATTAAACTTTAAACACACATAATTGGGGATTAAAAAATTCTTACTGATACTTGATCCCTCAAACATCAACAAAACAAAATTAGTTAAGGTTTTAGTTCGTTTTTGCTAGTTTTTTCCAAATCAATTAAACTGCATCATAATCATATAAACAACGTCACGCGGACCTAAGGTGTAGACCGAAATGAATATCACCTACTTTTCGCCGGCTATGTTTAGGGCCCATACGTAATAAGGGCGAGCCTTTTGCTGTTCATCGGATACAATTCCACACTTGGAGCTGAAGATTCTCTAAGTATATTACACGTCTTTTTGCTCGAACTGGGAATCAAAAACGCTTGCCTATGGACCACCGAATTTACACATAACAAATTAATTTGATAAATTTTATATTGGATGATACCTACTTACTATAGATATACACTAACTAAATAACTTAAAGTAACTTTTTTCGTCTAAAAACAATTTCTTCAACTTAAGATAGCAGGAAATAATAGAACAAAATAAAAGAAAACATTATCACTAACAACGATAAATAACTACAATACTTGTTATTTATTACTCTGACAGCTCGGTCCAACCCTAGATTACTCTGTTACTGTTATACGCAATTTATAGTGAACACAAAATTTGAACATTATTTGTGCTGGCGTGAGCATAATACATTATTTGAGAATGACTGAGTCGTAACTATAGTTATTATTGAAAAATTTCTGATACAATATTAGTGCTAGAATCGGAGTTTTGTATGGCAATGGCTCTAAAACTTTCAGTTTTGTTACTTACACTATATCAGTTCAACCCTTTAGGCTTTAGTGCCACATTGCTGGGCACGGGTCTTCTCTTTTAAGAGTTGAGAGAGTTTTTCAATCCTCGCATGCTAGCTACGTGCGAGTTGATAGATGACCGATATGAGCAGAGTCGATGAGAATAATAACACAAATATTTGACACAACCTGGGTCTGAACCAGCGATCTTATATTTTATAGCCAAGGCCAATACCGCTACGCGATCGCTGCGCTTACACCGTATAGACCTCAAAAATTATTTGTTGCTAGATTTGTCTCCAGTCATGAAACTAAAAATCTATAAAAATAATTACTTTATAGCAGGCTCAAGTCACTTAGAAGATAAGATGATCAAGAAACAAACAATGTTTAATTTATTTTAATTAATAGATGATGTTTGATGGTTAGAATTCACAATTAGATCTTGTTTAATCCATTTTAGTTATTATTAATCATCACGTATCAATTGAAATGTTATTCTTACTTGTTAAGTAGTTTTATTATTATGGTTTTTCTGAGTATTTAAACCATGTAGTCAATTCATAAAACAATTAATACTAGCTCACACACGAACTCAGATGACGTACTGTCACTTTCTTTGAAACCTCTCTTTACCTCGCCTATTGACGTACCTACCCCTTATATATAAAACTTATTACGCTAGGATCTGTATTGCTATACAAGGTGGCAATGCTACTAGCCTTCGAGATACCGACCTGGAAAAATAATGCGGAAGAATTTTTGACGTATTAGGCATTAGTTTATTTTTTTATTTAATAAGTTTTGAGATTGTTATTCGGTTGTTGAAAATGAATATGTCACATATAAACTTTAAGTTTCAGTTTTCCTAAACTAAATTTCTTTTTCAGTTAAACAAAAACTAGCAACATGAGCTACACAGCAGCGGAGAGTGTTGCCGCTGGCAGCACGTGGGCGTTCACAAGCATGTTCTATATGCTGTTGGTGCCAGCTCTTATCCTCTGGTACGCATACTGGCGTATGTCTAGGAGGCATATGTATGAATTAGCAGAGAAATTGAATGGACCCCCAGGATTGCCTCTATTAGGAAATGCTTTAGAGTTCACTGGTGGTTCTCATGGTGAGTACCTACAATATTGTCTTTTAAATTATTGCACACCATTGGTTATGGTTTTAATACCGTTAATATAATGGTTAGGCTTGGCTTATTAAGAACATCTTCGCCAAACGAGTTTGTAGTTAGTTCAGTTCTAGATCTTTCTTTGAGGATATGTAGAGTTCAGGCGCGATATCTGATGACACCATTTGATAGAAGGGTTCGAATTTTTGCTTCGTTATGGTTTACTATAAGGAGCCTATTCCACTGCTATCGTTTCACCGAAAATCATTCGTATTGAGCTTTCCTCAATCGGCATATTAAGCAAACGCGTGCTTTCGTAGACTATATCATTTAATAATTTATTTATCATTTATCTTAACTTCACGCAAGGTGTAGTCAAGCACAAGTCTATTTTAAATTAAAAAAGGCTGTCTGTTCGGCTGTCTTCTAGAATAACTGTCGAAAACCGAAACCAGATTCAAATATTTAAATGGCAAAGAATTGTAGGCTTTAACAGTAGGTATCTACATAAATATCCTAAAAAAATTAGATAGTATTTTACAATAACTGCTTTTTAACGTTTTATCAAAAATATCTAGCAAGTTGTCTACGAATTGATGTTAATAAAACAAGTTTTGGCTATTTTTTAAGGCTTAAAAAAAGTTAATATTTTAAAACGGCATAATACTGTTTCAAATTTAAATTTTTTTCTTAGTATAAGTATCTTTGCTAGACATAAAATATAAGAAAAATCTCATTAATAAGATAGAGACTATATTTTATTGGTTTATTATACTATTTTGCTATAGTGCATATTTTATCTTTGTCGCTGATGTACCGAATCCATGAACGCAAAGCAACTTCGCTATTTAGCCATTAAATGTGAATGTAACTTGCAATTATGCCCTTAACCTACTTTAGACGTAAACATTTTCGCAACAATTTATCATTTATCCACAATAAAACAATGATGATTCTAATTTTTTTTTTAAATTAATGTTATTTAATTTTGATTTGTGTTGTTAACAGATATCTTCAGAAATATTGTTGAGAAGAGTGTGCCGTTTGACACTGAGTCAGTGGTCAAGATTTGGATCGGACCTCGTCTCCTGGTGTTCCTGTACGACCCTCGCGATGTGGAGCTGATCCTCAGCAGCCACGTCCACATTGATAAAGCTGACGAATACAGGCTGTTCAAGCCTTGGTTAGGAGATGGTCTTCTTATTAGTACCGGTAAGCTACTAACGTTAATTTCAACACTTTATTGGTATTAGCTTGATATTAAAACGATATTATTCAAAAATATCATTTCTTGCGAAATCATGTTCAAAATTCAATATTTGCACCAATTTCTCAGTTATTTTAAAAAATAACTGAAAAAATTGGTGCAATACAAAAAATAGTTGCATAGTAATTGATAGTACTATATGTCATTGTGTGCTAGTGATTACAAACAACAAATTAAATGACAATACTTAGAGCCTAAATACACTAGCTTTTAATCGGAGTGCGGTGTAACGCATGCGTCTAGCCGCATTCCGGTCAGACGCTAGTACGTACAGCATGCGCGAATAGCGTGCAACTCATTACTGTAGATACCTACATACTTATTTAATTATGTATTAACCATATAACGAATGGAAAAATAACGAATAACATTCCTGTTTCTTATTAGCAATCTTCTATTATAACAAAAACTTTAATTAGTTTTGGTAAACAACTTTAAATACTTATGAATCAACCTGTTAAAAACTGGTCAAACCAAACACTAATTTTACCTCTGAGATGCAATTAATAATAATAATATAGTCTATGTTTTGGCATAATTAACATAATTCATGTAGTTGTGTAACTAAATTGTACCCATACCTACTTATTACCTTTTTATTATATAGTTTTACTTGACCTTAGTCAACATATTGAAGGAAACTGACGACGCGCGACGCGCAAAATATTTTTATTTATAATAATGATGATATACTTAAAAAATTATGCGATGTTTATGCAAGACCTTCGCAATAAGACCTGCATAAATTAGAATCTAGATATAACAAGTTAACTAATATACCTTGTATATTAGTTAACTTGTGTTACTTTTTGTAAGTCTGGTTTTTTAAATATTTTTACTATTTTTTTAGGACAAAAGTGGCGTTCTCATCGTAAACTCATCGCGCCTACCTTTCACTTGAACGTTCTCAAGAGTTTCATTGACCTGTTCAATGCTAACTCCAGGGCGGTGGTTGATAAGTTGAAGAAGGAGGCTGGTGAATTTGATTGTCATGACTACATGAGCGAGTGCACCGTTGAAATTCTGCTCGGTAAGCACACATCTGCTTCTAGTATATTCTCAAAATGTACCTATTGGATTCTGTTTATTTATTAATGGTTGTCTCCGATACGAATGGTATTAGGACTAACAACAGCTCATCTTCTAACCCAATATTTACCGTAATTTGTCTAGTCAATCTTGGCATTATAGAGACTAGACGGATTTAACAGAGAAACTGACGAAAATTAAATAGGCTGTAGTTTTTTTTATAGTCAAAGACAAATTTATAAAAAAAAATCCAAATCTATAAGAAACATCAACAAATATCATTTTTAGCTGCATAGGTAGTTAAATTTTTTCTTTATTATATATAAATTATGTTTTTTTTTTAAACAGTGACGTAAAAAATATAAAACTTGATATAGGCGTATAGTTTCTAATGTTGAAAATCAACTAACTTTGTTTAATATGATGTACCTACACCTTCGAGTAACGTGAGAGCGTGACGCTTTGTTATGTTTTGTTAATAGGTGCCTACATATTATATAAAAACATAGTATAAAGTTCCAATCCGAATACTAAAATAAATCAACAACTATACTTAGTTACTAGCCTTATCTGTGGCTAGCATAATTATTCAACTAAGATTCCTTCAATTACAATTTTAACGTCAAGAGAATGCGCGCTCATCCGAATTTTATTTTTGCACGTTTGCAACTAATCTGTTTTACTGTAAAATAGCAAAGCCTTATTTTATTTTTTTTGCCAGCAAAATCGTTCTAGAACAGTTATTATCAACACCACGCTTTGCTGCCTACCAATTTCTGGTTCGTTTACCTGCATTTAAAATCTAAAATAGTAAAAAAAAAATAGGAATTTTACATCATAATAATATTATATTTAGATACTGTTTCAACAAGGCGTTTTTATATTATAAGTATTAGACGTAAATTATCCTAAATTCAAGGTATATACACTAAAATAAAGGGGAATATAAAGTAATTTGTATGGAGTGTCACGTAGTCGCCACGTTAGTGACAACACATCGCCCTCGTATCGTCTATAGACCGTGTTCTTGAAGCATACGTCCAGCGAACCTATTATACAGTTTGCGAAATCTATGTTAAGATTACCATCGTACTGCAGTTAAATTTGTTACTAAGCATTTTATACTAAAACCTCTAGTCATGTAGAAAATTCCCAACTAATTAAAATTTACCTATAAAGACAATGAAGGTGGAAGTTTCCAACTAATTAAGTAAATTTTATACAAAGATATTTTAAATATTGCAATAATTAGGTATGGTAATGAAGAATTCAAACTACTTATTCAAATTTTTAGATCATTTGTATATGCACGAAACGATCAATTGCTACAATTATGACCACATAGTAGAATATACTTAGAGCATTATTTTAAATGCTACATGTTACAATGTATGTAGCTTCCTCAGACTAGCACAGAGCTAAATATCCTTCAGATCTTCTTAAATCAATCGAAATCTAACTTAATCACCTTGCGTGCGTAGTAAACCTCGGTATTAAGTATAAATTAGTTTTGAGACCAATTTGTTACAAATTGCGCGATCTATGTTAGGTACTTTATAAAATTATGTGCAGCCTCCAAAATAATATTCAACTATGCAAAATGTACTTACATTACACGTAATATGTCTTGCGTATTATAATAACAGTCATAAGGATGTTGAGATAAATAAGAACACTAAAAACGTCCGCAATGTACTTATAAAGTAACCAGTAATTATGACGTTTCTAGAAACAATTTATCTAGTTCAGTATTTACTGCCTAACTAAAAGAATAAAATAAACATAACACTTGTTTTTTCATAACAGGAAAAACCTTAACTGCTTCGTTGACTTCCTTAACTAGAAATCTTTAGAACCGTCAGTACGATATAATTCCTATAACTAGTACACTTATTAAGAAATACGTATGTAATATAGTAGGTACCTACTTTTGCTGATTCATTAAAAACTGACGCATGAAAAAGTAAACTCAAATAAAACACATTTAACAAACAAAAACTACATTATGATAACTATCTAAGTACTTGTATACTATGCGTACAAACAATACTTACTATGTCCCTACTAATACGTCGCACTTACGCTACGGGTTCAACGACGGAGCGCCAGCCTCGTCAAACTTGGCGACCCCACACGAACACACGTGCTAATGGCCAATATTCGCCTTTAAAGACACAATCCTTACGTCCCATTATTACTATCCTCATTACGCAATTCTCGATATTTCAATAGAGGTCAATTGATACTCTTATATTAATGGCTAAACGGTTATTTCAAAACCCTAACTACTATTTAGTAGTCGAGGAACTTATTATCCAAATTTTGCTACAGAAACTGCTATGGGTGTAAGCAAGTCCACTCAGGACCAGAGTGGGTTCGAATATGCCATGGCTGTAATGAAGATGTGCGATATCCTTCATTTGAGACACACCAAGATCTGGCTCAGACCTGAAATGCTATTCAAGCTAACAGATTATGCCAAGAAGCAGACCAAACTGCTTGACATCATCCACGGTCTAACCAAGAAGGTAAAGTTACAAATATCTATATTTATGCAAAATCGATGCGTTATATCTATTATATTATCATTGACCTAAGCTTACTAGTTTGCACGAACTAAGAACTGGTTATTAGTAGTAAATCCCAATGTCAGTGTTGTAAACTAGTCACTTTATAACGAAGCATAGGATCATAATAACGGTGAAGGGAAACTCAAACATACACCAACATGTCTTTAGGTTTGAAGGTTTGTGTCATCCACTAACTTGTATCTGGTGCATATGTGGTTTAAGGCCTTAATTCATTCATTTAGTTGAAAGAAATCCTGTAATACAACTTAAAATAACAAATGTCGTGATAGGAATAAGGCTAGGAATAAAATTGCTAAACGAACTCATTAATAGGTTATCAAGAGGAAGAAGGAGGAATTCAGCGCTGGCAAGAGACCCACAATCTTGAGTGACTATAACACCGAAGAAACCGCCGCCAAAACCACCACATCAGTCGAAGGCCTTTCGTTCGGTCAGTCTGCTGGTCTCAAGGATGATCTGGATGTTGACGATGCTGATGTCGGACAAAAGAAACGTCTTGCTTTCCTTGACCTGCTCCTTGAAAGTTCACAGAGTGGCGTTGTTATTTCCGATGAGGAAATCAAAGAACAAGTCGACACTATTATGTTTGAGGTAAATATTCTTATAAATACTCAAACAATTAAGACTTACTTATAAGTGTGTGGAATATGAAATTACTAATCTCAATTTTATTTAGGGTCACGACACTACCGCGGCTGGAAGCAGTTTCTTCCTATCTATGATGGGTATTCACCAAGACATCCAAGACAAAGTAATTGAGGAACTCGATAAAATCTTCGGTGACTCAGACCGCCCCGCCACCTTCCAGGACACTTTGGAAATGAAATATCTTGAAAGATGTCTTATGGAAACTTTGAGGATGTTCCCACCTGTACCGATTATCGCTCGTCACCTCAAACAAGACGTTACACTTCGTAAGTAAAACCTATGATGATGACTAAATAAAAGAATACTTTTTAGTAATTTTTGATTAAATTGCTTATTTTTTTTACAGCATCCAATGGCAAGAAGGTACCAGCCGGCACCACTATTGTAATAGCGACCTACAAGCTGCACCGTCGCCCCGACGTGTACCCCAACCCCACAACCTTCGACCCTGATAACTTCCTTCCTGAACGTTCCGCCAACCGTCACTACTATGCCTTTGTACCTTTCTCTGCTGGACCCAGGAGTTGTGTTGGTACGTATATTATGATCTCTTATTCTTAGTTACAATAGTTGAGTTGACAGTGGATCGAAGTATGTTACAGTTTGTCAATGTTTATTAATCAAATATCGGATTATGTAGGGTGATTTAAAATAACAACCAACTCAAAGAGACTGAGGTTAAAATTGTCGCGCTATCAGATGATAGTTAATGAGATTGTTGTTTTTATTTTCAAGGTCGTAAATACGCCATGTTGAAGCTGAAGATCATCCTGTCTACAATCCTAAGGAATTTCCGCGTCCACTCAGATATCAAAGAGAAAGACTTCAAACTGCAAGCCGATATCATCCTGAAGCGCGCTGAAGGCTTCAAGGTTCGCTTATCACCGCGTAACCGACCAACCAAAGCATACTAGAGAGCTTGTACTTTTAAAATTTAGCATAAAATTATTTTTATTTAAACGCGTTTTCTTGGTTAATTTTGTCGTTGAATTATAATGTCATCTTGTTACATTGTATATTTGCTAAAGAAATGAGCGGTGGCAGACATTTTACAACTGGGACGGTACCTTGAGGTGCAAAGATTTTACTAATCAAATTAAAATGTAAGGATATATTTTAATTTTTGTAAATAAATTTAAATTATATTTTTTTTACACGTTGCGTGACGTTTAGAATGTGATGAAGATCTAATAAATATTTATGTTCATAATGTGGTTTATTTTTCAAAACCTCACGTCAGGCCAAGTCTGCTCTTAGAATAAATATAAAAATATTTCGCTGAATATAAAATATATTTAATAAATTACAGAATCAGAATTACAGAGTTCATAAATTATACATAGCTCTAAAAATAATATTTTAATAATAAAGTCGATTCAGAAACATTAATTAAACTAAAAGTTAAAAAAGACATTTCAAATTGTTTGTAGGTACAAATAATACAACGAAGAAAATATTAAAGTAAATTTATGAAATTAAATTTATAGAAAATAGTCACAATAGTAATTATTATTTCATCTTGCCTACTCGGCTTACACTCTTTAGATTTTCTAGTAAATTAAGGCTATTTGAAAACAGGTGCTCATCGTTTAAATCTAATAGCACGTCTACATTTAAGTCTGGGAACTTCTCTGCCAATTTGCGTCTGAAATAAAATGGAAAAACTATTCAATTGGTAGGTACTAGTTAATTAACTCATGATACAAAACATCTCGCAAGCTTTTTTAATGTCCCGCTGCTGGGCATGGGTCTTCTCTCAACTATGTTACGAGTTGAGAGAGTTGTCTTTAGCACTCCACACACGCTAGCCAATTGCGAGTCGGTGGATATCACATGTCCTCGAATGATTAGTTCTAAGATCATGCTGGTTTCCTCATGATGTTTTTCTTCACCAATATTGCGCAGTGGTGATGAAATAATTCACACAAAAATGTGTGTGTCCCGGCACGACCGGCAATAGAACCCGCGCCGCGACATTCTATTTTAAAGGCGAGGCCCATACATCCCTCTTCTTAATTACTAAGTGCTGGCATCACCAGTTGCTGTTATGTGTCGAATAGCTTGATCACAAGATTTTTTTCTTTTACACTTGACAAGAAAGAGAATAGTTAATCGAATTATCAGCAACTTGTGACACTGCGCCTAAACCTCTTTTAAAATTTTTATATTATATTATTATTATTATTATTTTGGTTATATTTTTTTTATTCTACAATAGGCTTGCTCTTGACTACAACTTCCCTGATGTTAAGCAATGTTATAGTCTGAGGCTCCACATGGTTTGAAACCATAAAAAAGCAAAAATTCCGAATTGAAAATTGTAGTAGCAACTTATTTTCTTTCCACTTCTTCCAGCAAAATTGTATAGTAAAATGCTGAAATGTAAGTTAATAAGTTGCAAGAATCTGCAGGATAATGTATTAGTTTCAAATAATTATGTAGTACCTCATAATATCCAAAGACGTTCGGTTATGTGCTGCGCAAAGACATGGGACATCATTATGGTGTTCTCTATCTGTCCACCAGTTTGCACGCGACAACTTCCATTCTATGACTTTATGCCGAGCTACTGTACATTCTGCACTTTCATTGAGTAAATTAAAATAAGACGACATGACTTCTTGTCCTGAAAAAAAAAACTAAATTTAGACCAAATTAGTCATTTACAGACATTAAGATAGTTGATCCGTTAAATATCAGCCTCTGGTCATCTTATTTCAGAAATTAAGACAAAAAATGTAAACTGATAGTTATCAGTACTGTTAGTCATTTCCCGTACAATATTATTAATAACTAGCGGACCCCGCTGACGTCGTCCTGCCCGGTAAAGCAGTGCCTCCTACCGGGTCCGAAAATAGATTAAGACCGATTCTCAGACCTAGCGAATATAGATATAAGTTTTCATAATAATCGTTCAAGCCGTTTCGAAGAAGTTTGTTCTTTTTTTAAATTTTCCTCTGCGTAAGAACCATCCTCGTACTTCAAGAAGTATTCGAAATTGGTTCAGCCATTCTCGAGATTTGCGCTTACCAACACATTTAGTGGTTCATTTTTACTATATAGATTTTACATTACGAAATTAAAAAAAGTGGGACCTCGTCTTTTTTAAGGCAACTAACTCTTAATGAGACACCGCCACTGGGGAGACAGCAGAATACGTAGGAGTCCCTGCTTTTCCTCATGTATACCTAGATAGATTGCTTAGGTCTAGTACACAATATAGTGATTTTTCTTACCAGCTGACACTGCCATCATGAGTCGTGATTGCTCGGCTTCATCTGAATAAACTTCTGTACATCGGGGTTTAGTTTCATCCTCAATAGCGTTTATATCTTTTTGTACATTCTTATTGTCTGGATCTATCTAAAAAGGAAACATAAATTCTGAAGTACATTACTTACGACAGTAAACTGAATAGAAAGACTAGGATCTGTTCTTACATTATTATTTTCCGATGAACAGTAATAGGCTCGCCCTTAATTACGTATGGGACTTAAACATAGGCGGCGAAAAGAGGGAGATATTCACCTCTGCCACCTACGGGTAATACAGATGTGACGCTATGTAGTGGTATTATTATGTATTATTATACATTTTTGTGACGCAGGCAACATAAACATGCCAGTTTGACGTACTGAGTAACCGATTGTCCTTAGATGGAGATGGTGATGGTGATACCGAATTAGATGTTGACTGATCTCTGTAGCCTGCTCTTCTAAAGATTCCAACCTTTTAACCACCAAAAAAAAAATACATTTGAAAACAAGTCGGGCAACCCTGTGATTGGTATTCTAGGTTTGTACTGAACCCGATCAAAATGCCACTTTGAACTTGGAAAAGGATTTGTTGTTCTGTAGTATGTCCCTAAGCTCTCATTTTTACTTTTCAGTTCTAAATAAAATACATAATACCAACAACAAAAAATACTTTTATGTACCTTTTTGAATTCATAGCCCATAAAACATGAGAAAGCTTCGGATAGGTGAAATGTCCCAAAAGCTGGCTGGTCTCGCCTTAGATATAGCTTGCCTAAAAAGTGAAGGGCCCGACCAAGCTGTCTACGTAAATTGTACTTGACCGCCAAATTTCCCACATCAGTTAGCAAAGCGGCTGCTAATTCATAATCGTTTATTCTGCAAAACAGAATTCAAAAAATGTCCGGTGTTTTTGATGTACTTAGTTAAGTCATAAACATCGCATAACTAAATTGCTTGTTCTGTTTTTTCACTGTCATCTGATTTCAAAGTGTTATAAAGGCGTAAAGGCAAAATATGGTTTAGTTATGCTCAGAATAAGATTTAAATAAATGACTGAGTAACATATCAACGCATAGCTCAAACCACTGGGTCTAGAGACTCCAAGTTGCACATGAGTTCCTTATGAGGTCTAGGAGTGCACTAAGGATTTTTCAAAATTCACCCTGTAAGGGGGTGAAACGGGACCATGCGAGAGAAGCCGAAGGGAAAGACGAAGAGTATACATTACAATATTATACTTTATATTATACTTTATGTTATCTGTGATATTATACATGTAAGTATATAAATAAAATGGTACATACATAATATAATATGAACGTATCTTTTTTACTGGATGAAATTAACTTTAATTCTAACTTAAAACGCAGTTACAACATATTTTTAGGTGTTTGAACTCAAAGTAATAACAAGAAAGATAACTTACTTTTGCACTTACCGGTTTTTGTTTCGAGTGTAAAAACCGTTAAGACGTTTAGTATTGGGTATATCCCATTTTTATTTATTTATATTCATTAATCAGTTACTATAAAATTAATATGAAACTAACTGTTACACTCTGTGACATTACGTCATTATTGCCTACGCTATAACATTTAAAGCGGCACGTCACAAACAAACGGAACCAGACTAGTTAAACCTTTTGTTGGCAACATTGGATGACGTAGGTGGCGCGAGGGTAGCGACTGCCAATATGACGAGCGAGATCTACTAACACTTGCTCATTCATTCAGAACGGAGTGATTGATTGGCTCTTATGGCTTCTTTAAGGCATTCTTTGGAGAAAGCGCGCGACACATTGTAATCGGAATTGATATTGGATTTAAAGGCGGTTGAAATAATTTATAGAACAATCTTATAGATACTTATTGATTATCGAGTTTAATGTGCAGGTTTTAGGTCATAACAGATAGTAAGCTAACACTTTGTCTTTTTGTCCTTTTTGACAATTTGAAATCATTTGATAGTTATAAAACAAGATTGGTTAGCTATTCTCAGTCCTCCCTTTATTTATTGATATGGGAGTAACTGCTTGACATGAATCCGGTTTTCATACTCCAACAAATTTTTTTTCTATATAAATGAAAAAACTGACTTATTGACTAACATATCAACGCACACCCCAAACCGCTGGGTCTTGAGACCAATCTGACTAACTGACTGACTGACATCAACCCACACCTCAAACCACTGGGTCTAGAGACCAATCTGACTGACTGACTGACATATCAACGCACGCCCCAAACCGCTGGGTCTAGAGACCAAACTGACTGACTGACTGACATATCAACGCACAATCCAAACCACTGGGTCCTGAGACTAATTTGAATGACAACAACGCACACCCCGAACCGCTGGGTCTAGAGACCAAACTGACTGCCTGACTGACACCAACGCACACCACAAACCACTGCGTGAGGAGATCAATCTGACTGACATATCAACGCACACCCCGAACCGCTGGGTCTAGAGACCAAACTGGTTGCCTGACTGACATATCAACGCACACCCCAAACTGCTGGGTCTATAGACCAATTTGACTGACTGACTGACATCAACGCACTGCCCATATCGCTGAGCCTTTTTAATTGTTAAGCCATCTACCGTCATATAAATTTTGTTACAATTACGCTTTATTGTGTGGGTTCTCAGTTTAAATTCATGCGATTTGTATTACTCTACCAATGTTGGCAGGCCACAAAGTGGCTAACATTTAAAATATGTCGTCGTAGCTAGTTGAACAGATTACAACTTTTGAATAATAAACTTGATAGCTTTGTTCCATTGGCCTAAGCCACTTACCCATGTATGGTAGGCTTGTTTTTAATAACAGGCCTTTTTTGCGAATTGGTAATCATATCAAAACAATCTTTAAAAATATATTAATTCTGAATAAAAAAGGATCTACCAAGGTCCTCACCGTTGCATGACGGCTGCCAATTGCATGTTAGCTTCACAAACACCTTCAATATTTTTGTTTTGTTCATAAATAGATACAGAACGTAGGAAAGATTTCTTTGCATTGTTCAAACTGCCCATGTAAAGTTGGCATAAGCCAATTTCTTGAGTAGCCTGTGCACTCTTGGTGATATTTTCGGCTAAAAGTAATAAATTAGTAGGCTTAGAAGATCAAAGTCAAGTCAAAAATATAGCAAAAGGTCACGTTATATATAAATAGTATGCACCATATTTTTATAGCTTTTCAAATACAATTAATAATAATATAGTGGGACATTACCACACATGGCCATATGATCCCAAACTAAGCAGAGATTGTACTATGGAAATATACTACTTATAATACTTTTCTTTTACATACTAAAATATAGATAATTACACCCAGACTCTTGACAAACAGACTTGTTCATCACACAAATGTCTGACTTGGGAAGGAATCGCACCCGCGACCTGCGGTGTGATAAACAAGTATCTTACCGACCACGCCACAGGCCCGTCAAAGAAAAAAAAAAGAAGAAACTGACTGACTAATATATCAACGCACAGCCCAAACCACTGGGTCTAGAGTCTTTAAATTATTCACCTATGTTTCATGAGGTATAGAGGTGCACTTAGATTTTTCAAAACTCACCCCCTAAGGGGCTGTAATACGGACCACGCCAGCAAAGCCGCGGGTACAAACTACTATAATCATAAATTAACTAAGCTCCTTTGCACAACATTTTTGCTAGATTAAAATTGGGGTTTTACCGCGGATATGACCAAAGCAATAAAGTTTAATTATACGTAAATTGATGGAATAGGTACTATTTAAAATCATAATTAACTATTTACAGTGTATAAAAAACTATTTCAAGCCAATACCTCTAACTGACTTATTCGCTATGTTATTTTTAGTAATATTATAAATGCTAAAATTTATATAGATGTAGGTATGCATGTGTAGACGTTTGTTACTCTTTTACGCAAGAAGTACTGGACAGATTTGAATTAAATTTGGCACATGGACTTCCTTTTGTCCCATAACCTGCGTCTTCGTAGGACAAAAGGAAGTCTTCTGTATTCAGGAAGCAATGTGTATATTTCCTGATCAATCTTTATCCTACGATCCCTTTCAGGGACTATTAGGGCTCTTGCTCACGCTAAAATGACTTAATGAATTGAAATTAATGTAACTAGACACAATCTCTAATCAAGCGGAGATTTTTATACAATTCGCTCGATCCAATATTCGAAACGGAGATGTCGCACTTATTATATTGACACACGACTTGACCAACGAAATAGCTTATTATCTACCTAAATTTGTTCACTATTCACGGCATATAGGTACGCCATGCAAAAAATTATCTTTGTGTTAGTAGGTGATTTTACGAAACGTTAGTTAAAAGATTCTTAAACTTATATCTACCATCATTTGCTCTTCGTTCAGCTAATCGAGCGAACTGCTCCGCTTTAGCAACGTTGCTCCTGCGCATGTGCCTCGCTTGCATCATTAAAATATTATGCAGTTGGAGGGAAGCCATTGCGTAAACTGTTTCAGAGGTAGTAGCCGTTGTAGAGGCCGTTGATTCGTTTGTGTCTTCTTCTTGATCTGGTTCATATAATAACCAGCTCTGGGTAACACAAATGAAAAAGCGTGTTAAAAATAATTTCAGTTTCAGTCCTACCTATTACCTACTCATGAAATAAATAGTGCTCAGATTGACGATAGATAAATATGATAAATAGAGATCTCTTGGCGCTGTAGCCTTGTAGGATAATATAGAACCTAACCAAAAAAAAAGCATAACAAAACACGACTTAAATTTGTAATGGACTTTGTAATGGAATGGAAATGGAATTTGTGATGTACGAAAGAAATCTCTTTAAAACAAAAAAAATACAGAGTTATGTTCGAACAAACGTATATAATTATAAAAAGTTTGATGCTGAGAAACATTATGGTCTGGATTAATCCAAAAGCTATTTTTAATCCCAATAAGTACCACGTGGGCAAAGCCGTGGGCGGTGGCTAGTAATTTGTATTGTTATAACACAATAATTGTAGGTTGTTCAAACACCACGTTATAATTTCAACGCAATTACATTTTACAGTAAAACGTTGTTATTTGTTTTATTTCACAATTAATTTAAATATCTATTGGTCATGCTTATGGACAAGTATTTAAAAAGCAAAAAATTATAATTCAGTGAATAAACATGAACATGGTTTTATTTAAACAGCCACCGTTTGACGTAATAAAATATTTCGCATACAAAATAAATGAGCAAACTAATTTTAAATCATTTTTAGTGATGTAAACTTTCTTAGGTATAGGTACGATGACTTCAATATGTTGAGCCACTTTGTGGCCTACCAGCATTGGTAGAGTAATACAAATCGCATGAATTTAAACTGACAACCCGCACAATTACCTACGTATAAATAATCTCAGTATTTGTCTTAGATTTACGCGAATATCACACATTAAAATAAAACTACTTTGTATCGGATTTTATCGCGGTTTATTTCAGAATTTAGATTCCGACGTTTCGACGTATAATCTTACCAAAATTAATATGCCACTGAGTGACTCAAAGATTAAAATATTTCATTGTACCTACCTACCTAATGTTTTATGCAAACTATGTATTACGTACATTAGGGTGAGTACCATATAATTTTCATTTATTCAAATTATTCTCTTATCGGCATTTTTTTTTCATTTTTAAATTAACACAGTAGGTACAATTAGATATATACCCTTAAGTTTTTTTTATTTGGATGTTATCCCCTCCTAGTTATATTCAATAATTAGCTTACCAGCTAACTAGGTACCGGATATTATAAGTAAGTACACAAGTGCAAGAACAGCGGTGGCGCAGCGGTATCGGCCTTGCCTTTGAAATATAACGTCCCAGATTTGATCCTCGGTCGTGCCAACACATCTCTGTGAAAATAGTTTCATCGCCGCTGCTCAATATCGGTGAAGGAAAACACCGTGAGAAAACCGGCATGCGTAAGAACTAATCATTCGAGGACATGTGACATCCACCAACCCGCACTTGGCCAGCGTGGATTAAGGTTGAAACTCTCTCAACTCGTAAGATAGTTGAGAGAAGACCCGTGTCCAGCAGTGGAACACAAAAAAGAAATGAAGTGACACAAGTGCAAACACTGGTGTACTTTTTTTTCCCTCCTCTCTGACAGTTGGAATAGATAGAAAGTGGTAGATCGGGTAAGTATAAAAATATATAAATTTCATCATACCCCACATTATACAAAAAATCCAAATACGTAATTATGTACTATATTGGAGATTTTTTTAACTTTATATGCGTACAATTATTGTAGGAAATAGGTACCTACTATGATAATACTACTGTATCATATAAAATAATTATTCATTGTTGTTCCCACCTATTGCCCTTTACTGTCATTTTAAAACCTTTATATTTTTTACTCAACATGAAATATACCTACTACATACCTATCTACTTTAAAATTAAAATTAATCGATAAAATCCATAACTACATACTTAACGACATCATCATAATTATCATTACCAGCCTATTTTAGTCCACAGCTGGACATAGGCCTCTCATAAAGCACGCCACTCTCTCATCTAATCTCATCCAGCTCTTACATGCCAGCTTGCTGAGATCGTCCCACTACCTAGTGTGAGGGCGTCCTACGCCACGATTTCTTACCTGTGATCTCCACTCATGGACCTACTCGTTTACCCCAACGGTTGTCGGTTCTGCGGAAAATATGACCGGCCCTCTGCCAATTCAGTTTACTAAACCGGTGAGCTATGTCGATTACTCTGGTTCTCTATAAAGTCACGCAATGAAGTGATCCAATGCGTATCAATACTTTAAAGAAATTCGGAGCATAGCCCTTTCAATAGCTCGCTGAGCGACTGTCCACGTTTCGGCTCCGTATGTTACCATTACGGGTAGGCCACGCTGATTGAAGACTTTCGTCTTAAGACTTTGTGAAATTAGCGACGTGAACAAACGTTATGAACAACGAGATTTTAAACGAGAATATCCTTTTTAGGACCATTATTTTTTTAAGTAACCATTAATATTTGTTTTACTTAAAGCCTCTGGCGTTAGGCAGTTAGGCGCGTATTACAGACGATAAATCTTTTAGAAACAGCTTAGCTTTAAAGAAAGATCTACAATAGGTTAGTGACCTTGCCCATTGCTGAATCTCTAACGTCGGCTAGAATGCGGTATGACTCTTCTAATGACTCCATGCCTGGAACTATAGAAAATCTTACTCTTTAATGTCAATCAAAAACGTGTCAAATGAAGGTAATAAATTAAAGTCTTACATTTGTCAATAATAAGCACGCTATAGTGGTATTTACAGACAGCTTTCATTCGGCCCCCATCCAATAAGTACTGACTGGCAACAGCTATGCACGTACGGTATAAGTTATCAGTTAACCACAAAACGCCCTTTTCTTGTTCACTAAAATATTGAGCCAATTTGAGTAATTCAAAACATTCTTTTTTACTGTTGCCTGTAACAATTCACTTGAATTAAATACTTCTTAAATCACGCCTGTAAAATATTAGTTCTCCTGTGAAATCGAGTTATGGTGATGTTAAAATCAGCGCGATGATGATGTTAAAATGAGCATCGGTGGCGCAGTGGTACGGGCCTCGCCTTAGATATATAAGGTCTCCTCCCGCCGATGGATTGTTTCATCGCCACTGCTCAATATCTGCGAAGGAAAACATCGTGACAAAACCGGCATGCTTATGAACTAATCATTAGAGGACATTTGACATCTACCAACCCGCACTTGGCCAGCACAGCGTGTGTGGATTAAGGCCTAAATTCTCTCAACTCGGTAAGATCGTTGAGGGTAGACCCGTGCCCAGCAGTGAGAGACTAAAAAGAGTTGAAGTGATGTTAAAATAACGAATCGTTACCTTTATCACGAGCCACTTCAGCTTTTTGTAATCCTTGACTAATTAATGTTAAATAGTCCGGCCTTTTTCTTATATCCACGACAAGGCCTATCTCGTCTTGTTCTAATATCTTCTTATTGTCGTAAATGAGGTCTTTGAAATATGAACACGACTCGACGAAACCTAACTCCTGAAGCTCCAATTGAATACATTCATGGAGAGCGAGTTTTTTACTATAAAATTAATACATAACTCTATTAGGTGATTAGAATTATTCGTACTTACTTAAAAACATTATTCCATCAAAAAATGTAGGTAACGCCCACGCCCGTATTACTTGCATTACCCAATTGTGAAACTACTTTTCGCAAGCTATGTTTAGGTCCTTAATTTAATAAGGGGCGAACATAGAGTCGTTCTACGGGCACAGTTTCAAACTTCGACTTCGAAGTTAAGACCTTGCAGTTATTGTTATTATTTAGATATAGCCTTAAATGGAATTAGGGAAAGTAATGTTTTCGCACTTAATTGCAGTACCTAAATACTACAATTAACTACTCTATTCATTTATTTGATATTAAAATTCTTACAGGCGCTAGACGCCTGTGACGCCTGTAGATACCAGCAGTTTAATGGGCGAGTTGATACGTATAATAAAAGGAACCACGCTTTACTAATACACATATGAACAAAAAAAGCATTATAAATTCCTTTTAAGCCTACCGTCTTAACTTCCTTTTATCAAGATATTCCAATGAAAACAATATTTGATTCCTATCTTGGTCCAGATTTGTTTTCGTCATACAAGCTATAGTAATTTTCGGCAGGAGCTGTCTCGGTTTTGGTATTAAAGGTGTCATGATGAGACCAATTTTTAGCCAATAAATAATAACACAAACTTTAAAAAAAGGTACGCAAGTATAATTATATAAAAATAATAATTATTTTATAAAATTATTTTTGATGACAGCGGGAATGCTGCCACAATTTTGCCAATGCCGATGTCATATAATGACATGTACCTATTCAATCCTTAGACCAAAGAGCATATAAACGCTTACGCTGACCAGGGGGGTAGTTTCTAGGATTTGTAAAATTTTGATCACAGGGATGCTATCTGTGTTTTGTTTCTGAAGCATTTTGGCAAAATAGTTTTATTTATATCAGTAGATGACCCACTGTTGGCAATAAACTGTCTAGGTGTAAATATTACTGCCACTTTCGTATTATAATTAAGTAATTGCGTGCTACCAATATATCATGGTGATCTAAGTATAATGACTCTAAATTAAGTACTGATTACATAGTGAAGATGAGATAAGATAAGAAAAGAAGATAAGATGTTTTATTGCAATTGAATTATTGTAATTATATTAACACCACAATGTTCTAACATGAAGGCATACAAAACTAAAATTATTTTGGTAGATTTTTAGTTTTGTAACTAGTGTAGCGTATGGCCTAAGGAGCTTAGTAAAATAAAACAGCTGATTAGAAGTGAAACAAAATTGGAATGAATTTATTTTACAACGACACATATTTATATACAATAATTTTGGAACATTTAAAATATAGGGTACACACAAGTTTTTTGTCTCACTCGCACACTATAAAAAGACACGCACTTTTTTGGAAATAGTTAGTATGTTTTATACAGTATGAACTGACGGTACAGTACACCCCCTCAAGCGAAGCGTACGACTGGTTTTACCACTCGGCCTGATCGGGTTGTCTTCACTTCGCTTTCTTTATTTTCGTTCAAAGCATAGGCTGGCTTAAGTCTGTCAATTGATATATTAGCCACTCTCCCAGGTAGTTGAATCTTGTAATACTTGTCACTCCTTTCTAGCACACGGTATGGACCTTCGTACGTTGGTTGCAGTGGCTTTTTCGTGCAATCTTTGCGTAAAAATACGTTCTCACAAGTATGGAGGTCTGAGTGAACAAATATGCTTCGATTACTTCTTGCATTTTCTGCTGGTCTGTAAGTACTGATCGTGTGGCGCAGCTGATCGACGTAATCATGATTCATTTCTGCTTGCTTTGTTTCCACGAAAAATTCACCGGGCAGTCGCAACGACGTACCGTAGGTGTACTGTGCAGGGCTTATTCCAGTGTCATTGCGTGTAGCTGCACGCAAACCGAGTAACACTGTTGGTAGCTCATCGATCCATTTTCCGGAACTGGCTAAGCATCTGGCGGTGAGTGCAGTTTTCAGGGAATAATGCCAGCGTTCAATGATTCCGTTCGACTGAGGATGATAGGCAGTGGTCCTTGTTCTTTCTATTCCCATCAGCTTGGCTAGATCTGCAAACAGTTTGCTCTCAAACTGACGCCCTTGGTCGGTCGTTATGGTAGCAGGACATCCAAATCTGGCAATCCATCCCTCGTAGATAGCCCTTACAACAGTTTCTGCAGTGATATCATGGAGAGGCATGGCTTCTACCCAGCGAGTGAAGCGGCAGATCATGGTCAATAGGTATCGGTGTCCATATTGTGACGGTGGAATTGGTCCGGTGATGTCGATGTGTACGTGTTGAAACCTTTCTGCTGGTGGAAATGATCCGATCTGACTTACTGTGTGACGGCTGACCTTTGACCTTTGGCAGGCCTCACAGGCTCTTGTCCACTTTCCTGCATCAGTGTTCATCGAAGGCCAAAAGTATTTTTTACTCAATAGCTTCCTTGTTGTACGGGTACCTGGGTGGCTGAGGTTATGTACAGTTTCATATGCGGTTTTTCTAAATGCTTCTGGTATGTAAGGACGGATGTGCTTAGTTGAGGTTTCGCAAAAAATCTTACAGTTTGCGTTAGGTATCTCAAACTGCTTCATTAGTATGTTGTTCTGTTTCAATAAGTCTCGAACTGTAGGATCTAGTCGTTGTGCCTCTGCTAACTGCTTGTGGTCGATAGCTGACGGGCAACAAATCGTTTCTGTGTTGATCCGAGAAAGACTGTCAGCCACAATGTTTTCTTTTCCGCTTATGTGACGGATATCACTGGTAAATTCGCTTATAAATATAAGCTGTCTTGCGCGCCGAGGTGTCTCGCTGTTTGACGGTGATTTGTTCAACGCGTAGGTCAGCGGCTTGTGGTCGGTGAAAATAGTGATATGTCTACCCTCGAACATTTTTCTAAAATGCTTGATCGCCATGTAGATTGCAAGTAGCTCCCGGTCAAATGTACTGTATTTGACTTGCGCGTCAGATAGTTTTTTTGAAAAATAGCCCAATGGTTGCCATTTCTCGTTCACGTACTGTTGAAGAACGGCGCCAGCACAGTTTTGACTGACGTCCGACGTTATAGCAATGGGTGCGTTATGTGAAGGATGAGCGAGCAAAACTGCGTGCTGTAGGCCCGATTTGCACAGCTCAAATGCATTCATAGCTTCATTATTCCATTCAATCTTTGATTTATCACGTTTCGTACAGTTGTGCAGGTACGCATTCAGAGGTGCTTGAATTTCGGCTGCCTTTGGAATGCTGTCTCTGTAGAAATTTACGATACCAAGGAATCTTCTTAATTGATCTATGGTGGTAGGCAATGGGTATTTAGTTATAGCTTCAATTTTCTCTGTTGGAGGTGTTATACCATCAGGTGAAACGGTGTATCCGAGAAATTTGATCTCTTCCTTGCCCAGCACACACTTAGATGGATTTATAGTTATGCCATACTCATTCAATCGTTGTAGGACTTTTCTTAGATGCTCCCTGTGTTCAGTTTCACTTATAGAACTGATTATGACGTCATCAATAAAAGGGTAGGCGAAGTCTAGTCCTTTGAGCACTTCATGAATGAACCTTTGAAAGGTTTGTCCGGCATTCTTAAGGCCTGGACACATTCTTGGGAATTCAAATAGCCCAAATGGTGTGATGATTGCTGTCTTGTCGATATGATCTTCAAACACCGGTAGTTGTTGGTATGCTCTATTTAAATCCAGCGTAGAGAATATCTTCTTTCCATAAAGTTGATATGTAAAATCTTTCAATCGAGGTACTGGATATCGGTCTGGTTTTGTGACAGCATTGAGTCTTCTATAATCTCCACACACGCGTATGTCCCCATTTGGTTTTGGGACAACATGCAAAGGGCTTGCCCAGGGGCTTTTGCTTGGACGGCATAACCCCTGATCCATCATGTTCTGGAATTCATTCTTTATGGCTTGATAACGGTGCGGTGGTAGTGGTCGTGCTTTGCTGTAGAGTGGCGGTCCAGATGTCTCAATGTAGTGCTTGACATTGTGCTTCGGTGTGTTTTTCATGGTGGACAGTCGTGTAATATCAGGGAACTCTGCCAGTATCTCATGATATTTTTTGTCCAGGTCAATGGATCTAATTGTTGGCTCAGTTGACATGCACATGGATGTCTTTACTTTTAGGTTGGTAATTTTGTCAATTAAGCATCTTCCAGCGAGGTCGACGAGAAGGTGATGATGCTTCAAGAAATCAGCTCCGATTATTGGTTTGCTCACAGCTGCAACGATGAAGTTCCATTTAAATGGTCGTCTTAGGTTAAGGTCCAGATCCAATGTTCTTTCGCCAAATGTCTTTATTTCTGTGTTGTTAGCTGCGTATAGTTTGAAAGAGGTTGGTTTCAAAATTTCATGCCTTTTTCCTGGAATAACAGAAATGTTGGCCCCCGTGTCGATCAGGAAAGATAGATTTGACTTCTTGTCTTTCACGAATAGACGGTGCGATTTTTCCCAGGTGTCGGTTCCCGTCGCTGTCAACACCTGTTTTAGTTTTCCGACGCTGCAGGATATTTTTCTTCATAAGAACATGGTCTTGTACATTTGTATGCACGTCCTCCAAATTTTCGATGATAAAAGCATATTGTTTCATCTTTGAGTCCGGCCCTGTAATGTGGGCGTGGCTGTCCAGACTGGTTTTGATGCGGCGACTGCGAACGAAACGCACTGCGTGCATGATTGCGTGAGGGATGACCGCGGCTGCGCCAGTTATAGTTGCGCCCGCGCTGCCGTCTGCGGTGGTGGTCCATCTTTAGTTCCGCTATTTCTTGTGCCAACAAATCGATTCTTTCGAGAAGTAATGCGTTTTCATGATTTGTAGTTGCTGCCGGTGAGGTGTGTGACGTCGAAGGTACTGGAATGCTTTTAACTGCTGATATTTGGTGGTGAAGTTGCTCCAACATTTTGTCGGCCATTATCGCTAACTCGTTGAGATCGGTTTTCTTGGCTATTGTTTCACTCACAGCTAAAATTGCGCGTACGGACGGTGGAAGGTGTTTTGTCCATATGACACGCAAGGTATTATCGGCGATATTATTGCCGGCCAGGTTCTGCATTCTGCGTAGTAGTTGTGACGGCTTTAAATCTCCGAGTTCGACATTAGACAGCAGTCGCTCGAGCTTCGTGTGGTCACTTTCGTCGTACGTTTGAATAAGCCTCGCCTTCATGGTGCCGTATCTGTTATTTTCCGTTGCGATTTTGAAATCAAACATGATATCTTGTATTTCATCAAGGTCCTGTAGGTCTAATTGGCGTATAAGCATCTCCGAAAGTTCCTTGTCGGTGAGTTTACCAGCTGAGACGATCGCTTCAAATTGTAAGAACCACAGTTTGATTCTGTTTCGCCATATAGGTGGGATCCGCTGGTTGTAAGAAACAGCTGACACATCACAGGAGTCGGTTCTCATTTGCAGAACTCCAGCAGGATTTTCAGCGTTCGACATTTCTTTTTTTTTTAAGTTTTACTGTGTAGGTAAGTACTACAATCGCGTTTTTTAGAAGCCTAGTCGGGGTCACCACTGTAGCGTATGGCCTAAGGAGCTTAGTAAAATAAAACAGCTGATTAGAAGTGAAACAAAATTGGAATGAATTTATTTTACAACGACACATATTTATATACAATAATTTTGGAACATTTAAAATATAGGGTACACACAAGTTTTTTGTCTCACTCGCACACTATAAAAAGACACGCACTTTTTTGGAAATAGTTAGTATGTTTTATACAGTATGAACTGACGGTACACTAGCAACTGGAAACTTGACATGAATCTTAAAAGAAAATTAACTTTCCGTTTATTAAAGTTTGTATTTTCACTTCATTCTTAGTTATGTTTTTTGTTATCTTTGATATTCTACCTTGTGGAAGTCGTAGTAATTTAAGTGCTCTACAATTAAGTGCTCCACGACAGAGCGCATCGAGTTACTTTTGGTATTGTTTTGTGGTGCATCCATTAACTTGTTAGTTTACGCAAAGACGCAAAATTTCTGTTATTTTGGTTGAACTGTGATTTAAAATGCCGAAAAGTTGCGCCTTTGTGTTTGATTTATAGTAGAGGTATATTAAAGCTAACAGAAATACAAAAAATGCAAATTAAACAAATAATCTTTATGTAGGTGAGTAGGTACAGTAAATGTTGTCAGATACAAAAACAAGATGGCACTTCAAAATTAATTGGCACGTGAAGCCACGAGAGGACTCTCTTTTTCCTATTTTAATATACTACTCTTTGCCTTAGACCTAGTAGAAATTAAATACCTTTTTAAAATTGGGGCCAATTTCCAATGTTTTTTTTATTCCACACAATAATAATTATGAACCGCGACAGTGAGGCCAAAAAGAATTTAATCTATAAATCTCTATGTTTTTATTTAAACTCAGAGAAGCCAACAAAAAAGTTAAAATTGTGTTCAAAAAACTATTATAACAGTAGAATTTTTTACCAGTGTGCAAATTATATTTTTGGTTATAGTTTTTGGCGGCTAGTTTCTCTTAATGTATGTCAGTCACAGACTACTAAGAGAAGTGTCATTAATGGAACACATTTCCATTATGTTCAAAACGCTTTTTTTTTAATCAGCCAAATCCAAGCCAGTGATCGTAATAATATATACCAAAATCAGCCAAATGATTTTGGTTTGGAAATATTTGTACAAGCCTAAGGAAGGTTTCGTATGCGGCACGAAGTTTGCCTGTGCAGCTAGTTGGAGATAAAAATGTATCCATTTATTTATTTTAAGATTTATGTGCTTTATAGTCAATATTGTAATTACAATAATTGGAATTTTTATGATAACTACTTTAGTGCAGGGACCAGAATATTACTTGTCTAAAAGGTTACCCCAGCGAACCAACATATTGTTAGTTGGTAGATTCATATGGTACTTTCATGGTTGGATAAAAAAATACTTTAGTATCTGCCTGTTCAAGTCACGAGTAAATCGGTATCTACTGGGCAAAGGCGTTACATCGTAGACTGCATCATTGCTTCACATCAAGCAAGTTGTGGTCGCTTGACCACAACCGCAAGTCTATTAAAATGTTAAATAAAAAAAATACGCGAATAAGAACAATAATTTATTACTATATTAACTAAGCCGCAACATTTTCTTTTCATAAATAGGTGACAATTAATTGTATACAGCCGTAGTCACGTATACACTTATAATTTATTTGCCTTCTGTCTTTCATAAGGTTACCTTTCACAATATAGGTCAACTTCAACTTACGTGAATGCGCATTATGAATAATTTTAATATAATATACGTAAATTATGTACCTCCTACTTACAAATTAACTAGCTTTAAACATGCTAACAAATGTGCAATATCAACAAGAAATACTGACATATAGTATTGTCTTAGATTTACGCGAATATCACACATTGAAATAAAACTACTTTTTAACGGATTTTATCGCGGTTTATTTTAGATTTTAGATCCCGACGTTTCAAAGTCTTTTCAGACTTCATGTTCAACCCAAGCAAAATCAACTCAGAATTCAAGACACTGTGAGCTCAGTTTGCTTAAATCGGAACGCAACTTAAATATTAATGTTTGAAGGTAGTCAGTAATAATTGTGATTAATATTTTTGGACGTCAAATATCTCAGTCCACCCGTGAACATGAAGTCTGAAAAGACTTTGAAACGTCGGGATCTAAAATCTAAAATAAACCGCGATAAAATCCGTTAAAAAGTAGTTTTATTTCAATACTGACATAGTTTGCGCTTTGCCCCCACTTTTATTATGCGAACTTCCCTGTTGTGTGATTCGCTGCTGGCATCTCTGTTTCCCGACAGCTGTAATCTGCTGTCTTCAAGACACGAGTGAATCAGTACATTGGTTAACAACAGGCAAGTTGTGGCCATGCGCAAACTTTGGAATAAAAAAAATAGTTAAGTGAAATCATTTAAGTACCTACAATAAGATGGTAGGCCTATTGGTGAGGTTCGCTGCCGCGTACCGCAGGAGACGGAGAGGTAGGTGGCGGCGGGCCTTCGCCCTGTAAATTCTACCTCGATGGTGACCAGCGGGGCGAGGAATTGAGGAATCCCGCGCCCTGCATTGCACAGGCCCGCCGTCGAAGAGTCCCGAAAACCTCCCAGGACATAACAACACGACAGAGCTCACTTCGGTGAGCTCCCACTAGCGGGGTCGCGGTTGTGTCTTTATGGATCTCGCTACCCCACTGTGCGTGGCTGGTGGAGTCGGTGGAGTTTAGTGGGTATAGCACTATTAGGGTGGCGCTGCCTTAATCGAGTCCTGCATATCCTCCGCCTATTCCTCTGTAAAAAGGCGGGGAATGCGTAATGCATTCTCCATTGTGAAAAAAAAGGTATATTGGAAAGGTAAATTGAATGTGGAGTAACAGCTCTTTAGTATTCCACTAACTTGGCAAGGATTTACTGTTGCAGATAGAGAGTAGGAATGCAGTTTAATAGATATGATTAAAAAAAAAATGAAAAAAATCCACGATTGCCGCTAATATAAAATTACGGATCATTAATACTTTTTTGTACATTTTAATTTAACCTTTTAACCTAAAAACTTATTCCGAAGTTATTTTGGAGCGACTCACGAACTACGACACATTAATTGTCCCAAACACTTTTTAATTTCCCGCTACTATCTTAAAACCTGATTTACGGTATCATTACACAGAAAATAAAATAAATAAAGTACCTATAATATAAGATCAATAGTGCTCGTTATTATATTCCCGTAGCGATCGTAACTCACATTATTTATTTTTCTCATAGCAAAACCTGAGGTTGCGACCAAGGGAAGACTTGATTACAATCGACCTCGCTTGCAATGTTTGTTGATAGTATCTCCCCTGTATACGTGATGATACCATAATAACTGTTATTAGGTATATAAAATCAAAGTAACTTTGTATCTTTGTGCTTTGAATTTGCTTATAAACGACTTGAAATAAAATAATTGTTGTTATATAAATAGTAGAAAGGGGTGAATTTCATCTAAAGTGTATCAGTTTTTTGTTCGATGTCATTTAGCACGGAAAGAACTGAGCTTTCATACTTTCAGCACTTTTGTCCTCTTACGTTTCTTGATAGTGACAATGAAGACTAAGATGTACCTACACGCGCTTATGCAGGGATCGGCATTCGTTGGCGAAGCACAATGAACACATTTATTTAGATATCTTTCCGTTTCGCATCACAGCAATATGTCGGAACACCACTGGCTCATCACGTCTGCCACGATTAACACCAGCCAGGTGTATAAGGTCGCGAAAGTAAATCCTGCAGACGTGAGCTTAAAATCTATTAATATTTGTCTAGAATTCCGACAGCAGGTTCGCCAGCGTGGACTGCATGATTTTGTCATTTCTCCCTTTAGGCTCCTTTACGAAGCAATTTCCTGAAATTTGCAATCAACTTCTTTATTTTTTTTACTATTATTATTTACCACTACTATTAAAGTTATTTAATTTATATTGTTTTATACTTTTAACCTAAACATCTACACCTTTCACCTTATTTCTTCATTAAATTCATTTCGTCTGTAAACATATAAAATACAAGTATATGTGCGTACATTTTTTATACTTATTCATAAAAGCGAATGGGTTTATGTCTAGACTTATACTAAGTATCTAATAGATAAAGCCCCTTTGCTTTTTATGTGATGCTCTCCAAGTTTAAGATGTACTCAAGCTTTACAAATCCTATTTGGGGTAAATTCACAAGAGTACCTACCTAGCACAACTTAATTAAAAGTTTAGATTCAGCTTGACATTCGTTTTGATAGGACATGCTTTGTTTACATTCTGAACATTCAATTCAACTATCATGCCCTAATAATCTTGAGAAGGCAAAGAAAGTAGGTATGAAGATATTGTTCTGTAAGCACAAAAATCGAGAAGATAGTATAAAAAATACCTTTGTGAGAGGTAACTTGCCATGAACTAATTAATAGCTAGATAAACAAGATCAATAAAGACCCCAATCCTTTTTGATGACATAATTACTTAAAATCTACTAAATAAGTTGCATTTACATAATAGTTAAGATAAACAAACAATATATGATTCAAATGTCAAATGTTTTCAGCTGACTGAAATGAGAGACCACGGCGCCAATAAAATGTCGCCGTCGTGTCGCAATACAAGCGACGCATCGTTCAATAAATTACCCTTGTTTCAGAAACCGCTGACATAGCTAGAAAATATATATCATTTAAATGCCCTTACATTTTTTAAATTGATATGACAGAATATTTATGGAATACTCTGGGGCAATTAAAAGGTCGATCATAAAGATTGTCATTCTACGTAACTACCTACCTTTTTCTTTCGACAATGTTTCTTTTAGTAGTCCGTGGACAATGTCGATGGCGACTATTCTGCCGGTGTCAAGTGTTATTCTACCTAAATGATCGTTATTTAGAAACGATTATATGTTCAAAATCAAAATAATAAATTAATCCAATTATTTTTTTATTGAGAAATTAGAAAATTATAATAATCTTAAATATTTCAATTCCAGTTTATCTAAAACTATCTATATTTTTTATCTAAAATTATTAATTCACATCGCTCTTGACGTTGTTATTCTTCTGTTTGTCAGTCGTAGGAGCTTCAGTAGCAGTTTCCACAGTTACTTTAGCCGTAGACTCGACAATTTTAGCTAATACTGTCGGTGTAATACTGCCGCTATTACTTTCAACGTTCGAGGTACCAACTTGACTAGATTCAGTTCGAGGTTCGTCGGTCTCCTTATTTTTCTTAGCATTTTTCATAGCAACCAGCATTTCTGAAACAATAAATCTATTTATCTTTTTTGTGAAATTCCGCAAATTTTTTATATAGATATCTATTATTATTAATTAATTGTTTTTTACATTTTCATTGAAACTTAACAGTTTTGTGCATGCCACAGTAATTATAAAAATAAAAAATTCAATAACCTAAATTTATTTAAAAATAATGTCACATAAATACTTCATATAAGTACCTTAAATTCACATGAATATTGTGTAAAAGTAAAAACTAGTATAGAATAGATATAATATGAGTGAAATTATAAAATTACGTAACAGGTTTCATTTGCACTCGGTAGGATTATAAACGGCCTTAAGAAAACAATTATTTATTTGAGATTAATTACTGTGCTTTTATTTAATTGAGATTAATAATTTGAGTAATTATCCTCAGTAAGTTTTTAAACCAGCTGTCTAAACTGATTTCGACTTTCAGAAGATGAATGTTTGTAGTGAACAAACTGAATTGAGCCCTTTTGCTAGGTATTATTTATAAACGGTTCAAATTAACCAACCTAATTAAATATGTACGTTTACAGACTGTGAACTTTACAGTCACATAATTGAGGTAAAAATAAAATAGCTCTTCGTTCAGAGCAATAAATTCTTGGAGTTTTAGGGTAGTGTGTCGCCAGAGTTGTAACGAACGGAGAGGTATTTCATTAAAGCGTTTGATGACTCTTTCATTTCCAATTGTGTGTAAAGTACGAGCAGCAGGTAATAAAAAGGCGGAGGTGCTAATGGGTCATCAAAAGCATTGTGATCTTATTATTCAAGTGCGTATGTACAAGTTGTAACTAAGTTGATTTAGACATTCTTTTCGGCTTTTACCTAGTGGTGTAACGATCTGAGTAAGTATGTAAGTTTATTAAATCTTCCAGAAACAATAACCGGTAGAACCCTCATTTACTCTCTAGCAGTGGACTGATATAAGCTGCACCTACTAAGTTAGAAGAAAATGATAATAATAATACTCTCAGTCTGACTTAAATGTATTATTTGTTGGGAAAACAGATCAGATCGTATTTACGCTCTACAAAATCTCGTTTGGACATGATGGCTCAATCCTGTTTTTATAGGAATTGGAAACACCATTATCGGGTTCAATAAATGTAGGCACAAATACTCTACACCGCCCACAACTACGAGTTGTTTATTCCGCTCGTTTGGTTTTCTATTATTTACTTTAGCTGCCCATAGAAAAAGTGTAATTTTGAGACGTAACAACAGTATTAACCTCGAATTGTTCTTCTTATTCACTGATGATGATTTTCCCATGGTTTAAGTACACTGAATATTGGTGAACTAATCAGCCAATCAATTGTTATAAATCAGAGTATTGCATTCCTTGGTTTCTTATCAAAAATCTTTACCATATAGTGAATATACATATACTTATGTAGGATTCAAATACATTTTGAACACGTACCACGTCGAAAATTTCCTGAGAGTGGCATTATTTAATCACTTCTGTTTTGGATCCATTGTTGTCAATACCAATGGCTTTGACACCATATTAGTTTTGTGTTAAAATTTACATTTTCAGGGCTCTTCATTGTAGTATTAGCATTATACTTGGATCTACGTCTAAGAAGAGCTACGTAACAAATTTAATAAATAGCACAGATAAATAGTTAAAATGGCAATCACAGATGGCAATTCTTTAAATTTTCGTGACTCCCGTCAAACTCGTCCACAGATTACTTCGAGACTACTCCCTTCAAAGAGAATATGTGACCATAGATCAAGGATAACTAGATATTAAACTGAACAGTGAAAAGGAGGATTAAACCTCTTTTGTTTTGTTGTTTTTAAATAATGTTTTGCCAAAAAACATTATTTAAAATAAATAATAATAATTCAAGGATTTGATATTTAAAGTAACCCTGACTAGACCAAGGCCGAACCGCCAATATCGTCTAATCGCCATATATGGTCTAATACAATAATAATATAACTATAACTATTTGGGGGCTGAGTCACCTTCGTCCGTGGGTGTACCTTTAATTGAATCCCTGTGGTCCCCGGGTGGTGCAAATCAGGTGACAATCGGTGGTAGGCTTCGGCTGTGGTTAGTGACCACCCGCCAGACAAAGCTGCACGAATTGATATCATTATACTCATAAGCGAATTTTTTTTCATTTCAATTCCAGGTAAAAGTCGCCAGAACCCTCTCGTTGGCTTAGCAGTAGGTAATTAGGAAAGAAAAGCTCATTAATATTTTCGTAATAAATTCACTCAATTAAGATCAAAATCCTCAGTTATAAAATGATCTAATCAACGGTTCCTAATTGCCAGTGTAATTTGTCATTACATCAACTTTTGAATCATTAGAAGACATTAATCTTCCAAGATTTACGTAAGCTCGGATGAAATGCGCGTCTACGTAATGTTTAATATTCAAAGACTTTGGTATAATACCTAATGATGTGAACATACAAAGTGCTCTATAACTCATTTATGGGGTACATACAAAAATATGTAGATGTAATAAAGATTATCAATCAGACGGTAGAGGAAAAACGCAATTAATCTATCATGCTGACAAAATGATGGAAAATGTTGAAGTTCTTTTACCCACAAAGGCGATGGAATATTTAAGGCAAATATTTAAGGCAAAAGAAATTAAAGAATCACTAAGCTTCTCCAGCTTTAAAAACGATTAAAGCATTATGTTTTAAATAATTAATAATTTGGAGAAATGTTTTATGTAATAATTTACTTATGGTATTAATTTAACGCCTTGTAGTAAATGTTGCCTCCCTAATACATAACATATACCCATTTATCACTTTTTTCAGCTCAATATAAATATTTAAATAGGTATATTATATATTTTTTTCCTTTTTTCAAAAAGTCAGGCAAGGTTTAACAGAAATTTGTTGTTAGCAGAAAGTTTCTCTTTAACAATTTCTCTGAACAATGTAATGCGATTTCAGATTGAATGATCTTTAAACCGAAATAAATCTTTAAAATACATGATAGATTATTATAGACATATCGGGATGACCGAGCTTTGCTCGGTATTTTTTTTTAAATGACATTTTCTAAAAATGATTCCTAGCTAGATCGATTTATCGCCCCCGAAACCCCCTATATACTAAATTTTATGAAAATCGTTGTAGCCGATTCCGAGATTCCAATTATATATACATATATATACTATTATATACAAGAATTGCTCATTTAAAGATATAAGATAGGTTCCCTTATTGTTTCTTGTGGGTTTCACTATGCGTTGATGTGTCAAAAAGACCTTATAGGTAATAGATACGTATAACCATCACGTAACCTCACGTATCTGTATGATAGTTTTGTGTAAAAAAATCTGAAAAGGGTCCTATTTCGTAGTTTGTCGCGTAGCAAGAGGGTTTTACGATAGCTCATAAACAGTCTAGATAGCCACTTACTATACTAAGTAGCTTACCTTTTTCTGCTTCTTTGGCTTGATAAGCAAACAGTATTATCATTTACATACATACTCTATCCAATTATAATTTATAGAGAACCCACGATCTCTGAGTTTTTGACACCATTATTCTGAAGGCAGCGTCAGTCAGTTACACTAGCGCTGCCTTCAGAATAATGGTGTCAAAAACTCAGAGATCGTTGGTTCTCTATAAATTAAACTTTCGCGTTTATAATAATATTAGTAGGATAATGTGTTATACTGTATAAGACATTATCCTACTAATATCATAAACGCGAAAGTTTGTAAGAATTTATGCATGTGTGTTACTCTGTCACGCAAAAACTATTTATCCCAATAAGTTGAATCGAGTGTTCTAAGCATGAAAAGTAAGCCAAGAGTGTGATAAAATGTATGATGATTAAAATTATTGTCTAAATCTAATTTGTCGCACGGGTAGGTAGATATACCTACCCGTGCGAAGCCGGGGCCGGCCACTGGTATTATTATAAACAGATACAATGTATAGCGTATTGCGTATTGTATCTCATTTTCTTGATTAAGACAGGTAAGGTAAACAAAGAAAATGAGATAATATCTGCACATGAATAAGTATCTGCTCTCGTATTTGTTACATCAAATATTTATTAGCATGAACCATTTAGGGATAAATTGCTCGCCCTATTAAACATTAAAAGCTAGCTGCTCAGTCTATATTTACGTAAACCTTTATGGATTAAATTATTCGTGAGATTAATAAAAATTACTCAATAAGAAGTACTGTATTTTGTTTTAAGACGAAACATGTTTTATTTAAATAAAACATTGGATTATCTTTTAGTACTTATTTTGACACCTACAGTCTTTACTGAAACTAAGATTATTATATTGGATTATAGGTATCCGGTACTGCTAGTTGATAAATAGCTGTTTCATACGTCACGTCTTTTCCTATGGGGGTAGGTTGAGACTATAGAGCGACACCTTTGCGTGGCCAGCTTTATCTGAATACATACCTACACTTCCTTGGAAACATAAATGTTTTGTCATACTTACATGGCCATTGTAAATGCAACGCATCTGTCTCTTTTAGAGGACATTATCGATAAGATTAGAGAATTCTTTCTTTTAAGACGCAGAATGTATTCTTTTAATCTTTAAATAGTTACTGTGAATTGTATGTACCTGCTACAGACTATTATAATAAACTTTATTATTCTGAAATAGGCATGCGCTTGACTACATACTACTTACTTGCTTAACATCAGACAAGTTGTAGTTACGATGGAACGCGCCTGCCCAATATACCTACCGATTCACTCGTGATTACGAATGATAAGTATTCGGTGAGAGAGAGGCTCCATTTGGTGAGAATCCATAAAGCAGCAACAATGCCGACCCACCCTCTCAAATGGTGTCACCCATTGAAGAAAGAAGCTACTTGTTCCTTTTTCTAAGGTGTCACCAGACGTCGCATCGGAACACGGCAAGAAACAACTGAATGATAATTTTAAAGTTATGCTGACCTACCCATTGTTACAATTACTTTTGGGAATTCTACATCCCTACATAATCTCGAAAATCCTTTCTGGCAAACCAGCAATACTTAGTACTTTGTATTCATAATATAAACAAACTCGAAATAGTGGTACGTGGAATTATTTACATACCCATTAACTTTGTATTTACTAATGCCAAAACAATATCTACATCGAGTACCTAATGTTTTTTGACGCAGCAGACATCTGAAGAAACAAGAATTTAAAGAGAAGCGAATTTTAAGAAAATAGCAAATAACTAACTGCCAAAACATCATAACGTTATAGCGTTACGCCTGTATTACGCGGAGATGTAGATAGAGGTGAATATCAACAACAAAATAATCAAAAATTCATTTAATACCATCCGCTATTTTTATAAGATCAAAGAAAACTAGATTTATGAGACGAATCTAACGATACAATTACCTTAATTATCGCAAAAATTTAGATAAAAACTGGGTAATAAAGAAAACTAAAACATACATACGTGCCAAAAAAACAATCCTTTCGTGGCTGTCGGGTAAAAATATCTTTGCAATTTATAATTTTTAATCTAATTGGCCAATAAGTAATCGTAATGTAATAGTGTACTATGTAACGGACTTATTTAATGGATGGACATTATCTATCACAAAGGACAAAATAATGGACAAAACAGCCAATAAGACAGCAAGACGAAGTGTAGAAGGGATAAGGGTAAATAATAGGTACACTCGAGTACAGATTTATTGCCATGTATCACGAGATACATTTCTAATGTAATTGCACATAACAACCGACTTCAAGAAGAAGGAGGTTCTTTATTCGAATGTAGTCTTCGCGATAATTCCGCCAATTCTAGATTGATTTAGATTTTTTTGTTTCAAAGGTATATTACGTTGTAGATGGATAGCATGGAAGAAAAAAGCAACTTGTTACACAAGGTGAATAGAATTTTTTTATCTAAGTCAGTACATATAATACTTTTCTTTTGTAAATATATACATATAATAGATATTTACACCGACTCGACACAAACAAATGTTCATCACTAATGTTTGTCTCGGGTTGGAATCGAACCCACGAGCTGCGGCGTGAAAATCAAGTATCTTACCGACCACGCCACCAGCCTGTCAAATTATTATAATTTTCTTACTTGCATGTACTTACATACATATGGATTACCTACCAGTGGCGAAGAGTCCATTTAACACAATCCCACCAACTTCCCTTTATGAATTGGTCAATAAAACGCACTAAATTAAATATTATGACATGCCTAAAAGTTTTAAATAGCATCAATGTAGTACGTACTACTTAATAAGTTTGAAAATCAGTGTAGGTAACCAAGAAATACTTGTCATTTAATTTGCTCCGTCTTCCCCTTTTCAAATTTCCACCCTTCACCACTGTATCCTAAGTACTTAACTTCTAGGTTCACATTGATTATTATTGACTGAGAAGTTTTCGAAGACTCCACGAAATATAATTTCCTTATATAAAACCTTTCACGTCAAAATCAACAGCTGTAAAGGAGAAACTAGGGCAAATAAGTAAATAGCGTGTATGGTTCTCATGGATAAATCTATAAAAATAACTAAGGTATTTGGGTAGGAAAACGAAACATTAGAAAACATTAAGTAAGTAAGTTTCTTAGGTTAGCGTTATGGGCTATTTACACGAGGACTGTAGCAGGGATGCAGTAAGAGAATAGCAAGCCACTAAAAAATCATTGTGTAAATGAGGACAACCCAATGCAGTGTATTTTTAGTGGATTGCTGTTCTGTCTTACTGGCCTGTCCCGGCTATTATCCTCATGTAAATGGTCCATTAACGTTGCCAGGAATAAACTTTAACATACTTACTCCAAAACTTGGTCTACACTAGTTCTACAGACTTGATGTCTTCCCGTTCTATACATACTTACTTTTCGTTTTGAATTAAGACACTAATTTGAAAAAAAACATAGTATAAAGCGTTGTATATGAATACTACGTTCAAGAAATTATACCATAAAATTATAGCCACGGTCGTTATGGTCGGACTTTATGATTACTATTTGAATAATAGCTCTAATAACGCGTGTTTCCCACTAATTAAAGCAACAGCTAACGCGAAGAATAATACAGACGTATAAAATACTTTCCTTATCAAAATTATAGGACAAAACGTTTAGGCCAAATTATTTTGTTTAGAAACGTATTTAGCCATAAGTAAGTTTTGTTTTGAGTAAGCAATCAAACTTTGTTTAATCAATTTCCAAACAAGGCTCGTTATTTCTTAGATTCTTCCGTGAGATTAAAACTTTTAGGATATTAATGAAAACGAGAGACCTTGGCTCGAGACGTTGACATAACTTGGAAAAAATCGAATTAGATCTGAACGTAATACAACTATAAGATTTCTTTCCTTCTTTCTTTCTTTCCTTGCCTCAGAAGGAAAATTTGGAACCCTTGTAAGATCACTTGTTTTTGTATGTCTATCTCTTCGTATGTTACAGTCAACTAACTCCTTGATATTTATGTCCGATAAAGTCCCAAAAAAGTGCAAATAAACATGAAAAAATAAAAGTAATACTAAAAGTGACGATATTTAAACAGAGGTTCTGTTTCCACGCGAGTTCAAATTGCGCTTGTTCAGTTTTGAAGTAGGTCAAACATCTTGTATTTTTACCTAGATTATTACATAATAGGTACTTTCCGATCGCTTGCTCCGGAACTCAGATGACTCCTTTAATTAATATTTTATTGCTTAAATAGATAACACCGTCAATTTATGCAATGCTGCCAAACCAGCAGCAAATGCTTACGATAAAACCATAACTCTTAAATTGAAACATTGAACGTATAACCGCAATAAAACCGCCAATGGCTCAAAGATACGACCGCGATAGACTTACAAATAATGCTTGTAATAATAACGCTATTTGTACAAACGAATGTTTACCAAAGCATATTACAGAAAGCTGAGTTTACGCAACCAGATGATATTGAGCAGGGATTGAACGGGATTCGACGTTTTGAATTCATGTGCGTTTATCTTTCTTCGTACAGAATTTGCTCTACTTGTGACGTCAGTTATCGCCATTATTGATCTGACACAGGAAACAAACATCTATCTTATTTTATACTTACTATAAGTTACGGTTTCGCATGGTTTGCACAAAATAATATTACTAGTTGTTGGTTCTCTATCTTTTTTACACACTAATATACCTATTTTTTACAAGTCCTCTTTACAAACCATCCCTCCTCTTGAATTCCTGTGACCGTTGGTGATAATTGCATAAAAATCCTTTTAAAATGCATCTAATTAATAAATAAAATCACAAACTACTCATTAGAATGGTTTAGTTACTAACAAACCTTCAGCAGTCTAATTATTTAAATACTAAAACCTACTCTCACTTTGTGTTACTATGCTGTTTAGTTCCATAGGTTTTTTTAGGCAATAGTTTTATTAGTTATACTGTACTTACGCGGATATAGCTGCTTACAAAATATTAGTTTTCGATTTCGTAATATCGCCGGTAACATAAGTCTGTTTTAAATCAGGCACTACAGTAATAAACATGTCATTTGAGTATTTCAAAATTGCTATTTTACGACTGTGAATATTTGGTATTGAAACGTTAAGTTGGTCTACCATCTTCTTAATCCATCTAGAGTTACATTAATTGACTTCTAATTGAATGTTTAGCTGCTATACATCTAAGAGAAAGAAATAGAGGATGTATGTTTCCGTTGCGGACACATTTGTGCACTATATTATCTCCTGCATACCTGACTAACCACACCAGACTGAAATACTGCTAGGAAGGATTATTATAATTATTAAAATGTCTTAGTCGTTAAGTTACTTCAAAATAGGCGCAAAAATGAGGTCGACTTGTGGGAATCAAGCCAGTTGCAATCTGTGGTTATAAGTTTGGATATTATTACGAAATTGATTATGAATTTCTGCCAGCATTCATCATAAAAAATCCATCATTGCTAATGAAATCTGGTAACGTCAAGAAAATACCCAAAGTATTATATGTAATAATTATTTTTCAGTCAGAATAGATGAAGATTGTGAATGCCAATTATATTAGACTACCATGTTGCTCAGACCATTTAACACGGGAGGTGTAATACACAGCTTCTGGGCTCCGTAATATTCTCGCACTTCAGACATTTAACTCTAATAGACAAATGTCAAAAAAATATCAGAAAATTAATAAAATCCTTATTTTATCATCGACATATGTCATCGATAAATGTCTTAAGCGCGAGAATTGTGGACCTAGTTCTAAATTATTGTTTCTGTCAGTTTTTGTGGGAAGCGAGGTAACCACGTATAGCACACATGTAAAAGTTGTAACGTCTTTACAAATAAAACCTACACACAAACACAAAATATAAACAGTTTATACATACAAACTGTTCAAGTATCTCAGCAGAGGGGCACGCGCGCAATACCAGTTCCGTGTTAAATTTTCTAAGACCATGTTGGCATTATAACCACATTGTGTCGCCTTGCCTAGCAAACATGGGTCAGTAATAAATGTCTTAATTAACTTTCCGTACGTTATATTAACTGTTGTGTACTTTTTATGACAAGCTTTGTGAATAATGTTTTCGTAATTCCCGGCTTTGTAATAATAGCTCGCAGGTTCGATCCCCAGTTCGACCCATCTACACATATTTGGGGGCTGAGTCACCTTCGTCCGTGGGTGTACACCTTTAGTTAAATCCCCGCACGTGGTTCCCGGGTGGTGCAAATCAGGTAACAATCAACTGGTGGAAGGCTTCAGCCGTGGTTAGTGACCGCCCACCAGAAAAAGCCGCTCCGCCAAGCGGCCTTGCCGTGTTCCGGTGCGATGTCTGGTGACTCCATAAAGAGAAGGTGGGTCGGAATTGTTGTCCTTTAAGGTTTCTTACCATATGGAGGCTCATTCCACTGCCACCTTCTCACCGATAATCATTCGTAATCACTAGTGAATCGGTATACTAGGCTGGCGCGTTCCATCGTAGACTACATCATTACTTAACATCAGGCAAGTTGTAGTCAAGCGCCAGCCTATCACAGAATAAAAACAAAAAATATATATTTGTGTGAGATATCGGAAAAACGAAATCGTGAGGAACCGGGGTGTCTAGAAACTAACTATTCGACTACCTACATAAGATCAACTCGCACTTGCTCAAGTTCTGTGGATTAACTCCTAAACTTTCTCAAATCTTAAGACAGTTCAGAAAAGCCAGCGTGCCAGCGTGCCCAGCGTTAAATTAAAGCAACGATACTAATAAGTAGCTAGGTACATATTATACACACGGCTATCTGAACCCAAACTATAGAAATTGGAGAATATTACCTAATAATATACATACTCCTTCACTTTTGTAAATGCATACTTAAAATAGAATTACACCTAGAACCAAGACGAACAGACAAATGCATCACAATCATTTAGGTACATAGGTACATCGTAGAGATGGTAAAAGGTACATGGTAATAATCTTTAAACCTAACAATACCTCCGTGCATGCCTACACCGCCTTCAATTCGTCGAACCCTAATTTACCTGCTGGACAGATTTATTTTTATTTTAAAAACGATAGGTACGTGGTTTTATTTTTAGCTCAATTGCATAAGAAGAAGGTCATTTTCGTTACTGTAATTATCGGAGATTCTAATACAATACAATGTGTTGATAATAGTATCAATAAAAGTAGTACAAAAGTAATATGCTACAGTTATCACTTACAAGCTAAATATTTTTCTGGAACACACATTACAATAAGTCCAGCCTGTTCCTTTTATCAGTTCAAATAAGTATTAAATAAAAAATATAGGTGTACACGCCTATCCTTATTAATTGTGTGTAATTTGAAGTTAAATCAACTTTCGTGATCCACACGGGACTTAATTACAAGTCCTGTGATTGTAGACACTGTTACAATTACAGCAATTTGTCACGCCCCTATTAGTATACTGGACGACACGAGCTCGACATACGCACTATACGCTAAATTATGTGGGGTAGCACGAACAAAGTATCATATATATATTTTGATACTTACCTGCTATCAATAAAAAAGACCTTATTTATTTATTTCAGATGAAATGGATCATATCAAATAGGTTAATAATTTAAACAAATGCATTCTACGATGATGTAGCTAACTTTATCTTAATTCTATACATTAAAACAATAATATTCATCAACCACGATGTCTCGTAGATCCTATCTTCTATAACATCTGTCTACCCCTATGGGAAAAGGGCGTGATTCTATGTACACAGGAATATACCACTATCAAGTTTTGTAACAAAAGTTGATGTCACTGAGTTTAAGCTAGAGTCTGTCACACGAATGAAGTTCCGCGGCATTCAATGGACTAATTATGATACAATATATTTTATTGGGTAAGTACAATTTTTTGACTTCGATTTGCAAGAAATAAAACAACAAGATAATGATAAAACATGACTATTGTAATTTCAGAGGAGAAAAAGACAAAAGAGTCAAGCAGCATGTCCCGAGCGCTGCGCCCGCGGGACTTCTTTCGTGAGATAGACTCTACCTAAATACTACCTACCACATGAATAAATATACTATAGACGCCTTCCTACAAATACCTAGCTACATAACTGCTACAAAATAGTTTGTAAGGATAAATGGATTTAATACTTCTTTACGTAACTGCAACTGACGGAATTTTTATGCATTTGATCCTAAGAGTATGTATAGGTTTTCCCCACTGAATTTTGGGATGACGAAGCAGATACAAGAAGCATAATCCGTGGCGAAAATTAAAATTTCAAAAAAACATTTTAACAATATGAATTTATTAGCTGTGTTAATGAAAATAAACCAATTAATTCGACATTTTCAGGACGTAGCTGTCACATAAACAATGAAATAGAAACAACATGATGTTTTATTACAGAAAATAATTATTTTTTCAAACGGTTTACGACATGTTCGCTGATAGTCACCGACAAATCACACGTTTTACTGCTTTCACAATAGTCATACGGCCAAGTTTATTTTATTATTGTCTGTCTACTGTCTTAAGAGCAGCTACTTTAGGATTCTTTGCTATTTTGGTACGACGTTGATATCTGCCGCATTCGTGACCTAGATACGGTGTATTGAAAATACCTTGTTCGAAACGATGTCTCAGGAGCCAAGCATACAGGTTATTAAAAAGCCATCAATACTAATATAAAGTAATTTAATGTAACGAGTAACTTTATAGCTAGGGGCTTAAGGACTAGAGTCACATGTTACTCTAAGCGTTTATTGAGCTATTTCCACGTTTGGCACTGCCACTTATGCTGAGCAATGACACTGATGGGTATGTTCACCTACTTCTTATTGATTTGTTTTTAAGTTGTTTATATTATTCTTTTACATTATTTTTTTTATTACTTAAGTCAAATACATGATTTTTCTTTCTTTCTTTTTTTATGTTGCGTGATATAGCGCGAATAATTGCGGGAAATATTTGTGGGATTATAATGTCTCTGCGGGACTATAATGCTCACTCTCAGAGTGTTGTCAAAAGGCTCGTACCTGTAATTTTACAGGATACTGTGCAAATTTGCAGTTTCACGTAGCTACGTTTAGTGTTATCTACATGTCATGTTGAGGAGCAAAATGTCCGCTACCTACGATTGCCTACGACTTATAATGCGAGTAGCTGAATACAATAAGTATATATGTGCTCATAAGTATATGTTTTTACAGATATTATTTACACATATACTTATTTTTAATATGAAGTTTTGTAAATCGCAAGTGCAGTGCATGTAAAGTAAACATTTTCGACGCCCCAATCCGTATATAAAGTAGTTTTTGGAGAGTCATTTATGGAACATTTGACGCAGCAGAGCAAAATACGACCAAGATGTGCTCAGTATCTGTAAATGCAAAAATAAATTTTGAAACAATTAACGTTTAGCGCAATTTTCACTATTGTTTTATTTTATTGTAACATTACCCTAGTAAATGTTTTCAGATTAATATCAGAAAATCCATAAGCTGTTACTTTGCATGGTTTTTGAGACCTAAAACAATGAAGTTTAAGTTAAATTATAAACAAATGCTGTAACTGTTCTTATATTTTCTTATTTTGTGAAATATTATTACATATGGTTCATAATACATATTAGACAAAAAACATGAATTTTGCAAATACTAGTTTCGCATAAGTTGCAACTTGGCATTATAGGCAGGGTTGCTGCTAGGCACTGGCGTTTAGTACTAGTCCCGTGTGAACCTATCTTAAGCTAAGTATACTCATACTAATACTTACATTAAAATATTATCCTATTTTATTCATTTAACATTGGTATTTTTGTGCAAATATCTTACCACAGAACTGATTTATATTGTAAGAATTACTTTAAGCAATACCTGAGTAAAGTGATAAACATATATTTTCTGTCGTCAGCACCCAGTTTATACCAGTCACTATTATAAACAGCCTCGCCAACAGTTTGACTCTGAAATTAAAAAAAAGCTTAAACATTATTATGTAACCATCCCTTGCCGAGCTAATCTTGCTTGAACATAGTATTGTCTTAGATTTACGCGAATATCACACATTGAAATAAAAAAAAAAAATCTAAAATAAACCGCGATAAAATCCGTTAAAAAGTAGTTTTATTTCAACTTGCTTGAACACTTTTTATTCGGACTCCTTATAAGACGCTTAACAATATCTAAATTATGTAAATACCACAGAACAGCTAAATCTTCCTCGGATATTGGCTGCTCTACTACCTAGTGAAATATAATTTTAGCACATTTAAATAATAAGGTAGGCAAAACATTTGCTATGATAGCGAACTCACCATTAGCATAATATAATCGCCATAATAGCAAAAAAGAAATATTTCCAGCAAGCCAAACGCAAGAAATAGCACGTATGGTGCCATCAGTGCAACACTGTCAAGGGCCTGAAATAGTGAAACATTTTTAAATAAAAAATATTATGCAGTTTTTGAAAATAGATATTGCGAAATTTCATCGAAATCCGTTTTCAGTGAGTAAAGACATCCCTCCATCAATCTACCAATCCATTCAGCTTTACAAACTGTCTTACGCATTAATAGTGGTAGGAACTTACCATTAAATTAAATCCTGCTGCACATATAATTAGAGAACTGGTGATGACAAAAAATAATGTTGATTTTGTATAAATTATTTCCATTAACTCGATGCATCTAAAAGTTTGAGATAGGTTTTTGACTTTTGTTTATTTAGTTTGAATTGATACAAATACTACGGCAGTCGGCACTTAAATGGCGGTAATTTCTACGAAGCTCAGCAAATACGTAAAAGTTGAGCTCCAAAGAGAAATCATTTCGATAATTTTTAATTTTTACAAAATGAAGAATGTGTGAGCAATATAAATAGTTTATTTTTCTTCATAAGGTCAATAAACGCACGTTTTTATGTGCATTTTTCCGAACAAATTAACAAGTGTGACTTGAAAATTCCGTCATTTCTGGCAATGTTCCATTCTGATTCGTCATTGCCATTGTAAACAAATGTCCGAAAATACCCAACCCAAGATTGATGTTCTTCAATTCTAATATAATATTTTAAATAAATAAACCAAAGTATCATCCTAAATAACACTTTTGTAGTGTTACATTAAGAAATATTATTATTTATCAGAAATATTTTAACTTATTCTCATATTACCTACCAATTAGAAAATTCAACATTTATCTACCTATAGGTAACATTTTTTAGCCTCGCCTAAAAGCTTGTAGTAATTTTTTTTGTAATTTTCTCCTTTTAAGAATGAATAAATGAATTTTATTATTACCGGATAATATCCCTGTGCCGGTTTATGAGTAAAACGAATTTGTCCTTAAATGTTAAACCTGAGTTTTCATCTGATTTCGTAACCTGCTCCATGTCATGACACAGCGTTAGAAACTGAATTGATATATACGTGCAATAGACGAAGTATAAACCATCTACAGCATACACTGCAAATATGGAAATCCACCCTTAAATAAAAATAACAAAAGTTATTTTAAACAATAACTAAAAAGTTAAATTACGGTACACTACGGTACGCTACACAAAAACGGTAGGATAAAACCCTTACCAGACCACATCTGATGAAAATATGCAAACGGCCAAAATCTTATATCGTACTCATCAAAAGGATACAGGACAAGAAAGGGAAGTAATAACTTAAACTTTCCCGTACTGAGGTAATACGAAACCATTAACACAATTGGCACTATTCCAAAGCACCCTAACCCTGTTATCAAATTAATAAAAGTGTACCGAAGAGTATTTTTCAAGAAATTTATCCATTTAGACACTTCTGAAGATATTACTTGGCTTTCATGTAACTTCTCTGACTGAAGTCTATTTAAAATTTTAATTATCTCTTGAATGTCACCGGGATAACGGAATAAAATGAAAGCTTTAATTTCACCCAGAATACAAATCGTAAGGCATGGGAGTAGAAATGTGAGTTCAACCAAACTTTTGTTAAGTATGATTCCTTGAACAAACCATGAGAATTGCCCTAGTGTAGAAAGACCGAGAGAAAATAACATAAAAGAACACGCCCAATGTTTCCGGATTCGTTGTATAAGTGTTATATTAGCATCATCACTATCAATGGACATAGTAATAAGTTTAAGTGCCTTGTTAATCCATGTTATGAAATAGTTTATTTCTGTCATTTTATTAGACGTTATAAAGCGACTGTTTTTCAAATAATGTATTTTTCAGTAATAACAATTCAATTTTATAGTCTTTGAATCTACATGGTGTTAACAAAAATAAACAGAGAAATTCACACAAAGACACGTGGGCATGACAGGAAATCGAACCCGCGAGCTTATATTTCAAAGGCGAGACTAATACCGCTGCGCTACCGCTTCTCCATAACTGTTAACACATTATGTTAGGCATAATTAAATACACAAGTTTGTTAATCGTAGCATCACGCCTGTACTAGAAAGTGTAGGCAGAGGTGAATAAACACAAACTATTTCAATATTTATGACAGTTCAATACCTTACTCCTTGTAGCGTATTTGTGCGATCAATACACATAAATAGATGCTATCCGTCATGACACCTATTACAGTTTTGTCAGCCAATTCCTCGAAACTAAATGAAGTCATAAATATTTCTTTACACTATACCAGACAACAAAGTGATATTTATTTTAAGACATTTATCACAAATGTCTTGTCGGAAAGAATTCATATTTTTAAGAATGAATCAGCCTGTATATGCTTACGTGTATCGACTATATCTTAATTGTACGCTTTGGTTAATAACATAATTAGGTATAATTTGTCCGTGGTTTAATTACTAGTAACAGCCATCAATACAAAGAAAAAAATATACGTTTTAATTTTAATAATACGATACTTACAACTTGCCCACCAATTTGTGTTACAGCTAAAATATAGATTTATTATAAAATCTAATGGTATCATCACGGATAGATGAATTGGTCTTTACCTAGTAAAATAATATATAATAATAATAATAATAGTAATATACCACCAGCTTGGGACCCAGTGCTTAATTTACTTGCACCAAAACCCAAGCAAAATCAACTTAGAATTCAAGACACTGTGAGTTCAGTTTGCTTAAATCGGAACGCAACTTAAATATTAATGTTTGAAGGTAGTCAGTAATAATTGTGATTAATATTTTTGGACGTCAAATATCTCAGTCCACCCGTGAACATGAAGTCTGAAAAGACTTTGAAACGTCGGGATCTAAAATCTAAAATAAACCGCGATAAAATCCATTAAAAAGTAGTTTTATTTCAAAATTATTTAACTTTAGAGACGGAAAGTCTTATTATCTAAAAGGGTTCAAAAGAGGTTGCTTGTTGAAGCAGCTAACTGTTAAAAAGTGTAACCAATTCATTTTTTTATGTCTTTGCAAAAACCTTATAGAAAACCCTTTCAACGGTTAGCCAAAATGGTATCTGCCTCCGACCCAAAAAAATCTCGACAATCTCTTCACTTCAGCTATAAAGATTAAAGATTCTATAAAGTTAACCGCCAAAAATCAGTCCATTCGTTTAAAATGTTACTAAGGTTACAACTTTAGAATCTTTAGACTTTAGAATCGTTATATACCGACAGATCAGGATTAATTTCTATTACCTAGGTAAGTAGTTTAATCTGAATGAATCTTGAATACGTACCTAAACATACAACAGAGGTACTTCTGTAAGTGCCTACCATAGTAAAATACTGTCCTTAAATTTCGTATACAATAGGTGAAAACAATTAATCAAAACCTTAAACAATCGTTTAAACAATCATCGTTCAAACATATTGGTTGACTGTTACTATGTTAACATAAAAGGAAACTTTACACTACATTCGACACAAATTGACACATTTAGAACGGGGTCATAAAGTAAGCTGAAATGTAAGGGCGCGGCGGTGAATCGGAACATCAAATCTGAATGTCAGCTTTGTACTTTTGATAAATTGCGTCGCACCCCAGACGCAACATTCTCGACCGACACCGATTTGGTAAATGGAAGTGTTCCATTTATCAAAACCATTGTCGAGTACGAAGAATTCAAACAATCTTAAATGTTTGACTTGGGAAAGTGAAACTCACTTGCTAACTTTACGTTCTTTATTTTGAAAAAATTAGTCCTTTCGCTTTCATAAAAATATTTTATTCAATAAGAGAGCAGGCTGTATAAAAATATACAGCCTGCCAAGAGGGTTTTTAGACTTTTTCGTCCCAATGCGTCCTTTTAAGTGCGCAGACGTGTTTTTAATAGTATTAACTAGGTACATACCTACTAAGAGCGGGCCCACTTATCGAGATGGTAACTGAAGGAGTTAGAAAATCAAACTTCACAAGGTAAGTTAGAAAATAAATTTGTATATTTAAGTGTTTGAAAATTTTTTTTTCAAGATTTTTACAACTTTGTCTGCGAGGTTGATATGTACTGACATGCCAAATTACAACTAATAGTAGTATAGTACCAAGAGTCCCTAAGCTAGCCCGCGATCGGACTGTCGGACAGTTTACTACCGAACTCTAGAAAACCCCATTATGAAAAAGTATTAACAAGAAAATGTTCCGACGTATTTCCGTAAATTTAATAATGATTTTGCTGCTAATATCTGTTTAGGAAAAATCTTTTTCGTAGTTTTTCTAAGGTAAAGAAATCTTACTGTTTTCTTGGTAAGCAACAACTCATATTTAATTAACACAAACATCCCATTCTTCCAACAATAACAGTTACAGTTCATGTCTTAAATCGTATTTCACTCAACAAATGTACCTTTACTCGTAACCATTGACTAGATACCTACTAGACATCCCATTATTCAAATATTGTCTGAATTTATTGTCGTCAAAAGTTGGCAGTGTATCGGGGAAGATAACTAAATTTGATGGCTAAACTAGTAAGTATGCATTACAAATCCGAAAGCTTGTGAAAAAGTGACGGGAACACGGCTAAACGGATTTGGATGAAATTTTGCTGTACATTTAGTTTATCACTGATATTAATATACAGGGTGGCAACGACCTCCACACAATAAATTCTGTGTAATCTATACCCTATTCTAAAAACAATCAAAAGACAGCTTTTTAGGATATTTATACTTACTTTTAATTCCGATAGGAGAAAGTTTTTGAGGATGTATGGATGTTTGTTACTGTTCTACGAGAAAACAGCACAACGAATTTAAATGAATATTTTGCTGACGTTTAGGTAGTCGATCATAATCATCACCTATACAGGGTGACAACGTTCCCAAAGAAACTTTTATTTTGAAAAACTATTTTTTGACAGAATAAGGTATTTTATATTTAGCCGCGTAATAGAGACGGCAATAATGGGTTGTATTGTATTAAGTAACACACAGCGCGGTGCGTCTTGCGCCGCCTTTGTAATAGTCATCGTCTCTACACTGTGATTCAAAATAGGTACCTAAGTAACGAATTAAACTAAAAATAGTTGCTCCAAAAAAAATAGTTCTTTGGGAAGGTTGTTATTAAACGTGAGCGTAACGTATTTCGACGCGTCTCCAGAATACTTCCAGTAGATAATGCCAGCAAAGTCATAGGAAGAACCTAGTGCACCTACAATAAATTTTAAAATTATTGAAGCCATAGCTTTGTCTTAGATTTACGCAAATATCACACATTGAAATAAAACTCAATTTTTTTTTGGAACGCATCTTAAATTATAATGTTTGTAGTTAGTCAGTAATAATTTAATAGTCACGCCTTAATATATGTACTTTGATCACTATGGTGCACTCGCTACTCTTGAACCTTAGTACCTTACCTGTATAGTTTATAAATGGCCGAACACTATCACTTATGATACAGGTTCAACCTAGTTTTAGTGATAGGGTTTATCATGTTCTGGTTTACATAGTAAAACATGTAATGTAATAAAGCGCTGTACCTTATACTAAACTTGTAAGTACCTGTGTGTTAAATGTAACTACTATGTAAAACCTTTTGAATTATTAAATCATTATTATTATTATCATTATTATGTTTGTCTTTTTTCTTATCTCGGAGCTATGGAGCTCCGGACTTTTAAAAGGCGTGCGTGGGGCCGAAGCCAACACGTAGAGGCCCGTAAGACAATTTTACTCTAAATGTAATGTGGCACCAACCGACGATTATCCCTGTTCGCACCATATAGGTACAACAAAGGACAATCCCCGGTTAGAGCAGGACTATTGCAGAATATAGGAACTAAAATCTAGGTTATGGTGGTGGGTGCTAATGGATTAGGTAACTAGGACTATGGATGGACTATGGCCCCTGCCTGACCAATGCAAATTAACACGGATAAAATGGCAGGGGGTGACCCACTCAATAAATGGGCCCCACAAACCACATTATTGCTTAACATCCAGCAAGCAGTAGGTAGTGAAGCTAAAAACGTTAATTTTTTTAGGAAAAAAAATAAACTTTTTTATTATTATACGTATACGTTTGTACTCGTATATTTTCGTTACCATAGATAAGGGTGCCTATAAAAAAATCTTAATTTTATCCTATAATAGGTTTGCGCTTGACCACAACAGACTCGCCTGTTATTACTAAATCACTCGTCACTTTAAAATAGGCAGATTATAGGTAGCGGGAAACAGAGATGCCGGCAGCGAATTCCACAACATGGCAGTACGCACAGTAAAAGTGGAGGAAATGCGCTTTTGCGCATACCCGTGGAATTTCCACCATATATCGGTGATACTTAACCGTACCTCTATAAGTCCGTTGTAAGAACGGGAATGGGAAAAAATAAAAAAAACGGAACGCATAGATTATGTAAGCTTGGCACTACGTGTGTGGACTATCATCGACGTCTACCTAATATCTATCCATGAAAAAAAACGGTCAAGTGCGAGCCGGACTCGCGCATTAAGGTATCCGTACAAATCTAGGTTGGTAGGTAGGTATGCCTGTATGTAAAAATTATGCGAGTTTTATATAAATTTCAATATAATGCCAGAACGCATTTATGAGGAAAAGGGTAAAATATACGCTTCTCGCTATTTATCCTTTATTTGTGCTATAAGACGTTGCTCCGTAGAAAATTTCAAGATTCTGAGTTCATGGGAAGTAATGGTTTTGATTCCCTTGCAAGTGTCAAAAATTTGAGGCATTAACAGCTGTATCTTTTGATTGCGTTGGCTTTGAAGTTTGATTTTTTCATAACTCCATGTGACATGAAACCCTTAGTATGTTATATGAATTTCAGCTTGATATCTCCACGCGTTCCTGACAAAAAGGCTCTTGACAGACAGATCGACAGCAAAATGATCTTTTATGGGTTCCGTTTTTTACTTTTAAGGTACGGAACTCTGAAAAAAAAACTAGATCGCAAATCTAATGGTAAGTAAACAGTCTTTCAAGTGAATTATATCTGTATAATGCTAACTGATTGTTAATCGTTCAACACCACACACTCAATATAGATAATAAATTAATACTAAGAAGTTTATGTATTGCCTTTATTTCAAACAAAATGGTAAATCCGATGTTTGTAGTTAAATTTTACGCGTAAAATTTTTATGTTGTTTTCAATATCAGTTGAGATATTTATGATATTTCTATTGTAAATAATGCGATGCATATAAGTAGGTATATAGCATAATCTGTATTATATTAAATATTAGCTATTACCTCTGTATCATAGCAATTATTAGCGTTGCTTCGCCCGCGAGCTGTCCGGTGGGAACGGGGCTTCTCTCATCTACTATATCTCTAACTATCAAGATTTGAGAACGTATATAGGCTTTAAACCACACACGCTGTCCTAGGGCGGGTTGGTGGATGTCACATGTCGTCGAATGGTTAATTCTTAGACATACTGGTTTCCTCCCGATGTTTTCCTTCACCGATATTGAGTTGCGGCGATGTAACGATTCCCACAAACATGTGTAGGCAAGACCGTGGATCGAGCCGCGGGAAATGCTGGTGCTATTTAAAAAAATCTTGCACTGTTAGATAAAATTCAGCAGTCAATATCGATCTATTAACGATATTACCTGTGGAATGATACTAGGAGAGTTTTCTGGATTCTTAAGCCTAAAGATGCTTGCAAATTAGCCTTGATTGCGTTGTACTTACCTCTACAAGGTAAAAAAATATTGAGAAGCTATTTTTCGTCTAAGAACAGAACAAAATACGTTTGATGTTACAGGTAGGGTTCACTATTTTCAAACAAAATATTAGGTTTGATTTATTTTATAATGAATGATTTGTTTTAGTTTATGGTTAGTGACCACCCACCAGACAAAGTCGCACCGCTAAGCTGCCTTACCGTGTTCCGGTGCGATGTCTTGTCACATCATACCTATATGAGAATGTGTCGAAATTGTTGCTCCATTATGGTTTCTAGCCATATGGGGCCTCATTCCACTGCCACTTCTCAGCGAAAATCATTCGTATTGTGGCGTCACATATCTAAAGCCACTCAAGAGATATGACGTCATGGCAATCCTGAATCGCACAAGCAAAGATTCACCGACGATTTGCATATACACGACTTCCCGACAAGACAGTCGGGGCGGAGAGCCGCGGTAGGCGGGCATCACATCTCACCCGGTCGGAAGATCTTCTCTTTTCACTGGGGGGTCATTATGATACGATATTCCAGCCTCCACAGTATCACCAGTGAATCGGTAAATTGGACATGCGCGTCCCATCGTAGAGTACATTATTGCTTAAGATCAGGCAAGTTATAGACAAGCGCCAGCCTATTTCAAAACAAAAAAAAATAATGCACTTTTACTTTTCTGGATGTATTTTATTATTGATCAGTTTTGTAGAAATATTATCCATAAATGTTTGTAGAACATTTTTTAAAGCAAACGTTGTTATAGGTATCGTTTCTTTCATTGCCAAAACACGTAAGACAGTTTACTGATACGCATAAAATTTAATTTTGCAAGTACTCGTAACATGTTTTCAAACGATTCTGAATGAAATCAACAAAGGAGAGGTCAAAAGTGGGATAGAATTTTGAACACCAATGTGATATACCTCATTGGAAAGCTTATTTAATAAGCTGTTAGAATTTAACTAAACACGAATTTTAGGAGCACCCATTTTTGTATAAATCTAAAAAATGTAATAGAGAAACAAAACGCACATTACCTTTAATTATCCGTTTCCTAAGCAGTATAAATATTGCAATCACGTCAATAATCGCATTTTATTAGAGTACTTTTTTCTTGTAATATTGTTCTAGCTGCAGTTTAATGTAATTATGACGAAAAATATTTGTTATCTTATTAGTGGAATAACAAAACGTGTCGAAAAAAATATAATTACGGGAAACGTCATGATGTCATTGTCATTGATCAGTTTGATTGACAGCGTTCTAAATAATTTTATTTTTTTTTGTTGCTCAATTGTCATTTGGCCATGGGGTTGCCAATTGCAATAATCATAATATTGCATTAAGGATTCTTATTTTCAATTTCAATTTTTAAAAAACGGGAGGGTGTAAAATTATTTTAAATACACCAAAAAATTTAATTAATTATGCTCTATTAACCTATGTAACTCAGATTGCTGTTCAAATTTACAATTATTTTAATCCCAGGCTCTATACATTTTTTGAACGTCTCCTTTATGACAATTATGTAATATTGTTTCGCTATAAAATATTGCCAAAAAGATAGCTTATTTACATTACCTCTATTAATTTTCAACAATTATTCGTACACTTGCTTAAAGTATATATAAAAAGCTACCTAAGTATGGAAAAAACAGATTTGTCTTACTACTCTACTTCTTCCTCAAATTGACAAAATACCTGGGTACGAAAATCAAAGTTAATACATTAAAGTAATTTACAAAACTAGTCAAATTAAAATTAGTCAACATTCTTATTATCATACTTTATCAATCAATGATACAAGTTGACCCAAAATATGTAAACCTAGAGCCGTACTTACAAAAATACAAAAACTATGCATTACAAACAACATAGGTATTAATTAGAAATCAGAAAAATTGGAACCTTTCAAACATATTAAAGTATAAATATTTTAAAACCATCACACAGTCCACCAACTACTAAAAGAATGTCTAATAAACACCCATTTTTTCACTTCACATTTCACACACTTCCAGTAGCTATAAATGCTGAATGACAGATTTTGATCGTGAACTTGTGTCTTTATATTACAGTTACATAATCAGCTTTTTGTGAGTCTAGACAATATGACGCCGTCATACTAGTCATAATATCTCAGAAGATTCAAATAAACGGCCTCAAACAAATAACGTGTCTCTCTTGATGTTGGCACGCAGACAACTACAATGTAAGTACTAGGTGAGTAACAACTTTTCACAATATTTTTAGAAGTAGCACTTAGCCTACTTATTTCTAGGTAATCTTCATGCATCCTTGTAGAACGTTACAATAATCCAGTTATAGAAGTTACTTTGATGAGAAATACTGTGATTTTAATAATATAATAATAATAAATCCAAACAATTATAAAAAAAAAACAGTTTTAAATCCATACATACACACATTCTGCACGCAACGTCATTAGAGCGTCACCTGCTACAATCTAAAACACTTCCTTGACCTTAATAAAATTATATGTCACCTTTTATTACCTACATTTAAATAATTTCAATTAGTAACTAAATAAGGCTAATCGAGGTGAATAATAAAATTGGCAGTTGAAACACGGCAGTATTAAGCTATTGTGCAGGTATAGGCCGCAATAATTAAAGTGGATAAGGTAAAATTGCCTTGAACTTGACGCGAATGTTTGAATGTCACGCGGAGAGTCACAATCAAGTTTCGTGTGTTAGGTACTAGCACAAATTAACTAACACCTAGTATTTTGTAAATAAATTCTTTAATAAAAATGTCACACTTCAAGTAGGCTTCATTATCCAAGTCAGTATTCGACCCTGCTGCCATAAATTTGAAATTGGAGTGTGTACCATTAGAAGTCTATAACCATGAAATTCATAAGTGCGATGCTCATTAGTGCAAATAAATGTAAAGAAATGCGAATTGAGGTTAATGAACGCTTAAGCGATACAAGCTGGGAAGAAACAAAATTAACCTCAACACACATCAGTTCATATAAAATCGTTATTTCAACTAGCGTGCATCTTACTTATGAGTGTCGCAATTTAAATTTTATTTTAATGCAGCTGAGAGTCTATAGTTTTATATATGTACCACAATCCACTTAATAGCTGTAATTTACTAGAAATTAATATAGTTTGAGAGGATTTCACACTGACGATTCGTATATTACAATTTGTACTATAGGAGGTTTTTGAGTGGCGACTGGTGCAGTGATGTCCCTGATGACTGCTTCCACTGCCGCTTCCCATTCAAGTCTACGTTTGTCAGATAGGGCATTACCTCCTGCGCTGCTCAGTCGCGGCATCGTCACCTATAACCAAACATGATTTAGTTATCTACTTGTATATCTATAGTCCCAAAAATAAAGTGTCTACTGGAGTATTTTCTAAAGAAATTGGATATTTAACTTTAGATTTATGTATTCTTTGTCGTAGAAAATAAGTTTGGTTTTGTGTAGATCTTCATTTTTAGTTCTATTCATGACCTTGTTGTTTTTATTTGAATCATAGTGATAAAAGAATAATACTATTTAATATTAAATACTTCTTATGATACAAGCAATGAAAGGCAATCTAACTACTACTTAGTTATTACATGAATGCTCTACGATGACGATACGAACTGTCGTTCTAGGCATAAAAATAATGAGACTTGCGATTTTACAAGTTATGCCTAGATGCTTTTGGTGATAAGAATATACGAGTGCGTAATCAACAGTAATGTCATAAGTTGAACTGCGAATCATCGCTTAGATTTTTCAATAGAACTATGACTATGACACGATAAGCTGCGAAGCGACTGCGAGATGGTAGTATTACTAATAGTATAGTATAGTTATAGACATAACAATTACGCTATAATACTTCAACTAAGTATAGCACTGTTACGTAGCACTTATCCTACGATGTGTAAATGCAATTTTGTCTTCTATGGCGGCTTAGAATACTACACAGTGGGTGACCGAAACCGACATTTTACTGCTTACCGCACATTGCTGCTGATACGTGAATTACAATTTAATTTTATGATTCTACAGTTCGCATTACTATCCCACAAAATCCTCAATTTGGTTAACAGTTTTCTGATTGTTATTGGCAAAGTAGTAAGCGCACTGATAGTGGCTATTCTGTTTCAAATCTGATGGATAATGTCAAGACACCTAATCACCAATAGGAATTACCCAAGCTATTCGGGTAACTACTGAGATACCTCAGGTTAATTCGTAATTATGAAAGTCAAAAAGTGTCATTAAGTATTCGTCAATCATCATTAACATATTAAATTTCAACCATTTTTTCCACTGCTGTTGTTAAATATTAGAAAATTCTAGATGTGCCAATCTCCTGTTCTGTAGGCATCTGTAACTACTAATATAATAAAATTTCATAACCCCAATATTTTTCAGCAGTGATTCGATGTGATATAGGTAATGCTTCAATCTTTGTCTGAAGGTCGAGCCGATGCTGACGCACTCTAGTAATAGCAAAGTTTTATGATAACGATCGGAAACTATAAAAATACGGTAACACATATATAAACTTTAAAACTGAATGCAGATATTTGTATTGGTATTTACAACCCAACGTCCGTCGACGGGTTGAAGACAGAACTAAACAAATAAACATAGTTCATCATAATGGTACATTGGGGACCTATCTATACTAAAAGGTATGGTGAAATATCACGATTCGGTAGTTTAGGTACCTTAATAACATTAAGTTTATATAATCAAGAAATCCTAACAAAGGCAATTATGCCTAAATGTGAAACTTACCTAAAATATTCCAAGTCAAGATCAAGTCGGAGGCAAGTTTGTCGCTTTACTACTATATCAAGCACAATTGTCTATTTCGTACTATTATATATTAAAATTATTAATAACCCTAGAAAATCAGATGTCAGTTCTTGGTCAAAATTTTCCTTTGTTGACCCGGAACATCACGATTAGTTATAGCACTTGCACTTAGGAGGTTAGCTAGAACTGTAGTTCGATCTAATAACACTGTCACCTATAGAAACAAGCCTCCAAAATCAGCGCGGGGTTTTGTTAGCTTGCGATCTATTTTGTTTCACACTACAAGCCTACTAGATCGTCAAGGCAAGTTCGTTCGGCAACTAGAAGAAGGTATAAAATTATGACATTAACTACAATGTTATTAATATATAATATATTAATGACTTACCTAAACTAACAAAACATAAGTCAATACTATTTGCAGATGATAGCACTTTTATATTTACTGGTAATAATGACTTAGAATCGAAACTAGAAATAAATAACACTTTATGCAATATAATTGAATGGCTGACATTAAATAATTTAAAAATCAATTTATCAAAAACTAATTTAATGATATTTAGAAATAGAACAACTAAATTAACAAATATTAATATTAATTATGATGGACATCAAATTACGGAAGTAAAAGAGGCCAGATTTCTCGATGTGAATATAGATTTTAATTTAAATTGGAAAATACATACTGACTCATTATGTTCTAAGCTGTATAAATTTTCGTATGCACTTTATATGCTATCAAAAAAACTAGACAGGCTTAATGTACTGATGGCTTATCATGGATATGTGACACCGCTATTGAGGTACGGAATTATGTTTTGGGGCAATTCTACTAATAAGGATGCGGTATTCAAGGCACAAAAAAAATGTGTGAGGGCCATTTGTAAACTGAGGAAGACTGATAGCTGTAGACAATATTTTGTTAATCTTAAACTGCTAACCCTTCCATGTTTATACATTTTTGAAGTAATAATATTCACAAGGAAAAATATTAACATATTTGCTAAGGTAACCAGTCAAAGATACAACTATAAATTGCGTCCTCAATCAAGTAAGTCGGCACTGTTTAAGAATAGCATTCTGTTTATGGCACCTTGTATTTATAATCACCTACCAAAATCTTTATTAGAATTATCAGATTTCAATGTATTTAAAAAAAGTGTAAAGAATTTCCTTACTCAAAAATGCTATTACTCAGTTAAAGATTATCTTGCTGACAAATTTTGATTGTTTTAATTTTTATTATTATTGTTTATTTGAATTGACTATTACTATGAATTATGAATATTACTATTTATTATGTATCTCTTCTGACATTATTCTTTATTGTGCCGTAAATGTATGACATTGTGTGTATTATTTTTAGTTTATTAATGTTGGACATATTAAGTAAATTGCTGATGAAATTATAGTAATAGAGTAAGTTTGCATGCTTAAATGAAGCTGAATAATGGTGACCTAGATAAAACTGTAAGATCTTTTGTATATACCCATTTTTTTCGCAAATAAATAAATTGAATTGAATTGAATTGAATTAACTATTTTGTTTTTTGCAATTCTAGTTTATGTGAATCAAAATAAGTCAGTCCTATATTTTGTAGACTAAAGCATCATAAATGTGATGTTGAAGTATTTTTGTTTTTCGATATGGAACTCCTTAGCTTAGGTAAGTATCTGACTAGATACTAACCTAAGCTAAGTAGTAAACTCAATGTAAATAGAGATTTTTAATTTTTTTTTTTAATAAGATCTATTACCCCTTTCCCCTTACGCAGAGGTTTGAGCGCAAAGACAGATTAACAACGTTCTGGCCCCAGTACACAATGGACTATAATTGTAACCATTCGCATTACATTTCCGACTTATAAAGTGTCGAACTTTAAAGATGATTAAGTAGGTATTGAAAATAAAATTGTGACAGCCATCTGGGGCCATTGCCGATGACAAACAATGTTTGACGTTAAAATAATATGATCTAAAATAAGGACGAAGAAGGTGAAGTCAGATGGAGGCAATGCCTTAATTGCAATATTTTAGCTGGCTTGGCTTCTGTAAATACACAATACCTACTTAAAATAATAAAAAAATCAATGATGCAATAAGCAGCTTGATGCTTGCTGTGCGTTGTGCCGCATTATGACGTTGAGCAATAACCTCACACCACGCCAGCAAAATTTCAAGCTGCATAGTCAGCTGCATTTTATATATGCCGAAAGCCAGAATTAAACAATATCTGGCAAAATACCTGAGGAGGAGTGGTTTTTGGCTTTACCATAGACTCCGGACCAGTATAACTTTTCTGTGAATGCAATATATTGTTACAAACTTTGCCATTATAAAGTAAATCGAACAAAAGAAAGTAGGAATTCATATTTTTACGTTAGGATTTTTATAATAAGTACATTCATTGATACTTAGAACTAATTTGAAACATACTACCTTACCTAGTTACCTATCTAACAAATTCCAATAGTAGGGGAGAAAAAGATACTGAAAGACAACTAAATATCCTTATTAAATTTGCACTACTAAATATATTCGGAAACATAATTAATGAACACAAACATTTTACACCACAACTCAAAAGTAATTTTCACACGATATAAATATTTACAGTATTCGTAATGAATGTAGAAATTTAATGTAAATAAAATTATTATCTGATTTTATAGCTTATCATTTGTTTATTCAACTAACTGGAACATAACACATAAGTAGGTGCTTTCCACTCGTACAAACAAAGCGTCAATCACGACGACGCGACGGGCCTATATTTACAGCATCAGAAACTATCAACACAGCCCTCTGATCTTTTGAGTTGACGCCATGTTTTACTACAATCACATGGCTATTTTAATACACATTTCTACTTACATTGAGTGATCTAATATCCATGGTCCTTGTAACAAAGTAGATAAATACTAAACATATCTAATTCTGTTTGTTACTGGTTATGACTAGTTTTTATGCTATAGAACGTCCCAATGTTCCAACGCAACCCTAGAGACATAATTTAGTTCTAAAACAATTTTCTACGCGTTAGTTTCTACTTTTAAAACATTACCTTTGTAAATGAAAAAAGATTGTTAATATTTTTAGCTAAGTTTAAGAGATAGAATGTATCTCGAAGTATAAACAAAAATTTGGAGACTGTTTTTTCTTACAGAGCACAAAGAAGTTAAATAACTGTACTAACTGAAATGTACTTACCACTGTAAGAACTTTTCTAAGATCACTATGCAGTGCTGAGACATCGACTCCCCGCCCTGCGTCACCAAGCCTTCTTAACGTATCCGCCAATGGGCCGGAAAGCGCTCGAAGCTGCTGCCAAGACCTGGCATACTGCCGTCTCACTAGTTCTATAATCGTCGATGTAAGTGCCAAACCGATTAAAATATACAGCGTACATAGTAAGATGTACTTCGGCCTTTCTGGAATACACAAAAGGTATTTTATTGTTCCTGTAATTTTATGGGATTATAAATAAGAATCTTAATGGGAAATACTTACTAGGAACTAGATCTCCGAATCCTATAGTGGTCATTGTAATAAAGCAGAAATAGAAACCGTCGTAAAATGTCCAATCGTCCTCCCACATTTTGAACAAGCCGGCACCAGCTGACAGGTATACAAACAGAAAACCTACTGCTCCAAAGGCATATAATGACCTTTGGCCGGCAGGATTTGCTTCTGACAATTTGGTGCAACATTCTAAAACAAATAATAATAATATAGTGGGACATTAACACACACGGTCATCTGATCCCAAACTAAGCAGAGCTTGTACTATGGAAACCAGATAACTGGTAATATACTACATATTATACTTTTCTTTTGTAAATATGTACTTAAATATAGATAATTACGCCCAGACACAAGACAAACAGACATATTTAAACAAATTTTTGTCTCGGGTGGGAATCGAACCCACGACCTGCGGCGTGAAAAGCAAGTATCTTACCGACCACGCCACCGGCCTGTCAATGAATATCAATTAGTTTTCTATCAGCATTCTATAGGTGTCCTAGGTAGTGGTTTCTGTAACAGTCCGGAATGATGATCGAATTATAAGCGTAGCTCTTACTGTAAATATTTACTGAAATGCATTTGGCATTGACAAAATAAATATACCTAATTGTGAAAATATTGGATACACTGGCAATAACTGTAACTGATTTATTACGATTTTGTTGCCTTTACTTACTTGGCATCGGTGGCAGATGCTTAGCAATAATGGAGACAACAGTAGCAAACACTCGGCCCAAATCAGCAATTACTGTCAATGTGAATGGTATGCCGATGAGAGCATATGCAATACAAAATAATCTTCCCCAGAATGTAACTGGAACTATGTTGCCGTAGCCTAAAAAGATAAAATATTTATTACTATATTTTCATGATCGAACAACTTACTCATTCTTAGTGCATTTTTAACAGTAAGCAGTAATCATATGGATTGGACATGATTACCTATTGTAGTAAGAACTGTCGATGAAAAAAACACTGCTTGTAATATGCTCCATTTTTCTTCAGCTGCTGGAAAGTTTTGTTCAACTTCTAATGCTAAGCCGCTACTTGAAGCCTCTTCTAATACCTGACACCAAATAACATAATAATATGCTTAAAAATAAACAATAGACAAAAAATAGTTGTCTAAACTCGTTCTTAGATAGTAGCCTGACTAAAAAAAACTGGGATTAATTTTTAAAATATTATGTAACTACTACCCGCCCGCATTTTGCAGGAGGTGTAGGCTCCTAATTTTTTGAAATCTCGTACTTTTTCTTATTCCGATAGAATTGACAGGTAGTTTATCTGAATTAAAAACCTTACATACCCTTTCGTACACGGCAAGATGATCGCTAAGTATTTTTTCTACAGTCTCGCTGTCTGTAGTATTGTAACAGTTTTCAGATAAAAACCGTACTAAATTCGTTCTTTCAGTAAGTAGCCGCTCTCTGTGATATTCCTGCTTAGCTAATTCCGCCGGATATTCTAAGGCTCGAAATACCTAAAACAGAATGTTGAAAAGTAGGTACCTGCTTTAACTTTTATGATCACGGCTCAATAAAGCCACCCAACATCCGAACCAGCACCACCGCGTCTCATACGGTTAGTATTGATAGATGTTCGCTCACTACATCAACTTGGCAGAGGCAGCGACACTGAGTCACCGAGCGCACGCGAATCGGCTCCTGCTAAGCATCCCCACATGGGATCTCACCCAATAGGGCCTGATCGCACACACGGCTTGAAGAAACGCTCCCTCGTTGACTGATACCCTCCACAAATCAGGATCGCCGATACGGCCGTTAATCGGCCGCACACCCGTCCCCCCTAAAGGGGGAAGCACCACCAACAACTACGTGCTGCCAAAGCAGCCCTACCCAAGGACCTGCACGTTTTCACGGGCAGCGATAGACACCTCGGAAAGGGGGCAAACCCTGCCCCGAAACCGATTCCTCCACCCCCGTGACGGGGTGTGAGACCATACGGGTACATCAACTTAGTAGTGTCACTGATCGCCTAGGTCATAAACTGTCCACGCGCAGGTGGCGAGTTAACTACTCGGTGACAAATCGCTGCTCATATTGCCTTGCGTTGTTAAGCATTGCCAATGAATAAATTTATTGGTAACAACGTGGCGTCCACCCTTGAACCACCCGGCCGACAACTAATGGATGCTTAGCGACGAGGCGGTGCGAGTCTGGTGTCGGGTAGCTCCAATGAGCTGTGACCTTTATGACCCAAATTGTGAATTTTTTTGGTGCACTTTTTTAAAAGATGAAGGCATGACCACACGGCAAGACCGAGTTGGTTCCGAATCAGATAAATGAAAATATTTATCAGGGTTTTTGTGCAAATTTGGACATAGCCATTTCTAATTACATAGTTATCAAATGGTGATTTTCACCTCTGTGTACATACACTGGTCGGTTAGGTATAAGCGTTAGTAGTAATAAATATTATAGGTTAGTTTTATAAAAGAAATACTTTTTAAAATTGATTACAGAGTTTAATAGCTTATATAATCTTCTGTTCATTCTAAAAATTAGCAAATTCCTTTTCAAATAAGGCCTTTGGGCTGTATAATAACTGAGCATCATCGAATTTCCGAAAATTAGAAGTGTCAGCTCCGTCGTTGCATATGGGAACAAAGGGAGGTTTCACTCTTTGATTAAGCAAATCATTCCAATTAGTCTCTTGAAACCATTCGTGGCTTTTAATGTCAAACACTCCACCTTTAAAAGATCCAAATCGTTTAGATGGATCCACTTGTAGGAGATGTTTTACTAATGATTTACAATTACCATGCATAGTGTCAGGTGTTTTATATTGACCTTCTAAAATTTTTTCATACAGTTTAATAGGGCTGGAACTATAAAAAGGGGGAAATCCGGTACTCATTTCATATATTAGGATTCCCAATGCCCACCAGTCTACAGGAAAGGAATATCCTTTTGACAATATGATTTCTGGTGCTAGATATTCTGGAGTGCCACATAGCGTCCAGGTTCGAGATTTTAGAACTTTGCAAAATCCGAAGTCGCCGAGTTTTATAAATCCCGACTGACATATTAATATATTTTCTGGCTTAATATCTCTATGAACTACAGTGCAGTTATGTAAGTATTCGAGAGCCAAAACAACTTGAGCTGCATAAAACTGTGTTAATATTTCAGATAATGGCCCCAATCTTTTTATTAAACCATATATTTCACCTCCAGGCTCAAAGGACATCAAAAAATAAACATAACAATTATCTTTACAACTAAACTCCATCGACAATACAAAAGGAAACTTAGAGGCTTGTAAGACTCGTTTTTCCATTAAGAGCTGCTTTATACATTGCTTTTCTATAACCATTTTCTTTTCAATCGCCTTCATGGCATAATATCTGAAGCTATTCCGGTCTCGAACTAAAAATACAATTCCAAATGCACCATTCCCAATAGTACGGATAATATCAAAATCTGTTGGTAACTTATCATAAACTGGCGGGTTATGAAAAATGTTTAAGAATTCTTGCTTTAGTAAACTTAAATACTGGTTATGAGAAACTTGATGCTCACGAATTAAGGACTTAGGTTCACTTTTACTCATAGACTTGCTAATTTACTAAAACTTTGCAACTTCTCAGGCCGATATATACAGTTGTTTGCTGTACGTAATGCAAAGCATTACACTTAACACAGAGCTCATTAGATCTGTCTTTTTCTGTAATGAGTAAAATGAAAGTAGAAAATTAAAATTCATCATCTCACTGGATATAAGTCATTTTCAGCCGTCTCTCTAGTAGTCTATGATCAAGTCTTTCTTAACTTGACAGTTGACAACGAACTCTAATGTAAGCAGAATATAAAGAGAATATAACCGGCAGAATACAGCGTATAGGAAAATCTTGGAACATTCCTTTGCCTGTGGACTCCATAAACAGACAGTGAATCAGACCTGTGGCGTCATATACGTAACGCCACTCAAGAGACATGACGTTATAGCAATCCTGAATCGCACAAGCAAAGTTTCACCGACAAAAGCACAGCACTGATGCTTTACACAGCCCAGTATTTATTATTTTTGTTATTCAACCGTTTGTTTGGCGATAAAAGAAGAAAAGTAAGAGAAGTGGTTAAATTATAAATAGTAATTTATTTCCTAATAATAGTCTTATTTCATCATACCTATTCACGGCCGCGAGTTCTGATCGTCTAATAAATACCTTCTAAAAGTCTCTGAAATCTTCGGCAAAAAGACATGTTGAATTTACCCTGAGTTTTGGTTGAGATATTTCGGGAAAATTGCTTGTATCTCCAGCAGATTGAAATGTTGGTATAAATGGTGGTTTCATTCTCTGATATAATAAAGAGTGCCAATTGATTTCATTAAACCATGGGTGACTCTTGATCTCGTAAGATCCCTGTTTTTGTGTTCCAAAACGTTTTGTTGGATCGACTTGAAGTAATCCTTTCACCAAAGATTTGCAATCATTATGCATGTTTTCTGGGAACTTGTATGAACCATGTAGAACCTTGTCATAGAGTTTCGTAGGATCAGTTGCAAAAAATGGTGGACTTCCAGCTACCATTTCAAAAATTAACACACCAAGAGCCCACCAATCTACGCCGAATGAGTAGCCTTTTGAGAGAATAACTTCAGGAGCTAAATACTCCGGTGTTCCGCACAATGTCCAAGTTTTCTTATTTACAATTTTACAAAATCCATAATCAACTAATTTAATAAAGCCATTGGTATCTATTAGAATATTTTCTGGTTTTATATCTCTATGAACTACTTGACAGTGGTGTAGGTATTCTAGTGCCAGAACTACTTGACCGGCATAGAATTTGGCCAGATGGTCGGCAAAATTTCCATATTTTTGTATATACGTGAACATTTCACCGCCTGCAAAATAGGGTAATACAAAATACAGATACACGTTGTCCTTAAATGAACAATCCAAAGTGACTAAAAAAGGGAACTGAACACTCTGAAGAATTTTCTTTTCAAATAACAAATGTTTTGTATGTTTTCTGTCAACTACAATAGCTTTTTCGACAACTTTCAGAGCGTGATACGTTAATGTGGATTTGTCTCTAACTAAGAAAACTTCTCCATAGGCGCCATTTCCAATAGCTTTAATTATATCGTAATTTTGAAGTCCCTTTGTTGTTGTAGGTGGTGAAGCCATCCTTGCGGTAAAGTCTTCTTTTAGCATTTCTAAATACCGCACATGTTCTTGATGAACCTGAAGGGAGTATGTGGTTTTTTGAGCATTTTCCATACCCAGACACTTCTTTTAAATATCCCATTTAAAAATGCAGCCTAAATCATTATGCCAAAATAAAGTTGTTCAAATTTATTTAATTTTCATTAAAAATTATAATCTTAAACACAACAGACGTCATTATAGTTAATCTATGAACGTGCTATGAACCAAAGAGTATATAAAAGCTTCTATGAACGTCATTGTCAATTGCCAGGAAAACTGAAAGATTTCAATTTGTCAAGGAAGCATGTCAGTAGAATGGGGCAGAAAATAGAACCTCTAATGTGAGTAGAACATAAAATCACACTCACTTTACGATCAATTTTTTTCACAAAACATAGAATTTTATATATATTTTTTCAAGCTTTCCACCCACGGTTCCGCCTGCGTGTAAGCGAAAACCATTAACTTCTTTTTGCGCAGTCATATAAAAACTATCTTTGTCTTTTCCCGGGTCTGAAACTATCTCCATACCAAGTTTCTTCCAAATTAGTTAAGTAGTATAGGCGTGAAAGCGTAACAGACGGTTACTTTTGCGTTTATAATATTAGTAGGGAACAAAGAGATTCCAACGGTGTCTTTGGTAGGGAAGTAGGAATTCCAAACACTGACACATTTTTTAAATGTCAAAAAATTGCACATGAACTGATGGTACAAGAATACCAAGAGGAATCCGAAGATAGAACCTACGTGCCTACCTAAGACTATAAATAGCTACTGTTTTAAATTAAGACGGTAGCTAGAGTTATTTCTATACACACCGAAGTAAACATGGGTGAAGAAGCCAAAAAACGTTTCCTTTCAGCTGGCGGAGGATATTCTAAGGAGAGACAGGAACAGTATTCACTTTATTTACGTAAATTGCACCAAGATTTTATTGACTCGTGGAATGAAAAATTAGAAAGCAATGCTAAGATTTCAGACTTCGAGTGGTTTAGAGTTCTTGGCACAGGAGCATTTGGAGTGGTATTTCTAGCAAAACACTTATCAACGAATAAGTATTACGCCGTGAAAGCCTTAGAAAAAGATAAAATTATTAAATTAAAACAAGTGGAACACAGTTTCTATGAGAGGAAAATTTTGTGCGGTCTTAATTTTCCATTTGTGGTTTATATGAAATACTTTTTTAAGGACAACGTGTATATATACTTTGTCCTACCATTTATAGCAGGAGGTGAAATGTTTACTCATCTCAGAAAAATGGGAAAATTTGAAGAATCATCCTCAAAATTTTATGGCTCTCAAGTAATTTTAGCTTTAGAGTACTTGCATTCATGTGAATTAATCTATCGTGATCTAAAACCTGAAAATATACTCATTGACAGAACGGGGTATATAAAAATAACTGATTTTGGATTCTGTAAACTTATTCGTGGTAGAACGTGGACCTTATGTGGTACCCCAGAATATTTGGCACCAGAAATAATTCTAAGCAAGGGGTATGGAATGTCTGCCGACTGGTGGTCACTTGGTGTGTTGTTATTTGAGATGAGCGCTGGTCATCCACCGTTCTACGCGTCGGACCCTATGAGGATTTATGAGAAAATTGTTGCTGGAAAGTATCGTTGTCCAGGACATTTCACAGGTGAACTAAAAGACCTGATAGGTCATGTTCTTCAAATAGATGTAAGTCGGCGTTTTGGCAACCTTAAAGAGGGTATATTGGATTTCAAAAACCATAAATGGTTTAAAGAAATTAATTGGGACGGTATACTGAACAGTAGAGTTCAACCACCTTTCATACCAAAAGTAAGATCACCAAATGATACTACTAACTTTGAACCTTTTGAAGAAGAGAAGCTTAAAGAAAGCCCAGTTTGTCTTTACGAAGAAGAGTTTGCAGATTTTTAACTTTTTTATGCCTACCTAAATATATTAGTTACACCGTTGTGGCACCGTTTTCAGACTGGCACATCAATGAACCCAAAAGTATTAAGCGTATTCTTTAGTTTAAGCTTGTAAGAAATAATGTTTATGTTTAACTTTGAAGTCGGTATCTAAAAGGCCAATAGTAAAGTTACTTTAAGGAGTTGTTGAAAAGTTAGTTTATGTTCGTTAGTAAACATTTTTTTATATCGTTTTTTATTATTATTTTTTTAACCGTAAACCTGTTATACTTTCTATTTGGTAAGGGCCTGGAATCTAACAAAAAATCTCCCATAAATACAGTGATAATTAAGTGATCATTTGCGCTCTGATTCTTTTTGTAAGTATAAATTGCTTTTCAATAAAATTCGAAAGAAACTTACCAATCCTCCACCAGCAGTATACAACATCAGCGCCACAAAGAGTCCAACGTGGGATAAAGCAGCTCTAGGTTCAAAACTTCCCCATTTAGACTCGGGAGGAGTCCCCATCAAGGTCTCCGTTTCCCAAGAAACATTCTTCACGTTTTTACACATTTTGTCAAGTCCTCGTCACTTTTATTAATTCCAACATTTTACATTCTAATTTAATTATATGTTCAATAAATACCATTTTACTAGATTTTCAACAACATTTTCTTTTTCTGAACCTGTAAACGAATCTAATTAGTTATAAAAAGTAGGTAACTATAAATAAAAGTATATCTATTTTATTTTTTAAAAGCCAAATCTATTTCAGGATGCTTGAAGGAGTGTTTTATAAATTTTATTTCATCATAAATTTTAATAAATTACTAGACATATTTACTTTACTTTTAACATCTTTTAAATGTGATAAGTTGGTTAAGCACGCCATTTATTTTACTAATTGGGGTGTTCATATTAAAATATAACTCGTAAATTAAAGAGGAAATCAAAGCGACTGAAGTGAAGTATTCGTGTAAAATATAGACACGATGATACCGGTTTGATAGTAACCTAACTATAATAATAATAATAAATCTTTATTGTACCACATAGCTGTTTACAGAGTTATAAGCAAGCCCTGCTTCCCAAGCTATAGTAAGCTGTGTGTTGGGAATGTTGGTTCCTTCCCAGTTAGGTGTATCTAAGCAGTACAAGTCTTACTATTATAATTATATTAGTAATAAAAAATATTGAGTTAATCTTAATTAATGTGTGTGACATTGAAATGTAAATTAGCGTCAGGTATAAAATAAAACTTAAATTGATTGTGAGAGTACTTAGAGCACAAATTACAATTACAATATATTATTTTATCTTTATTACTGCGCAGTAGTTTAACAGAGTAAATTAGAAGGAAACCGAACTAGATTTAAAAGAGCGGGTTTATGAGGTCGTGTTGTTGTTTATAAGGTGGTTTATGGGGTGACATCAGGGTATACCTACTATTTACATTATAATAGAGCTATTATTAGGTGCTAAATCACATCTATGTGCTAAACTTATGAGTAATTTTAGAATTTAACTTATTTGAACTATGCAGGCATTACCCAATATGATGTCCATTTTTCTTGAATTGCAGGCAATTAGCCATTAGGGATTTTATTTTTCAGTGAGCCGTAAAATAAGTTCTTGATAACTGCCATGAAAGCGCAGGGACGAACCTAAGCTAGCAATACAACGTTGCCAAACAATTTTTGGTATCTGGTCGTTGATTACAGAGAACGCTTTGTGATTTGATACTGAGAATACCAACCGGGATCATCGTCGAGGGGACCATGTACTCTTAGTACTAGTTGTCGATACTATGAAAGTTTTCGCATACTTTCCTTAACTCGTTAAGATGTGTTATGCCTTGACCACACGTAACACGGTAACAAGCAAAAAAGCGAGATAGTGCTCTCGGCTGAGTACACGGTCGTAATGACATAGCGAACCTATGTTTATACGTATGTATCGGTCTCACCCTTTTGCTCGGTACGTGTGATCGAGAAATTAATATGGGTACAAAACTCTACAAATTATTTTAACTATTCTGTTTCGGGTTATCTGTATTCTATTACGAGCATTTAAAGTAAAACAACTGCGAGAAAAAACATAGCTTAGGTAGGTACTATTGTTGAAAGTTAAGTAACATTTTCTTATCATGGTAATTTATAAAATAAGACACTAATAAATTACCTACTGCGATAGGTCTGGAAGAATTAGGTCTAACCGCTAAAAGCCAACATTAATCTTTGCCTTTAGATTCAGGAGTGGTGAAGAGATAAGTAAATAAACGATTTAGGATTCACGGCTTTTGTTAATGATATTTGCACTACACCTTAGTACATATTAATTCCAACAATTTCGTCTGTGCGAAATAAGGCAAGCATTTCGTCGATGTAAAAAGTGTCTCGTTAGTACGCTAATTCTAATCTATTTAATAGAAAAGATTTTGCGTGATTGTATTAAAAGCCTACATGCACTTAAGATTTTATACTGTAATTATGACCGTTATTTAGTGAAAAAAAAAACATTAGGTACCTACATAAGATGAACACCAAATTTTTTTTATTTCTTGTTTAATAACACCCGCCCGCGGGCTTGCCACAGTAGGGAAATAGTATTGAATAATCCTTTCTTAGTGCACTCCTAGACCTCTTCGGAAACTATATGCAAAATTTACTAGATCCAGCCGTTTGGGCTGTTCGTTGATATATCAGTCAGTCAGTACCTTCTTTTACATACTTAGATTTAATAAGGATTAACAACATAAGGATTACCTAACAACAGCTTCTATTGGTGTAGGTGTTAGTCAGAACGGTCCTTCAATTTAGTATTCATTAGATAGGTATTTATATTGCAATTCGTATTTCCCTCAGCTACTAAATCTTTACTTGTGTACTCGGACCAATTTTAATATTCAGTTCATCTTCAGCTAGGTAATTACTTATTTAATTAGGAAAATGCTACAGATATCTTTTAATTCCCAAGACAATTTGCGTTGGGAAATAGGTCCATAAGATGTAATAATTACAAACACGTAGGCAAGGAACATTTTAATTCAATCAACGTACTTCGATTCAGGATATTGTGCTATAATCTATACATCGATGGTAAAAAAACGGAAATCAACACCCTAATGTATTAGCCTGCAATGCTGTAGAGTTACATAAGTAGACCACAGGTATGTATTAGTATTTTGGGATCTACACCTATTTACCTTATTCAGTGAAAACAAACAAATCTTCCTCATTTACCTTCACACAAAACCACAAAACACACTTTTGTGCAACTTCTTTGTAAATATATTTTTTTATATCATCACTTTCATGTTCGGTTTCTTTTAGTAATATCACACAAAAAGTATTTAGTTACACATTAATTTAAGTAAATAGGTAATTTCAGTATTGGTTTCATATAGATTTAAAGCTTTAAAATATAAGTTCTTAACATAAAGTTACTTTTGACGAAGTTCCGAACGATCGTATATTTAGATCTAAAGTGAACGTACATGCTCTGTCGTCAACGCTTCGCGAATAACTGAAAATGTGCGAGAGCTTTTCATCCGTTTCACTGAAAGTTCAATGAAAGCGTCGACTCACGTTCCAACTTAGGATCAAAGCTTAAAAAAGCTTAATGCGGTTCTGAATGGCTAGTTAGACTAACTAGTAAAGAAGAGGTTACATAATATTTTTTTTATTAATTATTAAAACACAATAGGTACCTACGTATTGTATGTACCTAAAATAATTATTAAGCCATTTTAAAATATTCGACCGATTTCAAACTAATCAATATCCAGAAAATCGTTGAATAATATTTATTAAATTCAATAAAGTTTTTAAAAAACTTTATTAATTTATATAAAAAGTAGTTGGCGCCTACATTTACTACATTTACCGAGTAAACCACACCCATAAAGAGAACACAGTAGTAGGTAGATATAAGTAGGTAAGGATTTATTTTCTAAAATACTTATAGCCTAAGAGCCTGTGAACGCCAGTTATCCTTACTAATATTATAAATGCGAAAGTGACTCTGCCAATCGAAATTAACTGCCCCTTTCGGTCGCGCTCATGCCCAAACTATTGAACCGATTTGATTGAAATTTGGTGTGGAGATAGTTTGACACCTGAAAATGGACGTATGGTATTATAATATTATATTTTTATATTATATTATACAAATGTGCCAAAAGCGCAATAGTCAACATGCAAGAACGATAGACCCATTATGAAGTTTACGTCGTCCTGGTTTTAGTCGGTAAACGGAACTAAAGGTGTGCAATATAAATTATTGTAAGTCGTAAAAAGACCTTTGTAATACATCTCTAATACTGAAATGGTTCAGAAAACGTGGTGTCGAAGTTTAAGTAAGATTTTTGGTATATAATCAAAAAGAGTAAACGAATTCTTTCACTCGATAACGCCTACCATAATATTAGAACTGAATGGTAAATTTTTTCTTTAAAAACTTTTTCACAGGCGCTAAATTGTTAATAATAATTAGCCATGTTTCATTAAAGTCGGGCTGTTTTGTGTTAATACCTCTAAATTAAAAATTTAATAAGCCACGGCGCATGTTTTTAGCTAAGAACCATCTCTTCTTTCAAATGAAAAACCGCTTAAAAATCGGTCCATCCGTTTAAGCACTAGGTGGCAACAAACTTGTATACAGATACACAGGGACTCAATCAAACTTATAACATCTCTCTATTTTGTTGGGTGTTAAAAACGTACTTACTACCATTTACAATCATAGAATCAATTAGTGATAAATTTATTATTCCGTATGGTATGTATTACTGAACTGCTAAACCTCTTAGTCAATGCTTTTGTTCTAATAGATTCTGTTCATGAATATTAAGAACTGAGAGAGGGGTTAGTTAATCCTCAAGGATAAGATTACTTTCATTCTAATTCTAACTACTTACAGAAGTTATGATTGAGTTTTCTCTATATCTATTGTTTAGGTACTTCTGTTGTTGTTGTTTATTATATGTAGGTGTGTGCCTCGTACTTGTAAAGATGGAGGGCATTGTGTGTTCATCTCTGACCGTGGATGTCGCGGGCTCGAATCCGGCGCTAGACCAAACCAATATGTTGAGATTTTCCCAATTTTTAGCACTTAGATCGTAGTGAGGAAGCTAGTAGTGTGGTCCTGTACCTGATCGGGTTGCACTGCGGGTATGAATAACACTTAACTTACGTGTGTACACACTCGTGCACCATAATTTCCAGCGCGGCAGTATCCGTGGATATAATCAGCTAGGGTTCATTTTCAGGGGGGCCTGGTCCCTGACATGCCATGGCCGAGGCGATGACGTGGAGTGTAATTTGACGTTCCTTTTCCTAAAAATTCCAACGAAAACGAAAAACACAAAAAGAGACATAAAATACCTATTTCGGTGTAGGTATGATGTCATGAAATTAATATTATTTTCTTGGGTCCTTTGCTCAAGTATCTATCTTACTTAGACAAAACAAGCACTTAACTCACGAAATCGATACTTAGGTAGGTATCTACATCTACTTATGTACTGGGTAAGCAAAACTCATCAAAAGTTTTTCTTAGTCGTAGAGACTGGACTGAGTTTTTACCTACTTATCAATGTTTTTCACGCTCTCCAAATACTTAAATGCAAAATTTTAGTTTTTCAAGTGTGGTGTTATTAACCTAGTAAATATGTACTTAGCTTATACCATGTTAGTTAGGTAGTGCGTACATTTTATTTTAAGAGCACCTATCTAAGTACCTAGACATCAAACTGACGTTCGTTTGCTCGAGATTCGACAAAGTCGAAGTACCTTACCAATTATTATCATTTGTTCAGTAAATACCTACATTTTATTGTTTAAGAACAATCTTTGCATACCTATCTGACAGCTATACCTAATATACTATACTTACATACCTTATAAAAATATACTAACCTTTAAACGAGCAATTCATTTCTTGCTCCAAAGATTTTCATGAAATTTAGTATGCAGATTAATCGATCTACCTAGGTTTTAATCGTGTTTTCAGGTAATGAAAAACTTCTACAATATTATTGAAATACGAAAGCAAATTTCCTCACAATGTACAATGTTATAATAAATCGCAAAATAAGCGTTTCTTTCTTCTGGAGTCAAAGGGCGGGCAGCGCGAGCGGCAGTGTCTGTTCCTTAGAAAAACACAAGTAAGTAGCTACTTTCTTCCATGGTCTGGTCACATGAAGCTCGGTCCAACCAGATTAAAATTTGCAATAAATTAAAAAAATCATCACTATTCGTCTAAATTCAAGGTCATCTACCTTGAATTTAGACGAATAGTAGGTAAGTAAGGTAGCAAGGTACAAGGTATAGGTATCTAATAAAATAATAGGTATATAATTAATAAAATAATGCATAAAAAATGACATTTATATATATAGCCGTGATGTACAAGTGAGCAAGTGAGTGATATGTACACCTCTGCCTACACTTTCTGATAATACAGGCGGAACGCTATGTACGAAATATTTTTAAAATTCTAAAATGATGTGTAAGACACCGCGCGAACGCAGTAAATATTTCGACGTCTGCCATTACCCAAAGTCGACAGCTATGTGAATGGTAGAACAGTATTTTAACCATACACTTCTTTCGGTCATACCACGGCAATATCAAGGAAATTATTGACTGCATCGCGAGGAGCAGAGATATGTGCTGTATGTAAACTGAGTAATAGGCTTTCCTCAAGCTGACGTTATTTAGGTACACTAACCTTACCTTTAGACATACACCTATTACTTATCTACATAATTCGTCGCTTAAGTCGAAAAACACGTAACTCCATTTTCACTCCGTCAACATTTGACGGCAACAGATAGATAATTTTTGATCATATCTAATAAAAAACTCTTAGTGTCTCCAAAAAATCCGATACAGTTTAAAAAGTATAAAATATAATCAATCGTAAAACAAGACTTTATACAATTTTTTTCAAAAATTGGTGCGACGGAGTTACGTGGTTTGCGACTTACCTAAGCCATAAACTACTTACCTACTCGATAGGTACTTACTTAACCGAGTTTAAAAGCCTTTCCATATCGGAAGCTGTTAAGATTCGCCGCCAACGGAAGCATCAAGGATGACATCATAATTGTTCCACGAAAACCGCAACCTTGTCGGCATATTCTGAGGAAGCCCTTTAAATGGCAACACTCAATTAAAGTTAATACTACAATTACTGACAATATATAATACTTATTGAATTTTATTTGATTGTCTGAAGACAGTGTTGAAAGGGTATTGACAGTAAAATAAATGAGTTCCGGCTATGATCTCGATAATTCAAGAGATCAGTAGAAATGAATATATGACATGTAAGTAAGAATACCTACCTACTGTTAGTTCAAGGGGCTCAAGCATCTGACCAATGCTTGAAAAGTTTTATGGTTTAACGTTTATAAAAATGTAGATATACTAAAATCTATTAGGTAGTAATCGGACACTTCACCAATTCCCCAAGTCAAGACCTCAATAGAAGTCATTTGATACTATGTTGAGAGATTTGCAAAAAAATTGGTAATCCTCTTATTGCGGCGGCCATCATGGGTTTGTAAGGATTTTAAATACGTATTATTGTATCGTCATAAGATTGAAGGGTGCATGTACAATTAAGTTCAATTAGAAGGGAGTAAAATTTCCGTTACAGTAATAACAACAAAAACAAAACCGTTCCATTATATAAAAAATGAAGTTAAGTAACAATCTTATACAGAGTAGCCAATTGCTCCGTTCTTAGTATAAAGCAGTCTTTCTGTTTTGTCACAGAATACCTACTAGCGATTTGATTGAACAAACGCACTAGTTAAATCAACCGTTGCTCTTATGTCAACGTTTTAGCTTTAACTATTTCTGAATTAACAAGTTGAATTCGTCAATAACATTAATGAATTTAACTCGGAACTTACGTGGAAAATAACAACATAGACTGTAAAAATAAAATATCTATAGAAACTCGTTGAACGTCATAACTTTAAATAAAAAGGTCGGTTTAGTTGCAAGTTGCTATTAACAGCCATTAGTAACACTAACTCGTTGACGGATTTAACTAGCTGATCAACTATGTGTTCATAAATTACGTGAGGTGTTTTTTTAAATTTTCTGCCCCTCTCTCCCTCTCTGGTGAGATGTTGTAAGATTTTATTCAACCCCCTCCCCCATCCCCCAAACTCACGTGAAATTTTTCAAAATGTGATCTTCTTACGTAAACGCGTTGGATTGTTATTGTAAAAAGAAAAAAGAAATTTGCTTCGTGCTTTTAATGCCAAAATAGTATTTTATTAATGTTTCAATCAGAAAAAAAATTACGTGATATTTGCCGAGACCCCCCCTCTCTCCAACGTAAGATTAAATGAGATTTGACTCGACCCCCTCGCCTTCTTAAACATCTCACGTAATTTATGAACGCCCCCCTAGTTAAGGAAAAAACCATCAACGACCCATCACTGAATACGGAATGTTTTAAATTACACGCTAGAAAAAGATTCAGAACTAGAACAAAAGAAATCATAACAAAAGTTCACTCAACCCGCCAAAGACAAATCAAGGATTTATGATAAATTCTGTGCAAAATAGGTCTTTAAAGTGTTTTTTTACGTCTATGTATTCTACCTTTCTTTAATTTTAAATAGGTAGCTGGTATATCAATAATCTGTTTTACATTACTGCATTTTCAGACGATATACAAGAAATTATGCACAAAACCTTGCGCGTTTTTCAATAGTAATTCATTGAACATAGCTAGGTACTTTGTGTAACATCTCATAAACAATAATGTTTCATTATAAAACGATTATAAGGTTTACTACCTGTACCTACCTACTTGTAATAGTAATTATTGCTCCTAAGCACCTACTCATGCAAACTCCGATAACAATGTTTCTATAAAAAAATATCAATTAAAACATTTATATGCAAAACGTAAGAAAAAACTCAGGGATGGCACAAGGACAACCCTATTACGTAGAAGAGTAAACTTTATCCTTTAACCACTGGACTAAACATTATATTCATATTTAACACTGCTGTGCCCGTAGCGCCTGACATGTTTTTTGTCGTTTAAATGCGACATCTTTTAAAATAAGCACGTGTGAAGGGTTATTTTCAGGATCTATTGGATTTATTAAATTAATAAGAGACGATAGACCCGGTCCGACTTTACACGGGTGGAATATCTAATATTAAATGTAAAAATTCCTTGGAATCCTTGAAACTAAATATATTTATTGTATACTACTTATATCTATCACAGAACAAACAATCGCGTGCAGGTTATCCTTTAGTCACAGAGTAGATTATGATATATTCTATGATTTAGCTGTCTACAGGCCATGCTACTGTACTCACATCTAGGAGCTCACCAACTTAAGAGTTATTACACTACACGTTTTTTTCTACGTGTGTGTAGGGTGACTAGGCATGATGACAAACAACTTTTCCAGTCACTTTTTTTCTTAACAACATCAACTTTTTAAATTAAATTTGCTATTTAATACTAAACCGCGCAGTAGAGACGACAATTTTTACCAAAGAGGCGTCGAAATGTGAGACGCAACAAGGAGGGCCCCGTGACACGTGACTAGTACTATTAATTATTTAATCTGTGACGTCGCCTCGTCTCTCCCTACTCTCTTACTACTCGTACTCCTACATCGTGGTCCCTACAGTGCTGCTCAATATAAAATAGCGAATTTGAATTAAGAAAACAGGCTCGCTTAAAAAATATTTTGCACTAATTACCAGTCACCCTATACATCATTTAATTATTTGGATCCCACCTCGACTCGATTAGAAGAATATTTAATATTTGATTGCTTACTTCACTTTTGTAATTTTTGACAGCCCTAATATAGGATTTATTTATGTGAATACGAATTGCGAACTTTATTCTGTTTTCTGTTAAGTCTCGAGACATTTGTAGTTGCCGGAAGAGAAACAGCGTTTACATAAAAGAGTTGACTTATCCCGACCGGCCACAGTATGTGCTGAGCTCTTGCACCGAAAGCTTATTCAAATTATTAATTAAAATAGATTAATTGAATAATACATAATAACTATTTTTATTTATTAAAACATATTTTAATACAATAAAAAATGTCAGTGATATACACATTAGTGATCTTTTCTTTAACGTACGTCGCTGATTGTGCAGATGAATATTTTCGTAAGTAAATCAGTAATTATCTACTTAAAAAAAATGTTATACTGCAATTTAGTACAAAATTATAATTTTTATTAACAATTGGTATGTTTCGGTAGGTAAGTATTGCAAGTTTTTTCATTGTTTTATAAGCTTGTTTATTTATTTTAGTGCGCTATATTAATAATAAATAAAATAGAAAACATAGAATCAAAGTATCGATAAAAGTTATATTGTCTTTGTTTGCTTTACTACATTTTCATTAATAGAAATTTTGCACTATACTCTTTCTAAACACAGCGACCTGACTTGCAGGTCGCTGTGTTTAGTTACACTGCTTAGTTACCACTATAATTAGTTAAATTTGTATAGTCATACAGCATTTAAGACTAGAATTTGTGTGTACAGTGTACACTACAGAGCAGCAACCGGTGGAGGATTTTGATGATCTGTGGTACATACCTACATACTAGATTTTAAGTAATGCTAATATAAACATTTAGCAATTCACTAAACGAAGATCTTCATCATCATACCTTAGTAAATACCTATTGATAGTTATATACGCTATTTGTATCACGTCAGTAGGGTTACAAGTTTATAAGCGTGTATGCAGCATAGATCCGGCAATTTGTTTTAATTCTTTGATCATAAAAATAAAGCAATAATAATAAAGAAAATAGAATCGTTCTCACTAACAAAGCATATACATACATAAACCTAACTTAAATTTACATAAGTCAAAAATTGTTTTATGCATTATGAATACGTCTTAAGGCGTCCTATTATCTTATTATTGTCAATTATGCTTATTTACCGTCATTTTTTAAAGTATGCGGTATTAAAGTAATCGTAAAATAGAAAACAAAATAGTCGACAATTTTTTATAAGTACCAGCAGGAAAATTATTACCTACTGTAAAAGTAATGACTATACTAAGTAATTAAAATTCTTATATGAAATTAATTGTGCTTATCTATGTAGCTACTTACGATTCATTTTATTAGATGGCATAGGTCGTAGTTTTTCGTAAAAACTAAATAATAATGCAAAAATTTTGTCCAAAAAATATATACTAATTAATCTTCCAAAACACCGTCAGTGACAGAAAGCGCAATATCGGTTCTGTTTTTGCAGTATTTGTTGACCTTATTAAATACCAACAAAACCAAGTTTTTCGAAAATAAACCCTTAATACATTGATTTATCGTCCTCAAATTATTTTAACTTAAGTGAAATTATATTAATAAAAAGAAATAAAATCGTATAATTCATTTTTTTTTCAATCCTCATTTTATTTGATTTAAAATAATGTAATTCAATTTTCTGTGCTAATTGTCATAATATGGCAATCAAAAAACACTGATAACGAAAAGTCATGAAGGCATATTAGATCTCAATAAAAATTGACTGCCCTAACACAATTTTTTTTATAAATTAATAAATTTTATAGTAATATAATGTATAGTAATACCTAATAATATTTTCACTCATACGCAACACACAGCGTCATCTATTCTGTTATTTAACTAGAAACGAATATAGGTACTACTTAGGTATATAAATTTTTATTTGTAAATACACACATATAGATTATAGCCAGACACAGAACAATCATTCTCATCACACAAAAAATTGTCTTGGGTGAAGTGCAGGTCGCTAACTACTAGATACGACAACAGGCCAGTTAAAGTACCTTCGCTAACAGTCAAGAGAGTATATGATAGGACGAGTAAAGAGAAATGGAGGATACATATTTAGTTCACAATATTACGAATTCAGTGATTGATTAACTTTTAAAAGCCCCGTCAAAAATAAATTTCTCTGTCTGTGGCGCTTGATCTAAAATTTTTAGAATCCATTAAATTTACCTACTATAAATAGGTAGGCGCAATGTATAAAAGTAGAACAAAACGACATTCATGTTTTTGACGCATAAAAGCGACATGGGCGCTGGGGCTTCAAACATATTTGTCGCAAATAAGCGACACGGGCGGTTAAAAGGTTAAACCGCATGATGAAAAAGAACTCACTCAGAAGAGTAGGTACTAAGCGGAACCTATGCAAACAATAAGGTTAATAACCCAACTTTATAATATGAGTAGATAATTGGCTTAAAACCAATTAATAAGCCATTGTTAAACTATTAAACACCCGATTTTTAGACTTACAATAGTACAGATTTATGTTGAACGATGAAAATTTTTGTTAAAAGACATTATAATAATGTTAATTAACAGACAGATACATATCTACTATAAGTACCTACTTACTCGTCTATATTAACGTAAGCAACCTCGTCTTGAATGGCTCAGGGTGATGAGTTCACAATAAGTTCAAGTTTGAGTTCATTTTAAGCCTTTTGTTGAATTCTATGTGAGAAATTATTTACCTATAACCTATTCATCATTAAACAAAGTGAACCTATTACTATACAAGGTGCCCGGTAAAGCGGCACATTCCTTTCAATAGGGGTGAATTGTGAAAATATTATTTATTTTCAACTACTATGTTCCATAGTACCATCTCCTCTCCGATACTTGGTTATTTTTTAATGAAAATCCATCGTTCGCAGTGCGCGGCACAAAATACCGAAATACCGAATTCTTATCGAAAGTTGTTTGTAATAACGAGCCCTACAACGCGGTAAAGTGTTTTACACTAATAACTAGTCACTCTGTATATAAAAATTAATTGACCTTTGCTTGTCTCGCAAAAACTTAAGAACCTGAAGCGATTTAGCTGATATTGATTTTAAAATATGAATAGAAGTATAACGGTACATATAATCATCTATGTAGTGCGCAGAGGCAGCTAGTTACATTATTATTTCTCTTTTTAATTAAATTTGCCTACTTATCACTGTGCTTTGGACCCACTTTACTTTACTTTTACTTTTTTTTATGTCTTCTTTTATTTTTTTTAATTAAATAACGAATTTGAAATATAAGCAGGTAAGCGCTGTAAACATCATAAATATATAAAAGAAGAAACTGACTGACTGACTGACATATCAACGCAGATCCCAAACCGGTGGGTCTGGAGACTCTAAATTTGGCACACAGAATTCTTATGGGGTCTAGGGGTGCACTAAGAAAGGATTTTTCAAAACTCACCCTTTAAGGGGGTGAAACGGGGTTCCAAAGTTTGTATGGAGAAACAAGATTAGTGAGTGCAATTTCGCGGGCGAAGCCGCGGGCGGAAGCTAGTTACAAAATATTGAATGACAAATTTCGAGTGGTGTTATTAATTCTTCTCTCAACTATGTTACACACGTTAGCCAAGTGCGGGTTGGTGGATGTCACAAGTCCTCGAATAATTAGCTCTTAGACATGCCGATTTCCTCACGATGTTTTCCTTCACCGATATTGAGTAGCGGAGATGAAACAATTCAAACAAAGATTTGTGCCACAACCAGGATTCGAACCTGCGACCTTATATTTCTAAGGCGAGGCCCGTACCGGTACGCCCCCGCTGCTCAGTAAAAATAAAACTATTACATATTAATTTTTCTTCCGCGGTAGGATGGCCTTTGGGTTATTCATTTAAACTAATTTGCTCGGTTTTCAATTTACCTACACGTATTTTTCAAAAGCATACTTACAAAGAATGTACCAACGTACTTATATAAAAAAGGTTTCCTTATAAATTAATAAGTGCAGATTATTTCATATATTCTCTTTTTTATTTTATGACTAGGAAACCATCTACCAAAAGTTCAAGTGAGTTGTAAATAGTTTACTTTATTGTTATACAAAAACAAGTCAGAGCCACTTTGAATTTTTATAAAAATAGATATTTGACTTGATTAGCTTAAATTCTTACAAATAGAATAAGTGCGAATAGGTATGAACAAATTTAGATGTTAATTATTTCTTTTATTTTATATTTAATGTTAAAGGCGTATTTAAGTTACTGTTTGCTTGTTAATAATCATAAATAAATGAATTATAAATAAATAAATATTCTGGGACATTAACACACACGGTCATCTGGTCCCAAGCTAAGCAGAGCTTGTGTTATGGAAACGAGATAACTGGTATATACTATAAATATAATACTTTTCTTTTGTAAATATATACTTATAATAGATATTTACACCCTTGACTCGACACAAACACAAATGTTCATCACTAATGTCTGTCTCGGGTGCCAATCGAACCCACGGCTTGCGGCGTGTAAAGTAAGAATCTTACCGATCACGCCACCGGCCCGTTTTACATTACCGCCTTACATTAGCAAGGATTCCTCACGACGATTTCCGTCACCGATATTGAGCAGCGGTAATGAAACGATTTACACAAAGATGTATGGGCACGAATGGGAACCCGCGACCTCATATTTCACAGATGAGGCTGATACCACTACGCCACCGTTGTTCTATTTGCTATTTTTAGTGCTAGTTTACATAATCCTAGGCTTTCAATAGCTGAACTGGAATACTACTAGACCAATGTAAACGGGGCATTAGTTATATACTTTATCAACTATACTCTTTTACAACAAAATTCTCTTTCTTATTTCAGCTCCTTACATCACGCCATGCACATTTAAAAGTGAGGACTTCAACCAATGCGTGAAAAAACAAATTGAAAACAGTTTACCTGTCTTTACGAAGGGTATAAGTGAGATGAATGTTGATTCACTAGATCCTGTCAATTTAAAGGACATTAATATTGACGGGAATGGACTCAAACTCTCTTTCACTGACGCGAAAATGTACGGCCTTAGCAACTCCAAGCTCAAGAACTTCACGTATGTAACCCAATCGTAACCATATCTACCTACTATTAGGTACTTACAGAACCATAGGTTTTTCTTAGATAAATAAGCAAATGAATGAAGAGATGAACGTAGATAGAACCCCAAAAAACCTTCTTCTTCTAAGTATTGAAGAAGAAACTGAAAGAAACTTTTGTATAAAGGAAGAAACTGATGGACTTAACAGCACACAGGCCAAACTGCTGGGTCTAGAGACTACTTTGTCACATAGGTTCCTTATCAGGTCTAGGGTTTCACTAAGAAAGGATTTTTCGGCAGATATACCTATAGAATCAGCACTTGTTTAGGTAAATGTAACATCCCCTTAGATTACATGACTAGACTTGGTCTACTTCGAAGAGGCATAAAGCTGCCTGTCCGTTTCAGTGGAGATCGGAGAAATATCGAAAATCTCCGCTCCTTTTCTTTTGTGGAATTCTATTGGTCAGTATTTCTTCGTTCTTCGTTTCAGTGCCATAAAAAGATGTAACATATTTTTTATGTCAACCAAGTTAGTGGTACTACGTAGATAACGTATGTGAATTGTGCAATGCCAAGAAAACACTGATTGCATTATATGTAAATAATGGCACTCGTCTCAATTTTGTAATTATAATTGTGAATCGACAAACAATCGATACAATAGGATCAATAAGTATGGTTAAGGACGTGAATAAAAAAGTGCTACATCTATACACACATGTACGAGCACGCAATATAGAGGTATTAGGGTTCCGTACTAAAAGTAATAATGGAGCCCTTATAACCTTTTTGTTTTTTGTTTGTTTGTCTGTCTGTCACACACAGCTAACTGTGCCGAAACTACTAGCTAGACCGTTGACCGTTCAATCGATGACCCAAAGAAGGTATACCTTTAGATACCTAAATAAATTTTAAAACATAGGGGTTATTTTTAATACGATTGTAATAAAAAAGTGGGTGGAGTGCTTGGTAAACAGAGGGTTATAGTAAATGTAGGTATGACTCCTGGACGCCGTTATCTCCTCTCCATTCACATCATGGTGATGCCCACGGCGTTAAACGACAAACATTCCAGTTATTCAATTATTATTAATATCCATAATTATTTAACTACCGTTTTGCCTGGAGGGAAGTGGACAATGTAACTTTCCAACTCCTACTATTATCTTTCTGATTACATTTATGCGGAATCCAAAACAGTTTAGGTGTCCCGGCCAAGTTCTTGGCCGGGTTCAAATCCCAAGGCTCGAGGAAAAATCTTTCCTTTACACTGGAGGGTCACTGCCACCCAATCCTCCAGTCTCCACATTTGCAATCCGAAGTTTGGAATTGTACATGAAGAGCCGCAATAGGCTCCCCCCTATTACATTCATGATATTCACCTCTGTATACACCTCCTGGCAATACCGGCATGCGCGCATGTTATTTAACAATTACAATTCTTATTTAAGAAAGCATTTTTTGTTGTCATTTAACTCAAAACACTGTTTTTATTTCAGAGTCGATTTAGGTCATAAAAAAGAAAAATTCTCACTGGGATTCAAAGTAGACCTAAGTTTGGACGCCAAGTACGTGATTGATGGAAGAATCCTTATTCTGCCGATACAAGGAAAAGGAGACGCACTGGTTGAAGCAAGTAAGTGTGATTGGACTCAGTAATTAACACTTGGTCATACAATGACGTGTTTGTTGCATCAGACAATCACTGATAATATCGTGAATTGATTATTTAATGATTAATTACTCATAAAATACCTTGTTTTCAACTGACAGCTAGTAAAAGTACCTACTTAAGAATACGGAGGTAGGTACTTACTTATATAGAATAATACTTCTATGATGTTAGGCAGCGGTGAGATAAAAGGTAGGTATTTTTTCAGAAATAGGCTTGAGCTTGACTACCTAAAACTTGCCTAATTTTAAGCAATGAAATCATAGACTATGGGACGCGCCTGCCCAATATAACAATTCTCTTGTGATTGTGAAGTCACCAGACATAGCACCGGAACACGGCAAGGCCGCTTGGGGGGGTGGCTTTTTTTGATGGGTGGTCACTAACAACGGCCGAAGGTTTAATTACCAGTAAACATATTTACCATATTTACCAATTTATTTTCACCTGATTCGCACTACCCGAGGACCAAGAGTGGGGATTCAGATGAAAGGTGCACTCCCACGGTCGAAGATGACTCAGCCTTAAACTATTTTAATACTACTATGTTATACGTAGGTAGGTAGAAACCTAAACGTGTTCTAAATTACGTAGGTAGATACCTTACTCAATTTTAAAAGTGAACTACTTAACAAATAAGTTTTACTGCATCTTACTGTGACTAAAGTTAATTGTTGAAATTTTAAACTTGAATTCCCAGAGGGCGTGGAAGTGAAAATTGATAGCACTCTCGTACATTTCGAAGACGATGCCGGCGAGCATTTAAAACTACAAGCACCGAAGTATAAATACACTATTGAACGCACCAAATTCGATCTCAAAAATCTGTTCAATGGAAACAAACAACTCGGTAAGACTAAATTAAGTCGTCTACTAAAAAAGTGCTAGACCCCAATTCTCGCGCTTTAGACATTTATCCCGAAAAATATGGTGAATGTCGATTGAAAACTAATTTTCGTAATCTCAAAATGTCACGGTAGTGATAAGTCTACAGCTCAAGCGTAGACTTAGCTCTAGAGAGTAGTCCATAGCGATCGACATCATATTTGTATGTCGATTTCATTACTTTTCAATCGACATTTGTAATTTTTTTGACATTATAATAAGTCGAGTTCGAGATAAATGTCTAAAGGGCAGGAATCGGAGTCCAAGGCCCCAATTCTCGCGCTTTAGACACAACAAAAATGGCGAATGTCATTGAAAAACAAAAGAAATCGCCATTTTTGTTTAACAAATATCTATTTGAGATAAATATCTAACGCGCGAGAATAAGAGTCCAGATTCATAGCACTTACCCGCACCGCTCCTTAGGTTATCATTAGAGGAAACAGTTACAGCTTTCACATCCCTGTAACTAGCTGCGTAACATATCTCTGGTGGAAAAGCATCCTTATATTCACTAATCTACACTACGAGTATATTTAAATGCGTAAGTTTGTGAGGTTACCTACCTCCTTCTTTACGACAAAACGGTTAAAGGGAGGATGATATTTAAAATTACCCAGATTAACTAATACGGTACTTTTTATCCTGTTAAATGTTTCCCTTTGATGCTTACATCTCGAGCGGTAAACTGGCGTGATTACGTTAAATTTTGAGTAATTCAACAGGTACTCACATTATTGTTCATTTATTTTCCAACTAAACTCCGAAGTCCAACAACTAGACTCTTGACTAGATTCAAAACATGTCTTGTATTATGAGTAATTAATTAACATGACTACATGTCTAACCTTATAATTACACGGTTACTATGGTAGGTACTATAACTATCTACATAATGATTGTAATAACAACGGTATTTATAGGAACCGCTTTTAACCCGACTGCACCAGAAGTAGGGTTATGTATAGTTCTTTAGCACGCTCTAGAGCCTAAACGATTTGTCGTATCTAAGCTTAGTCGTGAGAGTGACAACGCAACGGTTAGATATAGCAGTTGTTTTTTTTGGATTTCTCCCGACAAATCAGTTTTGCGTTAAATTAAGATGGCAGATGTTGACCCAGTCGTGTTTTTGATTTTTTAAATAAATTTGCTTGTTTTATTAACACACATCAAAAGATTCGTGTGCGTGTACTGAATGCGTACCTACTTGCATTTTCATCATCAACATCATCATCAATCTGGGGACGTCCGCTATTGGACATAGATCTCCCCTTTAGACCCAAAGGGATCGGTCGCCGGCCGTTAGCATCCATCGGCTTCTCGCAATTTTAAAAATGTCACCAGTCCACCTTGTGTTGAGCTGGACGACGCGGCGCGCTCTTCACTTTATTCCCAAGCGGACTACTTCCACTTGTGTTTTAAAGAATTATCGGTCATAGAAATTTGTTAATCTGTATGATAGTGTTACAATAATTTGAGGTCTCTAAAAGTTACCCCAATTACAGCAACATTCTAAAATTCACCCTTCATCATAAAAACTTATAACGCATCTAAAGGCTCGCTTTAACAAGATTCACTAGGTGAGGTCGTACTTTAGGAACCTTTAGAACTGTTAGAAGTTTTAAAACTTAGGTACATTATGTATGTTCGTCTACTATGAGGTCTACGAAGATTCATTTATTATTACTTAGATACCTAACCTAGAGATTTTATTAGAGCGCAGTGGTGACTTATGACCTTTTTGAAGACAAACACATCTTGGATTTAAAACTTTCGTATTCGGTGAAAGTGACCTATATTACAATTTTTTTTTCTATTTACAGCTGATACAACACTGCAATTCGCCAACGACAACTGGCAACAACTGATGGATGAACTGTCCCCCCCAGCAATCAAACAGATAGTCAAGGCCGTTGTAAAAGTTATTAACAAATTCTTTTCAGCAGTCACTATAAACCAAATGATATTAGGCTACAAAGAAATTGATACTAAATAACTTTTTTGTGGTTTTTAATAAAAAAATAATTTAATTGAGACTAATTTTTTTAATGATTTTTTTTTTATACAACCTCCGTTTTTAAACGTGGATATAGCATCCGAAATCGCCTAAAACAAAAAAAAAACGGCCTCGAACGAGTCCGAATTCAATCAGACTCTCGAACAATCATTTGAATTTCACCTGGAGTCAACTTATTTCTGTTTTTGGTTCCGGGGATTTCGGAAGCTTATAACCTTCACGCGTTTGTGTAGATACAAACGCCCTACTCAAACGAGTCAGACATTTTAAAAATCGTACATAGAAAAACGCAAAGCTACGAAGTAAAAAAAGTAGCGGGCATAGAAACTGCTTAAAAAAGCTGTAACGAAAGGGTCTACCTACAGTCTTCGACCATCTCGGGCGGCTCAAAAAACAAGTCCGCTGAACCAAATAAATAGCCTTCTTAGATTGGATAAGTCTTTCGTAAAAAAATGCTCTGCAGTCTAATGCGTTGACACCAAAGATTGCAAGTGGAACTAGAGTGCATCGTAAGTTCTGCATTATTGTAATTAGAGAAAAGACATAAATAAGTACCTAATTGTCATACACCACCATTCTGTCAAGAATGTAAAACTGAGGAGTTAGGCATAGGCCTTTAGTAGTTTTAAAAGTATCGGTATTTTGATGACCGATTTCATCAGATGCTGAAAGCAGTACGGAAACTAGAAAAAGATCGTTCAAAACGGCACACTCACACAGACCCATGCATCTACACGAATGGTAACCCTACCACTCGTGTAGTGAATCGCATGGTTACTTTTTTATTTATTTGATAAGTACATACAATCTAAGTTCATACAATTGTAACCCTACTTTCTAAACTAGGTTAATTTCTGTATCTTACGAAGCAGTGTTTCATCCGCAATGACAATTTGTATGTGTCTGTGATCGCATGTTTGTGTATATACATATTGTCGATGGGCGCGTCCACAGACATCAATTGAATTTGTCCGTGGGCGCGTCTGTGTGCATACGAGTAGGTATGTGTTCTGTTTTAAACGATTTCTTCCTAGTTTTCATACTGCTTTAGCTATGTATTCATATAGGAAGTGATATTAACTGATTGGTCAAATAAACTACATATTTTGTGGAACATTCTATGTCAGATAGAATTAGGTACTTACTAAACAGAAACTGATGTGATGATGAACAATAAGTCACATAGATACGATGAAAAAGGTCAATAAAGAAACATTTCCTTTTGGTAAAAATTATGATAACTTGGTGGCGAAAGACGTAATAAATAACTTTACCCGTTTTCAACAATAAATAATTTAATGTAATGTAGATATACTCAATTAATAGCGCTTACAGCGCTCACACCTGTTTTACTCGAAATTGTAGAAGTGGATATCATCCACTGATATAGGAATAGTGCTGTAATACAGGCGGGGGCGCTTTAAAAAAAAGCGGTATTTTTATATAAATCATGCCAATAATGGCTGTAAATTACATCAGTGACTTAAAATTGAAAACTACATAAAGAGACTCAATAACGTGGAGATTAATCAATGTCGCTTGAAAAGCTGCAATATCATTGATGAGTTAAAAAAAATACTAACTATTGTTTTTAAATGAGCATAATTACTTTTATCTGTAAATTAAGGCAGGACTTGCATTTCAATGCCACTATTGTTGGAACTGGTGCTAGACCTAGACGAAGAGTCCACGCCTTCCCGAGCCATATCTCCAGGAGGATTAGCGTCAGTCCGTTCGGCTAAATTCCTCCGCTGCTGAGGAGCTGGTCGTCTCTTCATGTACCACACAGTACCTATAAGCACTCCTGCTATCACGAGTAAGCCTACTGTCATTCCTGCTACCGTAGCTTGAAATTGTATACTACGTGCTGCAACAAAAAAAAATGCAAGGTCTTAATTTAAAAGACAAAAATAATAAAAGTGATGCAACGCGAAAGTTTAAAAGTTAGAAAATAGTTGTTAATTTATTCGGAATAGCTTTTTTTATATGGCATGGTAAGGCACTGAGGCTAGGCAGACTGACTGAGAAACATGGGAAACACAAAAGGATTTAGGTAAAAATAAACCAACTTATAATTTATGGCAACCATTTCGGGGCAAACTTTCAAGCAAAGAAATAATTTTATAAATCCATCATTATTTGACGGAGAGAACAATCTGTATACATGTAATATTATAAGTTGTAAGGACGTTTGGATGTTTGTGACTCAATCATGCAAGCACTACTGGACGAAATTTTGCACAGAAATACACATCTGGACTATGTGATATTCCAGATTATAATCATATTCTGGAATATCACTCTACTTTATACCACAGATAATATAATACTATATTTATACTAATATCACGTGGGTGAAACTACGAGCAGAAGCTCTTGATTGATACCTAACTACTTTTAAGACTTGGATAAAAACGTAAAAATTAATTTGCACGTACCACCGATGAACACATTAATAGTATCCTTTGATTCCACAGTATAGTCGTGTACTAAACCAGCACAAGTCCATTCTCCTATATCTTCTTGACGTACAGGACTTATTGTTAAAGAACAGTCGCCGTATTCCAAATCCCTCTCAGGAGTGAAATACAAACGATCCAAGATGGCGCTAAAATTGTTGAAGTTTGTCAGGCTCTTAAACTACAGTAGCATAAAGTTGTTTAAAACTGTTAATATTTATATCATATGGTCGGAAAACCCAGAAAATTAATTGACAGTTGGATCTGGCTGAAACTGTGTACTTAATGCCAATATACGATTCAATACATAGCCGTCTTTAAATAGCTAAATTAAACAAATTCACAAACGTACTTACTTTTCCCTAGTAACAGTAGAATCAATACTAATACCAACAAAGTTAGGCGATAAGAATCTGCAATAATCAAGGGGACGTGGGCCATTCGAAGTATGGCAATACAAGGTGATGTCATCACCAACTCTTGCACCAACCTCTTGGCTGTTGGCTGCCAAAGGCCCAGTCACTCGAACATTGACTTGTTCAGTAATCTCAAGACCTAGTTGGTGTCTTGGGCCCATATGACATCTCCATTCGCCTGCGTCTTCTTCAGTTGCTTGAGCAAACGTGATCCCACAGTCGCCTGTTTGGAGGCTATCACCTTTGTACCTGTCAATGATAATGACAATCAACGTAAGCGATCGTGCTTGGAATAAAAATTGATAATAAACGTTATTTACCTACTCGTGAAAGCAAATGTTACGAGTAAACTCTATATAACCCTGTTATTTTTATTCACACAAAGATCAAAAACGGTCGAACTATGGAAAAATGTAGTATTGTCTTAGATTTACGCGAATATTTTAAATCTAAAATAAACCGCTATAAAATCCGTTAAAAAGTAGTTTTATTTCGGGAAAAATGTTTTAAAAATAAGTGACAACAATCACCTAACGCTAAATTAATTTATTTATATAAACTTAGTCCTCAATAAATAAATTAAGAAAGTACCTATGAACTTGATATATATAATAATAACAATAATAATCATTACATTTAAGAGCAAAATTGTCTAATGTCCCTCTACGTGTTGGCTTCGACCCCACGTACGCCTTCCAAAAATCCGGATCTCCATAGCTCCGAGGTATACCAACACATACAAATAATATAATAATAATAATATTCTGGGACATTAACACACACTGTTATCTAATCCCAAACCAAGCAGAGCTTGTGCTATGAAAACCAGATAACTGGTATATGTTATTCATACACTACTTTTCTTTTATAAATATATACTTATAATAGATAATTACACCTAGACTCGAGACAAACAGACATTGAAATAAAAAACAGGCATATTCATCACACAAATGTCTGTCTCAGGAGGGAATCGAACCCAAGACCTGCGGCGTGAAAAGCAAGTACCAACTACGCCACCGGCCCGTCAAAACAAGTAACACGTTGGTGTGCACTTAAGCACTGAAAAATATTATTAACAAAGTTTACCAAAACAATTCATCCTCTCGTTGTTGCTCGACAGGGGTGTACTGGGAGCCATTAGGGTGTTGGAACCAACAGTACACGAGGGACACATCTGCACGACACATTATACTCAAATTTGTCCCCTTTTCCACAAACAATGTCCTAACATCGTCATCCATCCGTTCATTGTACTGGAGTATTCTTGTTTCTAAGAAAAAAGTTAACTAAATATGTATATCTTATTTTCTTGTTTATTCGGCGTTTTGAAAAACCTTGTCTACCACAACGACTAGGTACCTACTAGACGCCACTTTGTTCAAATATTGCATAGAAATGTAACCGTCAAAAGTTGGCGGGGTATCGGGGAGGATCACTAACTTTGATTGGTTCGTTATAGTTCTTGTCCGTGAATGAACCAATCAAAAATAGCTTGTGAAAATAGTATAATGCTAGGACAATGTGCAGAGTAAAGAGACGACAAAAGTAAGGTGAGCGAGGGGCCTAGCTATGCAGCGACTGTGAGTGTTGACAAGTAAATTATTTGGGGTCAAAATCTATCTAAGTATATCCCCGCCATATATCTAAGAACACTCCAAGAGTCTAATGATACTTTAACGATTATAGTCTATAGAGAAGTTACTTTATGGTTTCTGGCCATATGGAGATTTATTCCACTGCCACCTTCCCACCGAAAATCATTCGTAATCACGAGTGAATCGGTATATTTGTTGCTCCTTCATACAGGTTATTTTGTAACCTAGCTAGGAGCACAGAACCTCAATCCTTTAAATATTGTAGTCCTAAGTTCTACTACTGTACACGTATTTTTGAATTGAAACTCTGTAGGTACTACAAATCATTTATGAAATAAATATTATTATTATTTTAGTGGGCGGGCGCGTCCTATCGTCGACTACATCATTGCCTAACATCAGGCAAGTTATAGTCAAACGCAAGCCTATTACAGAGTAATAAAAAAAAAGTAATAAGGACATTTACAACTGTTACAGGATACCCAAAAATACTTAACTGTTCTTCGGAAATCGGATAAAATTCATTGTGCTATTTAGTACTTCTGCTAAAGACCTCGACTCTCGAGTCTTCTAAGAGAGCGTGGGTATAGTAATATAATGGTAGGAATTGAAAATTTGGCATAGCATCCAGAAAAAATCCTTTTCAGTAGACACAATAAAGTTCAACAGGTTTTGTACAAATAATTCTATCCTATAAATCTGACTTACAGACAACATCATTATCTCAGACTATCATTTACTAGTTTACTTTCGTACCTGCAGCTACTGCCACTCTGATCATCGCTTGCATTGGTGTACTTTGTTGAATAGTTGTACCGACCCACTCTTGAACACCAACTGTACATCTCCATGAGCCATAGTCAGCTGCTGTTACCGTCTCAATTGTCATACCACATTGTCGGACCGCAAACCCATCGCCGTAATAACTAAAATAAAACCCCCGTATTCATAAACGTCTTATAAGCTCTCAAAGCTAAAATAGGTTTATAATTCGTCTGTCTTTGCAACATCCGTCAATATTTATTTTGATACATGGAGTTATTTGGATTGGAGAACTGGGTAAGTAACCCTGGGTAATCACTAGTATAAAACGACTTGACGTTTCTTTGTCGCGCTAAAACTCGAGAACTGATAAACCGGCCTCAGATTGACCGGCCCAGATTAAATAACTTGCTTTTTGTTAAGCAATGATGCAGTCTACAATCAGTGAATACCGATTCACTCATGACTTGAAGACAGGCAGATTATAGCTCCACCATAAATCTATGATGCACAGCCGTACCTCTACTTGTCCGATGATAGAACAGATATGAGGGAATAAGAGTACTTAATTCCAATGCACAATCTGATGATGAAATGCTGATTTTAATCGCAAAATACAAAGTCTAAGGAAGGTTACGGTGAGAAAAACGTTGTACGAAGTTCGCCAGGGCAGCTAATCTCAATAATTATTATTTTATTAAGTACATCTCAAGTCCCAATTGTAACTATGTATATTTGCTAAGATGCGCTTTAGTTACACCACATACCTATGATGACCATCACTCAATCCCTCCATGACGTTGAATCCAATAGGTTCAGTAGTCTTTTGGAATCTACAGAACGTTACATTCTTGGCAGAGTTCAAGATGTTGCAATACAAATGCAGCTTGTTCGTCTGTGTGTCTCGAACGTAACCAACGTCGAGACGCTCAGCTAAAACAAAAAGATTGATGAGAGATAATTAGGTCACATTGATATTTTTACAGCAAAAACATCTCCGCTGCTTAATATCGGAGAAGGAAAAAATCTTAAGGAATATATAAGAATTTCATTGACATGACTTGTGACATCCGTCCACCCGCACTTAGCCAGCGTGTGGGGATTAAGGCCTAAACTCTGTCAACTCGTAAGACAGTTGAGAGAAGAGTCTGAGGGTATGGGCGCCCCGCAGTGAGACACTAAAACTGAAAAGCGTAGAAGTGAAGAGAGATTTCTTTTATAGCGTAGCGTTGAACTTGTCACCAGCAGTTATCAAACAGGTCTTCACTAAGCGCTGTATGTTTTAAGAATACATAATATAATTGGGAGGAGGATTTTAATGACCTGTAGATCAAGCCAAATAAAGCCGTCAACAGCTGACGACACAATGTTTAGGCATAACGTATAGTACCAGTATTATAGTACCTAACTTTACTTAATTTCCTCTTTCACAGGCAAGCTACATGCTATGGAGGTGTAGCGTTTCATATCTAACGTATTCCAAGAGACACAGCAATCCTGAATCGCACAAACAAAGTTTTCCCGACGATTAGCATGGCTTAGGTGAATTTGCGGAAAACGATTAAAGATTAGCAAATGTCAGCACGAAAAATGCACTAAAAGGTGACCTTCAGTATTGCTTATCAATCACTGCATAGTATAAAACACAGATAATATAACACTATACTAATATTATAAAACAAAGTCGCTTTCCGCTGTCTGTCCCTATGTATGCTGAAATCTTTAAAACTACGCAATGAATTTTGACGCGGATTTTTTAAATAGATAGAGTAATTCAAGAGGAAGGGTTGAGAGTATGTAGGTATAATATACCAAAGAAACACTGATAATTTTAGAGGTTTCTAATATGATGTCGTAAATAGACACTTTTTTTGCTGAATTAGCTGCAAATCTCTAATTAGCTGAATGATCTTTTTCTGTAATGATTCTATTATTATTATCTTTTTATTTAGTATTTTTTAAGTTGAATAAATAAAGCTCATACAGCAAATTGTGTTAGGCCATCCGTAAAAAAACCGCGCTTCGCCTTGTAGCACTTCATTAGCAGCGATCGTATGTGATTTTGATTGTCTGTTTTGCCAAACCTTTCATGTGTTCTCAGCATGGAAAGTCTCTTAAAAAAAAAACATTTTTGAGTAAACATCACAAGGAAGTCCACTACATGTTCACATCCAATGGTGATCTTGGAGGTGATAGCGAAATGTGACAATGGCCCACAAGGAATTTTTAATAAATAATAATTAATAAATATTATCTATACAACAACTCGTGAATAATAACAAAACGGCCTAGCAACTACGGCCGACTTATCTAAGAAAATATAATCGAAGATAAAACAAAAAGTTACCTAGACCGATTATTTTAATGTTAGGTTTGATTATATCTAGCAGACTACTCTAATTATGCCTATTATAATAACTGTCATGATACGTAATCAACTACTGTTTCCATAAGGTCAGCAAACTAGAGGAAGGCGGGAATCTTTACAAGTATAATAATAATATTAATCATTGAGTTCCGCTGGTCATGCTTCGCGTACCTACCTACCTACTCACCTAAGGTATAATTAAATGGTTTTCAAGTGTCTAAGATCTAGGAGTTACTATACTATCTCTCAAGCACCCAAGGCTGCCGTGTTGGTTTTAGATGGTAAGCCGAACTCACGCGAAAACCATGTGTAAAGAGGCCTTGCTGTGTTTCGGCGCGATGTCTGGTGACTCCATTTGACAGAGTGGGTCAGAATTGTTGTTCTTATATGGATTTCAACCAAATGGAACATCATTCTACTGCCACCTCTTCTTAAAAAACATTCGTAATCACGAGTAATTCAGTATATAGGGTAGGCGCGTTACGTCATAGACATCATTGCCTAACATTAAGCAAGTTGCGGTCATGCGCAAGCCTATCTTAGAATAAAAAAAGAACTCCCTTCTCAAGTTCAAAACCCATAACGGATTTTCAATTGACACACTCAAAATAAGGGAAATTCACCTGCAGCCAACTAATTTCTCTTTATATTGTACTAATTTTAGTTACTTTCAGTCTGGACTAGTATCTAGCTGGAGAAACTAAATACTCTCAAGATTATAGATCTTAAATCTTGTAAGCATTCGTAGTATCTTATTTTTTTTTACTATATAAAAATAAGTCGGGTTTTCCTTCCTGACGCTATAACTCCGGAACGCACTAACCGATTTCCACGGTTTTGCATTCGTTGAAAAGATCTCGGGCTCCGTGAGGTTTATAAGAAAATTCAAGAAAATTTTCAACAGAAAATCGGGAAAATGTTACATAAAACGAAGCCATCTGGTGGCGAAACGGAGTTCGCCGGGTTTGCTAGTTACTACTAAAATTCAATTTTAATGCAGGTAATTAGGAAAGAGGAATTAACATCATTGTGACCGATCTCGCGTAGACCGACCTTCAAAAGCCATTCTTAATCTTGAAATACTCTTACCTTCCACAGCAACGTTCCTTTCAACTTGTAACTCTGCTACTCTTCCAGGCAGTCCGAGAACAACATTCCACCGACCTTGCACTGCTCTTGTGGTACGATCCAAAGTTACCTGGCAATGCCCCGGTATCAATGTACTCTCGCGAAACGGCTGAGCAACCAAGCAATAGGAATTGTTCAGTGAAGACAGGTCTACTTGAGTCTGAGACAAACCATCTTGAAGTGATATTGGTGCGGGATTGTAAGATTCTATTTTTTCTGTAGACAAAATGGAAAGAATGGTTAAGACCCGTATTTACAAAAATCTAATTCAAAATTCAAATCTGTTATAGCGAATCACTTAAATTAGCGAAACGATCTAAAAGAACAAAATGTATCTATAGGATTGACCTAACATTGTCACGTGACTTTTAGAAGGTGACCGACAATCCCAAACATTTCGTTGTTGTTTTCGATTCTACGTTATCGCCTCGCTATATTACTTTGGCTAGAGGCACTTGATAGGATTAATTTCATGCGTAAATGTATTACTACGCATAAAATTAATCTTCAGTTCTAGAGCAACTACAACTAAACTGAACTATTAGCATGAAACATAAATTTGCAGTTTATTTTCGCAGAATAAGACTCTTCAGGAAATAAAGGGATTAATGTAGTCTCTAGAAATGTAAGCTTCATAGGTACTTACAGATTCTACTAATATTATAAACGCGAAAGTTTGTGAGAATGTATGGATGTCTGGATGTATGTTTGTATGTTTGTTACCCTTTCACCCAAAAATTACTTAACGGAGTTGGATGAAATTCGTTGGTTTGGATTAAAACATAAAGTACTTTTCATCCCATAAGTACCACGCGGGCGTAACCGTGGCGTGCGCGGAATCCAGTATTAAAATAAAAAATGAAAGTCTCTTCGAGAAATGAATATGATATTCTCTATTGGATAAGACCCAATAATAGGAAAGTATTTTTCAACTTTTGTTTTAAACTCCAAAATTGTATGAGGGTAGATGCATAATTTTTATGCGAATTATTTTTTATTTCAACGAATTAATCACTTTTAAGTAGGTAGCATTGCATTAGTAGACAACTAGTTACAATTGATTCGTCGCCTTAAAAATACCAAATTATCTGACAAAAATATGCCCAAGTACCTACTAAGTACTATCATATTATGCTTAAGTTATTAACTTTAATAATAATAATAATAATAATAAGCCCGTAGGGCAGCTTGTGGCGAGCTGTTATGGCGTAGCGACCATACGGACCCGAGTGCTCCAGGGAGAAGGTCCTGTCCCTCTCCTCCTGCTTGTCTTTACTGGCTGGCTGGAGTGAACCCTGACGGGGGACAGATCTCCCACCTCTTGCTTGCCTTCATTGGCCGGCTCGAGTGGAGTCGTTAGAGCAGAGATGCTCGGAGGAGGAAGTGTCCCGTAAGTGGCTAGTGGGCACGTGAGGCTGGACCCTTAGGGAGCCAATGATCGGGTAGAATGCCGTGGGACACCGCTCTACTCCTCTAGCCCCTCAGAATATGTTGCCCCTTGTCGCTTCTTTTAGCGGCCATACGGGGGCCCATTTATTGAGTGGGTGAGTCACCCCCTGCCATTTTATCCGTGTTAATTTGCATTGGTCAGGCAGGGGCCATAGTCCATCCATAGTCCTAGTTACCTAATCCCTTAGCACCCACCACCATAACCTTTTTTTTTTTTTTTTTTGACCGGGGGGAAATCCTTTATGGATCCCCCTGCCCTGGCGCCTTACAGGGCAGGGGGATCCATAAAGGTATGTGGGACTCCGTGAAGCGTCTACCCTAACTAAAACCCCCCGGGTGTTCCTCCTCGCATTTGGCCCAGGGGGTCACGGGATCCAGAAATGACACAATCGCGACCCCCTGGATGCTGGCCCGCGTGCGAGCCTCTTCTCGATAGGTGGGAGGGGGAAGATGAAAACGCTCCCCTCCACACAAGTCCGCTGGGGCGCGCGCGGAACACACACGCGCGCCTCCGTCATGTGCCTGCGTGGTTAGACGACGGGCCGCCCTGCCCGCCGCCCCGCAGGCACATGTGGGTGGGCCAGGGGACAGAGCACCATCACTGGCACTCCATCACCCCGACCCGATCTGTCGCCTCGGCGACAGAGATTCTTGGCGCCCTAGTGGGCCGTCTGGCCTTAGTGGGAGGAGGGTTGCACTTCCCTCCTCCCATGACGTGGCTGGCCGGCCGGCCGAACCCGGCGCACAGGCCACAACGTGGCTCTGCGGCGCCGCACGTCGCGCTGACGTGCCCCTCCTTTCCGCAGCGGAAGCAGCATTTGCTGCGGTCTACCGCGGAGGGGCACATCGGACCTGTATGCCCCGTTCCCATACACTTAAAACAGCGCATGGGGCGGGGCTCCAGCACGCGTGCGCGGGCCGCACTCCACCCAATGAGGAGGCGGCGACCGACGAGGCTCCTCGCCGCCGAAACTGGGCAGCGCACCAATACGGAGCAGGTGCCCCCCGGTTCGGACCGAAGGGATCCGGCCCGCACCTGCTCGTTGGCGCAGCCGCCCTCGGCGGCGACGAACCTTGCCACCTCCTCTGAGGAGACCGAGTCGTCCAGCCCACTAATGCGGACGTCCGCAAACTTAGTGGGCCGGTCGACTACGGCCTCCTCCGCCAACACCGTCCTCAGCTGGCCGGCCAGCCGGTCAGCCAGGGCGGCCCTCTCCACGCCTGGGATCTCTAGGATCTTAGTGCCGGACGCTGTGGTCCGGCACGAGATCTTCGAGATCCCAGCCTCGCGAAGGTCTACCGCGCGTCTGGCCTTTTCCAACACGGCGGCGTACGTGACCCCCCGACTGACTGCGTCAGGCGTGAGGGCCACGACAATCGCCGCCGTCTTGGCTTCGGCCAGGCGCGGCGCCTGCTTGGGGGCCGCCTTGGCAGCCTGCCGCGTTTCGGCGGGGCGGGCGGACTTGCGGGTCCTGCGCCGCTTCTTGCGGGAGGACCCCGCGGTCCGCCCCTCCCCGTCCGTAGACTGCTGCGCCCGTGCGGCGGGTGCCCGTACAGCGGGTGCCTGCGTAGCAGGAACCCGCACAGCGGGCGCCCCTCTGGGCGCAGCGGGTGCTGCCGGCCTTTGTGCAGGGGGGGCGGCCCCCCTTGCCACAGCCGCGTATGAGGCAGCGGGGGCTGCACGCCTATCGGCGGCTAATGGAGGGCGCCTGTCGGGGATTTGCATCCCCTCCAGTTGCGCCCCGACCATTCCACCAATAGAACGGTGCAGCTTAGCCGCCCACTCCTCGAACTTAGCGTCCAGGTCGACCTCCTTGCCGACCTGGGCGCTTGACTGTGGGGCAACGCCCACACGCGCGGGAGCCGCTGGTGCAGCTCCACAGACGGGGCCCCCCTAACGGAGTCGACCCGTCTGATGGCCCGTACCTCGGCCTGGAGCTGCGCGAGCTCCCGCTTCATGCGAGCGTTGTCGGCCCGCAGCTTGCGAACCTCTTCTGAGGTTGTCCTTGTGGCGAGTCCCTCCACCGCGCCCTGGAGTGACTTCAGCGCGTCCCGGATCTGCTTTATGCTCTCCCCCTTGAGGTTCCGGGACTTGCGAGTCACCCCATCGATGGCTTTAATCCCATCCAGGGCCCGAGCCATCAAAGTCGCCACCGCCGGGCCAGACTCTGCCGGACCCGGACCCTGAGTGGGGGACGCCGCCAAAAGGTCGTCCTCAAATACGAGTCCGTACTGCCATCCCGCAAGGCGGGGACAGTACGGCTCAAACCGACCGCGTGTGGTCTTCCGCGCTTGGGGGCCGGGATCTTGAAACGTTTGGGAGTCGGCACCTTCGGAGCCGGCTCCGTGTCCGCCTCCGATCCCGAACCCCCATCGAGGTCCGCGGACTCCCCTCCCCTGGAAGCGGAGGTCCCAGGCAACGCCTCGGACCCCACTCCCAGACGAAGGAAGTCCACGGCCCTCCCTCCCTCGCGCGAGCTCTGGGAGCCCCCCAGAACAGGAGGCCCCCTAGAGCTAAGCGGCTCGCGAAGCCGCTTTCCGCTCCTGGTGCGCGGCCGGTCACTCTCCTCCTCGCTACCGAGCGAGGAGGCGATCCGGGCCGCCTTCACCAAGAGCGCCTCCATATCGGGGTCCGGGAGACCCGTCGGCGTGGGGCACTCCATCCAGGGATGGGCACCACACGCAGAAAAGGCCCCCCGAACACTAAGCAACTAAAATAATAAAATAAATTAAAATAAACAAAACAAAACAAAATAAATACAAAAAGATAAAATATATACAAAACAAATCAAACAAACCAAAATAAAAATAAATACAACAATCAAAATATATACAACAGCTTACCCAATCCTCCCAGCACCGCCCTTCACAACACAAAACTAACCGAGTCCGATCTACCTGTCCCGCCTCGGGGCTGCGCCCCAACGTCCCCCCGGAGACCGAGCCCCAGAGCCTTCGCCCCGGAGCCCGCCTCAGAGTCCGCGCCCTGTCCGCTGGCCAGCAAAAAGGACGGCTGTGACGTCACTCGCAGCTTCGCCGCGAGTTTGCCGGAGCGTCCCTCGCAGCTCCGCCGCGAGTTTCCGACGTCGCAGCTCGCCACACACCCGGACAGGACAACAGACTCCGAAGCCCTAGGCCTCTAGCTCCGGATCCGAGACCGATCCCGCGGAGAAAGACGCCTGGGTACAGCACCCGGACCACCAACTTCACAACACAAACACAAAAAACCGGAAAAAACACGTTAAAACTATTTTTACGATTTTCCAACGCGGAGCGCACCACAACACGTCTGTACGCGGCGCAACTCCAACCAGCACCCCACCCACCACCATAACCTAGATTTTAGTTCCTATATTCTGCAATAGTCCTGCTCTAACCGGGGATTGTCCTTTGTTGTACCTATATGGTGCGAACAGGGATAATCGTCGGTTGGTGCCACATTACATTTAGAGTAATATTGTCTTACAGGCCTCTACGTGTTGGCTTCGGTCCCACGCACGCCTTTTAAAAGTCCGGAGCTCCATAGCTCCGAGATAAAAAAAAAAAAAGACAAACATAATAATAATAATAATAATAACCCCCCCGGGGATGAACCTTGCCGTGGTGGGGGGGCTTAAGGAAAGGAGATACTATCACCAGGTCTTTACATCTTGACCGCGCACCCCAGACGGGAGATTCTATCAAATAAAGCCTATAACATCTAGGTGACCCTAACCGAACTAATCATCCCAACAACAACCCATTATGGAGCTAAATAAAAGAATGTATAATTTACGGCCGCTGCCCGGGGGTCGCCGGGGCGCACCTGGAGTCGGTGCTGGGTGCCTCAGTTCGCGAGACACCGGTGGCGAGGAGTTGAGCAGGCGGGCCCTCGTCATACAAGATACTACAGCCGGTCGCCGAGAGCTGAGCAGGCGGGCTCGCGGCGTAGAAGTTACAGCCGGGTCTTCATCGGGCGATGAGACGCAATCTTTGTTCTCTTCCATCCCTTCGACTCGCCCGTCATACATGACAAGGCGAACATCTACCTTGTCAAACGCATCAACGCTTGACGGTGTTGTGCAGAATGTCGATTACGACTCAGAATCTACACCCACCTCAGGCATATCCCAACCGCGCAGAAGATGGACAACAGAAATGAACCACTTTATACTGCGCACTTACTTGCAACTGACTGCACTCGATACTGACACTAATTTAGACCTAGAACCCCTCCACTCTAAATTCCTTGAAAAATACCCAAATATGACTGTTAACCGCCAAAGAATAGGAGATCAACGCCGAGCAATAGTGAGGAATAAATTATTATCGCAAGCAACAATAGATATGATCTATACCCAAGTAAGACAAGAATTAACAGATCTACAGATAACCCATAATACCCAACCTACACTACCAAACCCCCATGCACCTACAAATTCACAAACAACCCTTGCAATATGTACTCCATCTCAAACACAAAGCAGAAAAAGCGATGCACCAAACACGAATGCCCGAATGAGGTGGACGAATGAGCAGAACGAAACTATAATAAGATCATATTTTCGAATAACTCAACTAGAAACCAATAGAACCGTATACAGAAAACTCTTACATCAAGACTTCATTCAAAGATTCCCTGCACTCTCTCATATTAGTGAACAAAGAGTAGCTGACCAGAGAAGAGCTATCATCAATAAGAAATACATAACTGATAACAGACTTAATGAAATAAAACACGAAGTATCCGAAGAACTATCACTAAACATAACCCAAGCAAACAATAACAATACAGACAGCATACATAATACTGATATAGATAACACCAGCAACCTTGAACCACAATTTTTAAACAGTATAGAACTACCTACAGCAGATAAATCGGCAGTCAACTCGTAGAATCAGACCCTCAAATAGACACTATTTTTCAGCAGACCTTTCAATATTATAAAGATACTGAACCCACATCTAGAGCCTACATCCCTAAGCAGAAACCCTCTAAAAAACTGGCAAAAATAGTCGATTATATAAATAGAATAACTCTCCCTGGTATTGTTACCAGTGAAACTGACTTTACTACCTTACAGACTGCTATATATTGTGCTGCATGGACAGCTGCTAAGGTTAATGGGGCTAAAATTATAATAGGACCTACTGAAAAAACTAATTACAATCGCAAAGAATTTACACCAAGCTGGCAAAAACGACTAGAACAAAAACTAAATGACTTAAGAACCAAAATAGGTAGACTCACACAATTCATAAACGGCAATAGAAATAGACACCTCTCAAAACATGTAAATGAAATAGTAAAACAATTTAAAAGTCATTCTGTTCACGAGGAACCAAACACACAACTTACACACACACTAGATACACTCAAACAAAAACTTTCAGTTGTATCAGGCCGACTACAACGATACAAAGCTTGTACATTAAGAAAACAACAAAACAATCAGTTTAGAAATAATGAGAAATTATTTTATCGTAATATCAGACAAAAGTCAACAAACACACAAGAAAATAGCAACATTCACAATATAAATAACACACCTGACTCTGAACACTTGCAAAGGTTTTGGGCAGGCATTTGGGAAAATAACGTCACACATAACACTCAGGCTGATTGGATGCGCATTGAAATTAATAATAATAAATCTACATCGGAGATGAATTTCACGAACATCCCGATAGACACATATAAAAAAGTACTCCGAAACCTACACAATTGGAAAGCACCAGGATCCGACAACATACACAGCTACTGGTATAAAAAATTCACTTCTATTCACAGCTACCTACATAACCATTTAAATAACTTTATTCAAGAACCTAACACGATGCCAACTTACTTAACAGCAGGAATCACGTACATGATACCAAAAGATCGCAGTGACCCTACCAACCCAGCTAAATACCGACCGATTACGTGTCTTCAAACACTGTATAAAATTCTTACATCGTGTATATCAGACGTATTATATCAACACATTAATAGTAATAATTTGCTAGCTGAACAACAAAAAGGATGCAGAAAATTCTCACAAGGCTGCAAAGAACAGCTGACTATAGACTCTGTAGTATTAAATCAAGTTCTGAAATCTAAATCCCACCTATTTAGTATGTATATTGATTATAAAAAGGCTTATGACTCCGTACCCCACTCTTGGCTTGTGCATGTTTTCGAAATATATAAAATTCACCCTATAATAATAAATTTTTTAAAGATTACAATGAAAAACTGGACTACCCGACTTAAAATCTCGAACGCTGATAAGACAATAGAGACTAACCCCATAAAAATACTGCGAGGAATCTTCCAAGGAGACGCCCTAAGTCCACTGTGGTTCTGCCTAGCTTTAAATCCCCTCTCTAATATGTTAAATTCAATTGCGGTAGGATATCCTTTACAATACACCACCATAAATGAACAAAATACCCAAATTAACTTATTGAGTCACCTACTTTACATGGACGACATTAAATTGTACGCCGCAAATGAAGACGATCTAAACCAACTAGCCCACATAACAGAACTCTTCACAACAGACATACGCATGGAATTCGGAATAGACAAATGCAAAATTAATTCTATCAGAGCTGGACAGAACTACCAACACAACTACACGCTAGACACAGGAGAACAGATAGACTCATTAGATGAACACGAAACATACAAGTATTTAGGATATAACCAATCTCGCCAAAAACAGCACAAAGAGATAAAACAAAAATTAAAACAAGAATTCCAACACCGACTCAATTCACTATTGAAAACTCAACTCAATTCACGCAATATTATAAAATCAATAAACACGTTTGCCATACCTGTACTTACCTACTCCTTCGGAATTATAAAATGGACAAAATCAGACCTGAAATCCCTACAACGCAAAATAAACACCACTATGACCCAATTCCGGAAACACCATCCTAGATCATGCCTACAGAGACTTACCCTGCCCAGAAAAGAGGGAGGGAGAGGATTAATAGACATAATCAATTTACATAACAGTCAAATTACAAACTTACGACAGTACTTTTTCAAGAAAATGGAACACTGTACACTTCACAGAGCCACAGTCCAAAACGACCGCAAAGGAACTCCTTTAAACCTCCAAGACAAAACATTGCAGAAAAACGAAACACTTACCGACGACAACACAAAACTAACTGAGTGGACCGCTAAGTCTCTACATGGAAGACACCGCCACGACCTGTGCCAACCTAATGTCGACAAACAGGCGTCGAACGCATGGCTCTGTCGTGGTGATCTTTTCCCGGAGACTGAAGGGTTCATGATGGCTATTCAGGACCAGGTTATAGAAACAAGAAATTACAAAAAACATATAATTAAGAGTTTGACATCCGATGTTTGTAGAAAGTGCAATAGCTCTTCAGAAACAATTCAACACATAACAGGTGCATGCAAAGCAATAGTACAAACCGATTACAAACACCGTCATGACCAAGTAACTAATATCATTCATCAACAGCTCGCTTATCAACAAAAATTAATTATCGACATGCAACCTTATTACAAATATAAGCCTGAAACTGTATTAGAGAACACTACAACAAAACTATATTTCGACCGAGCCATTCTCACTGACCGAACCATACACTATAATAGACCCGACATAACACTAATAAATAAAACAAATAGAACCGGTTACTTAATAGACATTGCGATTCCCAACACACACAACCTACAAACCACAATAGCTGAAAAACTTTCTAAATACACAGAATTAAAGGATGAAATAGCCCGACTATGGCATCTCCAGAAGGTAACAATAGTCCCAATAGTGCTCTCAACTACAGGAGTAATACCCAAACAACTGCACCAATCACTCAACACCTTAAACCTTCCACCTAATATTTACTCTATGTTGCAAAAAGCAGCTATCCTTAACACATGTCGCATTGTAAGAAAATTTCTCCAAACTGATCGGGAAAACATACAGAGACTCACCAACACTCACCCTACCACACCTGCACCTACCACACATTTTATATCACATACTTGTCAATTAATCACGTCCACCACTAATCAACCAGTAACCAACAATACACCAACAGCCTGATGTGCACTTGGCTTAGGCCCGTGTACTTCAGTAAACCGGTGCAAACCGAGAAAAGAACAATAAATGAAATAATAATAAAAAGTTTATATGCCAAAAATATTACATAGATATGCGTAGCAACATATATGTACAATGTTTCAAATACCTAACCAAAAATCTATGCCAAAATAGGATTACACTGTGCTCCCCAAACTAAGAGAACCTGTATCTTGGGAAGCAGTGATTCGATCATGAAAATACACAAATTAAAGATTTAGGCGAGAGTAAAGATGGAATTTGGTGCATATTACAAGACAATACATAACTATGAGCACGCGTGTGCGAGGTGTGTGTGTGTATGTGTGCGTGTGTGTGTGTGTGTATTGTGTGTATAAGTAATCGTTATGTGATGTAAGTTAGAAGAGCCTCAGTATTTGGGTAGTTCTGTTCTGCACCAACTTAAAATTAAAGTCACCGAATGGCTCTTACAGCCATTCGGTGACTTTAATTTTAAGTTGGTGTCGATTTAGATTTGTAATGTTAAGTGTTTTATGGACTGCTTGATAAATGTGTGAGCTTAGTGTGTAGTACTGATGTTTAGCGAATGAAGTCTTGTGTGGTACAGCTGGCAGAAAGTTAGTACGCTTATTGGATTTAGGTGGATTAACACTGGTATGCTTTCTGATAACAGATTGAAGCACAAATAACTGTCGGACCGTGAGCACCTTGCAATCTGCATAAAGTTGAGCTGTTGGATACCTATAGGGCTTTTTCGTCATGACTTTTAAGATTGCTCTCTGAGCTCTCTCCACTTTTAAGAACTTAGATTTCCCAGCGCCGCCCCACACTGTGATGCAATATCCAATTATAGATTGGCAGAGCGCGAGATATACCATTTTAAGTGTATCAGGGTCCGCTGATTCTCTAAGATTCCTAAAAACATGAACAAGCCGCCTGGTTCTATTGCTAACGGTGTCAAGCTGTACGTCCCATTTAAGACCATTGTTAATATGCACTCCCAAATATTTAACACATTGCACTTCATTTAGAGGCTGGCATGTACACGAGGAGATTTGGCTTGTGCAAGAGTGTGGTGTTAGAGAGAAATTGGGGGGAGGCTTGTTGATTTTACTTAGAGCAAAAGGAATGTAGACTGTTTTACTTAGATTTAATGTTAGTAGATGAGCCCTTAGCCACCCCATAATTTGAGTCAAAGCTGATTCAGCATGTACTTAATAATATAATAAGATATAATATGATGGTAATAGCACTTAACTAAATTAGAAATTATCTTCAAAATTATTTAATTTCGTCGATAGATTACACAAAATTCAGATTGTTAAGTTAATAACCAATTCATCAAATTATAAGATTACTTGATTACCTAATAGGTATTTAATATTTCGTGGTACTGTGACGTTTCTGATAAATGCATTATTTACAACTAGTTTCCGACCACGGTTTCGCCCGAGTGGTACTTATTGGGATAAAAAGTAGCTGTGTTAATCCAGCCAGACCATAACTATCTCTATACTAAATTTCACCCAAATCGGTTGAGTGGTTTTGGCGTGAAAGCGCGACAGACGGACAGAGTTGCTTTCGCATTTATAATATTAGTAAGTTCCGGAGTCTTTCGAGAGTTCTCTTTTATGTAGCATCGTACTTATATAACTAATTGTCAAAGTGAGCAATTGTTGAAGTGGGCAGGCCACATCACTCGTAGAATCGTTAACCGCTGGGGAATAGAGGTTCTCGAGTGGAGACGACGCATGGGCGATGCAGCGTACGTCGCGTCGTCGGCAGGCCCACCTCAAGATGGACTGATGACATTGTTAAAATTGTGGGAAGCCGATGGATGCTAACGTGCGGCAACCAATCGCTGTGGCGTTCTAAAAGAGTAAGCTATTTCCAGCAGAGGACGTCCCTAGCTGATGACGATGTGGACGTGCGTTTGGAGTTAGAGTTTGTAGTCTTAGGGAATAAAGTCTTGTTCGAGTAAGCTTGTACTATGGTAACCAGATAACTTGTAATATACGACATAATAATACTGGTCTTTTGAAAACACATACATATATATAAATAATTACACCCAGATAAAAGACAAACAGACATGTTTATCACACAAATGTCTGACTTGGGCGAAAATCGAACCCACGACCTGCGGCGTAATAATATTATCTAAGTTAAAATATTAACAAAAAAAACCGACTTCATGGATGCCATTCTCAGAACTAAACCAAACTGAAATGGGACCACACGGGAAGCATCAGCTTTCAATTAAAAAAAAATTATCAAAATCGGTTCACCCATTCGAAAGTTCTGAGGTAACAAACATAAAAAAACATACAGTCGAATTGATAACCTCCTCCTTTTAGATGTCGGTTAAAAAGCAAGCATCTTACCGACCACGCCACCGGCACGTCAATAAAAGAAAGTCAGGAAATTACCTTCGACATGAACTTCGATCCACCCAGTAATGGAATCCTCGTCCCTTGTAGCTGTCAACCTCCACCTTCCTGTGTCTGAAGGGACCACGTTACGGACTCTTAAGCCACAGCCGTCGCCCCAACGTTCATAACTACAAAAATAAATGTTTGTACAACTAACAACATAAGTATCTAGTACTTCACTATTGAAGGCTTTAGTTAGAAATAAACCAAGGTAGGACTAGTCTGTCTGATGTAAAAATACCTATCAGACCAGCTGTAGCCACTATCGAGTCTTCGACTACGTCCTCTTCAGTAATAGGTGCCTAACTACTTAGTTATTCCCTAGAATAGCTTAGGTAAGTACGACGTTATGATGGCCACCTTTGAAAGTCTGAGTCATCCTCAAAATTAGGAGAAAACTTTCTTTTCATAATCTAATATAAAAGTATGTATGGGTACGATGATACAGGTATTGTTGAGCCACTAAGGGCCTACCAACATTAGCAGAGTAATACTAAAGTTGTATGAATTTGAACTGACAACCCGCACAATTACGAATATTATGACGCTGAGTGGCCCAAGAATTAAAATGTCTTGGTACCTATCTAGTTTCTGCTAAGGATATTAAAGGACACAGGTCTATTAAACAGAGTTCGGCAGCGTTTAGTCAGCATTATCTATCTAGTAAGTACAAGTAAGTAAGTATCAATACAATACACTAAAGTTAAACATAAACACTGCTAAAACTTTTATCTATGTACATAGGTAAATAAGAATATGAATTTAGATTTATAAGGTATAGTTAAATACTCAATATTATAAATAATTACGTGTTATTCGGTGGGGATGTGATATCAAAAGTAAGTCCGGTAGGAGTGGTCACAACACACGACTGCTGGTTCGCAAGTTCACTAGACAACTTCATCAACGCCTCGTGTCCCTCTGCTACGTTCAAATGCAACGGCCATCCTATTCCTTGTTGCATTTTAAGGAGGTTTTCTAACCGCACATCATAAATAGCTATCTGTGTATACCCAAACGAAATCCAATACAAAACTGCAAAATGAAAGTATGATCATCACGACATAAGTACCTACTTACGAAATATTAAATACAATCATGTCTGTTCGCGAAAATAAATTATATCCAGACACAGATCAAAACAAAAAATTAATCACACAAAGATTTGTCCTAGGTGGGATTCGAACCTAAGTCCTCCGGCTCAGCAGTCTAGGTCCCTACACACTACTCCAACAAGCCTGTCAGGCCAGCCAATAGCCAGTGATACATGGGTAAAGTTAAAGTACCTTTAGGTAGTTTGTTAAGGTTTTGTGTAAATTCGTTAAAATACGAGTACCTAATTGAAGCTGCCCTTAAACTTTACTTTACCACCGAGGCGAAGCTGGGGCGGGCAGTTAGTACCTACCTTTAAATAACTCCCTACATAGCTACACAACATCCCGATCACTCAATTCAGGTGTCAAATTATGAAAACGACGAGTTAGTCGGTTCATTACTTTTAAGGCACAAACCTGTAGTTGCAAGAAAAACACAAACAAACGCTATTTTCTACGTCACAATAGGTAGGCACGCCAAACTTTAACACCCCTCTTTTGTTCGAGAGTTAAAAACACCACAGCGATCTATTTAACTAATAATAGAGTAACAAATCAACCTACGTAGTAAAACAAGTGGAAAATAAAAAATATTCCACATTTCGATATTAGGCACAGTATCTGCCACTGCTGTGCGGCTACGATTTCTGAATGATCGTAAGAAAGAAAACATTTATCTTAGTAGGTACTGCAGTAAAAAAATACTATGTAAAATACGTAGTACTGCTGTGATTAAATTTCATCATTATCTACCAATTAAAAAGATTAAGAGACTAAGTCATTGACAATTCTATTATCACTACCTACATAGTATAAAAGAAAGTCGCTCCCCGCTGTCTGTCTGTTTGTCGCTATGTATGCTTAGATCTTTAAAACTACGCAACAGAGTTTGATGTGGTTTTATCTAAATATAAAGGGATTCGAGAGGAAGGTTTTTAAAGTTTTTATTTTTATTACATGCATAATATACTTAGTAGAAAAACCAATAGATACACTCATAATTTTAGATGTTTATAATATGATGTTGTAAACAAACACATTACTTGCGCTTACATTGCGAACGCTGCAGCTGGTTTAACCATACGAGATAGATCAAAACAATGTACTACAGTATCGTACACCATAACCATAACAAGGTGTACAAAAAAATGTGCGATGGTATATGTCTATCTCTAGGCACAACCCACAATTCTAAAGAAAACGTGTGTATTGTCTAGTGACAAAAAACCTGTAAGTATTGTAGGTTTAAGATATACTTTAGTTTATTTGCGACCCTGGCTTTGCACGGGTGCAATGCTGATATTGCACCCATGCGTCAGGGTGGGTTGCTAATTACTATTATAAATGCAAAAGTTTGTGTAAATGTATGGATGGATGCGTGTTTCTTGATCACGGCTAAAAGGATTCCAGTGAAATAGTCCTTGTAGTCCTGAGTTTATTTTCGAAGTTATCTCTGTATAACTTCAAAAGTTATAGAGATATAACTTCAAAAGTTATAGAGAGATAACTTCAAAAGTTATAGAGATAACTTCAAAAGTTATAGAGAGATAACTTCGAACTGTTTGACCTTAGAACTCGCGATTTTTAAGCCAAAGCTGGACTATTGACACAGTTCTTACTCATTTATTTGAAATTTTATTAGGAGCTTCCGGGTCGGATACCTAACACCTCACGATGCAGCGTGTAATGTATTTATATACCACCTGCTTAACCCCCTATTTGTAAACGTCTGTCTCAATAAAGCTAAAATAGGTTTATAATTCGTTTGTTTTTGTCTGTCATCTTGACATTTATTTATACTAGTAAGAAAGAGACAAAGTCCATTTTATGTAGTCTTATAAGATTTTTATGAATGAAGTATTTAGATTAACATAATGTACCTACTTAATTTCACATTGTATATTTTAAAGAAGACATAAAGCTTTGTTTAAGTAAAAAGTACAATTATTTATAAATACTCAATTTTGTTTTATTTTAAATAAGTCAAAACGCCTTTTCTTTTGAGCTTCATTTTTATTACATTACATCTTATTGAATACATTATTTGAGATCAAAGTACTAATATTACTAAGAGGTGGTAGGAACATTTATGACTAATTTATGTGTATTCTTCTCTTTAACAGGTAGTAAAGGTATGACGTCATCTGCTTCTTTCATTTGCGAAGTTGGTATCTGAAACAATAAACATTGTTTAAAATATCTAAATTATTAACACCTATTAGCTTACATTAATTAAGTACAAAATCCCAACTGCTGAATGAAATACTACAAAATAAAAGGAGAGGTCAAAAGTGGGCTAGAATTTTGAACACCAATGTGATATACCTCATTGGAAAGCTTATTTAATAAGCTGTTAGAATTTAACTAAACACGAATTTTAGGAGCAACCATTTTTGTAAAAATCAAAAAAATGTAATAGAAAAACAAAACGCACATTACCTTTAATTATCCGTTTCCTAAGCAGTATAAATATTGCAATCACGTCAATAATTGCATTCTGTTCCAGTACTTTTCTCTTGTAATATTATTCTAGCTGCAGCTTAATGTAATTATGACGAAAAATATTTGTTATCTTATTAGTGTAATAACAAAACGCGTGGAAAAAAATATAATTACGGGAAACGTCAAGATGTCATTGTCATTGATAAGTTTGATTGACAGCGTCGAAATAATTTTGATTTTTTTGGTTGCTCAATTGTCATTTGACCATGGGGTTGCCAATTGCAATAATCATAATATTGCATTAAGGATTCTTATTTTCAATTTCAATTTTTTAAAAAACGGGGGGGTGTAAAATTATTTTAAATACACCAAAAAATTTAATAAATTATGCTCTATTAACCTAAGTAACTCAGATAGCTGTTCAAATATACAATTATTTTAATCCCAGGCTCCATACATTTTTTGAACGTCTCCTTTATCGTAATCAATTCATTTTCGGCCGCCATAAGAAAAAAAAGCATCGGACATTTATTTTCATTTTATTTTCGTAATTGAGTTATAAACACTGTCAGATCACGTTTCACTATTCACAGCGCATCCTATTGCACATCTCTGCTATTAACTGTAATTTCGCACTGACGGGCACTGGCAGAATTGTGGCAATGGCTACAAAAGCCATACATAAAAAAAAACACTGCCAGAATCAGTAAATGGGACAGATTCCGACAATATTTATTACTCAGTTACGAAAGTAATGTCAGATGTGTCCTTTTTCATTATGGTGGCAAAATAATAATAATATTGTTCTGCTGAAAATAGACTCTCCTACTAATTCAAACTTACTTGTATGTCCTTGGCAAGTGCTTCCTTCACAGTGTATTCTCTGAGCACATAATCTGAGTTGAGTTTGTGGAACATCCTCGTCTCGTTTGCTCTCACTAAGACGTCATCTACTCTCAAAAAGTACCGTAAGAGCACATACCAGTATGATGGCATCACCCTCTGAAAGCAAAAAAAAAAAATTTAACTAGCTGCCCCAGAGAACTTTGTATCGCGTATTTCTCACCTTTCAAACCTTCTTTGGGCTTCTAGGAGTAATTTAAGAAAATCAGCCTCATCAGCTAAGCTAATATTTGCCAAATAGGGCCATACATACAATCCCGAGTTTTAGCAAAACATCCATTTTTCAAGAGTATTTCATCAGGGTTTCAAGTTGACACTGTAAGTCATCATATTTCGTAACCACATAGCTTTTTCGTTTGGAGAAAGGCTTGGCTAACATATTGTGTATATTTCCAAAATTTTGCTTGCTATATGGCCAAACATAATGATTTTACAGGTATTGTCATCAACTGAGCTATGACAGAGGGATTGCAACAGAAGGGACGGCTCACATCAGTTTGGACTCACAAGGTTAAAAACGAAAGAGTTCTACAATTAAGTTCTGAGTTGTCGCCATGGTGGGCAAACACAGCATTAGTAGATACAAATCGTGGTCGAGAAACATCTGGGAATGGACAGGAGCAGCCAGTGTAGAACAACAATTTTGCTGTGCTATAGGAAGAGCTTCCAAGAGCTGATGGCCAACCTCCAGTAGTGGAGAGGCACTGGAACAAGAGGTATTTCGCAATATTAGGTATGTTGTCATTCCTTACAGTGAGAGCAGTTTTAGATCAATATTTTATTATAGTCTGAAACCACTTAAATAAGTGCTTTCTACTGTTTGGAAATTATGTTTCAGTTTAATAATAATAATTAACTTACTATTTTTACTGATAACTTTGATATGCCATGATCATGGAGTTCATCCTCAAATAAAGTGAGGTCATGATAGAATATAATCTGATCTCTTTGCTTCAACAATTCAAAGTCAATAGCTTCATTAGTTCCTTCAATCACAATGTTATCTGTGAGAGTGCCTTTATAATCAGTTGAAAATGTCCAGTCAAATGGTTTCTTCTGTTTTGCAGCATCTGGCCTTAAAAATATACATTTATTAATATTAGGGCTATAGCCCATTTCAGATAATTTCAAAGGTGATAAACTGAAGCATGTTTCACAAAGCAGCACAAGAAAAAAATGTGAGAATGTTTGTTACTATTACACAAAATGGATTAACTAATTGGAATAACTTTGGCACACATATATTTTGTATTCTGGAATAACATATAGGGTACTTTATATGTGAGGCTGTTAGATGTTTTCGGTCTATATAAGTTTAGTTTAGTTTTCTTATATTTTTGATAACATTAAACATTCAAAACATAACAAATTACATTATATCCTTGGCTATTACCCACAGTTGCTAGAGACCTTGGGGCATGTTAAGCATCTAAAAATTCAGCATATAAAATTACTTGTGACTAAAAACTTATTTTTAAGGTATTAAACTAATAAGCATGAAGCTAAGACATAGGACTATTTAGCTGTACAAATATAGATATTAGTTAAAAAACTACCTAGCTTCTTGCCACGCCTCTGCACAAGCTACTTCAATCGCCTCCACATTCCCAGACACCTGTCGTAAAGCATCAAGTGGAGTGAAAGATATCTTTGCACCATTTTTGTGCTGTAAGTTCAGAATATTCTTAGGGAACACCATATCAGGGAAATGCGGTATTTCCAATTCTTTGCAATATCTGAAACATGCACATTGAAATAGAAAACAATAAATACTATTTTGTAAACAAGCCTTCTCATTTGTGCTAGTTTATAGAACATAGTTTTTTTCACTCTGTGGTCTGCTTCTTCTTTTATCTATGATCTAACAAATATTTATAACGTTAAACTTTTATTCATTTCTACAATGTGTATAAGCTGACATTAAAATAAAAAAAACAATATAATAACACATGACTTCTGGCTGTGTATAGAATAATATTATTATAACAAAATAACATTATTTTACGGAGTATTTTCTTACATTATATAAATTATACTATTTAAGTCTACTAAATCTTACCAATAAAACATAATGTAGCTATACTAGGTTACAACATACTCCAAAGCTATTGAATGAATATTATCAGATAAATGCACTTGCCTGCATAAGATTGTGTGTAAATATTACACCTACACCACAATAAATCAATAACATACCTGATTATAGCTACGTTGAAGACACATCTTTAATTAAGTGTGTATCTCAAATAAGAACTCAGAGAACAAGTACTTACAAGCAAAACTGGCAGAATTGGTCATCATCTCGTTCACAAACCACTTTGGTTGAACATACGCTTGGCAAAATACAACTAATATCATACGATATATGCCACGGCCCGAACTCTATAGAGTTTGAGTTGCTGGTGTATCTCCCCGCATCGATGTGATTTAGCTTTAAACAAGTAATATAAAAGGTTAAAACACTGGAATGCAGCGGAAAGACCGGCATCATACATAATTTTTTTATGTTTTAATATAACAACCATAAATCTTAATCGTTTATTTACCGTATTGCTAATCATGTTGATACAATAAATATTATAACTATGAGAATTACTAAAAATATAGAAAAATATAAACAAAGCCACCAAGTTTCCTACAATACAAATCACAGAAGAACTTAGGCTTGGGTAAAAAAAATCGATATACTGAAATATCGATATATTTTGTTTGAATAATCGATATTTAAATCAGTGAGTTAATTTTTTTCGATATATCGATTTTCGATTTTTTTATCCTGATATCGAATCCGATACATTTTTACCCGCCTACGTAATTAACACTGCTAAAGCTTCGACATCTTCGCATTGCGTATCCGACCAATTCAATCTAGGTATATTCAAAGGATAGGGCTAAGACTTCTAAGGTAGGCTAAATGACTTGTTTCTTTCGCCCTGAATATAAATAAAAATGTATTGATAGTCTTCAAGTAAACAATGTTTTAATATAGGGGCTTCTGAACGGGTCATATTTTCACTTCAATATGTGGCCGGCAACTATTGGTGTCCCTCTCTTATTCACATGTTAGACAGGGACACCAATAGTTGCCGGCCACATATTGCAGTGAAAATATGGGTTCGTTTAGAAGCCCCTTTTAAGTAACCGTTGGTTGGGATAAAATCTCGATATATCGAAACATCGATATTTTTCTGGCGATATGTATCGATACATTCGAGAAATATCGATACGATATATACTAATATATTTTTTCCATTTCCCCATCCCTAGAAGAACTTCTAATTCAACATCTGTCATTATGTCGAATGACGCTGCTGACAGTGAAAGCAAGTGAATAGTAATGACAGTTGACTGATTGATAATAATTGATACGCTGGCTCCAGACTACCGCTCAAACGACGATGGTCTTTGACATGCGGTAATCGTACCGCGAATAGTCAACTTTATATCTATGGACGGAGTATGGCAGGATGAATAATAATTTATTAACCTGGTAACATTGATAATGATAAAATCAATATGGCCGAATTTTACCGGTTGGTTTCTCTATTTTGGTAATCGTTAAATATTATTTTGTATACCACTGAAAACTCGTGTACTAGGATTTTTAATATTGCACCTCTAAATTCGGTTATTAATAATGGAAGCACTCATACCAGTTATTAATAAGCTGCAGGACGTTTTTAACACTGTCGGGGCTGATGCCATCCAATTACCTCAAATCGTAGTTTTAGGAACCCAGGTAATTATTTTCACTGGTAAAATAAACATGTAAATTAATTATAACGATCATACATATAGTGATCTAGTGAAATCGATTGATTTTCCACTGATAAATTTATACTGATTATGTAAAGGTGTCAGTTGAGTTCTTTGTCCCCAATAAAATAAATTGGACTGTGCTGTCATTAACCAAGACCGTATTAGCAGCACGATCGCTGAATTTTAATTGTATTCGTTTTAATTTTCTGAACAGAAAATTCCAGTCCTTTTGCATTATAGTAATACTCCTAAAAAACACTTTTTTCCTCAGAGTTCTGGCAAAAGTTCTGTAATAGAAAGTTTGGTGGGTCGTTCATTCCTCCCACGAGGCCCTGGTATAGTGACCAGGCGTCCTCTCGTCCTGCAATTAGTATACACCCCTAAAGACAGTAAGGAGCATCGGTCTGCTGAAGAAGGTCAGTATATATTGGTATACATTATACTACTGAATAACATGAATAATTGTGCAATTCAACCATATTACATACACAAGTTAAATAGATGACCTCTGTTTTTTAGTTAGTTAAAAGTAGGAAGTATAGTAAGAACTATTATAGTTGATAGCAAATAGGTAGGTTATTTGAAGTAAAAAAAAACTAAGGAAGTGGTTAGTGTGAGGTTAATATGTGGTAATAATTTGATAAGTTTATCATACATAATACAACTTACTGCAACTACAATACTATGTTATTGTGTCTCTCTTTTGGTCACAGGTACTGTAAATCTAGAAGAATGGGGCAAATTTCTCCACACCAAAGACAAAATCTATTCAGATTTCGATCAGATAAGACAAGAGGTAGAAAGAGAGACAGATCGCATGGCAGGCAACAACAAGGGCATATGCCCAGAGCCGATAAGTCTCAAGATATATTCAACCAGAGTGGTCAATCTTACTTTGGTGGATCTTCCTGGTATTACAAAAGTAAGTGGAAACACTATACTTAATTATGGTTTTCTAATTAGAAGAAAGGGTTACAGTTAAATGATTGTACTTGTTCTAGTATATAGAAATGCTCAGGGCCAACTCAGGTGCACTCTATTATTAATCTGTCTGGAATTAAATCTAAATGCATTGTCAATATTTTTATTATTTTATGTTTATAGCACAAAAAATCTGGCTTATTATAGGTAAATTGCCTTAATCTTGTTTTGACATACAATTTCCTTTGACTGGTTGCATGTGTATGCACTATAATTTAAAATAGTGTTATGAATGTCTTATGCACCGCATAAGTGCAAAGAAATTCGAGGGACTAACCAGTCCTGTTGATGTATCACTTCAACCATTTTTTAGTGTCCCACTGCTGGGTACGGGTCTATCTTACGAGTTAAGAGAGTTTTAGGCCTTAATCCACACATGCTGGCCAAGTGCAGGTTGGCATATGACACATGTCCTAGAATAATTAGTATTAGACATGCCAGTTTCCTCAAAATGTTTTGCTTCACTGATATTGAGCAGCGGCAACGAAACAACTCTCAAAGATGTGTAGGCATGACCAGAGTTCGAACCCTCAACTTTATATTTCTAAGGCAAGGCTCGAACCGCTCTGCTCCTATTGATCTATACTACTGTAAATCTAATGAAACCAAAGTAGAACTTAAGCAATTATGAGATATAGTTCTCCCAAGTTCACTTTTACTAGTTGAATTTTATAGCCAATTATACTGCATGGACAATAGACAATTTGATTGTGATACTTCAATAGAAACCAATTCACAGTAACTCTGTGTATGCTTATAAAAGTAGACATGTACATACACTGGCAGCAAAACATGAGCATCAGCCTTGATTTGATTTTATTGCATAAACCCCACTATATCCCATTTCACCAGGTTGTTTGTTGCTTACATATTTTTATTTGAGAGTATAATTTTGAATGACTTTATTGGTGTATGTATAGGTCGGTAACAAATTTTTGGGAAAGTATGAGTCTTTTATTCTTCTGCTTTAACAAAAAATAGCTTAATCAATTTATGGGCAATTAGTATTGTATGTTGTACACGTGTAATGTTACTCTTATCTGGATTAATATACTTAGAGACTATTCTTAGCCTTAGTATGGTTAAGCGTTAGTCACAGATTGAATGCAGTTTGACAGGCCGGTGGCGTGGTTGGTAAGATACTTGCTTTTCACACTGCAGGTGGTGGATTCGATTCCCGCCCAAGTCAGACATTTGTGTGACGAACATATTCATTCATATTACAAGCTTTGCTTAGTTTGGGATCAGATAGATGTGTGTTAATGTCCCACCATATTGTATTATATTATAGTTCAGTTATAAAATTTTAATTTTCATAAAATAATTAGAATAGTTTACCTCACATATTCTGTCTCGTATTACAGTACATACTCCTCAAATAATGTTAGGAATGTTATGATACACAAGCTTAATTTTGCATATGCTAAACATTTTCCTTTCTATTAGGTACCAATAGGTGACCAACCTGAAGACATTGAAAACCAAATAAGGAATCTTATAATCAAGTATATTGCTAATCCCAACTCTATAATATTAGCTGTGACAGCTGCTAATACAGATATGGCTACAAGTGAAGCTATCAAAATGTCTAAAGAGGTTGATCCCGATGGCAGGAGAACATTAGCTGTAGTTACTAAACTTGATCTCATGGATGCAGGTAAGAAAACAAATGTAACCACACTTAGGTAACACAGCATCACAGTAATTATTGTAGCATCCTGAGAAACAGTGTCACAAATAGGAACTCAGTAAATACTCTTTCTCTTTGGAAGGTTTCGAAAGGGCGTCTGTCCGTCAGTTCGCGGTTCCCGCATAAATTATTTTACTAGAAGATTTCTCAAAATATTACTCAATTCCTAAAAAGAATTTAAAATTTAATGACAATACTATTTTGTACTTATATTTTTTAAAGCTAATATACAGCCAAATTGTTTCTTTTAGTTTATTAGTAATGTTGCATTAAGTTCTATAATCCGTAAAAATTTCGTACAAAGTCCGTAAACTATCTTTAAAAAGCCCTTTCTGTGGTCATGTAGAATCCATTACCTATCTAATATTTATGAAATCGTACGCAGCGCGTGGCCCGACACGCATCATTTTTATCCCCCGACAAAAAAAGAGGTGTTATAAGTTTAACGTGTATCTGTGTACAACTTTGTTGCTATTAATAGAACGATTTTAGTGTGGTTTTATTATTCGAAATCTGAAGTAATCAATAAATAAAATCTTGGCTAAAAATATGCACCGTCGTTATTAAATTTTTATTAACTATGTAATACTGTAATGTAACAATTATTTTAATAAGTCACTAGGACATTAACTAATATACTATCATGACCAAGCATGTTATACAGTTTGCAGAATATAGTTGTAAATTGCAAAAATGTACTTAAAAGATAAATAAATAATCGTGAATATAATATCTCGAGCTCATTGAAACTAATATCAATGATTGCCGCCACACTATCTGATAATAAAAAAGCATTATGATGAAAATTGAGTTATTATGGTGATTTTAATGTTATACGTCTTCGGATGTCTTAGTACTAAAATAGTGATTTATTTCAGGAACTGATGCTATAGACATCCTCTGTGGTCGCGTCATACCAGTGAAACTTGGCATCATTGGCGTTGTAAACCGATCCCAACAAGATATTATTGATAAGAAATCTATAGGGGTATATATCTTTATGTTTTTATTTATAGACATAGGTAATGTGTGCTATGTCTATTGTATAGACATTCTCTGATACATATCTGGAATCTCTTTCAAATGATTTATTAAGAACGTCTTTAATAACAATAAGTATATAAAAATATTATATTAAAAAGCCAAAGTATTATGCGAATGTAAGTTTGTTTGTTACGCTTTCACACAAAAACTACTGAACGGATTTGGATGAAATTGGGTATGGAGGTAGTTTGAGACCCGAGAAAGGACATAGGATAGTTTTTATCCGACTGCGTAAAAAGAAGGTAATGTTTTGGCGCGATAACCGACATACACGCGGGCGAAGCCGCGGGCGGAAAGCTAGTTATAATATAACTTATAAGTATGTGTAAACAACATGTATGCTATCCAAAACTAATGTGTTACAGTCATATTCTGATTACACAAGAATTTTCTGATATTGCTTATTGTCTATAGGATGCACTCAAAGATGAAGCAACGTACTTACAAAGGAAATATCCAACTATAGCGACGCGTAATGGCACCCCATACTTGGCAAAGACATTGAATAGACTACTGATGCACCATATAAGGGATTGTTTACCGGAACTTAAGGTAAATAAAGCTTTAGGAACAAAGATGCCGCTAGAAGAATTCTCATTTAAATTTTATCAAAATCGGGAAGTGGCTTTTGAGTTATTGTTGAAACATTTAAGTCGATTTGCATTTTTTATAAAGTGCTTTAATTTTTTTTTTTTTGCCAGGTGCGTGTCAACGTAATGATCTCACAATTCCAATCCCTGCTCAATTCCTACGGCGATGACGTATCAGACAAATCACAAACGTTACTACAGATAATAACAAAGTTTGCGAGCGCCTATTGTTCTACGATCGAAGGCACAGCTAGAAATATTGAAACTACAGAGCTATGTGGAGGTGCTCGTATCTGCTACATATTCCACGAGACTTTCGGACGGACTTTGGATTCAATACATCCATTAGTAGGTCAGTTTAAAAAAAAAATAACTACCTGTAGTTATTAACATGAATGAGCAAAAGTGGCAGAGCAGTACCAGGTTTGGCTTTAAAAATAAAGTAGGTTGATGCCGAAGTGTCCCCAATTGTGCACAATATAGTTTAGTTTGGAGCGGGTTATTTTTCGCAGCTTGTCTCGTATGTGCGCCTTTTCTGCGTGATTGGGCTGGCGTCGCTATTCCCAGCCCAGCTCCAGGCAATATACAAAAATAAGTCTAAATTTTTATATAATAGTTCGCAACCGTTGTTCAATATTGGTAAAGAAAAACGTCATGAGGAACTAAATCCCACATTTCTTCAATGTGTGGGTGGACTAAGGTCTGAATTTCCTTAACTATCTTAAGAGTTAAAGAGAATACTCATACCTAGCAGTAAAACAATTCGATTATTTATTTTACAATAACTATATACAAATATCACTGATACAATAAATAAAAACTGTTACTTAATTAGCAAGCTGAATTGGCGGTAGACCGGCTATATTAACTGTTTAACTGTTACCCTTAGTGGTAAACAAACTCTTTAGAGGAGATGAAAGTATGTTACTAACATGAATTAACTGATTTATCGACTGGTTGTTTCGCATATTTAGAGTTAAATGAGTAATATGAGACTTAAATCTCATTAGTCTTGAAATACAAACCTGTTTAAATTTGTTAGGTTTGACGCGCATGGACATTCTAACTGCGATACGTAACGCGACTGGTCCACGCCCAGCGTTATTTGTACCAGAGGTGTCGTTTGAACTGCTAGTGAAAAGACAAATCAGAAGACTGGAAGATCCTTCACTTCGATGTGTTGAATTGGTAAGTTTTTTACACTTGTCTAAACAGTAATATAATGTAATAGAGAATAGATTCCATCAAAAACTACTGGACCTATTTTAAAGTATCTGTCACTAATACAAAGTTACATTATTACTGGGCATTGGGTAGCACGGCCTATGTAACTATTATATATAAAAAAAATATATGTTATCATAAAATTATATTATTAATTAAAAGAGGGGACAATATATAGTCACATCATTATGTGACTGTAAATTTTTCACCTGAAGAGAAGAAAGTTTCATCACTAGTTTAACATTAAAATACATAACCTTTCTCTGCATTGTGCAGTCGGCTGAAAAGTATATAGCCTTCTAAGAGCCTATATTGTCTTGTCCTGGCCAACTAATAGGCGTGGAGTGGTCAATAAACCAACTAAATATAATTAATTATTATTTTTTATTGTACACAAAACATATAGGGAACAACACATATACCAGCGAGCTTAACTCAAAACATTACCTTCGTTATTCTGTCTTAATATATTGTGCATAGGTACATGAAGAAATGCAACGCATCGTGCAGCATTGCGGCACTGAAGTGCAGCAGGAGATGCTGCGGTTCCCGCGTCTGCATCAGCGCATAGTCGACGTGGTTACACAGTTGCTACGGACAAGACTGCCTGCTACTAACTCTATGGTAACAATTATTTATTTATTTATTAAGGTAAGATTGAGCAGCGGTGTCTCAGCAGTACGTACGGGTCTTATAAATATAATATAATAATATCTTTTTTTAATTATTATTATTATCATCATCCACCAAACCGCATTTGGCCAGTGTGTGTGTGTGGATTTAGGCCTAAACTCTCTCAACTCGTAATATTTGACAGAAGACTTTTGCCCAACAGGTCACTAAATTACTATTAAGGTGTGAGACCCTGGAGATTTTGTAAGAATGCAAGAATTTTTTGCTTTATAATATTTATTTGTTCAGTAAAAGTATTCTGCAGTTTTAAATTACGCAAAAGTATGTTTAATTCGCGTCAACTTAAGTTCTGTCTTTGTGTTTTAAATAGCAAAGCAATAACCACCTCGGTGGTCCAATGGTAAGCGTGTTCGTTTAATAACTGCGACGTCCCGGGTTTGATTCCCGGGTTGAGCCAAAAGGCTTGCAGCTCGAAGTTTAGAATTGTGCCCGTTGAACGGCAATAGGCTCGTCCCCTATTACGTATGGGACGTAAACATAGCCGGCGAAAAGCAGGTGATATTCATCTCTGCCTAGACCATTGACTACTACAGGCATAAGCACGTGTGTATGTATGTATGTACAACAGTTCAATAAGGTTTTAGTTCAACCTTCCATAAAAAATTATCTAACTCATTATTGTGGTTTACGTAGAGGTAGAATGCCGTGACTCTTCTCGCCCTAAATTGATGATTCTTCTCTATCTCTCCATCTCGTATTGTTCGCATCCGTATATAAGAGTATCCACATGCTCTAGCCATTATACCCAATTCATAAACATGCAGAAGGATCTTAACGTTACCTTACACATACTTCACAGGTGGAAAACTTAGTTGCGATCGAGTTGGCGTACATCAATACAAAGCATCCAGACTTCCACCGCGAGGCTGCTCTCGTATCAGGTCTACTGAAGAGCACTGACTCGCTCATTGAAGACCACAGCCCCGTCTACCGACAGAAGACGCCAAGGACCGCGCCATCACCGGTATCTACTATGATCAAAGTATATATTGCTTTTAGATTGTTTGCGTGCGTGTACTAACTGCACTAATACGAGGTAAGTATCGCTAAAGCAGTTGTCGATTTGTCAGTTATTCATTGTAAAAACTGTAAAAGTACACTTCCTCTACTTGATAACTGTAATTCTGAATCTAAAAATTATGATTAAGTGATAAATGCGATCCTTAACTTCCCACACTACGAATTTCATAGTACTAACGGAACACTTCAACTTGGTACGGGTGAATTATACACACAAACCATCCTGATAAATGTCTCTATCCATTAATAAATTGAAAATGTCTTTCTTGAAATCATCATGGACATACTACTCGTACGATATTGCTGGGTGGTTAATACAAAGACATAGAAGAGAGTCATACCTCTAGTAGAGGTAATTCACTGACAAGACGATAACTTTATATTTGTTGCATGTCTAGTGTTGCTTTCAATTATTAAAAATAAAGGTTTATAACAAACAGTTTACAAACAATTTCTAAGATTTTTCAAAATGTTTATTTTGTGATGTAACGAATGCCGATTATTTTGTAGCTATTTCTTCGCCAAATGGGTGAAAGAGGGTCCACCCTAGTATTTTTGGCAAGTGTATGGGATACGTACAACAAGGTAACATTCATAAAAGTGTATTATTTGGGCTAGTTCTGTTACTGTGGACTCATTTAGTCACATTGTGTGCCTAATCATTGATGAAGATCATTTTAATCAAGCTTGGAATACTATGTGGGCTCTCTTTACAGTGTTGCTATATTTTGTTCCCCATAAAATGTTTTAACAGAACATGATATATTAGCCGAAACATTTTATTTGGAACCAACATGACTAACATTTCATTAGAAAACATTCTTACTAATAATAGTTATAAACTTATTTGTATAAACCAATGAAAAATGAGAATAGAAATATTATGCTATTAATTTAGCGTTTGACCTGAGAATTATTTTATAACATAGTATCTGATGTTTCCTGTAATAGTTTCCTTTAGCTACTAAAAACATTGTTTAGTTTTTTTTATATTCTCTATTCTCTGCATCAGATAAAATTTATGATACGAGTGCTTTGGTTAAAATAATTTTAACCATATACAGTTATTATATGGCCCAGCTTAATTTACAATGTAACGTTTTCAGCAAGTACCAGCAATTACAGATGGGAATGAAAATAAATCACCACCACACAACAGCGAATCTCCATCCACTCCACAGGTATACTTATTGTTTTAATTCTATAAATATCTTATTAGGCATTTGCATCGGCAATGAATGATCTAAATTACGTGAAATTTCTTAAATTTATCTGATGACTAATTCTGAATCTTCCTAACTGCTCACAACCAAAACAGAGTATACGAAAATTGCAGCAGTTTGGAAAGGTATATAATAAACATAATGGTAAGGAGACATTGATGTTTCAGATGAACGGCACATTGGAGAATAAAGTATTGACTCCACAGAAACCTGTGAACTTACTGCCCGAAGTACCAAGTCATACCTCTCGCAAGCTATCAGATAGAGAACAACACGACTGTGACGTTATTGGTAAGTTTTATACTATTGTAAATACCCTATACATCACCAAATATATTGCATTCAAAGATTGTTGTGTTATTTTATCGCAGTCATTGACATGTGTGAGCGAGATAGCGATACATTGTGCGCAAGAAAAAAAGACGAGACTGACCTCCTATCTTGCAATTAATAATTAATTCAGTCATTAATATTAACATCTACAATTACTAGCACGAGACGTGAACAAAGACCGAGGCAATGGTTTATAGGCATGCATTTCCTTAACAGTATTAATTACTCTGCAAATTAATTGACTGTAATATATAATTAAATGTATTGTTAAAAATGAGGTCAAAGGAGAAAGTAAGGCACATTGTATGTAACTAATATTAACGATAAAAAAGTAAACGTTACTGCTGAAAGTAAATATATGTGTGTCGTTCACGCCTCGTGCTTAACATTGAAACATGATGGTGTCCATTCAACAGTATTTTCTGTGATGCTAGGTGGACGGAGCGATGACACATCAAACCTATTCTCTAACACACAAATGGTAGAGGGTATCAACGTGATGCATTTGAATCAAATGGGTGACTTAGTCGGTGAGGATAGTTCGGCCATGTATAGAATGCTTTACTCATTTGCTCACGTTACTCTTCCGACCACCTACCATCAGTGTATGCTTGCTAATACTTAATTTTGTTGTATTATTACTTCCCATAGCTTGTTTGCTAACATATCAACTGTGACAATGTATATAAAATTATTCGGCTTAGAAACATTGATATGGCGCTATCAAAGATTTAACATATTTAAACCATATTTCTTACTGAACTAAACGATGTAATATAAAAGGTATTGGCAAAAACTAGGCATCTCGATCGCATGCAATGTCGGGTGATATTCGATAGAATTTATACAAAGCTAAAGCTAAAGCTAAATATTCCAATTCGGTTAAAATGTCATTAATATCTTCTTTTATATATAAAAATTACGTGTCACGTTGTTTGTCAGCGATGGACTCCTAAACTACTAAACCGATTTCAAATTTGATTTGCAATTTGATCCAACTAATTTTATTCTGTCTCTGGCTTTGCTCGGAGGGATGTAAAATTTAAAAGTAAATATTGATATTTGAGCTTTCATAATCTTACCAACTATCTTTTTAATTAAAATTTATGGGATTCAATACAGTTTCACTGTCCCGGGACTTAGCCGGATTCCAAAACATGAGTTTTTTCATGTGTGCCACTGTCTATCTTGATTACATGAGTACTAGAGGTGGGTTTAGGCTCAGTAAATAATAATAATAATACTGTCACGGTCGTCTCTTTAGGCTCGTTTAAAAATAATAATAATAATAATACAATCACGGTCATCTCTTTTGCGCGATTCTACACATGATATCGTATCGATAATAGACTATTGTCTAGTAACATTGTAATCAATTTAGAAATTTAGAAGATCCATAATTTTTTTAGACAGGTGCAGGTGTGTATATTATGAAAGTAGATTTATATTTTTTACAGTTCTTATTAGATAGTATGTAGTGAATTATGATTTGCAAATCTAAAATTTCTCTTGACACTTCACATACCATTTAAATTTGCACCTTGTTGTATGTTTAACATAGACGCCGGCTTCTTGAAATTATAATATTTATAAAGAACTTTCTGTAATAATATCTACTTGTTTCTTTTTTTAGAACGATTAATTAAATCTTACTTCTACATTGTGCGAAAGTCGATTCAAGATTCAGTGCCGAAGGCGGTGATGCACTTTCTCGTGAACTATGTCAAAGATAACTTGCAGTCTGAACTAGTCACGCACTTGTACAAGTCTGATCAGGCCGAGAGTCTGCTCAACGAGTCTGAACACATCGCACAGCGGCGGAAGGAAGCCGCTGACATGCTGAAGGTAATATTTCACAGTAGCCCAACGTGTAGTTTAAGGCATATTGTCTACGAAGTCTTAATACCAAATATTTAATTCTGTTAGAAAAGTTAGGAATGCTAAAATATGTTTTTGTAACATTGACAGGCTCTACAACGCGCCGGGCAGATCATCAGCGAGATCCGAGAGACGCATATGTGGTGATATCTGTCGCAAGAAGAAATCTAGTCTGTGAATTAGTGAATACGAGCGTTTCTGCTCTGTATATACTGCTCTTAATGTAGGTAATGTTAAGGCTTTTACTTAGAGGCTTTACACGCCGGAAATATGCCTCACATATTGTCTTTGCAAGATGTATTCTGTTTGGCCTTTAAAAATATGTATATGGACTGCTAATTGAGAATAAGTGATGCATATTTTGCAATTATAGCATCTAAGGCACCGTTATACACGGCATTAGTATGTTTTGAAGCGATAGTACTTCGGAAACTTCAATTGTTTGCTTTTCGTATAATTTTCTGTAGCTCTCTGCTATTTAATAGATATTATGACATGTCAAAAACCAAAAACTCAAGAGTTAAAGCAGAAAATTTAAAAACAATATGGTTTAGGTATAGATAATGCTTTGAATTACCACTGCAAGTAGAAACCATGTTTGTGGATAAACTATAGAGTCGTTGAAGTTTAAGTTAGTAGTTATTGTGGTCATTCAATGATTAAATTAAGACTATTAGAAAATGGTTTTTATGTATTTACAGAAACGTTAACACTTTTTTTACTGGATAACGGGACGTTAAAAGTATGATTGTATATTTATTGTGTGCACAATATGAAAATATGTTATTTGTATATTAGAATTTGCCCAATATTTATTCCGAATTTAATTTTGCAAAGTGCCCAATTCTGTTTTAGATATTTCGTTTAAAATTAGTGAAATTCAAAACGTCTGCGTTTCCAGTGGGCCAATTTGCATGTAAACCACACTGATTCGCACATACATATAATCAGTCCAAAGATGTTGTTTGTCAACAACGCTCTGGCTTAGTAAAATTTACATTAAATTAATATGCTTATTGATTGCCTCAGCCACTATACAAGTATGTAGGTCCAAGATATGGTCGTATCAACACAGCTTTATATTGTTGAAAGACAGTTGTTTTTATTTATGGTCATGTGAACATGTGCCAAAACATTTGAAAAGTGCATATTTGGCTTGGATTTATGAAGTTTGCTTGAGTTTTGTTGTGAAAGTGCACAAACGTTACACAGTTGCCTTTAGTTACCAATTCACAATCGTTATGTAACATAAATATAACTTAGTCGTAACTTCAAAGTGTATTGATATTAACACTAGTAATTAAATACAGTGATAATACTTATAATGTCTGCTATTTAGATTCCATAAAGGTTGAGAATGCTCTTTGTAGTTATATGGTACCTTGTATATGTGTTTTGTCGTTTTATGATAGTAATGTTAGTCAGGATAATGAATGAATTAAGTGATATTCTGTTTATCCCTTGATGCAGGGTTGGTTAGTTATTTTTTTACATATAAACTTTTGTGACCAATTGAATGTTTTTATTACTCATTAACAATGCACTGTAAAGTAAAATTAGTAATATAGATACTGCGTTAACTGCATATCTAATCGTATTTTAAAATAGTTCCTTGTTCACTAGGTGTAATTCTGCATGCTGTGCATTTCAAGTCATTTTGTGTCATGTCCATTCTAAAATAATTTATTTGTTTTTAATCATGAATTAAAGTAGTGTAGCAAATATTCAAATATTACAAAATGTATTATTGCTAAATATCCAAAAGTGATTTATTTAGGTATCAAACGAAACCAATTTAATTGTTAAAAGATTAAGGTGTATGTGTTGAAGTCTGTTAAATATTCAGAATAGATAATTTCATGGTCAAGACATTGTTTTATTTCCATAAATATGGTTAACAATGGGGCTGGTAACCCAGTGCACTTCGACCCAATGGGATCTTTTGTGCTTATAAATATGGTTAGTAACCTTAGAAGAGTAATAATTCCGACCCACCCCCCGTAAATAGTGTCATCGCACCCTGACACAAGAAGGCCTCTTGGTGGTGCGGATTTGTCAGTCTGCTGGGTGGTGACTAACCACAGCCGAAGCCTACTACCAGTTTATTGTCACTTGATCTGCACTACCCGGGGACCACGTGTGGGGATTCAGATCAAACGTGCAGTCCCACGGACGAAGGTGACTCTGCCCCGAAATGTAGTAGTAGGCAGACAAAAAGGGGGAAATCATAATATGACGACATTTATTAATATTGTTTAATAGATAAAAAACATTAACGATACTATTTACATGTAACATACTGAGACAAATTATCAAATCAGTAAGTTTTACAAAATAAACAATAAAACAATTGTTAAAAAAGTTATTTTTGTTAAACAATCATACATGCAGAATTTAATATTGCAATCAACAATATATTTTGTTTGAATACAGAATCAGTTTAAATTTCTAAAGAACGCCACTCTATATTTATTCTATATTTTATTCCAAATTGAATTAAACTACAGTTATTGTTCAGAATGAGATTACTCGAGATTACTTACACTTTAATGGAATTTAATAATATAACAGCGCTCCCGCCTTATTAGCCGAAGGTGTATGCAGAGGTGACCACCAACATTTCGAAGGGTATGTTTAGGTCTCATTCTATTATTATTAGATAGTCTATTATTATCTAGCAGAATTTCCAACTTCAGGCTACTACTAAGAATTTTCTAAAGATATTAAAACGTCTTTTAGTTCGGTCCGGGACCTCACATCTATTAAGCGAACACGCTTACCACTGGACCAATGACAAACTTACCCAGCTGATTCATTGGTGTCTGAAAAAAATGTTATTCCAGTATGTTCTACGCTTAATTTAATAGAACCGAATTATGATTAGCAATACGAATGTATTTGGATGCCTAACCTAAGGAACGATTACGAACATTCATGGCTTGTTTTCACTAGGATTGGTATAATACTAATTTATCTATCAAGACCTTATTAGGTAAATGGCAGAACCTGAGACAGCCAAAACTAATACAACATTCATAAAATCTATTAAAATACTGTTTAATTTACTTTCTTTAGGAAGCTGTTATTGGGAAATATCAAACAAATTGTTTTCTAAATATACATTATTATTACAAATATTCGAGTTGTACTAGATTTTTTGCTTGTACTTTTTTATATATGGCAGGATGATGCATAAAATAATTATGATTTATTATAACTAATTGTCTTTAACAAATCAAATGGAACTATCTAGAAAGAATACATTTTCATTCACGCAAAATATTTCAATTGATTAGCAATTTTCTTCGTTCCATTATTCTAATTTCAGCTTTATCCCTACCTAAGGCGTCGAAATATTCTACATTTTTATAGGTAGGAAGCACGATATGCATTTCATATTATTACTAACTTCTAAACGTGTAAAATAGGTTTTTTAATTTGTGTTCGAATATTGATTATACATCGTCTGTGCTAATTAGACTGTACTATTAAAAAGGAGTTTGTTAGTTTGTTTTGTTAATCGTCACACTGATGTGACAAGGTTGCGCAGACGCGCAGGCTTGTGCTAGAACACTGGTTGTTTCTTGTCGCCATCCATCAGTTTGTCGTCGGAGCAAAACTTTTCCAACTGTTTCACATAGTATGTGTTGAAATTTAATCTGCAACAAACCAAATAATTATTAACATTATATAGTTTCAAATCAGTATTTCTTTCTAAACTTATGTGTACTTATTATAAAAACCAGTTTTATTTTAGTTACATATCTATAGTTGCTAGAGGCGCTGCTTTGTATCTTTTTAACCAGAGCACTTTTTGTGGTAGTTCTGGAAATAGAGCACATTTCCATTAATTTTTGAATAAGTTTTTTTTATTTTTTTTATTTGACACTGAACCAGCAAATTATGGACGATCTATTCATAATAATATCGATGAAACCCCGCGGCGCAAAAATTAGCGGTCTGTGACCCTAACGAGCGCACAGCTGATTGAAGTGAGATTGACCGAAGCGAAGATGTTAATATTTTTATTTTTAGTTGCAGCTAGAGGCAGTGCATATAATATCACAACAATATCAGTTTACTCGAAACTCATAAGGGCACTGTCTATGCTGTACCACATACCTCGCAGATATGTTGAGTAGTTTGTTGGTGTTGTTGTCTCTCGCCATCCTCTCGATAATAGCCAGCACTGATAGCAGAGCCGCAGTGAACCGCAGTCCATACCGCGACACTGAACGAGAGAAAGAGTCCGCGGAACCACTTGTAGCAGCCCCGGTGTTGCCAGCGTCCTGAATTTATATTGATATATTTTTTAAAAAAGACTTCACTTAGGTGCTACACCTACCTATTTATTAATAGTTAATTACCTGTAATAAATGCTAATGTTTCTTTTACAATATTGTAGATACCATTTATACATAGATGGTCAAACCCATACACTTAAATTACTCTGTAAATACGATCTAAGCGTGCGAGTGAAAACAACTTCGTAAAGGGAAATTCAATTTAACATAAAGGGATGCCTTGAACGATCTTTTTATGCAAGTTTGCTATAGCATCACTAAAAACACAAATAAGAACAAATTTAGTCTCGCGTCAGGCGTACCCCGTCACATTGCCGTTATAGGCAATCAAATCAAACACTGTAAATGTTACTATTAAATAGTTGTGTAGGTATGTAAGACTACTAAAACGAAGCAATATAGGTACAGCTCTGTACAGCTTATTAGGATGTTGGTAAGAATTCTATTTATTACCCAAAAAATTAATTGCGAATGAAGAGCAAATTACATAGCTGAATATTAAGAAGTATATAAGTATGTGAGTACTAAAATACATTTTAAACAGTGAAAATAATGTATACTTACGCATGTACTCTAAAACAGAAGTCATGAAAGAAAAGTAAGAAATTTGTTAGTAATTTCGACTTACACAAATACTACATGGAAGCATGAGACAATTAAACCTTTAAACTCACTTTTTAATCGTGAGTCATACTAACGATTAAAAAGTGAGAATCAGTAGTAGCTATTATATATTTAATGTCTAGTGTCGATTGTTAAGATTATTTTTATTACAAATGATATTGGGGTGTTACCCAGCCGTGAAATGATAGTGAGAGACTATAGTATATCTGTGCGCAGTGGTCTACTCATTCTACTCTTAATATACCTCGTGATATTCCATACTATCGTAAGTCGATCCAAGCATACTGTTTAGCTCTGCGTCCACGAAGTACTTGTGCATCTCCTTGCCAATTAACGTGTTTGGTAGCGATAAAAGAAAATATAATAATAAATTATTGTTAGAAACTATGTAACTACATACATATTAAATATTATAATATACAAGCTTTTATAAATATTCATTAAGGTGCTTACTTATTGTATACATTTAAATTTTAAAGAGTTGTTATATTTTTGTACACGCTTGGCTGACTAATTTAAATACATAAAAATAGATAAATTAAAAAAAATATATAATATGAGCTAGGCAAAATAAATATCTTGTAAAAGTCGCAATGTAAATGTCAGGCAAACCATCACCGAAACTTACTTTATTTAAAAATAAAATTTAAATAATGTATCAAAAGCCAAGTTAAGCCAAATAGTTGCATAAGTTTGTTTTAAAAGACAAATTGTGTAAGTAATAGTTGTGCTACGAAACCGTATTTACCTGTATAAAAGTACAGAATTGTACACAAACGAGGCATAGTGTGGTGACAGCCTTCAGCAGTTGTGGGCTGGTCAGCATACAGTCACCGAGGCACGACTCCAAAAAGTCGTTGTGTCGTTCTAACACTTCGTCCACGTTGTGCACCTGAAAATAAAAGGGAAATTTATAACAGGACAGCCCTTAACCATTTGGGTGTGCATGGCAACAGGGCGCTAAGCCCCTAGACAAAGTGACATAACAAAGCGATAAAGAAAGATTAAAAAGAACAAAATGTAACGACATTGACATTCAGCTTCTAAGAGTCACGTGACAGTATTACGTCAATCCCATTCATTTTGTTCTTTGCGATCTTTCGTTATCCATTTCATTTCACTTTGTCTAGGGACCTAGGTCTTAGGACACACCCGTCGTCATTAACTTACAAATTGAACCTAGGTGCAAACTTATTTTCGTATCTCGGTAACCAGTATGGCCCTGTTCATTATTTGCAAGAACCTTACTTCGCCTTCTTATGACCCTCTTCAGCACATGTTTTTTTATTTATAGATTTGACTAAAAGTTTTGCTGCTTGTAAGTGAGTCTACATATGAGAATGGTAAGGATTTTGAGTCAAAGCATATTTGGCGAATTTAATCATATTATATAGACGCTGCAGTGTTACTAGGATTGGGGGCAGAGTCACCTTCGTTCGTGAGAGTGCACCTTTTAGTGTGGTGCAAATCAGGTGATAATCAATCAACTGGTAATTGTGTTTACTGGTAATTAACCGGTGGTAGTCTTAGGCCGTGGTTAGTGACTACCCACCAGACAAAACCGCACGGCCAAGCGGCCTTGCCTTGTTCCGGTGCGATATCTGGTGACACAATTTAAGAGGGCGGGTCGGAATCGGTATATTGGGCGGGCGCGTCCCATCGTAGACTACATCATTGCTGAACATCAGGCAAGTTGTAGTCAAGCGCAAGCCTATTGCAGAATAAAAAAAGGTCACTGGCATCATTATCAAGAACAGTTTCTATCAAGATATGCTACGACTGGACAATTTAATTTAAATAGTTTGAGGTCATCTCTGTTATGGAAGACTAGGTATACTGGTGATAGGTACTTTCCAGTAGAGAAGTTGCATGCGAAGGATTCGATAGTCTATTTAGGAACCAGAATGAGACACTTCATGATTTGTAATAATTATAATGTGAATGTGTAAATAAGATTCTGAAAAGTTAATTGGTTTTCTGAAAGGTAGGTAAAACAAAAAAACGTACAAAGGTTCTATTTTTTGCACCTCACATAAACGGAGTGGAACCTAAACAGTGAGTAATACAACCTTGTGACGCGATCATTGGTAAGGAGCAACGCCTACAAATTATCGCAAATCCGCTCCGCCCACAGAAACAGATCACAAAAACTATAACAATATGGCTGTCTGAGTTCTAATTGCACCTTCGAAAACAGGATAATTAAGGATTCTGATAATATTAACATCTTATACTTAATACAAGTTATGATAGCATAAATACTTCAACATTTCATAAACATATTTGTAATTGGATATCAAAACATGTCTGCAGAAGTCACCGGATGTGATTAAGTATCTATTAAATAATAAGTATCTACATAACACATATATATATATTAATTGCAACTGCGGCTACTCTTACTAGGCAATGCTGTGGTCAGTTACAGTCGGTCAACACTCAGCAAGCGCAGGATGAGCGAGCGCCTATCGCCTCCCACACAACGGCGCAAGCGCATGCCTCACTCCAACCATACGCTCGAGAGGCGCGCCCGCTCCTCGCTATGCGAATGCGAGCAAAATTCAGTGCTGTGCTTGTGAAGTGATTTTAGCAAAGTGTATAACCAGGTTGGTTCTTAAATGCTTTTATAAATAGTTCTTAAATCCTAGTGGTTACTGTGAGTTATATGTTTAAACTTGGTAGGTTTACAAGGTCAAGCTCGTATTTCGTTTCAAGTAAGTTAAGTCCAAAGTATAATATCCTCATAACAGGCATCGATGTAAGACAATAACTACCTATATACTATGGCAATAAGACAGACTTCAAAAATAGATAGGTACCTCATACCTATCATAACATACTCTATCTCAATAAATTGTTGGACAGTAGATACAGTTAAGCAACAATCGCCAACTAACTAAGCAGTGAGGGCTGCTATACTGATTCCATTAATGTGCTCAAATGTTCATAGTAATAACATAAACATTGCAACTGCTACAAGCTTTATGGATGTCACAAAACATGTGGGAGTAGACATTGTAGAGCCAAAACATGTGCTCATCCAAGTCCTCGACAAGGTCGTCAGTGCTGACGTCATCTCATCAGATGATTGGTGAACTGATACCCCTATTGCCACTCTATACAGAACACGGGAAGTTGTGTCATTCGCCTGTAATTGGTTAAGTGGTCAAGTAGACAACGCAACAAGCAGGGGGATAGCATTAGTAATATACTTTGTTGTAGGTACATCCGGTGATAGTACACTAATGTGTGCATTAGTGTTTTAACTGTACAACTTTAGAGATTACATATTTTTGTTATTTATGACGCACATTATTTGAAACTAAAATTTGCCAACTTCGGCCGCTATTTGGGTGCAAGAATCAAAGGTGATTTGATTTAATAGTCAAACGAAAGAAATTAAATAAGTTCTAGTTATAACAGCGTAGTCTGTACTGAAAACATCTTGTTTGTAAATATACCTACATACCTACGTGTATTTCAAAACACTAACATCGAGAACCGTGGGATTATGTGTCGATGTATTCGCAAAACAAGTTAGTCCAGCTTTACCAGACATCAATCAATGAATGCGTTGAACTGACGGATGCAGAGATGCATCATATGGTTAGGAATTTTGTCTAAATATCTACCTACAATGAAATTTATATTAAATCTCTGTTGGATGATTGACCTTATTAAAGTAATTTAAGGATCTATATGTTTGACAACTCCAATCACTTGCTCACTAGGTACATATAAAATGGATTAAATACTTATAGTAGATCAAAGTTCTGTAGGCGATTTCTTCCCATTTTACTGACTATTTTCGCTGACAACTATGCGAACAGTCCTTTTAAGCTTAGTAAGTAGTCACCTAATATAAATTTCCAGTCAGTTGCACAATAAAAGGTATGCAAGTGCATAGACATGTTTAATTTAACGGCCGCCAATTGTTACTCCGAACCATACACCTCTACCGTAATTGTTGAAACGTGAAGGTTTATTTGTATAACTATATTAAATATTGATGAACTTGACAGGTCATTGGGTAGACTTTATGCAATTATCAGCGCGTAATGATGTCAAGCCGCCCACATTAGTTCTTGGCTACCAAATATGGATCGCAAATTGGGAACGTTAACATTGGTCCTTTTTATAGAGTCGTAACTTCCGAACAACTTAAATAACAAACGGTATTTCTCTAAGTATTATGTATGATAAGTATTCATGAAAACAATGACAATTAAATGGACCATAAATGGACCAACGTACCAGTGGACCTAGTAAGAGTTGGAATGTATGGAAGTGTAAAAACGACACTAACTGTACAAATTGCTTAGTGACAATTCCAATTTGATTACTTTCTTCATATAGGGGACATGATAATCAAATGTCTATATAATTAAAGACATCGTTTGTAAAGATTTTATAGCCATTATTTTGAAGTTTCAAAGCAAATAACTTTCATTATAAACATTAGCAACAAGCAGCGGTGGCGCAGCGGTATAGGCCTCGTCTAGATTTATAAGGTCGCGGGTTTGATTCCCAGTCGTTCCCCTACATGTTTGCGTAGGCACTCCGCTGCTCAATTTCGGTGAAGGAAAACATAGTGAAGAAACCGGCATGTCTAAGAACTAATCATTCGAGGACATGTGACATCCACCAACCCGCACTTGGCCAGCGTGTGTGGATTAAGGCCTAAACTCTCAGATAGTTGAGAGAAGACCCGTGCCCAGCAGTAGGACAGTATCACAGAAGTGATAAACAATCAAACGACAAAGAACCTATCTGAGTAATAAGTAGGGATGTTTAAACTACAGCAACAACATCAATAGTAGAAGTCTGCAGCTACTTGTTGTAAAATAAAAGCCTAATTGGAAAGTAGTCAGTGAAGCACCGAGATCAGAAGAACTGTTAATCGACTGTACCGGTCCACTGCCTTGGAAAAGAAAGGAACTTGAGATCTTTCTTTTCTAAACTAGCTAGTACCTACTACTTAAGTACCATAATATAAAATAACATCTTCTTATTGAAGTCGGTTTACAAAGTAGATGGGTGGTAGAGGGTGTTCTCTACATAATACTGACTCAGTTAAAACTTACTAGATTTTGAGTCATTTGTTTTGTTGTTGGTATAGTAAGTATCTACTGAAACGATAGGTAAATAGTACGGTACTACGCCTTTGTTAGCATAATAATGGTACTTACATTATATAAGTATTTAAAACTCTCAAAGATATGAGGAAGAAAGCGAATCGAATAGAAACCCGCCATGTTCTAGCGGAGTAAATTAAGCACACTTTAACAAAAAGTGTCGTTTTTGTACCAACTCGTTGATTTGACGTGCGTCCAAATTAAAGTGTTACTGCCTGCATTACCACGAAACACAGTACAAAGAAGCGCGACAAGCGATTCTGTACTTCTTATGCCCTTGATTATGTTACAAGCTTCTAAGTATTTGTATAACTTTAAGTGTGTCAGTCTTGATGCCAAATTTGAACCACTTTCTGACGTCTGATTGGACTCTGGTATAGGTACCGACGCTTCTTCGATGGCAATGTAATAATACCTAAAGATAAAGCTAGTCTGATGATGTAGTCGGAAGGTAGTCATAGGCGTTCCTCAATATAAAAACATAAACTTATGTTTACTTAACGAGTTGGGGCTCATTTGTTTCGTCTTTGCTAATATTGTCGTGCTCCATATAGCATTGATAACATGGGTTTTGGTGCTAGTAGAACCAAATGGTTGAATAGAAGCTTGTTTTTGAACTGCGGAAAATACGAAATAATAAAATTGGTCGCGCCGCTTAACGCAGTTTTGTGGCGCCAGCCAGGCCTTTATTGCAGAACGGAAAACTTTTTACTTGACGGCCAAGTGCCGGATGTGTTGCAATGCAGTCTGAGATTACTGGCGATTATTATTCTTTACAGTTATTTTAAACACACATATGTATCTGTTTGGGGCATCAATGTTAGGATACGCTCATCATTCATTGGTCACGACTCACGTTTCATCCATATAGGTAGGAATCCGTGCGTGAAAATAGCGTTATGTTTGATTGAACCTTTATTGATACCACAGATAATATAATACTATACTTTGATACGTTAGAGAAGTAGATACCTACCTCTCGAGTCGGAGTGTACGATAAATAAATTTAATTTACATCTTTGTGGACATTTATGGCTCCTAAAATAAAATGTGACAAAAATTAGATGCCTTGCGGATAAACCAGTCGGATATGAAAAAGACTTTTCCATTTTCCAACTTGCAATGTATGTTAGTTCGGGTGGACTTGCAACTCAATTTTGAAGCAGAATCTTCAAACGATTGTGCTAAACTTTGGTGTATACGTTTAGTTTGGATGACAATGCATGGATGTGATGTCACTCTAAATCCGATATGGCGGAATACCCAAGATGGCGGAGTAGTCATTTTGAATACACTCCTACAATATGGGTTTCAAATGAAAGGGCTTGCTAAAAGTAACACGAATTTCAAAGGCTTGTTTTTTTTAAATTGATTTTATTAATATTTCCGTTTTTAATGAAAACATTTAACATTTAATTAGCATGCTATGACAACGCGATAGGTCTTACTACACCTGTGGGAAGGCAAGGCGGTCCTATAATTTACATAGAAAAAATAAACAAGATTATAAATGATTTTTAGAGAGATAATACAATTATGTTAGCTGGTAATTACTTACTTAACATTCATGGTCTAAGGCAACGATAAATAAATCTTATTTATACCAACTTATTTCACAAAAACCTGTTCAGTTACGAATATTTTTATTAAGATTTTACCTACAGCTATACGGAAACCGAATTAATTTATCCAGATTAGGAAATTACTGATTACGGCAAGAAATAACTTGATTAATTTGTGTTACACTATATTGCTGCCTAATATAAATAAATACCAAGTTAATGTTAAGAATATGATTTTGTCATCAAATTAAAATATTATAATTTGAGTGGTCGTTTTTAAGATACTCTGCTGAGAAATGCAGTAATATGAATCATTGCAATAAGTATGATGAAGGCAAACTGGTTGCAGATGTAAAATGAATTTAAATTGACTGCATAAGCACCTATAATAACCTCTAAAATTACGTTTTACATACTTACATAGAGCTTGACTAAGCAGTATTTTTAGTTTGGTAAAAACAAGAATTACTTTGTAATAAAATAATAAAAAGGCCATTTAATGAGGAAGAGTATAGTCTACTTTTTATCCCAATGCTGGACGTGATATAAAATCCTACATTACTACGCGGAAAGCTAGTTATTAGTTATATCCATATAATAAATTAATATTTAGAAACTCAATTTCTATCTTATTTAGGTATTCTAGGTGAAAACTATCGGAAGAGATTTGAAGTAACAAGCAAAGGTACTTCTTAAAGTACAAATGACGCACTCAGAATACGAAATATAACTTTTTCAATTAAATGTAGATGTAAATTGTAATTACATCACTACCTTTCCAGATAAGCTACAATGTAAATGTATTTATGCACTTTCTACCTACTACAGTAATACAGGTAAATCTAACGGGTTATATTAACGCACGTATTCAATTCAGATTAAATTATATTCAATAGATGTGTTATTTAAATTATTGATTACAATTTCTTTTGTATTGTATGTAGATAAGTATATACTTCTTTATATAATTCAGGTTTACCCTTTGGTTTTTGTGTTGAAACTTTCTATTACAAATGACACTAGCTTCCGTTCGCGACTTTGTCCGCGGCGATATCTATGACAAAAGCATCACAAGTAATTTAATATTGATAGACCTACCTGCCCTATTAGTAAATCTATACATCTACATCATACATCATCATCTCCATCATCGTATATTCTACTACATCTCTCTTCTCAGCAGTATAGGCATAAACGTGCCTAGCAGACATTGCCGAACCAACCTAGAAAAGCATTCGCCAATTGCTAGGATGATTTACAACTAAAATATGTTGTCAACAGGCAGAGATTATAGGATAGACATCTTTTTAACAGCTTTAGAAAATGAAATACGTACCTACTAATAAAACTTAATAGGTAAAAACGGTTAGGTAGTAAGTTAAAATGTTGACTAGCCCCATTTTTTTGTTGAATTCCCTTTTTAATGTTTCTGTTTTGTAATTTTTGTTCCTTAGATGTATAATTGTTTTGATTTTAATTTAATTATCATTTTTTCATTGTATACTATTAATTTAGCACGACGTGATTTCGTATAACTGAAGAAACAGAAAAATGATACAAATATTTACATATAGCAGTGACAAAGGGTTGGAGTTCGATAAAGGGAAGAATAAGCAAAAAAAAATACACGCTGACTTTCAAGCGTACTAATAACTATACAGTGCGGCATTTTGATGCTATTTAAAACTTTTAGATGTTACATAATATTTAAATATGCACGTTAAATTGATACTTAAAGGGAAGCCGATGGGAATCGTGTTAAATAGACTCTTCCCCACTGCTGTGTAGGTATGTGTTTTGTGTCGTGTATTCTTTGTTGTAAGACCAAATAAATAGGAGTGTTTAAAGTGATTGCGATTTCGTTGACACATTTTTCCCTCTGTTACTAGCTTCAAACTTTTAGAATAAAAGATTGGTTACAAATTTTTACCACAACCACAGTCCCATCAAACAAGTGCAATAACATTTTCGAGTAGTCTCCTATATCAATGCAGATTACAAAACTAAACATAGGGGCCACAACTACTATGGTCTTTATGTCTGAGCAGCACACGTAAACTTCATAACGTAATAGTATTTTTAAGAGGCAATTCTGAGATAAACCGGAGGCGTGACCGGCAATTAGAGCGAAGCGCCCAGTAGCGTGCGGATAAAATAATAATAATATACAACCAACGCTATATTATTATGAAACAACGAATATAGAATCAGATAATAATTGCTTATTCCATTAAGAGAAATTTTATTATGAAATAGCATTTCTCAAATTTTCAATGTTCTTAAACAATCAGTCGTTTCCTTACTCTTAATGTTAGGGACGTTTAGTGGCATAGATTTCGAATGCATTTAGGAGAAATACTTATTAAAATAACGCGGGGCCCGTAGCAAATGGTATCAAGGGGCCCTTGATCTTCTATTGGCTCTTATATAGAAGCTTAAGACAATTTGTAGATACACTAAATACATACTAAACACGTAATGATGAGTGATTCATTACAGTTGGGTACCACGTCTTAGCTAATGATGTTAAATTGTACCTACTGACGTTTATTAAAAGCTTACCCCCGTATTCATAAACGCCTTATAAGCTTATTACATAGGTATTGCTAAAATAGGTTTATAATTGGTTTGTCTTTGTCTGTCATCTTGATATTTATACTAGTAAGAAAGAGACAAAGTCCATTTTAACTAAAGATTTTTATGAATAAGGCCGTTAGAATTTATCTTTAAGGATTCGAATAGGGGCGATCTGCTGCTTATGGCTTCTCTTGATGCCAGGTCAATCGCCACTCGCTACAATATCACAAACTCACCTGTTTAATAGGTAAAAAGCATAAAAACATCAAAAACATGAGAACACAGTGCTAGTAACCAGAATTTGAATCGCTGTCTGTGTAAATCAATCAAATACCATCGTAAATCGGCATCTGACCTCAACAGACAATCTGTGTCCATTAACAACAGACTCAAGCACTGACATAAAACGTAAATACTCTCTAATCTCCATATGCAAAGTCTCGATGGGGTTACTGATAAATAAATATGAATAAGCGGTATTGACGCTGCGCTGACTCAAGGCTTTGGTAGGTACCTATGTTGTGGTATTAATGCTGACTAACTGGTCAACATTCTAACTTAATATAACATTGAATTTCATCCTACATAAATATTATACTTACCTACTCGTAGTAATCCTAAAATTTGTATTATAAAGTCATGGATGTTTGTGATTTAAGCAAAGCGTGAACGGTGAATTATAACTGGTGGATGGCACTTGTCCCGAATAGTTTAAGACATGTAGGTTCTCTCGTAATGTTTTCTTAATATTGAGCAGCGGCAACAAAAAATATATTTTCACTGAGGTAAGACCTAGGATCGTATGCATGCCATATTATTTGAAAGTTGAGTCGGATATCGCTACGTTTATTCTATAATCACTTCAACCCTTTTTAGTGTCCCACGTATTTTCACAGGAACAGGTTTTCTTTCAAATATCTAACCTGCGGCTTGGTGAATATCATATGCCTTCGAATGATTAGTTTTTAGACATGCCGGTTTCATCACGATTCCTACACCGATATTGCGTAGCGGCGATGATACAACTTACACGAAGATGTGTCGGCACGACCGGAGATCGAACCCGCGACCTTATATTTAGCAACCGCTGCTTTATCACTCGATCTCAATCTATTCCATAATAACTAGTTTAAAACAGAACAATTTTAAGATCCTTACTGCGATTACCAACTCGAAAAAACTACCATACTCAAGTAACATATGGTTAGAATCGCTATCAATACATGTATTAAGTAAAGGTATCACGAAGAATAAAATAATTTATCATAAACATCGATTAATATTATACCTCTGTAATTCGATACAATAAGACTATATCCATTATAATCTGTATATGAGTATTAACAAATGTCAAGGCAAGGCTAAAGGGTTACATCTGATAATAAATAAAGGCAAGCACGTGCAATAATCTATCAACAATCTTTAAAAAAGATTTCAAACAATATTACACCATACAGGTAGGTACTGTGTGACATAGAGAATTTAAAGCAAAGAATTAAATAAAAGTATGTAGTATATTATAGTTATAGCTTTAGTAAAATTCCTGTAAAAGCTACAATAATAAATAAGTATTATTAATAACGATAATAAATATTTTGCGACATTACGAGTACCAAACACTGTAAGCAGAGCTTATGTTATGGACATCACATAACTGGTAATAATCATTTTCTTTTGAAAATACATACTTATAATTATGATATTGACGGGCCGGTGGCGTGGTAGGTAAGATAATTGCTTTTCACGCCGCAGGTCGTGGGTTCGACCCGAGACAAACATTAATGATGAACATTTGTGTTTGTGTCGAGTCTGGGTGTAAATATCTATTATAAGTATATATTAACAAAATAAAAGTATTATATGTATAGTATATACCAGTTATCTGGTTTCCAAAACACAAGCTCTGCTTTGCTTTATTTATGATAATGCAATGGTTGAGGCGAATGCATATTAGTTAAGTTAGGGTCCTTACATTAGGTAGAGTGACGATCTCTAAAACGTAACTAGGTACTAAGAGTCGGATAAGAGTAGGACGTGATTTGAAAGAGGCATGTTTTCAACAGTCGTCCTAAATAGGATAATGATAACGATTTAATTACAATACTCCTTGTGTTCTTTATTTAGCAAAGTCTATTTAAAAATTTAATTCTAAACAAAATTTAACGAGTACTAGTTGATCGATCGGCTATTTGGCTGTCTGCAAACAGGTGATTTAAAGGAACACAATAGATTGCTTAACGTTTCGTGTAAGTACCGTTAGCAACAAAAGTTGTTTCATCATAATTAATTAAGTTTCTAAAAACCAACACTAACACGAAATTAAGTAGGTATCATTAAGTTTAGAATAAATTATTTAAGCAAAAAATCTAAAAATATTAATAAATACTTTTTAAATCTAACTCTCTAACTTTAAAACTAACTACCTAGTAATAATAATCGTAGCCAGTATTTTAGGCAAACAAAAAACCTAAAAAAGATTACGACCGCATTTTTTGCGTTATAATAATCTATGAGATTATAATGCAGTTTTTAAGGAAACTACTATGCATTGGTACAATTATATTAAAATAATATCATTTTAAGTTTTAAATAGTTTTGCAATTTTTTGTAAGGTTCTAGTACAGGTTTGGTGACGGTACATACGAAAGGCGTGATATATTGTTAAATGTAGTACAATCGCCAGCCGAACATGTGGACTATCTCATAACGCTACAATGGACGCACATTGCTATTGTCTGCGCAAACTCTTTGTAGATTCATCGTTATTTTGGAAACAGTAGTACCTACCTACTCGGAAACCGATACTGATGGAAAGACTAGAACTTGAACTAGATAGATAAACTAATGTATAAAAAACTTAGGAGTAGCTTGAATATGGGAATTGTGTAGATGTGTCTATAGACAGATGGTAATACCACAGATAATATAATACTATAGGTAATACTATCGCTTCCTTTTACGTATGCGACCTAAACATAGCTAGCGAAATGTGGGTGTTACTCACCTCTGCCTACACCTTTGGTGTACACCGGCGTATCCAATATCTTATGTTAAATACCTTGATGACCAAGCTTCGCTCGTTTTTTTTTGGAATACTTATACATTAAATAACTCCCAGTACCTAATTGTGTTTTTCACAAAAAGAAGAGGTAAAAAAAAAGAAAAAAATATGTCTGGATTCGAACCTGGATCATCTCCTACCTGGGCTAACACGACATTATAGATTGTGGCGAAATTTGCCTAGAATTTAATTTGAAATTGTAGCAGTTTTTATGGTCAAAACACGAATAAAACGACGTTTTCTAAAAATAAAACCTGGTTAGATCAATTAATCACCCCCGAAACCCGCTGCATACTAAATTTCATGAAAATCTGGAGCCGTTCCCGAGATTCAGATTATATTATATGTAGGTTTATTTATGTAGGTATAACAAGAATTGGTCGTATATAGGAATAAGATAAATAGATACCTACCTACTTTGCCATAAATTGTAACGGTGGTTGTACTATGCCTTGTCCTAGTGTCGTTCGTATGTCACAACCCAAAAAAGTTGGGGGAAACGCAACTACCACCTGGCGAAATCGAAGATAAAAATGTAGTCAATTAAGTATAAAAAAGATTAATAGATTTTTGTGCTGGATTTAGGAGTCTTTAAATTTAGTTTTCCAAACTTTTGTTACTAATAAATATGAACCAACAGCCTCGTAAAACATAATTTTGTTAATCTCATTAACGTAACGAGCCAAGTTGTCGTTTTAACTACACAGAAGCAAACCCAGTAATGGACTTATAATACGAACAACGCCCAAGGCAACATTTAGTCATGGTGTATTCAGAGCAAATCCGAAAATAAATATTGTCTTAATAAATCCGACAAGCTAAACGTAGGTAGCTAAGTAGCACGTAGACAAAACTAACAATACTTTTATATTTTTTTGTCACGATATTTGAGTTAAAAGGAAAAATTCAACTACAATACCATTACTTAAATATACAACCAAATCGATAAGTGTGTATATTGAAAGTACAAATAAGCTAACATGCGGGTGCTTAACAAGTACACGGTGAATCAACAAAGCAAAGAAGTACCTAACAATAGGCTTTATAGGTTCATTAATGTTCCACAATCAATTATACTGCAATAAAAATCTCAAATTGGGGTCTATAGCAACCACGATAAAAGTTAGAGCATTTATTCCACCGACTTAAAGTTCTTTTTATAATGATAAATGTGAATTCAGTTTCACAATTAAGAATAACTTATTAGGTAGTGCAAATCAATCCAATTACACGGTCGTAACAGTGGAAGCACGCACAGCGCATTTAATTTAAAGTACAGAGAGAAATTTGGAATAATTGCCCCTTCATTAAACAGCTCAAACTATTGCTTAATATAGCGGCGCATTTAATATTTCTGAGAAGTAACGAGGTCGATTCAGATTTTGTTAAGATAAATGTTTGTACATTAATGTTACTCACTACCTATTACAGAAATACTAAGTACAGATTAAGTTAAGGCAAAGCCATGTTTATTGATTGCTTTAGGTAATAGCTGTTAAATTATGGCAGTAATATAATACATTTATGCGAGAACTACAATACATTTAATTCTAATAGACAAATGTCGATCGAGTCCGCTGGTCAGTCAAACGCTCCAAAACGGGCATAGTGGACGTGGGCTATGAGTCCGCAAAGTTAAAATAGGATTGGGCTGGTCATATTTGTCGCATGCATCGAGACAGATGGGCCCGTATCACGACGCAGTGGATTCCAGGAGACGGTCGTCGTCTCCGGGGAAGACCACGGAATCGATGGTGCGATGATATAAGATCATTTGTCGTGACTTGGACAGAAGAAGCCATCGATAGGGACAGTTGGAAGGGTATGGGGGACGTTTTTGCCCAGCAGTGGGACATTACAGGCTATTAAAAAAAAAGACAAATGTCGAAAAAATGACAGAAAAGTAATGAAATCCTTATTTTATTTTCGACATTATATCTATTAGAGATAAATGTCTAAAGCGCATGAATCGGGGCCCACGTTTTTACTTTACATGTCGCGGTTAAATCAACTTTAAACAGGGCAAAACCTAAATAGATTGATTTGTATCAGAATAGTAACGGAACGAACGAGGCACCGATTATCACAATTTAACACCAGTAGGTTGATTCATTTAGCGTACTCAACTCCATAAAGGCAGAGTTAGGATTGTTCATTATAACATTTATACTAAACATCTTTAGAAGGGTTCGGAGGTTACAATCTCAAAGTGGAACACAGATGTTCTATCACAAATTGAATTTAATTGAACAAATTATACTTAACCACTATTCGAGTACTACGAAAGATAATTATATCAATTCCTTAAATAAGAAAATTGTGGGCAGTAATTAAACTATTTGTATTGTTTTCAGATGCCAGCGTGAAACATGACTCGGGACAGTTACGAGATGAAGCCCAACCGGTTATCACGCGGAGGCTCCCTCTTTGGGACAGATCCTCAGATCCAACTAAGATCAGCTCTACAATCTAACGACTTTGCTACGTTTAAAAAACTAGTGGGCTTCGGAGCTGTTGACTTGGAACATGTATATCCATACCCAGATTACAAAACATGCCTCGAGATCGCAGTCTCTGAACCAAATAAACAAGAATTTGTTAAATTATTACTCCAACATGAAGTGGAAGTTAATAAAATGAATGAAACACATGCGGCCGCCCCCATACACTTTGCTATTGAAAATGGAAATATCGAAGCATTGGCAGCATTGTTAGAAGATGACCGAATCGATGTGAACATTAAATCAAAAGGAAACACTCCAATATTGATGGCTGTTAAGAAAATTGAAGACTTAGATGATGACCGAGAAAGGGACCTGGCTATGTATGAAGATATGATCGAACTTCTTTTAAAAGCGGGGTGCAACGCTAATAGTCCTGACCTGAAAGGAATAACTCCTGTATATTCAGCAGCAAAACAAGGTCTTGAACGGGTAATCACATTAATTATAGACTACGCTAAAGAGCCTGTTAGTTTGGATACGTACAAAGATAGAAGAGGAAAAACTGCACGGGATTATCTCAAAGAAGCGTTTCCACATCTACTGGCAAAGTTCAATACCGAAGAATTAGAACCAGAAACAATAGATGTTGATAAATTGTTTTCATATCTCAGCAGACATGAACAAGATAATTTTATACGTGACTTTTCAAAAATTTCTAAGACAAACGAGTACCGTCCAGCTTTGGCAGCTAATAATGGAATGAATACTATGTTACAACTAGCTACCGAGAAAGGATTCGATAGAGTAGTGAGTACTTTATTGGCCGCCGGTGCAGATCCAAATGCCACGTGTTCTGGCAATACAAACAGATCAATAGCAATTGCATGTCAAAACGGCCATCACAAAATTCTGAAAATGTTCATTGATAATGAATCTACGTTATTAGACCCAGTCAATGGCGAATCACTTCTTCAAATCGCAGTAAAAGGTATGCGAACTTATGCTAAAACGCCAAAATCCGATTTCAATGCTTGTTTGGAATTATTGTTAAAACATCCAAAAGCCAATGTGAATGTTAATCATCTTGATATAAAGAAAAATACAGCTTTGCATTATGCCGCTAGGAACGGGGATCAAGAAACCGTGTTGGAATTATTACGAAATGGCGCTTGTGTCGGATTACGCAATAAATTCGACGAACCTCCTTTAGCAGATATTAGTGCTAAAACATTGGAGACATATTTGGACGAATGTATTACGACCAATGGCGAGCGACCAAGTGACGACGATTATGAGATTCACATGAAGTACAGCTTTTTAGTTTATCCAAATAATTCATTAGAAAATGAATTATGTAAGATGCCTTTAATGGACAACGCTAACAATAATGTAAAAGAATTTGATGCAATTTTAGCTCCCGAAACAGATGCTTTACTTTACATGACACGAAACGAAGACTTGCGCCCAATTTTAAAGCATCCAGTAATTACCAGCTTCCTATACTTAAAATGGCAAAGAATAAGTTGTCTCTTTTACGCTAACATTACTTTCTATTCACTTTTATGGCTTTGTTTAATTCTTTACATAATATTGGGGTATGGTGTTGAGAAGAAACAACCGGATTCAATACAAGCGTTAAACATCATCACCCACGTTGGTGCTGTGATTGGATTGATAATGCTCATAATAAGAGAGCTGTTCCAATTATTAGTCTCGCCAACAAGATATCTGCAGAGTATAGAAAACTGGATGGAAATAATGTTGATATTTGTTACAGCAGCGATTGTGTGTTACGGCTCAGCGGAAGAGTCAACTAAACAACAATTGTCCGCCGTCGCTATATTATTATCATCTGCAGAACTTGTGCTGCTCATTGGTCAGTTCCCTACACTGTCAACGAATATTGTAATGTTAAGGACAGTGTCCTGGAATTTCTTCAAATTTTTGCTCTGGTACTGTATACTAATAATCGCGTTTGCGTTAAGTTTCTACACACTATTCAGGCAAGAAAATAAAGAAGATCAGACGCCACCAAATCCCAATATTATAGAAAAAGATAAAGAAGAAGAGGAAGAAGATTTCTTTGAGGATCCAGGAAGATCATTATTTAAGACAATAGTGATGTTGACTGGCGAATTTGACGCCGGTTCCATTAAATTCAGTACATTCCCAGTAACAAGTCACATTATCTTCATTGTATTCGTATTTATGATTCCAATTGTATTATTTAACCTACTAAACGGTCTAGCTGTGAGCGACACCCAGGAAATACGAGCAGACGCTGAGCTCGTGGGACACATATCCAGAGTGAAACTTATATCATACTTTGAAAGCGTATTGATAGGCAATGCTAAATCGTATGGACGGCCGAGTAAATGCTGGTCATGGCTACCAGAAAGCATACAAAACATGAATTTCATAAAACCCAAAACTTTGTGTATGAAGCCGTTTGCTAAACGGATAAGCCTGTTCCCCCACTACTTACCCAAGTATAAAATTATTGTGAAGCCAAATCAAGATAATAAAATCGAGATACCTCATGCGGAACCATTAGGCAAGTTTGGCGATGATTATGAAGACATTGAAGTTGGTAGAACTTGCTGTTTTGATAAATGTCAGAACTACAGGTTAGACCGTAAAATTGTGAAGAACGCTAAAGTAGTTATCAGCAAAAAGACGAACGTCACTGAATTCGATGAAATAAAAGATAAGTTTTCTAAATATGAGATGAAAATTGAGAGTCTTGAAAGTACTCTTACAAAAGTTTTACGCGCTCTGGAATCTCGTCGTAACTAGAATTACTAACTAGACATGTAGGTACTATATATTATGTTTATTTCATAACTTATTTTATATTTGCTTTGTAGTTTATAACTTTATATTATTGTTAACTTAGTCAGTAAGCTTAGCAGTATTAATTTTGTTAGCATGTGACAACGATTAAGTAAATTTTTGTGATAATGTAATAAGTATTTAGAATTAACTTGTTCTTCTATCACATCGTCCAATCTCTTCTATGAATCTCTATGAAATATTCCATTAAATATTTTACATCATTTGAAATAGATTCGTTTATTTTTCTCTCTAATGTAATAAATACTAGTGATGGCGTATTTGCCATAAACCGCAGGGTACGAAACCAGTTAGAGTAAGTAGAGTTCAGGTTTGTGACCGAGGAAGGGCATTAAGTGTGCCCTATAAATTACTGGGCCTAAACATTAGTACCTCCACTTTGGGATATTACAGGTCATGGCGTAGATAGGGTTTATAGAGTCGCTGGTAATTATTGTAAAATACTTTACCACGTGGTAGTGATCTTGATTACAAACAAATCCTTCGCCAGGCCAAAAAGAGTAATAGGACTTTACTAATTATCCAGCACTAGTTTGTAAGTCTGTGTAAAGGCGTATACAGAAACAAAGCAGGTAGCCTGCGCCGACTACCGCCGCTGGCATAAACTAGCACTCATTTTGTAGGCGTAGGTATACGGTATAGGAAGGAAACAACCTGCTTTGGCAGTAGGCGCAGGCAGGTAGGCAGTAGCTGCTTTTTTCTGTATACGCCCTAACATCTTTGGGTGTGTTGTGTGTGTTTCAGAGCTAAAGCCGCCTAAAGCTGCCTAAAGCTATAGCCTCCTATTCCGTATGGGGCCTAAAAATAACCGGCGAAAAGTGGGTGATATTAACCTCAAAACCTATAAACCTTCGCGTAATATAGACGTGACACTATAAAGCTGTCGATCCTGCGCTACATCTCTGACCAGCGATGTTGGTGTGCCCGTCCTCACCTGTTTCTGCAAACGCTTGTACCTTGTGCAATATATCTCCTGCATCCGTGGCTAGTCAGCAGATGATTGGCCGTCGTAGCGTAGTTGGAATACGGCTAGAACGGCTTTAATTATCTTACTAATTTTATAAACGCGAAAGTTTGTTGTTTGTTTGTTTGTAAGTTTGTTTTTTTTATATTTGTTACACTTTCACGCAAAAACTACTGGACGGAATTGAATGAAATTTGGTACAGAGATACTCGTAGTTACTAAAAAACACATTGTATATCGAACACAGGATTCATATCATGTTAGAACAAAATGTTTAGGACTGAGTAAATAAATTAGTGAAGATTTAAAAGATATTTTAGACCAATCTGCAACAGACATGCAACTACGCACAACGGTTCAATATGGGAGAGTCATACCTCTCGGCAATCATTTGTAATAAACTCTAGATTATAGTTTGAATCAACACATAGGCAACTTTTTATCCTAATAAGTACCACGTGGGCGAAGCCGTGGGCGAAAGCTTGTGTTCATATAAATAACGCCTTGAACTACGTTCCAACAGGATTGAATTCCTATCTACCTTTGTATTCGGTTTAAGATTGTATACTAGATTGGATTTCCTCATGCAAGCTAATATAAACTATGTGTCATCGCGTTAGAGTTTATTTTAATATGAACGCTACAAATAGCTATGTCTCTTTCTCTCAACAAATTCAAAACAAACAATGGACTTACCTTATCAAGGCTCTGTATGAGTTGGCACCAAGAAGGCTCGATGACTTCCACACACATGTAATACTGCAAGTGCTGCATACAACTGAGCATCCGCTGTCGTAGTGCGAACGCATCAGCGTACAGCCGCGCTTCAGAGAACCGCTTCACCACTTTGTTGTACAACCACACCCTAAAAGAATAGAGGTAAATTCTTATTCATAAAAATCTTATAAGACTCTTTAGTTAAAATGAACTTTGTCTCTTTCTTCATATTATAAATATCAAGATGACAGACAAATATAAACGAATTATAAACCTATTTTAGCTATAATGACCTTTTAAGAGATTTATGAATACGGGGATAAATCTAAAACGATACTCAAAGCATACTTGTTTGTTTTGACCATTGCATAAAATGCAGTAAAACTGTTTCAGATTATTTTTGATGCCCACTATTTATTTATTTGGATACCAAATGTCCCGGTGGTCAAGTTATAAGCATGTTCGCTTAATAACCGCAAGGTCCCGGGTTCGATACCCGGGTCGAACAAAATGACTTTTCTAATAAACTTAGACATTCTTAATTACAGGTCGAATTATGCCCGATGAAAGGTAACAGGCTCGCTCCATTTTACGTACGGGGACATAGTCGGCAAAAAGTGGGTGATATTCAGCTCTACCTACACTTTCGGGTGTACAGGCGTGATACTATGTAATATATTGAGTAGCGGTGATGACATAATTCACACAAAGATGTCTAAACACGACCGGGCACCGATTCTTCGACTTTTCATTTCAAGGCCGATGCCAATACCACTCCGCCACCGCTACTCTAGGGATAATCAATATAAGAAAAACATCGATGTTAACATTATATCATAGTATCAATGTACAATGTATATCGATTGAAAAACATGAGATGTCTAAAAACATCGATGTTTTTAAGTAACAAATAAAACTGTCCACTAGAATTATGAAAATGTATTTATTCTTATTAGACAGTGTCATCTAGTTGGAAATAATAATATAATAATAATATTTATTTGCAAAAAGTAAATACATAACATGAGAGTACAATACAAGTTCTTATGACATTTCTTATAGTTAACATCGGTGTATGTACCGAGGCATTTTTGAAGGTTGGCACTCTGACTTCCAAACTGATTTCTCGTACTATGGAAATCAGAAGTTCTCTATGAACACACATACATTATTATTTTTGGACGGTTATTACACATTTATTCCAAATACGTAGCCATAGAACATTACATAAATTTACTTATTTTATTTTATAATACCTAATAATGTTTCTGTTTCATCATAGCTAAGACTTTGTAACCAGTTTTGAAGTTTTAATTTAATATTGTGTCTGTTTAAAGTGTATATTGAGATTTTTTTATTAATATCATTATACAGCCTGCAACTCACTGCTTTGTTTTGTCTTCGCGCAAATGAAGTTCTGCACCATATGGGACGGCACACACTGCCATGAACTCTTTTTTGTAAAACTTTAGTATCAAGTGCAGTCTGGCTGTGTTGGCGAAGTACAGACCGAGCTATATACAGCTGCCTAACCGTCAGGACCTGCCACTGTTTGTATAATTATCTCGTGGTTTATCAAGCATCACCTTGAGAAGGAATCTTTGGGCCCTTTCCAGTAGTATGAACACAGTTTTATATGTTCCTCCCCAGACTGGGATGCAGTAGCTCAGTATAGACTGACAGAGGGCTGTGTACACTTTACGCATAATTTGCTGATTTGCCGACTGGCGCAAGTTTTTAAATATATATATATATATATATATATATATATATATATATATATATATATATATATATATATATATATATATATATATATATATATAAGTCTCCGGACCCGTGCAGTCAACGCCTCCACTTGCATCCGCCAGTCGAGTCGTTCGTCAATCATAACCCCAAGGTATCTCACACATGTAACATTCGCTACCAACGGACAAGAGCAGTTCTGCGAGCATTTGTCACAGCAGTGTGCGGTAAGAGTTAGTGTAGCGGTGGGAGGTTTAGGTGTATTGGGAAGATAAAAACGAATAAATTTAGTTTTGTCGATGTTAAGAGTCAATAAATTCTCAGATAGCCATGTCATTACTTCTCTTAATGCATTTTCAGCAGACACTTTTGCATCATCCCATGTGTCGCCATATGCTACTAATGTAGTATCATCGGCGTAAGAGAATATTTTACAGTTTTTTAAATTCATCTTACATAACTCATTAACATAGACTAAAAATAAGGTAGGGCCCAGGATACTTCCTTGAGGCACCCCGTAGTTGATATCCTCCTCATCACTGATAATGTTTTTAACCTTCACAGCTTGTGTACGGTTTGACAAGTAGTTGCGGAAAATATCCAACGGTAGCCCTCTAATGCCAATGCGCTCTAATTTGGATATAAGGATGGGAGTAGAGACAGTGTCAAATGCTTTTGACAAATCTAAGAAAATACCATAGCACTTCTTTTTACTGTCCAACTTAGTAACTAACTCTTCACTAAGGTTGCATATGGCATCTTCTGTAGATACACCAGAGCGAAATCCAAATTTATTATTTGAGATTATATTGTATTTTATTAGATATTTAATTAGATAGTTGTTAAGGATCCTCTCCAAAATCTTAGACAAAGAACTCAAAACAGAAATTGGTCTATAGTTACCAATCTGATCTCTATCCCCACCCTTATATACAGGAGTGACTAACGCTTTTTTAAGTCCTGTCGGAAATACTCCAGAAGCAATAGAAATGTTGCAAATATGTGTTATTACAGGAGCTAGTACTTTACAAGATTGTTTTAGGACTACAGCTGGTATATTATCCCATCCAGTTGCACAGGTACTACGGAGTGTAGCAATTACACCTTCAACCTATTCCAGACTAACGGGTAAGATACCAAGGGTGTTACATTGGATCGAGTTATTTACTGTTTGGATCCTAGATGATGCTCTACTAGGTAGTCCAATCCTAGAGGCCAGATCTTTGCCAATACTTGCTAGGTATTTGTTCACAAGGTTTAAAGATTCTTTTGGATTTCTTGACAGTTTTAACAGGTCTGTTGCTGGCTGAGACTGACATTTTCTACCCGAAATTGTATTAATGACATTCCACACGGCTTTAGCATTATTACCAGCCTTAAAAAATTGTTCTTTTTCGTAAGCTTGCTTTAAGTTTCTTAGTATCTTGTTACAGAAGTTGCGATACCTCTTATACGTTATCAGCATTATGTTATTGTTGGGATCGTTTTTAAGCTTCATATGCATCTTGTCGCGATTACGGAGACAACGCAGAAGTCCTTGTGTCATTCAGGGTTTTATGATACGGGTTCGCCTGCTAACTTTTTTATATGTTGTATGTTTACTTATTACATTTTGCACAATAGTGATTAAATCATTAGTAGCTTTATTAGCATCACTTTCATTTAAGATCGGGTTCAGGTCACATTTAGCAATCTCTTCTTTTACTTGTAAATAATTTACTTTAGCTATAGATGTTACATTATTATTTTGCAACACATTACTATTAGATATGCATAATATAATTGGTAGATGATCCGTAATATAAGTATCTAAAATGATTACTGTCGCAGCTTCAGCAGAGCAGTTCACATAGTTCAAATAGTTGAACTTGATAACCATAGCAATGCATACTATAAAATTATTGAGGTTTTGATAATTTAATCATGTAACGGCTGTAAAATCGATGTGCCGATGTTATCGAAGACAAGACATCGACGTCAAAACATCGATGTCTATTCACCATCGATGTATATTGATCATCCATACGCTGCTCTCGATGTTAAGCACGAAATTAATTTAGGAAGTAGAACTCTAGTTAGTAGTTACCTGCACAGTAATCTCTCAACATGTTTGCAGTAGAACAAATGTCTGAATATCATCTGGTAGCACGCGATCGCCTTGTGGTTCAGTATCAAAGACACCGGCCACTTCACCTCCATGCCGAACGAGAATGTTTCTATGCCAGTTAGTGGAGGACAGTCTTTATTTTGTTTATACTCTGTAACAGAAAAAAATACTATACAATTTTTATTTTAGATTATTTTACTAGCTTCTATCGCATTTTTTACTTTGAAGTAGACATACTATCGAAGAAAACAAATTAAAAAATATATATATTTCTTAGTTCCCATTTTCAATATTTTTTTTTTATTAGATTAAAGCAAAATAATGTTGAAATTAAAACCGTAAGAGTTAGTATTTCCAGAATACGACAGTTAAACTGCTTAATCTGGGGCGAAGGACCAAAATGTATTATGGTACCTAAGTATCATCAACTAAAGAAATTGATTTTAAAGATGGTAATTAGCAGAAATAAAGTACCATAAACAGCTTATTTTAAAACCACACATTTTTCCAGGCACACAGTGAGGAAATATTCAACAAACCTTTTTCATCTTCAGTCTCAATTGAAAGGATCTTAAACATTTGAAACTGCAAATCGTATGGTAGAAGTTCTACTCTCATATCTTCGTTATATGGATCGTGACTAGCTGCAGATAATCTGTAAGGTAATTAAGAGCAACTATTATTTATAAATCTTATAATGTGCAATGCAGTCACAATACTTATAAATTACTACTTATTTAACGCCATCATCTAGGTGCCATTTCATACAGGGGCTTATATACTCGACTAAAAGTTCAATAAAATATCTTCCACTAACTTCATAAGTAAAACTTCCAAAGAAAAATGATAAAGAATCAGGCCGGTTTTTGTAAGCAAGACTTTTCGAGGAAGACTGACTATTAATACCATCGACCAGATACCTATATATAGACAACAGTGACGGTGGAAATTTAAAAATGGGAAGACGGACCAAAAATAAGAGGTGTTTTCTCGTTTACCTACGCCGACTGTCATGCTTACTAACAAGTATGTATTGCGTTTTTTGATGATATTTGAAACTTTAAGGAGTCACATAATTAAGTACATTATACTGAAAAATTACTAAAGGGAAGCCGGTGGAACTCGTGATATACGGACTCTTTGCCACTGATAGCCAGCAGACACCACAAACATAGTTGGACACTCGCGCTCGCCTAACTTATATCTACGTATCGTTCAATTACAAGCAAATTTTTATTGGTTTCTTCAAGGACAAAAACACGACCTAATTAAACTTAGCTATCCTGTTGATGCCCCATCAACTTTTGACAATAACAATTTCATAGTATTGTCTTAGATTTACGCGAATATCACACATTGAAATAAAACTACTTTTTAACGGAAGTCTGAAAAGACTGAAACGTCGGGATCTAAAATCTTAAATAAACGGCGATAAAATCCGTTAAAAAGTAGTTTTATTTCAATAATAATTTCATACAATATTTGACAAAAGTGGCATCTAGAAGTTAGCTAGTTGATGAGTATTATAAAGCATAGTCCCTCGCAGCTTCTGTCTCTGTATCACTTCACTTCACTCAGATCAACCCATTTTAGTGTCCCTCTGCTAAGCACGGGTTTTCTCTCACCTATCTTATGAGTTGAGAGAGTTTAGGCCTTAATCCACACACGCTGGCCAAATGCGGGTTGGTGGATGTCACATGTCCTCGAATGATTAGTTCTAAGACATGCCGGTTTCATCACGATGTTTTCCTTCACCGATATTGAGCAGCGGAGATAAAACAATTCACACGTAGGCACGACCAGGATTCGAACCCGCGACCTTATTTATCTAAGGCGAGGCCCGTACTGCTGCGCCACTGCTGTTCTTTTATGCTGTCTTAGTATGTTCGCAATTATCTAAAAACTATTAAAACGTTCCGGTTTTGTTTGTTTTTCACCAATGGATCCGACCTTTGCTACCCGTGGTAAGTCAAGGGAGAACACTAGCAGGTATAAAACTCACCGCAAACATAGTCCCAAAAGCGATTCCAACTTCGACGGTATAATATCATCAATTTTCTTCGACAATTCTTGTTCTGTAGCATCCATAAACTGAACGATAAAATCTCCTTGGCTCATCAAAAAGTAATTTTTCACAGACTTCAATCGTCCCATTAGATCATATTCTTTTAGTAGAAGCTCTAACAAAGATTTGCTAGCGTACGCGTACGCCTTTTGTATTGTGGCACCATAGTTTTGTTCTCGTAATGAGTATTTAATTTCTTCGGTATTTGTCTTTGTGATCGGTTTACCTATGTAAACGTTAAATAACTCAGAAAGGTTTATCAAAAATATATATTAAGATTTTTAGAAGAAAATCAGCAATGTTTATAATTTCCACGGTCAGTTATGAATGGTAAAAGGATAACGCAAATAATTTCTATCATGTCTTTATATTCCAAAATCAAGGCAATTTTCCCTATTTTATACACACACGGTCATCTGGTCCCAAGCTAAGCAAAGCTTGTGTTATGGAAACCAGATAACTGGTATATACTATACATATAATACTTTTCTTTTGTAAATATATACTTGAAATAAAACATACGACGATAAACAAACATATGACGATATATACTTATAATAGATATCTACACCCAGACTCGACACAAACACAAATGTTCATCACTAATGTTTGTCTCGGGTGGGAATCGAACCCACGACCTGCAGCGTGAAAAGCAAGTATCTTACCGACCACGCCACCGGCCCGTCAAACCGACAATGATGGAAAGGTTCATAATTCGATTCAATTACATATGCGACGAATTGTTAAACTTTGAGGAATGCCTTTGTATGTCTGACGTGAGAGAGAAAAAAGAGAAAAAGATATATAGAGGAATGTGCTAAAAATTATGTAATGATTATGTAATGCTCACCACACTGACTGATTACATTCAAATATTTTCCAGTCCTAAGAATAATATCAGTGAATTTCTCTAAAAACTTTGGCACTCTATCTTTCTGAATACTATATCGCTTCTCCCAGTAATCGGCAGAGTAATCCACAGGGAGTTCTTCTTTGTTAATCAATTCATTATCTTCGATCATAAATTCCTGGAATTAGGGAAAACAACAATCTTTAAGTTCACATTTAAAAATTAATAAACGCAATACATAGTCATCATTTATTACCAATGAAATTTTATTACTACAAAAGGCGCTAGTAGAGCAGCGATATCGAACTCGGCTTTGATATATAGATCGCGAGTTTGATCCTGGGTTGTGCATACATCTGTGTGTGAATGTTTCATCGCCGCTACTCAATATTGGTGCAGGAAAACAACACGAGAAATTTCTTTCGAGGAAATCACTTCACTTAAATCCGTTTACTGTCCCACTGCTGAGCACGTCTTCACTCAACTATCTTACAAGTTGAAAATATTTAGGCCCTAATGGCCCGAACGACATTCTTAGACATGCCGGTTTTCTCACGATGTTTCCCTTCACCAATAATGAGTAGCGGTGATGAAGCAAGTTACACAAAATGTGTCGGCACGACCGGGGGTCGAACCCACGACTTTATATTTCACAGGCGAGGCCAATACCGCTTCGCCGCCGCTGCTAGAAGACATAACATCGAACAACCCACACTTGGCCAGCATGCATAGGTTCTCTATTAACATAGAGAACAGAAAACACCCTTACCAAGTTATGAGACACAAAATTTACTTTTAAAAAGAAGTTATTTTACTAAGATTACCTGAAAAGGATCAATAATAGTGCCCTTGTGTATCCATTGGTCTAAGATACTAAGGTACGGTCTGCAAGCGCGTTCAGTCAAAAACAATGCTATCTCTTGCGCTCTAGCATCGCCCATTAAAGTGTTCGTTTTGTCGTGCAGTACTGTTAAAACGGCGCCTCCTCGCAATTCGCTCTGTATAAAATAATAATAACATTATTATTTGTATGTCTTTTGTATATCTCGGAGCTATAGAGCTCCGTACTTTTGAAAGGCGTGCGTGGGGCCGAAGCCAACACGTAGAGGCCCATTAGACAAAATTGATTTAAATGTGATGTGGCACCATATTACATTCTTATTATTACATTATCATTGTCTTACATAACATGACTGGTATAAGTAGTTGTGTTAAAGCTAAGGCTAAAATATAGGCAGAGGAAGATTATCAAATATCAACGTTTTACCAGTAATGTTTCAGTTAATTTGTGTAAAATCAAGAACGGTGGCAGTAACTTTAATTAGTAAATAAGCAATTTTAAAGTTCTGCAAGCCCGTAGTCGATCTTTGAGATGGTATAATGTCTGGTATTTAGTTACTAGAGTTGGAACAAAAAACTTAATCTGTTAATCAAATGACGAATAAATAAAAAAGTAAAAAAAGTCAATGAATCGAAAATATATAGATAAAACAAACTACCCACATAATATCATAAAACATTATAGTTACTGTTAAATTGAGTAGTATAAATATTATACCTTTCCAATACTAGTTACTATGCCGGCAAGAATTTGCATACTGTGCATTGTTGGCAAGATAAAGTACCACAACTTTTGTAATGTCAAGTTGCTTGATAAATGCTCAGTCTCCAGTTGTGCTATCATGGTCTGAAATAATAACACTTAAATATAAATAACATCAAATATTGCATTTCTTCAAGTATAACATTTAACACTACACACTATAAAACAAAGTCACCCACTGCATTGGTCTGTTTGTAATAACCTTAAAAATTACGCAATGGGTTATCATGATTTAACGCAAGTTTCACCAATAGATACTCAATAGATCACACATGAGGAAGGTTTCGATATATAACTTTATAAAGTTTATATATAGATTGATTGAAGATGAAAAAGTGATGGTATTTGTTAAGCAAGTTAAAATCAGGTACATATGTACGAGTGGTGCATACTGTCACTCGAAGCAAGCTAGGGCGCACAGCTAGTAATAATATAACTTACGTAATAATCTTTGAGGAGAGCTTCAATAGCCGCCACTAACGCATGCAGCACTTGTCCAGACCACATATTGCAGTATTCAATAAATCTCCTTACAATGGAATAATTCGATGCTAGCGGAAGCATTTGTTGAACTATCTGTTTGAGTGCTTCATCCAAGTCTTCTGATATGAGGAATGTCCGAGCATCAAACATGTCTGTGACAGGCTGATGAACAATATAATTTCCCGGAATACCAGAAAACACATATAGTAAATCATCAATGATTATATTCTCCTGAGAAACTACTGGAATGTTTGCTAAAAAAATGAACATATTTAAATTAAATCATTTCCAGGCATAGCTTACATTGATATTTTAAGTGTACAGCCAAATGTGGTAAATAGGATTAATTATTCACAAACCTAATGGTGCCACTATAGGTACAGACTCCTTAGGAAAGTCCCAAGACATAGCCGGGTGGTCTTTTTGCCAGTTTGGTAAGTCCAGACTGCTGTACCAGTTAGGCCTTACTTTAGTTTCCTTCTCTTCAAAAGACTTCATTACCAGTTTCTTACTTTCATCCACTGCTTTAAGGAGTTTGTCTTTAATCTATAAAAAATTGAATCTTAGGTTATTGCTGCAATATATGCTTATGGTGCTATCAACAAATGTTGATGTTTTAACAACATGGCTAATATTATGGTGTTGTAGTCCACGTCATGAAATTTTCAAATTAACAATCTAGCCTCAACATAAAATCATGTGCTGGCTGTGCAGGAAGGAAATAACAGCTTAGCATGATAATCAACATAAGAACATGTAGAACATACACACATGTATACATACATAGAAGCAAGCGAAGTCATTTCATCAGACCTTGTAAAAGTATTTTTAAATGAATAACAAAGTTATTTTTTAATCACATCATATTAAGCATCACATCATATTGATTGGGCAATATAGGCAGAGTAATAATAAATGGAGTCTACTGTTTTATTATTATTTTTTAATTCTGAATTCGGCTTGAGCTTATCTACAACTGGCCTGATGTTACACAATGATATTGTCTGCCCAATGTACTGATTCACTTGTAATTATGAATAATTCTCCGTGAGGTGACTCCATATAGATAGAGACCAAAAAGTAGCAACAATTTTGTTTTCAACCTCTTAGATGGTGTCACCAGACATCAGACACAGCAAGGCTAATTGGTAGTATGGCTTTGTCTAGTGTCTAGCACCACCAGGTTAGTACCAGTTAATTTGTTTATTCACACCTTAGTTGATATTTTACCTGTGGCAGATCATCCTTAGTTATTTGGTGTTTATTATCACCTAATATTGGTTTGGGAGCAACTTTTGGTTTGCTGAATTTAGGCTTTTTGTCTTCACAAACTAATTTGTAGAACAGTACTATGATGTCTGCTAGGTTTTCAGTGCTGAAATACAATAAAAATAAGCTACAATAACTATTACACTCACAACTTTTAAGATAAATGACTGAATGATGACTTGTGCCCAGCAGTGGACCAGTGAAGGGTTCTTACTTGACTTTTACACAGTTTAATAAAAGAATTAAAATTTAAATCAAATACTGACCTGTACTAGATGATGATGTGTAAATATACCGGTTAAAAACCTATAAAATAACTTACTTTTGGTTACGGAGATTCTCATACTTTTTCAGAAATATCTTTGCATTCGTTGCTTTCAGCGCCAATCTTTGTGCATATTCATTCACTTGTTTAGTGGAAAAATTACTATTCCCGTAGTTAGGATCATTCTGAATGTAGTCTAACACGGTATCGGCTTCTAAATTACACCTGGAAACAAAACAAAACATAACATTACATCGTAACAAATGATCGCAAATTAAAATGACGATTAATTTATGAAAACGCTTGTTGAAATTATCATACCCTAAAGAATCAAGAAGCTCTTTGATGGTAGCATGCATCTTTTCAGTGGGTAATATCCAGTTTTGATACATTTATTAGTATTAGCAAAATATTTTTAAAATTAACAAAAGCTTCATTTGTATTTAATTAGTGACAGTTATGAAGCTGGGACAAGTAAAAAAGACATTGACATTTTTGACTTTTCTGGTAGATTTTTTTGTCCTTGCAGACAGGCTAAGGTTTTTAGACCTTACAACACTGCCCCTTTACAATAATTCGTTCATTGACTATTTTGTTCAGAAATGGCACACCACAGCTGTTGCTACAACAACTTAAAGCTTAAATTTTTTTGCCAACAGCCAACGCTATTAAATATACAAACGCTATCTAGTAGGTATATAGAATATATGCGTCAGGTATTGTATTTCTGAGTCGCCACTTTTAATTCTGAGGAGGACGAGAAATAATTTGATAAACTAATTAGATTACTGTCTACTAGATGGCACTAGTAGTAACCAGGGTTTCCTACCTACCTAATAAACTGAAAAATATTAAAAAATAAGGTATTATTTTTTAATATTTTTACAGTAGGTCGGGTCATTCTCGCTCGGGTAAGTATCGTAGGTACGATTATAATATTTTTTTGCGATACGGTAATAGATTTCTGTGAAAACAAGGCTACCTTTTACGGTTAACCATGCAGCTCGCTGACAGACGGACCGATATCCGAGGCTTTAGTAATAGCATACGGGTAATATCTATGGTAGGGTTCCGTTTGGGAACCTTTGAGGTACGGAACCTTAAAAAGCTCAAAATGTTTTTGCTCAAGTCATACGCTTTTTTGAAGGCGGCACTTACAAAAGTTTTGTCAAAAGTTTGCCGAACATTGTTGTGACAAAGAACGCATTCTATTTTGATTTTTTGATAGGAAGTCTAAAGATACGGCACAATGCGGCATAATAGTGTGTAAAGTGACGATTCACAATTCTTTGATTCATTTGATACCATATTTTTACAAATCCAAGGTAAATATTTTTTTTATGTTACTGCTAAAACGTGGATGTAATATGATATTGTATTGTTATGTATTTATGTTTGAGTGTCAATCAAATTGTGAGCTTTTCCGACATGGCCAACAATCTGTAGAATGGTAGGTTCCTACCTACTTACCTAAATAATATTTTTGGAATTGAAATTGTAATCTTATTTAATAATATTGTAAGAAAACTACTTTAACAAATTATATCGCGGTTTATTTTAGATTTTATATCCCGACGTTTCTTTGGTTTTCAGACTTCATGGTCACTGGGGGACTGAGGTATTTGACGTCCGAACTTATCGACCGCCTTAGCACCGACCCAGCATCGCGTCGCGTCTGCTTTTAACTCAGTTGTTGGTTACTAGTGACCCACTCCGGCTTCGCACGGGTACAAATTGTACACTTAAACCACAGATAATATAATACTATACTAGACCTAAACACTCCTATAGATCACTTTAGCTATTGGTGAAAACCACATGAGAAACTGTTCGGTATCTACTTAGTTTTTGAGGTTATCACTAACAAACAGCTGAAGCTACTTGTAAAAGATTATCTTTTTCTGCTGCCCATGCCTTGTGACACCGTGGTGAGTCGTTTTCACTAGTCTTAAATAAACTAGGTAGCTACGACTTACCTACGTGAATGTTCTTATAAATGTAAGTATCTAGTACCTACTTAAATAATAATTTATATAGGTACTCTATCAAGGTGGTTAAAAAATATATTTCCCTATCAGAATATAAAGGGTCGATAAAAACAGTGACAAAACCCATAAACACCTGAGTTAATAGGCCCGATGAAAAACGGTATGCCTTTGAATTCGGCCTGTGATGTTGGGTTTGCCATTCTTTATGTTTAATTTATGTGTTTCACGCAGCCTATAAAAGCTACACTTTTATTGACCACGAGACGTTAAATACTGGATAAAGTGGAAAAAACACTGGACTGATGATGTTGAGACCGTAATATCTTCGCAACTTTGAACGCAACGCAATTGTAAACATATGCGGTTACCATAGTAACAAAACTAACAAGTTGATTCTTTTTCCATGATGGTTACCTAGGTATGTACTTTTCTTAGCTATTAAGTTATTTTTTTTTATTCAAACGATACATCACACGAGATATTTAATCACGGAAAGTGATGGGTACCCTTGGTCAACAATGGTTTAACAATGACTGGCCTGATAGCGCAGTGCTTAGTGCTTCTGACTACTAAGCCGACGATTGGGTTCGATTCCCACCCAGTGCACATCTTTAAGTGATGATTGTTTGTTCCATCTGGGTGTATTTTTTTACTTATTTTTTAACAATATGTATCTAATACACACAAAAATGTATTTATTTAAGTATGTAGTAGGTATATCAGTTACCTATAGCACACAAGCAAATATAATTGCTTAATTTGGGACTAGAGATGGTTTAAAAAACAAACAGTACGTTTTAATCTTAGATAAATTAAAAAAAAACTTAGGTATTTTTTTTTATTCATGTAAGGTTATAATGACGGTTTAACAATAGTTACAATACTTACCTACACTGGACAAATTCATTTTTCTTCCTCTTGTTTTGACCACTTGTAGACTATGTTGGAAACATCGAAACATTTAATTCTTCATACCTAAGTATTACCAGTATTAAAGCATCCGCATTGCTGCATACCAACTCGTGCGTTACAACATTCATTCTGAATTATAATGTACGGAATCCACAGACTCTTCCAAACAATCCGCCGCGCACCGTGTCCGTATCCGAGCGGAATAAGAAATAGCTTTACTGTTAACTCTATTGTTCTACGGACTCCGAACAATGTATTTTGCCAAATATGGCGGCACGAATATGTCAACGAGTGTGTTTTGTTTTTTAATAATGACCAAAAGTGGCGCAGCTTAGGGTGCTTTATTTGAACATGTTAAAGGTGTGAAATTTAAAAAATATCAGCAGACTTCAATGAAAACAACGTTTTTTATATCAACACTTTAGTTTGCTACTGCTGGGCATGGGTCTTCTCTAAATTATCTTAAAAGTTATAGCTTTTTTCAACAAAGGACGCTAGTCAAGTACGAGTTGCCAGATGTCACACGTCCTTGAATGTTTAGTTCTAAGACATTCTGGTTGCCTCACTGTATTTGCTTCATCAATGTTGAGCAGCACTATTGAAACAATTCAAACAAAAATGTGTAGGCAAGGCTTAGTATCGGACCCAGCATTACTTAGGTAGGTCACAAACAAGCTAAATACCTGACTGACTGACTGACATATTAACGGACAGCCAAAACCGCCGCTGGGTCTACTAGAGACAAAATTTGGCACTTAGTTTCCCTCTGAGGTCTAAAGTTGGACTAAGATAGAATTTTTAAAAACACCCCCTAATGTTGGTGAAACGGAGACTACGAGAGCGAAGCCGCGGGTGGTAGCTAGATTTTTTTAATGTTTATAAACTTAGAGACAAATTATTATAATTTTATTGAACATAATAACTTTATTGATGACGGTAAGCATTAGTTAATTATTTCCGCGTTATTGGTTGAGTGCGACTTGTTGTTCGCAGGACCAGCTGGGGTTGCGTCAGCGCAGCGGAAAGGTACACGAGTTACATCAAGTTGCGTTGCGTGTATGATGTTATCTATATTACTTAATAAACAGCTCTACGTTACGTTGTTGATACAGCAAAAGCCTGAAATGTACTTAAAGCAGGGCACGGTGATTTCCTTCACTCTAAGAAAGACCATCTTAGGCTCTTCACTGTATCCAGTGACAGCGACTCCAGACTACGTTTTTAAGTACTCACATTTCTGTACCTATCGCCTATCGAAACAATAATAAATGATACTTAGTATGTACCTATCTTTGTTACCAAGTTCCGGTATGTTCGTGGAAATGGTCATTTTCACGGTAAGTATGCGGCGACGCACGTGGCCTGGAGGCAGGGGGGAGGAGAGCCTGGAGTCGGTGACCGCGCAAGCGTCGCCATGCATAAGGAGCCGCTTTGTCTTTGTATTCTGGTAAGGTAGGACTTCCCAACTAGTTGGAATAGGCTATCGATGGCGATTCTTAATTCTCAAGTGGCGGATAGGCTCTGACGCATTGAGAAAACCGTCACTGGTGCCGCATGAAATGTTCATTATCTAAACTAAAATCAGAAAATACTAACAGGCAGCAAAATGTCGTCTAAAAAAGACTAAAATACAGTTAAACCATCTCTAACTCAGTTGATAGCTAAACAAACAAACCTTACCTTGCCTTGGTAAACGAGACCGTGGGTGGTAGGAACTTGGAAGTAAAAGATTAACCTACACTCTACTCCAAAACTGGATTTAGTGGAGTATCCTTAGGCACCATAAAATTTGACGCTCATCGTAAACTACCTAATTGATGGGAAGGTAAAACCAAAAATCTTCATGAAGTAGTCCGACAGAGAGTTGAAAGTATAGCTGATATGGCAATGGGGTGATCATATTTGCCGCCGAACAGGCGCAGGCGACCGTTTTGGGGTAAACGTTTGCAAGAGTTCAGTCTAGGTGGAATGTAGATTCCAGGAGAGCAGCCAACAAGAGTTGAATGAGGATAGCCACAAATTGTGTTCAGTGGCGTGCTTTAAGGCGTGATGTTCAGCCCTTCTCTTAAGATTACCATTAGTAAGTGATGTAGGTAGGTGAACTAAGTCATGATGGCAAATTCGCACAACGTTGTCATACTATATTAGGTAGCACCAACTACTGTTATTTTTACATTGTTATATTGATGACTGACAATAGTTGTCGTTACATGCTCAGTTACATGAAAGCACCACATAATTTATTACCGGCAATTCAATAAGGAGCCTATAGTCACGTATCGAGGTCCTAGTATTGTTTACTTTTGCCATATACAGGTGTCCTGATGTTCACACTTAAGTATGTTAAATAAACGCCACTGGAAAATTAATAAAAAGCTTTTTGGTCACAGAACAGAGCTACGGTGGGCTTGGTGGCACTGTGGTAATCGACTCTGCTAAAATCTCAGACTCTGTTAAAATATAGATGTAGATTCGAACGCGCACGTTCGATCGTAGGTTGTATCTTTACGTGAATTGTTTTATCACTTCAACCCTTTTTAGTGTCTCACTGCTGGGCACGCGTCTTCTCTCAACTATCTTACGAGTTGAGAGAGTTTAGGCCTTTATCCACACACGCTGGCCAAGTGCGGGTTAATGGATGTCACATTTCCTCGAATGGTTTGTTCTTAGACATGCCGGTTTCCTTAGGATATGTTTTCCTTCACCGATATTGAGCAACGGAGATGAAACAATTCACACAAAGATGTGTGGGGACGACCGGGAATCGAACCCGAGATCTTATATTTCTAAAGCGTGACCCGAACCACTGCGCTACCGCTGCTTTGTTTGATCACCCGATTTAAATATCAGTGAAGGAAAAAATAATGAGAAACTGATTACGTCCTAGAATCAAACTAAACATTTGAGGACATAGTGTGATATACACCATCCCGCACTTATCTAGCGTGTGTGGAAAACGGCACCTAATTGAAATAGTTGAGTGAGGGTTCGCGCCTAACAGTTGGGACACTAAAGAGGCATAACTTTTTTTTTACAAACAATTCCTACAACAAATGCTACAGGCTCGAGGCTGCTAGGATTTGTCTTTTTTGAATGAAACAACGATTATCAGAGTAATTGCATTGTCATTAAGTTGTGAGTCAATACCTTTTATCCAAAGACAAAGCAATGCATCAGTATGCGGTAAAGGCAGGCTCTTCCTGCTGTCCGCGTTCCCTCAACCGCTATGGTAATTTAATTGTACAATACGGCAGCGGAATGGAATAAGTGGTCGGCTCATGTTTCAGAGGAATGGGGAAAACCGCCTCATTGTTTGAATGTTGAGTAACTTTTATCAAACATGTGTCATACAGGAATTATCACCTGTGTCATTAGAAAGATTCTACGAAACTAGAAAATAATTGATAATGACATATGCCTTCCTGAATTTTCATGACTTTTATTTATCTTATGCTTAAATTTCAAATACCTACATACGGCTTCATTCATTAAACAAATTAAAGACTCACTACACCTAGGTACTTCTAAAATCATACTGATTTTCGAAGTAGGTGTAGTGAGTCTTTTTAGATTTGTTATTATCAGTTACTTTTTATGAAGGAGGTGCCGTGCCTATCACTAAAATCCATAAATAAGTATATCAAGTTACGCGAAGAATCCTCTGTAATAAACCAGGTAACTAATCTACGAGTAAGTATCTGCAAAAATCGAAGCGAAAACTGATGCACCGAAAAATCGGCGCTGTAGTTTTTACATAAACATTACTTACTAGTTCTTAGGCTTTGCAGTATCTTGATTATTGTAACTATAGTTGGATAGGAGACCGCTTTAAAGGTTACCGCCGCGATAATCGTTGGTATTATGGCGTAAGGGTTCAGTGGTTTGTCAGTTCTATAGGCGTGCGTGATATAGCACTCGATGAAGTTGGTTGGGAGTTAGGGTACCTAACTCTGTGCACACCGCGACACCAAACCCATCTTAAAAGCTAAATGTAGGGCGGTGGAATCGTGAGTTTTATACATACTGTCAATTGGAAGTAGAACATACTGTAATTATTTTAATTCTTTACATCATGGCATCAGGTAAATTCCAGCACAAGTTATAGCTACTTACGTGAACCACAGGCCATTGACTCTAGCTCGGCTTTGTGCCAAAAGTGAATATTAACTATGTATGACCAAACCCACACATGTTACACGCACCAAATTATATTCAGATCCTTGTTTGATGACTGAATTCAAATGTGCCGCGATATCGATCGGTATGAACGATTTATTGATTGATTTTTGTGATGTATGAGAATCAGGTCTGAGTTTAAGTACGTACGCAAGCGTTAAAAAAGCGTTGCCAGCAGAATTGTTGATTAATTGATGCTGATACCCGGGATTTCCGCAGAGCTGTGAATTTAAATTTATTAACCCGCTAATTTCAACTAGCGGTCCGCCCTGTCTTCGGTAGCAGAGGTGTACACACCTTTCTCATCAATGTTTTTGTCTACTAGTGAAAAGTACTTTATTAAATCTTCTATATATAAAAACTAGCTGTAATACCCGGCTTCGCTCGGGAGTTGATATGAGGTTACGTGGTAGTTGAAATAAAAAAATAAACTATGACGTAAAAAGTAAAAAATATATATATATTGAAAACATATATATTTACATGTATTTACATTATCATGGACATATATATTTACATGTATATTTAAACATATATATTTACATGTATTTACATTTTCTCATTATTTATACTACTTGTTTATAAACAACATTTTTCATTTTATTGTCCGGGGTATATATATATAAATTTTTCGAATTTCCTACTCTTGAGCAAGCTACATAAAGCTGACCGTGAGAGAAGCAGGATTCTTTGAGGTTGATGCCAGATAACCGTCCTCTCCGTGCAGAAATATTAAAGGATATTGAAGAGAATCATATGAACGGTGTGTCTCTGCAATGCGTTGTAGTCCTTTTCTTCTTCGTTGTAAAATTATGTCACGGCTTGTATTTTCATTGTCCACAATTACGATGGCGACTTCATCTATCTGAGGTGCATTAAATCTACGTTCGTGTTCTCCACGTGGTCTTTTATCGGCTCGAATCACAATTTTATAGTCATCAGAAATCATGCGATCTAGTGTTGTTTTGAATATGTAAATCAGTTGATTGTATTTGTGTAAGATCCTCTGTACATCTTGGATTATTTCGCGTTTCAATCCATTAAAATGTGTACTTCGTTGATCAATTTCTTGTTCTTCATTTCCAATGAAATATACTTGCAGAAATTTATAGTCATCGTTAGGCATTGGTAGTAACGATCCTATTTTGTGATAAATTTGCCCTTGAATTGAAAATACATATTCAAATTCATCTCTATTAGTGTTAGTCGAAGTAACACCGAAAGAAGTCATTTGAAAGCAGGAGTTGTATGATCTTATATTTTGAAGAAAGTGTTTTGATTCTGGTGTTTCCCCGGTCATGTAATGTAGAAATTCCTGCGGAGGTGCTTCCAGTGGTGGTAATCGAATTTTTCCATTCATGCAACAGAGACCTGGTGTTTCTTTACTGAATTTTTTCGCGTGGCAAAATTGGCAAATGTTATTCATTTTTCCGATCACAACATATTTATGATTGTAATATTTCTTCGTCGATTCGTAGTGGAATGCTTCCTTTGTTAGATTATCTTTTAAAATTCTCGATTCTTCAATAGTTTTATTTTCGCTTCTTTCTTCGCTTTTTCCGCTTCTCAGGGTGCTCATTCTGGTTCGTTGATTTTGTAAACGTGCTTCGCGCTGTTCTTCCGTTTCATTTCTTCGATATTCTTTTTGTTTCCGCCGTTTCGCTGCAGAACTGGCAAGATCTCCACCTCTTTTACGTCTAGGCATTATATTCTGTAAAATATAAATTAAATGAACATTTTATAGACAAATATATTATTACGTAAACGTGGGGCACGTTGAGACAAAGAAAACAAAATTATTTAATCTTCAAGCGGTCGCGCGATATTTTGTTTACGGCCAAAGTATATCGATTCAACGCCGCGCGACTACTTGAAAGTTAAGGAAATTACAATTAAAAGAAAAGAAAAAAAAACCATTAGAATTAATTAAATACATTATTAAAAATACTCACATTTAATATTTCACAATAAAGGCTCACAGATAACTTTTTTTTTTCTTCACTTCAAGATCATGAATTAATTAAACACACTATTAAAAATACTCACACGTGATACTTCAAAATAAAGGCTCACACAGGTAACTTCTTTCTTTTTCGTTTCGAAGTGGCTTGTTCCGCTGTTCAAATCGAATTAATTCTGGCGGGCGACACCGGGCTCTTATATATTCAGAAAGCTAGGCTCTATGGTATTCCAGAAAGTTGGCTTTATGGAGACTATACACATGAAGTGTATAGTTGGCTCTAAGATATTCGAGAAAGATGGCTCTAGGATATTCAAGAAAGTTTGGGAATATTTACTTTCTCACACCTTCTAGGTATAGAATGTTCTCGACGTTATCGTTCGCCGTAACAATAGGTTTTGCAGCTGTAGCATACGCAGTAAAGGCGCGAAATTTAAAAACTTAAATTTTAAAATGTTTTCAGAAGTAATTTGAATAACTAAAATGATATCGCTTTAACTCCAACATATAAGTTAGCTACTGCTGTATAAATACACAAAATTTAATAACTTTATTATGGTAACAAATGTAATTTAAGACTTTATTGAAATGAGAATTTTAAATTTCGCGCCCCAAATAATCGTTCTTTTAAGTCCATATTGTGTACAATGAATGAAGTTCAACTATTTGACAACAGATGGCGCGACTACACTTACTTTCCAAGTTGAAGGGTTGGAAAAGCCCTTATATCTTTAAAAACACACCCTTTAGGTTAAAACGGGAACTTTCTTGTTCGAGGGGGGATAAAGGGTTATGGTAACAAATGTAATTTAAGACTTTATTGAAATGAGAATTTTAAATTTCGCGCCCCAAATAATCGTTCTTTTAAGTCCATATTGTGTACAATGAATGAAGTTCAACTATTTGACAACAGATGGCGCGACTACACTTACTTTCCAAGTTGAAGGGTTGGAAAAGCCCTTATATCTTTAAAAACACACCCTTTAGGTTAAAACGGGAACTTTCTTGTTCGAGGGGGGATAAAGGGCTATCACACTATATAAGTCCCTTTATCGTGATGGGACTCCTTTTTAAGTTTTATCGGCACGCACATTTTATCAACTTAGTTTTATTATATATAATGATAAGAACAGAGGAAGTAATCCGCTTCTGACCCGTCACTCTATCTATGTTTTGACGAAGTATAAAGTATTTTATGTGTTAAAACAGGTAGTTAATAAACTTTCTGTCTGATTTATAAGTATATAAGACACCTAGGTTCCTACTGCGGTAGTGTTTGTGAGTAGATGCAAGAACCTTCTCTATCCGTAATCAGTAAATCAATGCTTAATCAATTATTCAATTATCAAAACATTCAAATTAATTCAAGCTGGATGTTTAGAATGTTCATCCTTATATAGCATTGGTACTTACTTGCCTGTTATAACTAACAATAGGGGTACACACAAAGTTTAATAGACGTAGAATAAATATGTTTTGAATATTTAAATTACAAGTAGGTAAGTACATAACTACATTTTTATAATAGGGAACGAAAAGTTGTCAGCCTTGTTAGGTTACGATTTGCATAGAATATCTGCACCATTGCGCTATAGTGCTATTCGGTAGTTATTTGCAAGTTCAATGGCCTTTTATTTATTGACATTATTACAAAGAAAGAAAGAAAGAAAGAAAGAAAGAAAGAAAGGAAGGAAGGAAGGAAGAACGGAAGGAAGGAAGGATGGAGGAAGGAAGGAAGGAAGGAAGGAAGAAAGACAGTCTTAACCTACGTTTGCATTCGTTCTTTCTATCATTCGATGTTACTCGATGAATGATAAGTTCAGATTCAATTAATCTCTTTGACTACAAGCGATACCTAATACTGCATTTAGTTTTAAACAAGGTAGTAAAAATTAACATACTCATTAGTAAGTAGGTAGGTACACTTAACTAACTGAAATTCCCAAACATGTGGCTACCCAAAGGCACTGAGAGCCCCAAACGGTGGCTCAATATAGACTCCTGCACTACACACCCTGGCCTCCCATCCAAATCAATATAATTTTGGATTAGAAAAACACACTCAACGAGGTAAACTGAAGTAGGTACTTAGATGTTTTCAACGCGCACTTGAGTCGCGTGTTGAATACAAATGTTGATATTTGGCGGTCAAACTGGCCACATAGTTAGTCAAGTAAAATTACTTATGTATACAACAACATTACACCTACGTATCATCACGTAGACTCCATGTGAAAATCGGTTTATAGCTATTGGTACTAAGAATATTGTCGTAATTGCTTCCGGTCATATGCTTTGTTAGGAGTTTTCTTGGAAATTTTACATACAACATAGCACACATATTGGTAGAATATTATGTAAACATCCGCATTATTTAATTCCTCTATATCTTAATAATTTGTACAAACATTGCGTCCAGAGTAAATGTGGCGAACATATGTGGCATCAACCTTAGATGGGCGGTATACCCACTTGTAAAGTTTGAGGTGTATTTAATAAATAAATAGTGAGCAATCGTAAAGAGATAGTTATAATAATATACCACCAGCGTGGGACCCAGTGCTTAATTTACTTGTACCAAAACCCAAGCAAAATCAACTCAGAATTCAAAATACTGTCAGCTCAGTTTGCTTAAATCGGAACGCAACGTAAATAATAATGTTTGGCGGTAGTTAGTAATAATTGTAATTAATATTTTTGGACGTCAAATACCTCAGTCCACCCGTGAAAATGAAGTCTGAAAAGACTGAAACGTCGGGATCTAAAATCTAAAATAAACCGCGATAAAATCCGTTAAAAAGTAGTTTTATTTCAAGAGATAGATACCTATTTCGAAAATGACGTTAACATGCCGCACGATATCTGGCTGCAGACATGACGTCTTCGCTAGGGTTTCAACTTCAAACCCAAGAAACATCTTGCGCTTGGCACTCAAGCAAGCACAACTTGTTGAGCTGTGACTTGGCTATGACAAACGGCTTCAATCAAACAAGGGATAATAAGGTAATCCGGTTAAGTTAGGTACAGTTTAATATCTAACTAGTAATTATTTAAACTGGTAATTATGTTTACTGGTAATTAACTGGTGGTTGGCTTCGGTCGTGGTTAGTGACCACCCATCAGACAAAGCCGCACCGCCAAGCAGCCTTGCCGTGTTCCGGTGCGATGGCTGGTGACACCATTTAAGAGGGTGGGTCGAAATTATTGCTCCTTTATGGTTTCAACCGTATGGAGCCTCATTTCACTGCCACCTTCTACCTTCTCACCGAAAGTCATTCGTAATCACGAGTGAATCGGTGCATTGGGATAGCGCGTCCCATCGTAGACTACATCATTGCTTAACATCAGGTAAGTTGTAGTCAAGCGCTAGCCTATACAAGAATAAAAAAAAATAAAAAAATCTTTGACTTATTAGTTTTCCCGATAGATAACCCGACCTTCGTCTCTTTATTGTTATCACTCAGTTCAACCCTTTTTAGTGTCCCAATGCGGGGCACGGATCTTCTCTCAACTATCTTACGAGTTGAGAGAGTTGACATGTTTCCTACCGATGTTTTCCTTCACCGATATTGAGCAGCGGCGATGAATCAATTCACACAAGTTGTGTAGGCAGAACCGGGAATCGAACCTGCGACCTTTTATTTCTAAGGCCAGGCCACAGCCACAGCTGCTCAATTTATTATTATTATTATTATGATTTATTGTTATGCCTACTTATATTTAATAATAAATACACAATATTTTTTAAAAATATTCCTGAAATAAGCAATTTCTCAGTCCAAGTATAAATAAACGCGCACCTAGCGGCGAATAGAACTAAACTTTTGATATACTTCCGTTTCGTGTCGCTAGATGGCATTGTCATACTAGCGAAAAAATTATGTTAACGACTTGTTATTGAGAATTATCTTTAATAATCTACTAATGTTCCCCTTAAAGTTATTCTGTATACATGAATAACTATTATGACTAATTAATTTAGTCGGAAAACATTTACACCTACAAGATGTTCATGAAAATATTAAATCGCACTGTGAATTGATTGAGGAGAGCGAGGGTTTAAAGAATTAGCAATATCTAAATCACAAATAATACTATAGGTACTAGTCATCTAAATGGAATATTGCTACATTCCTTGTATTTAGCTCATTCTTGTGTACAGCTCAAAAAGTATGTCTTGAACTGTACTATAGTAAAAATCTACAGGTCCTACTTAGTAACTCAGTTCACTTTTTTATTTCAAACTATAATTTCTGATTGAAGTGGTTCAGCGTGGTTCATTCTACGGGTACATTGTCAGCGCTGCGCTCCAATGCATTTTGTAAAGGATTACCTACTTGTTCGTCTCGTTGACTTTTTGTTCGCCTATTGAGACATCAGTGCTTTGTTTGATTACCCTATTAAAATGGATACCAGATGTGCAAGCACTTTTAAAAAACATTTTACTTTTTAGTACCCACCTATTCTACTCTTTAAAATAAGAAATTACTGGTCTCAAAATAAGGTACCTATTTTAAGGTAAAATATATTTAATTCCATCGAAGTAGTTTCTATGCACATAGATATTACCAGAAATATTAATACTGCAAGGAGCATGATGAATATTTCTATGAAATGCATCACAATGTAAAAACTATTACTGAATTGTTCATATTATTATTTATAAAAACCGAGTCTATGAATAGTGCTCGGCACTTCAGTACCGTGGGAGTGGATCGGTTCCTACTTCCTAGCGCAGCGGCTTGGCAACATTCGCAAAGGAAATGCCAAGGTCACGGCCGCTCACTTCCTCTGCCAAGCCTCCGTCCCCACCCTGACTATTGACTGGAAAATTCCCAAAGGGGCTCAGTCAAAAGTACCTATAATACATCGAATTCTACATGATTGTATACTACTGTGTAGTTGTCTCTGAGAGGATGAGTGTTAAGTCTATTGAAGTCATGGATAGGTACTCTATTACTATTTACTATTCAATACAATACGTAGTATGTATAGTTCTTATTCTTCGGAATCATTTACGGTCTAACCGTAGTGGGAAAAGATGAGTTAAGGCCCATTTACACGAGGACAATAGCCGGGACAGGACAGTAGGACACAACAGTGACAGATAAGCAAACCACTAAAAATTACACCGCATTGGAAAAACAGTTGTCCCTATTTACAAGATGCTTTTAGTGACTTACTATCCAGCTTTACTGTCCTGGCCCCGCTAGTTTCCTTATGTTAATGGCCTTTGGGAACTACAGCGTCAGATTAACTCCTTGTGAGTATACCCTGTTTTAACAAATATTGTAAGTTGAAACCGTTGCGATTGAAGGTACTGACTCTACACCTGTTGCTTGAATGTTCCGTGTGTCTCTGACACAGCAGAACTAGGTACCTACCTACTATAAGTAATTCTTTACTTCCTACTTGGGCCCTATTATTTCGGCTAGTAGATAGCGAATGCAAAAACGTGACTATTACCGGCATGCTTGATTTAACTTCCTAATATTGTAATTTGTGATTTCCAAGTAAAGTTAGTTGACCTAGTAAGGTTAAATAGCTTTTATACTTGCATATGAATTATTTTATAAATTTGCACATTTTAAAATGGATTTTTGTTTCCTTTTATTCATAAGATTACCTACTGGAAGTAGTACTAAATATGCATTAAATTATTTGCGTATTTTAGTGTAGGTATATGGGTTTTTTTTACTACTTCTCATCAACCTACCTATTTAATATCCTAACTAATTTCTCCTAGGTAATTATAACATTTCCCAAATCTTGATTCAATGTGTATTTAATCAAGCAATTAATATTAAAATACGTGATTTTAATAGGTAGGTATTATAATAAATTAATACAATATCCTGTCACGATAAATTACCAAATGACAGTTAAATGTTCTTCCGTGTAAAGTAATTCGGCCATTTTTTTGTTAGTCAGTTATAGTAGGTAGTCAGTAAATAGCAGCAGTTGTTAATGTAAGTATTTACAATTACATATTATCTTACATACCTAGAGTACCTTTAGTACCTACCTACCTACTTATGGTTCTAAATAAAGAGGTGCGTAAAATTAACATGTACTTAAGCAGCATTTAATGTAAATTTAACAATATAATTTAACTAGGTACCTACCGCATAACACAAGTCCCTAAATATAATATTTATAGATAACTAATTATTATTTTGAGCTCAATGTAATTACGATGTAAACAATCGCCGTCAGATGGCGCCCGTGAAGGGATTGGCCGTTGGTGTTACGCCGCCGCTCGGCGCCAATGAAGCGCGATTCCTTCAGCCTTTCTTACACACTGTGATTTGGAACAAGGCAGGTGTAGAGTAACCCATAATTTTAATACCATAAAAGTAATTAAAGTTACAGGAACAACGGTAGAGTTTTCAATCTGTTGATTAGGTACCTACAACTGCAGCCAATAGATAATACTTAAAATATGTAACGAAGTATAGAATGTTTTCATATCTGCTCATAATGTTAGCAAGGATTTAAGTCGTACTTTGTACTTTATTGAATGGGGATAATTTATGAGATGCATATAGGTGCAAAGTTTATCTTCCTAAAGATAGAATAGAAAGCGAGTCACATAATAATTGATGCTCTATTGTTTTCTTAATATCTACTCTTCTTGTACAGGTGGGTATCAACCTATCTAAACATTTCTAAAACACGCTTATAAATTCTCAACCGATTGCTTGATGGAAAGGTTTAGTCCACAACCACGTTTTACCTACTCGTAAAAAAACCTAAAGTAATATAATTCAGGAACACATAAATTACCTAGATTAATTCCAATGTTGTTCTCTATCTATCGATCCTTTTTTAGAAACTTTTTCATTTAAACCAAGAAGTCGGAGAATCTTTGTGCATATCCACTCTTCAGTTTCCTCGTTCTGGCATGAGCAAGGCAGTTTTCGTGACCGGCGAAGCGTCAAGTGAATCAAAACGGCTACAGTTTTCCCATCGGGACGTGTCCCATTCCCCGCCACCCGAATCCTTATATATCTACCTAATTAAAGTCATGCTGTGCTTCTACTGCTGTCGCGCCGCGTGCAGGTAGTTTATAAAAACGATTTTCTGAATGGAATATTGAAGAATAGATAAAACAAAACTGTAAAAAGTTAATTAGGTATACAGCTCGACTGAATATTGAATATGAACATATAAAATTAACCCAACACGAAATAAGGTCTTAAGATAACTCGATACAAAGGCTAATAATTTTTAGCTAAAATTATAAATTCACCTACTTAGTGCAGCAGTTTTCAAATGGTAATGGTCTGAAATTGTAACGCCAAATATTAAAGATTTCAAACACACAATCGAACACAATTACAAATTCGTGACATACGACGCTCTTCAGTGTTAGTTGCGGGCATCATTAAATTCTGAAAATCCAACGATGTTTAGGTACCAAGCAGATAAAATTGACGGGCCGGTGGCGTGGTCGGTAAGATACTTGCTTTTCACGCTGCAGGTCGTGGGTTCGATTCCCACCCGAGACAAACATTAATGATGAACATTTGTGTTTGTGTCGAGTCTGGGTGTAAATATCTAATATAAGTATATATTTACAAAAGAAAAGTATCATATGTATAGTATATACCAGTTATCTGGTTTCCATAACACAAGCTCTGCTTAGCTTGGGACCAGATGACCGTGTGTGTTAATGTCCCAGATTAAAAAAAAAAAAAAAAAATTAGTGAAAGATGACGTTTTTATAGAGCATTGTATCGATTGTTAAAGTATCTTGCGTCACTCGCGTGTAATCAACAATCATTAAGCGCATGTTAGTCAGCGAGAGTGCATTCCCATCAAGCTATCTAATGACAATGACATAGCATCCCTGCTTTCCAAGTTCATTGACAACGAAAGTGTTGCGCATGCGTGAATACTCGCGCCAATTAAAGTTGGTAATATAATGGTAAGAAGGCGCGGACGCAGCGGTCGTTGCGCGGTGCGACGCGACGCGACGCGGCCGACTGCGCGCGCTTCATTGCCAAGGCCGACGTGCTTTCTCCACGATCTACGAGTTACGTGGCACTCGGGACTTGTGTAACGTGATGTAATTGGAATTTGTTACGCTTCGGTATCGGAATTACAAAATACTGATAATAATTAATTCGTAGTTATGAATTGCATCGATACCTGCCCACAAACTCTAAAGACTCAATTTTATCTCTTAATAATGTTAGTAAGTAGTTCGTAAGCAACAGATTTAACGGTTGTTTATTAGTTATAGATAAAATAAGTAGATTATAATTCTAGTTACCATAACAGTGTTTATTTCCGTCGTAATCAATAGTAACGATAAGTTCAAATGCTTGTTGCTCTTGACCCAAACTTCGATGTCATCATTATCATAAAGTATCCAATATGGCTTAGTTTCCGGTATCATGTTCCGGATTGATTAACCTTTCGTAGGTACCTTTGACGGCTCCAGGAAAATTACAGGAAAACTAACAGATAGACTTAAACAGGAAATCATTATAACTTTTCTTTAGTCATTTGAATTTGAGTTTAGACATACTTAAATGTATAAACTCAAATTCAAGTGAATAATTCGTATTCACAAATCTTTGCTTATCTGGGAGGATGGTGAAGAAAAGACAAATGAAGTTTAAAATACCTATCAGATTATAATTAAGTGGTACTTACTGCTAAAATTAAACATTCAAATAATCCATTAGAGAAAACTACTTAAACAAAACTCATCAATTACCAAGTTTAACTGCAAACCGCTAGGGAAAAAGAATGAAGCAAATTTTAAATTAATTAGTTGCTGGTTAAGCTGGGCTCTAGCAACTCAAATCGGTAGATACATAACAGATAAGTAATAAGATAAACATGAGACTACCGGAATTCAGCTGGTAACCGATCAGCCTCAAGGTTAATACGTCACAAAATCATTTAACTTGTGCAAATTAAAGACATGAAAAAAATAATTGATTCCATTCGTCATCACTATTCACGTGTAACTGTACACTTTCCATATTGGAACAAAAAGGTAAAAGGGAAGTGAGGAAAACTACCAGAAAATACGTCACCATCTTGATCTTGATGAGATTTAGTTGGCAATGGTCAGTGTTTCTATTACGCTTTGTTTTTTTATCAACACTATAGTTAACATCGGTTAGTTTGTATTCACCTGTACACGTAAACCCTTTTTAGTGTCCCACTGCTGAAAACTGATCTCCTCTCAACTATCTTACGAGTTGAAAGAACCCGTACTTGGCCAGCGTGTGTGAATTAAGGCCTAAACTCTCTAAGAGCCTCACCATTAGGGTTACCAGTCGAAAAAATTTTGGCTTAAATTATTTGATACGCTATCTTTGCAATCTAAACGAAGCAATGAAGGCCCAGTTTGTTTGGTTGGATACCTTCTTAGTCTTACATCTCAAGTCATAGAAGAATGCAAACGGCAACTAGGTACTCAAATGAGAAAACTGTATAGCAGATATTTATCATCACAAAACAATTACCGAGAAGAAACAAAGCACTATTAAAGCATTTTGCTGCAATTTTGCTTGATATTATACCTACATGTCCAATTCTCTAAATAAATTCTCCAATTTTATTAAGATTCTATAATTAGGTAGGCACCACTAAACAAATGTTGCCAATGCAATCGTTGCAACCGTCATAGTTTGGTATGCGATCTCATTGAAGGGCGATGAACCGGGAAACTGTGACAACTGCTAGCCTCGACTGGTGCTATCACAATTACTATACTATTCCGGTATTACCAGACTTCATATTTATAAATAATTATTATCTATTTGTTATGCTAAACGTTTAATTTTGCGCATCCTACTTCCTAGTCATTATTAAAATTACTAATGCCTGCGTAGTAGGGGTTAACTAAATAAATGAGCAATATATTTTATTTAATAAAACTCTCATGTTTGAAACATTGGTTTAAAGCTGAGTTTATTATGGAGTTTCTAGCTATTACTAGAGCACGACTACAAAGCGGGTAAACCACAATTAAATCCAGCAGTAGGTGCAGCGGTACGGGCTTCGTCTTGAAAATATAATGTCGCGGGTTCGATTTCCAGTCGTGCTGCGCCGCCGCTGCTCAATATCGGCGAATGATTACATCGTGAAGAAACCGGCATGTCTGAACTAATCATTCGATGAGACATCCACAAATTCGCACTTGACCAGCGTGTGTTGATTAGGGCCTATACTCTATTAACTTGTAAGATGAGAGAAGATATGAGAATGAACGAATGTACTCTTTTTAATGTCCCACTACCACGCACGAGGCCTAGCAGTGGGACACTAAAAAGGGTCGAAGTTTAATCCGCTATAAAGTAGGAAAATAATTTGACTTCAAAGTATAATTTTTGCGTAAATTATTATAAAAAAAACTAAACCATAGATAATTATAAAAAACAGTAGCGTTACAGGTAATATAGGTTAGAATAAACAAGCTCACCAGGCTTGCCGGTGGTTTATCGTCCCTTACGTGAAGCAAATGTAATAAAGGAAAGTCTATTTCCGTATAAATAAGTAATAGCTGATTCCAAACGGCCACAAATTTTGAAAGAAAATCTTAATACCAATTAGGTACCTATAGCTCTATCTAGGATTTGAACTAAAGGCCCCTAGACAAAGTTCAAAAGCGAAGCGATAACGAAAGATCGAAAATAACAATTGACAAGCTAAGAACTATCACGTGATATTTCGAAGGTAACTGTCAATCTTATACATTTTGTGCTTTTGGATCTATCGTTATCGTTTCGCTTTGTGACTTAGTTTTGGGACCCAGGGCTCTCTTGTCAATAGGGATGATGACTTTTTTTTGTTTTGTCCATCAGAAAGATAAATTAAAAATATTGCACAAGTTATTTTTTGCGTGACTTGATAACGGCGATACGTCCAAGCGAAGTCTCGAATGATGTTACACCTAGGTACGTTTTATACAGAGGTATGACGTAACACACTCCAAATTCATAACTCTAATGCGTTATATCTTAATATTGTTTCATTTCAATGATAAAGCAAAAAATACGTGGTCTAACATTTGTTTATGACTGAATGACTGTCTAATTTAAATACTTTTGATAACTTTTCGTCATCCCTATTACATTGCAGTAGCTACAACTAGACAATAGACGTAAGGAAATTTGGTATAAATACGCAGGTAAGGCTATAAGTACAACTTGTAGAGTCTCATACTTGTAAGGTAGGAAGTAATAGTTAGGTTAAGATTCAATTCTGACGCAAACGGTTGTAGGCGGCAAGATATTAGCTTCCGTGTCAGTTTGTCGAGTTGTGTGTCTCGCACCCACTAGTTTAACTTGCTAATTTATGACGTCCGTCTGTTATGCGATTCGTAAGTTGGTACTTATTTACACTTACCTTATTTATGCGGGAAGGTACATCACCTGTTGTTACGTCATACTGGACTCGCCTACTTATTATACATGGGTAGGTTACCTGTTACAGTACCTACTAGGTACTTTGACTAGACTCCTCCTTGCCGTGTTTTGACTCAGGCAGCTTAGCATATTTGCTAAATAGTCTTTGGGACTGAATCACCTTCGTTCGTGGGAATGCACCTTTTATCTGTATTCCTACACTAGATGGTGCAAATCAGGTGAGAATCAACTGGATATTATGTTTACTTACTGGTAACTAACCGGTGTTAGGATTCGGGTGTGGTTATTGACCACACAAAACCGCACCGCCAACCGGCTTTGACGTGTTTCGGTAGAGAAGGCAAGACGGGTAAACCGTAGGACTGATGAGAGATGGGAAGCAGGACCGATATCTTAAAGTGCATTCTGAGGGACAAACTTTCTAATCACGGACTAATGCTGAGAAATTAAAAAAAACGTCCTAATACCCTTTAAGGTCATGCGCACGCGATATTTGAACCCACTGCCTCGTCAGCTAACACCAATTAAAAACAGAGTTTAAACAACTAATAATTTTTAATTTAATTAATAACTTGGCACCTGATGTCAGAAATACTTCGTACACCGTTAATATAATACTATATTACTTCGTAAAATATATGTAAGTATATGTACCTAGGTACCTATAAAATGGATTAGGTAGGTCATTAAGAACAGCTTTTATCGCTTTACCTTGGCTGCTCTGAAAAAGACAGGTATCAAAAAAAAAACTCCTACAAAAATAACTCGAAATAAAAAATGTAGCAAGCCCCGACCTTAATTTTTTGTAGTTTATAACACTCCCGACTAATTTACCTTTCAATTTTTTTTATTTTTTATTACATATTCGAAAAATATAAAATAAATAGTACTTACATTAAACATTGGTTATTAACTTTATGAATTTATTCTATGGATCAAGCTTGTGCCAGTCCCTTATACCGAATCAACAGTAGGTAAATTGTAGATTGTAAGTTCTACCAAAAACCAACACATCAATGGGCGTGTTTACGCACAATGTTTGTTCTCTCACAAAGCCTAAATTATCGTGCATCAATGAACAGAATATGTGCAACACGGGTATAAAAAGTGCTGCATAATGCGTGCACACGCCGGACACCCACGTTGCGAATTCCCTGCCATTATCACCACCGTCCCACGGGCTCACGTGTCTCGGAAGCCAAGTTGGGCGGTGCTGATGCTGAGATTTACTTTTTGTTGATTCACATTCTTCCCAGCAGATCACGCGAAAAACTATTCGCGGCAATAACTGGTGAAAGAGCAATTTTGTAAATGTCCCCAAAGCAATGTCCGAAATCTCAACTGGACAATGTGTGCCCTATTCAAGCAGGTACTAAACAATATTGTAACTGTTCAATATGGTGGCACTTAGAATACTTCGGATGTTAGAGTCAGTTTCGGTTTTGGCTGATTAATCCACGAGAAAGTTTAAGAACTCCTTAAATTAAAACGTTCCGTGAACTATCTTTGGATAAAATGACCGGCAAAAATAGAAACCATCATCATCCGTATATCTAAGGTACCTACTATAAAATTTTAGCTTCCTCTGTACTTTCTTACTTAAAAATATATGTAGGTATAGATTCCTACAAATTATATTGAAATTATAATTCCACACAACACTAAATTCTATCTACCTACCTACTCACATTTTATTCGAATTTGCTTAATGGGATAATTTGATTTTGCGGTATCAACATTAACACCATGTGTAGTAAAATTGAATGTTGGTAACGTAAACTCATCATTACTAAGATAAATAGTTGCCTTATCTGTGTTATTGTTTATGGACCACCAGGCGGGAAGTTTGATGTGAGATGCATATCCCCCGCAACGTGTCAGTAATCTCTGCACCTTCCAGTCTGTATTTCGTTAAATATTGTTTTTAAATTCTCGTATTCTAAACAGGAGTGCACCACATGTGCCACCTGACTTCCCTGAACTTTCCCACGGCAAGACGCAACAAGTCCTTGAAACATTAACGCTCAAGTTAACGTTACCTCTAGAGAGACTTCTCCGTTCACAAATATTTTGAACGTTATTGGGGTTTATTATATCCTTCGAGACTAATAGGTTGGCTTTCGGGAGCAAATGTCTCGGTTGCAGCGAGGCTTAAAGCGTTTTTTCTCTTTACTTAAATGATCTGGTGATTGTTTTTTAATTTATTTTGTTCGTCGCCACGTCATGTGGTTCCAATCAACGTTCGTTGGTTGTTTTAATTTTTTTCTGATCGATTATTATCAGTGATGTGAGCTTGGAATATAACAAACTAACGATGTGTGTTATGCGTGCTTTTTAACTCATTACAAGTACAGTATGTATTTTTTGGTTAAAAAGAGATTGAGAGTACCTAAGTGTTAGTTACTTCGAAAGATTTTGGGATAGTAACAGTTTACTAATAAAATTAGATACACTATGTCCCTAGTCCCCACTTAATATTTTTTTAATTATAGCAATTTGTAACAGAGATTTGTGACTAGTATCTAACTGGTGATATTGGCTGCTCAATAAAAAGTATAGTAAGTATACATTTATCTACAAACTAAACTCACAATGTTGTATTACCAGACAAGGAAGCGGAACAAAAAGCGAATGGCGTTAAATAAATAATGTAATCAGGATTGTTTCACACAATGATTCAAGTCCCAATATAGTCGTAAGTCAGGAACTAATGTATTTGACTATTAATTATCCACGAGTTATTCCGTCGGATCTGACAAGGAAGCTGCGCCTGCGCAGTGACGTCATGCACCGAATTAACCCGATTCTGAGAATCGAACCGTTGTATGTCAGTGCACTTGTCTTGGATGCGCACGTGTGGACAATGTTCACGGTTACATATATGGATTTGTTATGTTTCCGATTGACTTTTATTTTATTTATAATAGTAGGTACCTACCTACAAACATTTAGGTTACAAAATAAAGTCCAACGTTATAGTGTTGGGATTGTGATCTGAATATTGATTCCTTCTTGATTACCTGTACACGTTGTGTGTCATTTCAATAACAAGTCGTAGGTATTTTAAATTTGTTGATATGTATTAAATTTTAATAATCCATTAACATCTCACCACGGGGCTTTGGGCAGGTCTAACCATCGTCAGAGCTGGAAAATAGACATATTTGTAACATACACAGGCCTTAACCCATCACGCTTGACTGACGTAATTTGTGGTAGGACCATGCGCAGTGGTTTGTCTCGAAACTAGACGAACGTATCGCGACGTAGCTAACCAACCATCAAACTGCATATCACATGATAGGTAGTATGATGTAACTAATTATTAAGTAAATGGCATTATTGTTTCCAAATGCATTGAATTATGTTCATTAAACTATAAATCGTCACAAAATAGATGAAAACCAACGAAGTGCTTGTCGAGCTACCCGCAATATATGGTTTTTGTATTCACATGAGCGATCAACTTACCGTCTTAGGATTTTCTAGGGATTTTGAATAATTCATGTATCTTTGCGCTAAGCTGCGGACATAGAGAAGACAGACAGGCAATGGCTGTATATATTATATATGTTCAAGATGATCTAAAATTTCTGAAGGGATTTTCATGCGATTTTCACCAATGTACAAAACTATTTACGAGTAAGGTTTGACTATAATTCTATTGCTTAAGTGAAGTCGCGACGGGCGGGTCGCTACTCTTCATTCAGGAAATCTTTCCCAATCTCATAAACAGAAGCGTTCGCTCTCCCACAGAGATCCGTATAAAACTTCGCTTGTACTTAAACCTCTAATAAAAAGTGCAGCAGTTTGCTACCAAAATACTATCACATGCACTCGTAATCGTTTCAACTTTGGTTTAGGTTAATTAGTCATTAAAATTCAATTTTATTAGCAAAACGAAGTAGCTATTAACGCCTACTGATATAACTGGTGTGTAAGTATGTACTATCTTTTTATTGCTTAAACTCTGGATTCACTTAAAAATAAAATGCGTCTTGTTAAACGATGTAAGCACATAAAATACCACACTATCTTATAAGTAGACTATGTACTACCTACTTTTTATACACTTAAAACCAGCCTGCCCTAGAGGTACTCTGGACCTAAGAATTTTAGACTTTTCTAATTTCTTAGCAATCTGGTTTAGTAGTCACGAAATTGGCGGTGTGCACGCACTTATGAACTATAATAATCTCTTGGCCAGTCAACTTGACTCTTCTCTAGTTAAATACGCCGAGGAGGGCATTATTATATTATTTTATTTTCATAAGTAAACCGTTGTATTACTGAAGTAGATCCCTTATACAATATTCCCTTACATAACAAACGGAGGCCGTATGAAGGGTGTTCCTTCTTGCATAATAGGTATATGTAGAATTCGTTGTAGTTCCTAGGGTTAATGTTTTTAGTACGGTTTTCTTTTGATATACAAGGAAAGTGTACGTTATTAGGTTGGTACATTGCACAAATATCTAAGTTACTTCAATAATTTGTGTCAATTATTTAAGAGAAATATTACAGCAGATTATTCTAGATCTTTGTATAGTAATTTAAGTAGCCGACACTATTGTTCTCTTGTTTTAATATTTACCTATTCTGCTATTCGGCATGGGACAAATTTTACAAATCAAAGATCCTAAAAATTGGTCCAGCTGTTGTTGAACTATTAATTAATGGTGTCTACCTATAACATATTTTCTATAGATTACAAAATAATCCCTAAAAGTTATAAAATTATGTCTATTCAGTTTTACCTCAGACAAAAGCTACATTTTAATATGAGGCAAATCATCATTTCTCAACTGAACGCCCCACGCGGAGTCTGATGGCATTGCCAGTACACTCTACGGGAGTCGTGTCACTCGATACATAACCCATAACCCAGTCCCTAAAACTATATCAAATCACTTTCACATGTTTCCTTACGTTATTGGTAACATAAATAAACAACATCCTAATGACACGCTCTTGACGGTAATTAAACGCATACGGTTAATCAACGGTACTCAGAGTTATAAAATAGAGGCGGTTTGTATTAATATTAAAACCGACTTGAACCACGTTAAATGAAGTTTTATTGAAATACGATTTTCAATTAAGTATGTGTCTACCATACGGACGAAATTAAATATCTCGTTTTTTTAATAGGTATTTGAAGAGCCGAAACTGGGTCTTTAAGACCGCAAAAAAATTCCCTCGACAGCATTTCGTACAAACAACACCTTCCAACTTTAGAAGATATTATTAATAAAGTAAGAGTACATTTAGGTATATTTAGGCACTTCTAAGTCAAAATTACACTATGATATTGTTAATTCAATTTTAATGTGTAAAGTTTCTAGGTACCTACTCATGCAAATTATGTCGGCATAAAAAGGAAATTGTAGATATCTCTACATTTCGCCCGGACCGGATATATAATACCGGAAACGCGAGGGGGTTACCGGATGCTCTTTCGATTCACCATGCCTGCCTCCCTAGATTCCGGTCAGGGGACTTCCGTGCTCCAATTTTCAGGAAAGCAACAAAAAGGGTGTCCACGAATACATGGATGACAAAAACAAATAAACAATTTTGTAGAATCACTTCACCTTACCCGGAATTACATTCAGTCTTCATTATTTTTATTATTTTTTTAAACTGACTGACTGGCATATCAAGGCACAGCCCAAACTGATGGGTCTATAGACTTCAAATTTGGCACATAGGTTCCTTATGAAGTCTACGGGTGCACTACGACCGGACTTTTCACCCTCTTTGGGTGAAACGAAATCCTAAGTTTGTATGGAAAAACATCATTAGTTAGACCAATTTATTCAAAACTTCGCAGGAGTACTCTTAGCGGTAAATGATTAAGTAGGTACGTATTTCAGGATTTTCCAAAATTCAACCGCTAGTGGGAACAAAGGGGTTATTTCGTTTCACACACACTAAAAACTAAATACCCGTCCACTAAATGTGACTATTTATTCACGGTTAGTGGAGGGGCGTTCAGTTTTTAACAGGCTTCTGAAAAAAAGGAGTTCTATGTTTGTTTGTATGTTTTTTTTATGTATTGTCAGAATAAGAAATGAAGAATAAGAAATCGAGGTCAGCAACCTCGATTTCTTTTGATCTAACCAGATCTCGATTTAATTGGTTATTCCCAGACGAACCTAATTTCGTTAGGTCACGTCCTCAAGGAACCTGATCTAATTCATGACCATTCATAAACAAAAAAACCTTAAGTTTTTAAATTTATATTGATTTAGTTATGTCTGCCTCGGATTTGGAATAGCACATAGCTACGTTTTATCCTAACACCACGTGGGCTAAGCCGCGGGCGGAACCTAGTCATTAATGAAAATTAATGCGTGATACTTTTCACAACACCGACAAAAAGAGGGGTGTTGTAAGTTTTACGTGTGGTCAAATTTTATACCAATCTGTGTAAAGTTTGACCATTTTGATGAAGGTTTCGTTTAAAAAATATATGCCTGAGATTATTTTTAAAACTGGATTTTTCTATAGAGGTAGTTATCAGGGTTATTTAATTTTTATTTTAGCGTTATTTAGGTCTTATTCATCTTTTAACTTGGCCCTTTTATCACTATAAGATGTACCTACTACACTGAAGCATACATTTTTTTTTATAAGTTTGTTGTTGGTTTCTAAGTGTAATATGTATTAAGAATGCTCGCCGTTTTTATTGATGACTCAGAGATATAAATATGATAAAGACGACTAGCACTCCACTTGACCACTCTCAAAGAATTAAGTTTTCAAGCGTACCTATGAGTCATTCTGTTACATTATGATCACATCAAATATGTCTATCTTATAAAATAAGTAGTTTGATCATCAACCTTTTCAAAACTCAGATAAAATTATCGTATGTAGGCAGCCCTATAATTATAAACTTTAATATACTCAACGCAATTATTCCCAAAACAAAGTTTTAACTTACTAGTCAGAACATGTTAGTAACTAAAAATTTTACTACTTGGTAATTAGTTCAATCTATACTTAAATTATTTTTATTAGTCCTGATCGTCTCACTGCTAGGCAAAGGCCTCCCCTAACACCTCCAGATATCACGATCTTGAGCCTCTTCCATCCAGCTACCTAAGAATCCGTCGAGTTCATCCTGCTATCTCCGTCTGGGTTTTGATCGACGTCTTCTCGCTGAGCGCCAATCTGTGGTTACGTTTGCCCACATTTCGTTTGTCATGCGACAGATATGGCCAGTGCGATCTTGCTACAGCTTTCCAAGGTACATACGGCTAAACATAAAGCTATACAAATCCACTATATGCTGACCTCGTTGTACGGAAATCCTATACAATGCGAGACTAGCCTATACTAGAAATGTATAGCTTGATATGTAGCTGCGTGTTTTTCGGCGATCTGTGTTTTTGAGGGCAATTCAGTGTTGCTGACTTTTTCCATTAGTTGATGCTGTGCTCCATCGCCTGTTAATCAGTTTTTAAATAAACAACAAAGTTTAAAAACTAATTACGAATGCTAAATAAATTGTCACTAGTTCCTCCTACTTTCATGCCTATATACCTTTTTTAGGTCCTAACATGAAAGAAAGAAACTAACTACTTGTCCTTTTTTCTAAGGGTACGAAGTACCCAAAGATAGTATATAATAAGTAGGTATAACTTAATAATGATATGTGTTATTTTTTGTTTATAAATATCGTAAATATTGTGTAGGTATTATTATGCAAGTTTCCTTGACATTGTACCGAATAAAGACACGAAACCTGGAGGTCGTGAGTTCGACGTCCGATTATTGTATATATTTGGCGAAAATGTGCTCATACATAAATAACTCCTCGGATCGATAAGATAGGTAAAATAAGTGTATACAATCTAAAATATATAACAATGACTTTGACTTTGAAAGAAGATTTTAAAACAATACATAATTTGATATAGGCAATTACTTAACAGCTGAAAAGACATGAAATAGAATATATAAATCGCTACTTAAACACGTGTGACATTTGATTCCGACGCAGCCATGAGCCAGCAGAGCATGAAAAGAGAGCTAAAGAAATCTCAATGCAATCATTCAAATACGCACGGTGTAGATTACAAGCCCGCACTGTCTCGGTTCGATTTAGCGTTAAACATTTGAGCATCGGGAGTTCACTTTACATTTTCTTATTAAGAAAGCCTTTATCAGGGCATTTGATACGTTGCAGGCAGCTGGCGCCTACCGCTTCCGTAAAATAGGAGCGTTTGACTGCAATCGCGGAATCTGATCTTTTGTTGAGGATGCTGAAGATGTATCTGACAGGACAATCTGCGTTGTCTCGTGCGCATCGCATGCCATCCTCGTTGTAACCTTATACATGGCCCGGCTTTTGTGGTAGCCAACAAAAGATAAGATTCCATTAAAACGGATTTATAAAAAAAAACTGAATTGTCATCTTTATCTGACAAAGAGGTGATTGTGAATATAGATTTACAAAATTGTTGCCATTTTGCAAATTTATTTCTGGAATCTGAAAAACCATTATTTTTAAATTATTAATAGCAATATTAGGAAATAACAGATTTAGAAATTTGTATTCACAGTGCTATCTATATTTATTAAGTGAAGTAGCGCAAGTTGTGTAGGAGTAGACGAGCGCCCTACATGCATAATGCGGTGTTACGGCGCGTTACGTGTGCGCGGGCGCAGGCCGTTATGCAAGCCGCGCGGAACCGGCCGTGAGAAGCGGCGCAACACCTGTAATACACTACGATACCGCACGCTTCAGATACTATTGTTGAATGCATCTAACGGCAGAATAAGCACCACTGATCAAATCGACTATCGGGAAATTACGTCATAAATTCAATGAAGCTTACCTAGTCAGGCCAATGCGTGTCGAGCGGGACTTAAGAAACCAGGCTTTGTTAGTAACCTAAAGGCAGCTGTTCTACACTTTAATTAGTTTAAATGTAAAAGAAATTAAGGAAGTATATTATTAGATAGTAGCAGGTCGCGCTCTATAATCTTTGGCTACTTCCATGGGACAAAGTGCGATATCTATTTTTTGAAGAGAAAACTTCTTTAGCGGCGTTGAGCACTTTTTCTGTAATGGGTATAAAATCTTAAACTCGCGTCAGGACACGTGACCTGATCGAAAAAGCGTAAGACGGATGGAGAGTAGACAGCTATCCCCTCTCTACGGCGCGCCGAAAATGTATGCCTGGGCCTACTGTTTCGTTTAGGCAGCGCAGGGCGCTTGCGTGAATGTACTCCTAACCATTCCAAAATATCAAACATGCTCAACGTTAATAATCAAGTTTTCACTTCTGCCGGCACTCCCGGAGTGCAACCCGTCGTTTTTTTTTTTCATAATAATTCACCTGTGTTATAAAAGTTCAGACATAAATATAGTGGTGAAGAATCTAACATCGGTCTAACTATTTATTCTATTCTGGGGCCTTGTTGTCCGTATTAAATAAATTAAATATTTTCTAAAAACCCCGTTTCTTTCTTCCAGTAGAAGTATTATTGTCTAGAAGCCACAATACTTGTGAAAATAAAACGCGTTAGTTGAACCAACATGTGCGATGCAGTTCCTTAAAAAACTTGGTGCCCTGAAAAAATAAGCACAAAAACGACACTCAAATGCTGAAGCTCGCCCGCCTGACAGGAAATATGATATTTTATTTTGGGCGTGGGATCAAACCAAGTCGATAATTTGTGCTCCGAATAGACATCACAGGGTACGGTGAAATTAAATTGTTGAAACGTTTTATGTTATTAATAAAGAAGCGGGTCCTCGACAATAATATAAATGTCTTTGAACATCACTGAATAGGTGAGACGCTGTCGTTTCAAAGAATATGTCACAATAATAATCTTTCAAGTGTATTTTTGTCAAAATGCAGCTTCGAACATTTTTATTATCAAATTTTAACGTAGAAATTAAATTACATAGTTAAATGCACGACAGCATTCCTGACGAGGAGATATAAGATCGCGTGCTATATCTCAAAATATATTTGAACAAAACCTTACTAAAACAAAAGTCTCTAGCAATCAAGTAATTTAGTTAATATTTCACAGTTTTACAAAAATTAAAACTGTAAATTACAGCAATATTCTAATAACTACTATGTGAAAACTTGATTGCTAGTATTTGCTTTTCAACAGACTTAAAAAAGAGGATGGTAGGTATCAATCTATATCTACCTATATATTTATAAAAATCAATTGCTGTTTGTTAGTCTCGCTAAAACTCGAGAACGGCTGAACGGATTTATCTTGTCTTGGTTTTAAAATGATCGTGAAGGTCTAGGGAAGGTTTAAAATGTGAGAAAAAATTGAATAATTGCCAGGAAAACACTAAAACAACTCTTTTTTTTCCCAAACAAACGTTTTCTGAATAAAATGTAGAGTCAATTTGAACTTTATTCAAGATTAAGATTATTTTATACAAAAGTTTAGGTCTTTTACTTATCGATTGAAGCACTACGAAGTCTGCCGAGCTAGCTAGTTAATTATAGAATGGAATATATAATTGAACCTTATAGTTAAGGACTTGTATGACTAAACACTCAGTTTTTTTTATATTGCCCGGTTAAGATAAAAAAAGTGTTAAGATAAACATAGAACTGTTTCGTTTAAAAACCCGCCATACATTTTACCAGGTTTAGTTTGCAAATTATCACGTTCCAAAGAGGTGATGGTGATTCTCTGTGGTTCTAGGTTATCAAAATGTTTTCTTCTGATACCTACTTAGCTGAAGTAGTAATTTTATTGTAGACATCAATGTATATACGAGACAATTCTGTTAATTTATATCGTTCATTGTACCATACAAGTGTGAAGATTATTCCTGAGTGGAGCGGCCACTCGAATCAATATCAATCAACTGTAATCAACTCCCGGAAGCCTTGCTAAGTGACCGTTCTCTTGATTTCTTGATTGTTTGGTGGCGACGATGCGTAGACAAATTCACATGTTATACTCAACATCTTATTAGCAAACCAGATTTTTCTGCTAAGTTGGTGGTTCAAGGACGGTTAGGTTTTTAAATTTAAGAAGTTAGGTGTTGTTAGATTTAATTTCTAAGTATAATACTGAGTCTTTCAAAATATTTGAATAAATCACTCGTCTCACGTCACGTCATTTTAAGAAACATCTAATTAAGAATTTATTTAATTATCTTGTAAGAATTAAAAGAATTAATGTTAGTTTATTAAAATTTTGTATGGAAAATAAAAGTAATTATTACGGGGGTTACCAAAAACTCGCGTCCACAGGATTTACTCTTATGACTCTGTTTGATTCCTGGCTGATGCTACATGAGCTGTATTCACTGCCCACCAGCCACCAGGCAAAGACACGTCCGCGACATCAAATTACCTAAACCCTATTCATTTGGGCTCGAGACAAAGTGTAAACAAAGAAAATAACATTTCTCATACAAGTTGATCAATATTAAAGACGGCGGATATAACCCGACCCGACCGATGACAAAACGTCAATTTGTAATGGTTCGCAGTATCTGTGGTCTATAATTTAGTAGTAGGTATTAAAATAGTTTTGTTTACCATTTATCTCACGGCTCCCTGAATACAGTATAATCGTGTTTTGATGTGATGCTTATTGAAGCCGTAAATTGAAATTGGTTTTGTGGACTGTGCTCGTTGGGATACGACCAACTGCTGTTCCTACTTATTTACTGTAGTACATGTATCATCTTCGTTTTCACATCATCAGGTGAAATAGAGAACAAATTTAACACAGCAAATTACATTGCTAAAATTTTTTTTTTATGTTATGTATTTAATTAAAAAGGAGCAGGTCCTCGACACTAAATGTTTTTGCGCATCACTGAGTAGGTGAGACGCTCATCACATATGTAGGTAATCTAGTTATACAGTGTTTATACAGACATTGGTCAATTAACAGAACTTTCCTGGTTCCGTGGTATATACCTGCTTATGCAACGTGGTACTAAATTGGTCCTTATATGTTAATATGGCACATGACGGTGTCGTTGCGCCTATAAAATAGTCTGAAGTGTAAACATACGTAAATAACGCGCCACACGCTCTCGTAAAATCTATTTCTCGCGCTATTGCGGCTTGTAGGCACTAAACAAATAATTCTATTCAGAGGACAATCAACGCAAATTACAGGTGCATACATAATGCAGACAGTAATTTAATGCTCCAGTATTTATGCAGTCAACATTTCTATAGAAACTATTCGTCGTACAGTACAATTTGCATCATCTTAACATTTTTAGAAGTTTACAATTAAAAAGGAAAATAATTGATTTCTCCCAACTACTGTTGAGAAGTGTTTATATAATCTAAAAATACACTTGCAGCTTTGCTCTTAGGTTGCTTGTTGTATTTTGTATTGTTATTAAGTTATTATATTTAAGTATAATGTCACCTAGGGTAAGACCGTTACACCAATGAGCTTTGCTTTAAAAGAGTGTAGTTTTTTTCTTAGGTGGTTGGGTTTGTAAACAATATTTTCCTAGGTTATGTTCGATCCTTATATTATTTTATTTCGCAGCGCTTTACAAAATATCCTTTAGAAGCTTTCCATCGGCAGCTTCGACCGCGTAACCTTCATTTTATATCTATCATGCTCAGCGGTTGGATAAAAAGTAGCTTTAACCCTTCCTCAATATATGGCCTATTTAACATTGCAATAATTTATTAAATTGAACTGTAGTCCTTGAGATTAGCGCGTTCCACCAAGCAAACTCTTCAGTTTTATAGTAATAGTATAGATTAATTGGGCTGACTGTATCTACACGTACAGTCTAATAAATGTACCTGGCTACTATCGTATATTAAACTATACCTGTTTTACAACCAGGAATTTGTTTTTATTAATCAGCTTCTAAATATTCTTATTCAGAAGCGTATCTGATCGATGCAGCCCACGCTATCCATAAGTGTTTAAAAATACGACGTCTGTTTAATATGTACGGTGATGAAACGACTGAAATGTTTCGCAGGATATTAATCAAAGTCTTGCGTAACGCTGGAGGACAAAGGCAGTGAATCATCGACCAGTTTATTAGGCCTAATATTACGCGTTGCTCGGCGTTAGAACTTCAGCTTGACTCGACACAAGGAGACAGTCCAACCAAAAACAGTCAATAAATTAGTAACAATGTTTCCGTTGGCAATTAACGTGAACTTATTTAATTGACTCTCCATACCTTTGCTTTATTTCAGTAAACATATAATACTACTCTATTCCTATAGCGTGTTTTGCTGCCTGTTGCGTAAGGCAAGTTTTGTTGGTACCTATAGATAGACCGTTTAACTCGCGTATCGCCATCTGAGGTACACAGTCATAAAAAATTAATTAAATCTCATATAGAACTATTTAACCACAGATAAAAGTAATGTAAGACTATTCGTCACTAAAATCCATGTCGCTTGAATCATCATCACTGTCTGTGCAGCTTGAGGAGTCAGAATCTTGGCGATATGCGATACTTACGCGAGTTAAACGGTCTATCTATACTTATAGTCCGATAATCACAGTATGCGGAAAAGTTACTTCACTTCACTTGTTTTAGTGTCCCACTGCTGGGCCCGGGTCTTCTCTCAACTATTTTACGAGTCGGTTTCCTCACGATGTTTTCCTTCGCCGATATTGAGCAGCGGAGATGAAACAATTCACACAAAGATGTGTGGGCACTACTGGAAATCGAACCCGCGACCTTATATTTCTAAGCTGCGCCACCGCTGCTCAAAGTTAATTAATAAATCAGAAAACCACAACAATTTTACTTATTGATGTAGATACTTGTTCACAGAGCAAACAGCATGACGTAGTCTGATGTTCTGTGATACTTGTTAGGTTTGGTTTATGTACATGTGAAGTTCTGTTCTAAAGATTTATTGTAAAATATATTGTGACCTAAAAACTCAATCCAAAAGGATTGATTTTCCGCTTAGTGTGAACTGAACCTAAAGATTAGTTTAGCATGATATTTCCAAGTTTTATCATGTCTAAGATAAGATTGACGCAACAATCAAGGAAATTGTAACTACTTTGTATCTACTGTTAAAGGAAGTAACCGGTATAAGGAAATCTAGAGATTGTGTTTCGCAAAGGATTTCCCAGATAACGTTTAGGTACTTATTGATATATTATTACCACGAGCACTGAATCCCGCGCAGTAACGGGAAATGGCGATATCAAAAATATTATGCGTGTCGCCAGGAAGTAACAATAAGCGTTTACGCACGTACATAAAGCACAATATGTTTCAGGCCAGGATTATATCTGGCCTGAAACATATTGTGCTTTATCTTGGTCATCTCTCTATGTAGGTACAGTGTGACATAATGAGTAATCAATGCGCCAAACCTAGTGAAAAATGTTAGTTCCCGAAGTTTCTGAGTTCTAGGCACTTTTTTACATATGTCGCACTGATGCTTCTTGTTATTGGCGCCCTCTCCATGTTAACGCCCATGAGAGTTCAAACACTCGCACGCAGGTTATAATCAAAAGAGATGACATCAACATATTATTTTTTATACGAGTAGACTGAAAAATGGTTGATAATGGCATATTGCTCAATTGGTAGCAAACGCATATTTTTAACATCGCCAATTCGTATAAATACATAGGCACTACGTTTATGTATGTAACTACATACCTACTCTGTTTTTCTAGTTACCAAAAATACTACATCAGACTACATCCAGCTATCTGTTCAAAATACAATTTATTCACCACCTTTCTCTTGTTCCTCTATGCACGGTGGTTCGTAATTCAAAAAAATTGCCTTGATTGGTATTTGGAAGTAACCAGTTACAGAATCTCTCATATGCTGCGCTGCGATTTGTATGAAAGCGAAGGTAGAGTGGACGGGGCACCACCCACTTGGTGATACACGGATTGTAAATTCACTTTTCATGCCGGGAGCCATCCAAAACCTGGTGCGTGGTGAACAGTACCATTTGGCTCCAAGACTGGCAGCATCGTTCCATAATCCACAATATTGTAAATAAATAGGATGGGAGCAGAAATTCCAGATCCTGATTTTTGGAAAATATATTTTCTGTAAAACTTATTATATCTACTGATTTTTATGATTCCTATGATAGTCGATGCCTAGTAAGGATGAAAGGCAACGGATTTGCTTCTAGGCATGAAGAATAATAAGAAATTGATAGATTGGTGTGATAATCTTTTGCTGATCTGGCAATAGTTATAAATAATAATAACATTCACATTAACACACACGGCTATCTGATCTCAAACTAACCGGAGCTTATACTATGGAAACCACATAACTGGTAATATACTACATATAATACTTTTCTTTTGATATAGATAATTACACCCAGTCTCAAGATAAACAGACGTGTTCATCACACAAATGTCTGACTTGGGTGGGAATCGAAACCAAGACCTGCTGCGGCGTGAAAAGCAAGTGTATCTTACCGACCACACTACAGTGCCTTCTTATAAAAGTAGCGAAGCTAAAATATATGTTTACCACAATTTATCTGTCACAGGTTTCACATCCAGTCTTAAGCATAATATCTCCGGAAACCAGGTAATTGTCAACGGATATCTGGGTGCAATCTTTTCTTGAGTTTCTATACAGTTTGTTTGCAAGTCAAACGATCGGAGTCTTTTATAGGGCATTATTTCTTCGACGTTTATCTGAAGATTCATGTATTAAGGAATCAAGACTTTTTTATTTCTTTTAGTTTTTAATGTGGAACATAAATAAAAATATACATATTATTATAACTTAAAAAACTTTGCTTACAATTTCAGGTTGCACTTTTTCTCGAAGGTTGTTGATGACTACAGCTGGCAAATTGCTGACCACGGCATCCACATTGCTAGCTAAGGCTGGAGACCTTGAATTTGTCTCTACAACTTGTGTGGCAACATCCATTATAGTTTCCTCATATCATATAACCTCATCAATCCAAGATCCAGTCACTGGATGAGATATCAATTTAATTCTATTTAATGAAGCAATGTCATTTCCATTCTATCTTTGATACCTACATAGGCACGTTATAACTAGTTAGTTACTGGTCCAATCAGAAATTTCTACAAATTCATATCAAAACTTTTATAAACACTGAAAAACTTGAGTCGTAATGATAAGTAGGTACTATGATTAATTTTTTATTAAATACAGGTTCTCTTAGTAGTCTGTGTTAAATACATTCACAGACTACTAAGAGAACCTAAATACGTTCTATCAGCGTAAGCGGTTATGACGTGCTTTTTGACGTTACATTTTAAATATGGCCTCTGCAGTAATTGGAAGATTGGAAATAATGCCGCAATTAGAGTTCTTTAAGTAATCTGTGCTAGTGTTGAGTAGGACTTACAAGAGGCAGTACATTTGTACAATACAATAACTTCGATTCTAATACTAATAGGTGTAATTCAGAAGTCGTTCCAGAAGTAGATACACCTACACCAAAAAACATCGAACTTTAGGTAATTTATTAAATATTAGGAGAGCTAACAGACAGACACTTACCAAAACAAGTCATATACATGTGTCCGATATAGGTATAAAAAAGAATATGGTAAGAAATTGCATTTCAAGGTTGTCTAAAACCTGATTAGTAATTTCAATATTTTTATTATTATTATGGTATTAAAAATAAATAATAAACAATATTAAAATAAGCTTTCCGCATTTATAGGCATATACTGTGCCCGCAATTTTGCAGGAGGATTATTAAACTCTTTGGTGTCAAGTTTAAATAGAAGCAAAGTTTTTTTTATTTAGTAAAACGCAGACTAAGAGAACGTTAAAAAAACTCCGTCGTCCAAGTAAGTTGGTTTTTTTCCTGCAAGAGCACAGACTATTATGAGAACCTTGTGCAAGAGTGGCTCTCGGTAGAGAGCGTAGGCCGGAAGGGTTCTCTAGTAGATAGTCTGTGGTAGAAAGTATTACGCATAGATGTATTACGTACGTTCATAGACTTAGGATTATTTAATATCCTATTTCTATGCGTATGTTCCTTGCAGTAGCCAGAGTTCATCGTAAGCGTTTTATGCTCTTTGGCCAGACTAGCTCCTGTTTATAGCTGTCGTTATCTGACACGTGCACTCCTTGTTGTCATTACAGTTATCACAGATTACATTACTTTCTTTTCGTTAAACCCACAGACTACTAAGAGACTTAAACCTCATAATAAAACATGTATGTTTAACCTCTTTTTATATAGGTACCATATTTCTCGGATACGTTAACAAGAATAGTGGCTATTGTAAATAATATATTTTTAGAGAAAAACATCTCACGAAGGTCAAGTTACGTAGATAGCTACTGGTAACCTAGGTATATTATGCAAATGTGGTTTGGTAAATGGCTGATTTATTTTAAAAACAAAATAAATATGCCACTAATGTGTACATTACTTACGTACATGTATTGATTTTCAAATTCGCAGCATTTTAAGAGAGACTACCTACTTATATGTAAGTACCTCAACTTTTACCACGGATCATCAAAATCCTCCAAGCCCGGTTGACAGCTCTGTGAGCTTTTGTCACTTTTATTTATATTATTGACCCCTACACAAAAAGAAGGGGGTAGTGAATTTGTTTTTTGAGCGGTTTGTGGCATCGTAGCGTTTAAACTAATAAAAGTGAGTACCGATTTTGATAGGTTTTTCTTTATTTGCTAAGAACTTTTTTTTGCTTAGAATTATCTCTATCACTTCTGCTTTCATTTAAAAACGCATCGAAATCGGTCCATCCATTGAGATACAACTACACAACACCTCTTTTTTGTACCAATTGTGTAACCCCCGGGTTACACAATTGGTACGTCAGAGGTGAGTAGGCAATAAACATCTCTTCATTATGCTATATGCATTGGTATCAGAAGTAGATTCTTTGGTAGTAGAACATTAGATATGGTCACTAGTCGCAATTTTGCGTCGTAAACTTTGTAAGTAGGTAACTATTGGAAAACTGCGGTAGCATTTGATAGCACATGCTTCTAGCACGCTACTGTAATGGGCCATTTACACGAGGTCAATACCTGGGACAGGACAGCAAGCCACTAAAAACGCTGCTTTGGATTCTCCTCAAGACAGTTATCCCTATTAACACGATGCTTTTTAGTGGCTCACTGTCCTGTCTGACTGTCATGTCCTGGCTATTGTCCTCGTGTAAATGGATCATAACTGAGAAAAGAATTTATCTTGCTCTTTAGTTACTCTGTATTTAGTAGTTACTGTGTTCTTCTGAAGACCTTATTCTGGCTATCTCAACTTTTACTTTGTTAACTTCAGTTTACTTCCATTTCAGGGTTCAAAAGGGACGGTAATTAGCTCTAGCCCAATTAATATGAGCAGCGTGTTGTAAAGCATGTCGTGAAAGCGGTGTTAAGACACGGTTGCGTTGCGCAGTCGCCGCCGCGACGCGTGACGGTTGCTCCCGGGGGAACGGAAGTCTTGCGCACTTCCGCTCTGCGCACCGCCCGGAGATCCGGTCCACTTGTACCTCACAAGTCACGAATCACGACGCGAATGTTCTATCACTAACTAGGTACCCACCTAACCAATATAATAACCACTAAATGTACTACTTACTTTCTTGAAAGAATGATACTATTGCTAAAGACCTTTTCTTGCCTAACATCATCTAAACACTAAAGCTCAGTTAGTTTCAGCACAGATAATATAATACCGGCTTTAATAATTTTTGGTAATAGGAAAGGTTAATCTTCGTGTTAATCTTTTAATAGATAACCGCTTGACATTTTTTGTACGCGTCTTTTTCAGTTTTTTTTTTAACTTCCCTGTGATTTTTAACCATACGTTGACAAAATCATTGTCAAAGACGGTGGATGCCCAATACTAACAAATTGAAGCGTGATGTGAAGTGAAGGACCATATAAATATCCTAAATTTGTGTGAAGGATTGTTAATATGTCAGTTCAAGACGTTTCAGAGGCGTGAATCTAGGTATCAGCAGCTAGGGTTCTCTAGGTAGTCTGAGCAGTAGCTTTTGCTATCTTTTTTTGCGGATCGACACATAGATTTAGGATATTATATCCTATTTCTATGGATCGACATCTGTAGGGACAACCGTCAAGAGATAGGCTATATGACCGCTTACCATCAGAGTGGGCCGTATGCTTGTTTGTCAACTTACTAGTAATAACAAAATGAGTGACTATACCTACTAACCAAAAAAACAATGGATAAAACTACGTGAAATTATGCTATTAGTAATAAATATATTAGGCATTCTAAATTATCGTCATCTCTAATACTTAGTAGATACAACGTGGTACTAGGTACTTGTCAATGACACAATAGTCTACTTTCATTATCAGATAAATCAACATCTGATATAACTACAATTGATAAGTAACTTTTATAAGGAAGGCATAGGACAACATTAAAAATGCTAATTCATTGTTTAAACCCCTTGCCAACAAAATATTAAGGAAAATTAGAAGGCGGAAAAACAATAGATAAAAAATAAGCCTCCTACGAAATTTAACCAATTTTAATAAGCGCTAAATGCTAAGTGGCTCAGCGGTACGGGCCTTGCCTTAGAAATATAAGGTCGCGGGTGTGAATCCCGGTCTTTCCCACACATCTTTGTGTAAATTGTTTCATTGGCGAGGAAAACATCGTGAGGAAACCAGCATGTCTAAGAACTAATCATTCAAGGACATTTCCATGTGGATGACACATGTGTCATCCACATGTGTCATCCACCAACCTGCTCTTAGCCAGCGTGTGTGGATTAAGGCCTAATCTCTCTTATTTCATAACATAATTGAGAGAAAAGCCGTGCCCAGCTATGAGACACTAAAAAGGGTAGCAGTGGGAAGTGGGAAATGCTTGCACCTATGTAATGCACTTAATATTTAACGGTTATTTGTTTAATGCGGCATTTTTATAACAATCACTTAATAAAAACTTGTGGTCACAATCAAAGAATGATTTCGAAAGAAAATTGGGGTAGGGTCGACATAAAAGGATAGGCAATTTTTGTTGTTTTTTTATCTTGTAATAATTACGTTTTCGCTGATATGTTGGTTGGATATTTTATAATTACCATTTTTTTATCTAATGGAATACTTCTGTTACACTATATTAATTCTGCATTAGCTCTGTATACATAATCAAAATAAATATGTTCGTTACTCACAATGCATGGTTGTGATTAGTGCTAGGAATTAAAAGCGTTTCGTGTAGACTAAACAATGAGGTCAGTTGGTCCCATTGCGAACGTGGCGTTATTTCCCCGACAAAGACAGGGCTTCATTCGCCAGGATCGTGTTCGGTACTGTAAACAAGCAAATCACTAATAACTAGGCACATTTTCATTGTTCAAAAAATTTGTTTAATGCCATTGCACATCAAGGGTCCCGTATCATTTTATTATTGTTACAGCGGCTATAAAAATAGACTGTAAAAATTTGAGCTCGGTTCTCACCTAATCTACCCAAACGACAAATTATAAGTATAACCCAAACACCAGTAAGTAGCTTGGCATGATCTACTGAATAGACGGACAGACGGATAACGAAGGCTGTTGGTACTTGAAAGAATCAAGATGGTAGGCATCTGGTGTGGAATCCTACAAACGTTTAATTACCACCCAGATTAACCACTCTTTTGGGACGATCAGCATTATTTGTTGAAATGCAATTGTACAAGTTAATCACTTATCTTAATGACTGCCCTTAACCGTGGCTTTGTTGATCGCCTTCGCAGCTGGAGCCTTGACCAAGATCTATATGCCTATAAATGCGGAAAGCTTATTTTAATATTGTTTATTATTTATTTTTAATACCATAATAATAATAAAAATATTGAAATTACTAATCAGGTTTTAGACAACCTTGCAATGCAATTTCTTACCATATTCTTTTTTATACCTATATCGGACACATTTATATGACTTGTTTTGGTAAGTGGCTGTCTGTTAGCTCTCCTAATATTTAATAAATTAAAGTTCGATATTTTTTGCTGTATGTGTATCTACTTCTGGAACGACTTCTGAATTACACCTATTAGTATTAAAATCGAAGTTATTGTTATGTAAGAAAGCATTTGGGTGATGTATACCTATCTATAGTAATAACTAAGCAATTTATTATAGATGAGGAATGAGAGTCAGCGACTGTGGTAAATATATGTGCGTACCAACTCGTCAAGAGCCGGATGGCTACCCTTCCATGAATGTAACAGTTCCGCAAAGATACATGGCGTGGGAAACCGACTATTGTCGATAATAATTGAGAAATATTTGTTTTTAAGTAATACGGAAACTAGAGGGACGTGGACGACGTGTTAGCAAAAAAATGTAACAACGTACTTATATAAAAAAATAACAATGATTTTCCGTGTAAAAACTGAAACCATCATGCTTAAAAAATGTTAGCCGTTACGTAGATAACGTCGAAAGGCCTGCATATTGTTGTTTTTTTAGTTTCATTGTAGAGTCTCTGAATATGGACACATTTGGGGCATAGTGCTCGTTACTTTCATAATGATCTATGGTTAAAATACAAGTACAAGTTAGTAACCTAAGTAACTATAGGTTTGTGAGGGCGGGACGAGGTAAAGTAACGGCTAAATGTCGTGGGAACGGTCGTCACTTCCGTTCGAGCTCGCTCGGACTGCCGCACTCTCGGTTATTTCCTTTACATAGGGTGACCTCAAAACTTCACTTGCTATGGACATTTAACGTCTTGAGAAACTTGTAAGGCTTATTGTGACCAATAAAGATAGTACGTAAATATTTGCTGAAACTCTTTTTAAATATTCAAAAAGTTGAATCCAGCTTGATTAAGAGTTAATTTTAAAAAAATTAATAGGTAATATATATTATATTAAAGTAAGTAAGTAAGCCAGCGATATTTTTAACCGACTTCTTTAGTAGGTACAATATCGTAATTTGTGCCCAATGATCGCATATTATACTTTTTTGTTTTACAAAAAAAATCCTAGGCACTAACTTAGCCTAAAAATAAAAGCAAATATAAAATAGAACTTTAAAACATATCTAAAGCAGCTATCGGTTGGTTGCGTACCAAAAAGGCTGGCAACATTGCCACGTTGAACAGCAACGCTCAATCTTTAGCCTAAGTGTAGGGTAACCAACAAGGTTACTATATTTTCGTCGCTTGAGGTTTTCGCTGTTTTCTGTTTGTGTGTGTTTTGTTTTTTTTGTATCTATAGTTTAAAAATAAGGTTGGAAGTCTGTTCACCTGCTCTTCTAATGTTTGGTCGCACTACGTTGTTAATACACCGTCACCTTAGTACGTTGCACAACAGGATCATGTTGCAATGCCTGTGTAGGTATAATAGGTTATCATTTCTCTGTATAGAAGGAATCATTTATTGGTACAAGAACGTTCAAAATAATCTGTAATGTTTGCAGTGCCTAGGTACATTAAGTACATTTTGGAGTAAATGAATTCTTGAGTAAAAACCATATGACAAACGTACCGTAGCACTTCATCAGGCTAAGTGGAGTTACGGTCTTAGCAGAGTAACTGATAAAAGCTGCTGAAAAGGTGCCGATCGTGCTTAGTACCTACCTACTATGGTTTAGAAGAGGCCTATGTCTAGCGGACAAATAAATTAGACTGATGATGACGAAAAACTTTTTGTCAATAAACTACTTAGGTACTTATAATATTTATTTTTGATAGCTCTTTTAAAGGCCTGATACCTACCTATCTAAGTAGTAAAACTTTTGTTAAGTGGTAGACCACCAATAATCATTATCGATCAACGAAGTCTGTAGGCTTCTTATAAAGCAAGATGCACGATCGTGCTTGAAATAAAGCGTATGCAAATCCTAAGTATTCTTGAGAAGATGTTGACCTGGCAAGATGACCACTCACACATTTAACACAGCAGTATGATCTAAATAACACAATGAGCAGGCGGTATCGGGTACCAACCAAGTCCGTTGACCGTTGTTGTTGTAAGTCCAGCAGAGTCTTGCAGTTATCGACCGGAAGTAACGGCGGAAGCGCGCAATCTCGACCAATTGGACGCGTGAGCTGTCACGCCCCGTGAGCATGTCCCTTGCTCTTTGCTCACGATAATTGCTGGAAGAATATATGCAAGAATACTAAGTATAAACAACATTGAGTTTCAAATCAAACAACTTGAACGTGTAAGTACACATTTTGCCGAGTCATAACCAAAATATTTTTAGTATTACAAGAGTGCACGAGCTAAAAAAAACGGTTGAGTGTGAATCGGATTAGCACATGAAGGTTTTGGTACCAGTTAGTTATGTCGGCAATTTAAATGTTTGAAATGAACACATGCTGTAAATTTTTTTAGTCTCTACATTTTACGATTCATATTATAGCCTATTCCCATAGATAGACGAAAAGTGAAGACTTAGTACCTATTAGAGCACCCTTCGGGTAAGGAACCTACAGAGACAGCGTAAGGTTATAATAGTTTCGACAAAAAAAATGAAAGAGCAGTAGATACTTACTACTGTTTAATATCCATGAAATTAACACCTCGACTTGACAACGCTTAAGAAATTATAAAATTACATCTAACCACGAAGATGACACTGTCAACGTTAGCGTATTTTGATATGTTATTCGAAACCAAGTTGAACACAATGTTATAAGTCAGTGCAGTGAACCCTGAAGTAATAGGAAACTCTTTGCCTAAACCAGGCGAACACGATGAACAAATATTTTAGCAAGACATTAACACTGCTCATAACAATATTACGGCTTATGTGATAAATTAGTATCCGTAGACACTACACCAAACGTAACCGGTAGTCTACAAACACCAACGTAATTTGGTCTCTCTGAGCTTGTGATCGTAGAGAGAGAAAGGTAAGTGAACCTATTGTGGAGGTTCTTGGTAAAACGGTCGTTTCTTCCACTGACATTGACCTCTAGAGCGGTCGACGAGGCCTCTTCTCGGTGGCTATACATATTCATTACAGCTTCATCTGCATATTAATGAAACTGAGATGGACATAAAACTAAAACGGATTTAAATTTCAACGGTTTATCTGTAAAACATAAGAGTTCTTAAACAAGTACTTGCGTATTTTAAGTTTAAAATATGTATAAATAGGTAAGTAAGTAAGTATTATTGGGTAAGCTCCATTGACTTTTGAAGGAAGGTGTACCTACACACGAAGCATAGTTTATTTCTGTGTGATATATTCATATAACTGATTGACCAACTCGGTCATGCAGATTTTTCATTATGTATATTATAACAACGTAATGGATTAGATATACCGAGTTCATGTTCGTAAAAACTTCGGCCTGTTATAAAGTATGTCTTATTTATTGGCAATATACAATGACCACTTATCATCGCTAGAAAATACAAAATCTAGTAGGTAAGTCGGTACCACTTATTATTTGCCAAGTAGGTATTTAAACTTGGACATTTCCAATCGTAACCATTCTAAATGCTACCATTAACCTTAACTAAGACATATCCAACACGTTTGATAACGACTTCCTCCACATAATATTAAGTAGAATCTAATTATACAAGAGTACTTAAAAATACTTCTTGTCTAGCAAGCGCAAGTTCCGCGTGACCTTCGGTCGTCCGTCGATAAAAACTTTTTTTAGTCCTTCACATATGAACAACAAAAAAAGAGTAGGTAATATGTGATCGGAAAGTCCGGAGTCATCACGTTTACAGAATAACACTTGCGAAACCGGTTGGAAGCACGACTCCAAATATCAACTCGTTTCCTTCCTTAAAACGAGACGTGGTCGGTTTGTAGCGATAGATGCTAAGTGCCAGTGTTATTCATTTCGGAAACAAAAATGATGACAAAGACTTCGGATTCAAAAGATAATCTTACAAAATAATGAAAACCACATATCCTCCCTCACAATCCCTCGTGTAGAAAATATATTCTGAAAATCCCATAGCCGCACCAACAAACCGAGGATTTTGATGATCTGTGGAAAATTCTAAATACTTTTTTTTAGAATAGGTACTGCCTACTTTTCAAAAAGTTTGGATGTTGTTAACTTTAATTAAGGTACCTTGCCATAACGAGGCCTTCGTTTAGGATCAATGTAGATAGGTATATTTATTAAACACAGAGCAACCAACCGGGAGGATTTTGACTGTATTTGATCACAAGTAGGTACCTTAACAGAATATCTTTTCCATACAGGATAATATTTTTTTAAATCTAATGATATGTTGTAGGTAGTTGTTGTAATGTTTAGCTATTTCAATACAATAGTTACGTATTATAATCCATATAATTTTGACTCTGCGGAAACCAACTTATAACACGTTTTCTGTGAGTTTTCGCAAACAAATCAGGTTTTGTGATCATTTAACGGATTTTACAGTCCAAGTTTAGCAAATTTTGCTCGATAGATATGTTTGTTAGATACTCGTGTTTTGCGGGTTCCAGGCACTAACGCGCTGAAAGTAAACAGGAGACGGAAGCAATATGTAACGATCATGCAAAACCAAACGAATCTATCGATTGAAGTCCAGCAGTATGGCGTCAGTTTATTTATCTTCTAGCTATCTACCCACCTTCCTGGCGCCGTACTTCCGCCGGAAACGGGCGTCGTCTCCGTTCTAACCCTTACCGAAGTTCCGGTTTCCGGCTGCTTTTGAAGTTGGACAAAGTTTCCTTCTCGATGCTCTGTCGTGGAAGAGGCTATCTGGTTCAGTAGATGTTACATTAACTTACATTTTAAATTAACTCAACTTGAAAATATAATTTCTAGTCAGATTTTGCACAAGACAAATACTAAATAACGAAACAAATGGGAACAGTTTACAATACTGTCTATTATGTATTCTTTTGTCATAACTTCGTAAGCCAATTTCGTCATAGTATCGTCGCGTCTTCGAAGTGTTGCAAGCACTCGCAGACAGAGCACTTCCTTCATTGCACAGCAAAGCGGGGCCTACCCAGCCACGCGTGCTACAAAGCGTCTAGTAGGTATTAACCGCCTACGCAACTTTTTATCTTTAGCAGATAAAAAATGTTTAGACTTTGGATGCCTTAAAAATTTAATTTTGCCAAAACTGAAGTAATTGCCAAAAAATTTTGAATTCGGCTCATTCTCAAGATCTAGCAGACTTCTCAGTCCGTGGAAGTTACACCTCACATGTAACATGTCTTCCTAGTTCGGGTTTCATATTTTATGCCATACGTTAGAGAACAAGCGGATTTAGTCAGAGACGGCGCCTAGCTGCGCCTCGTCAATGCGTGTTATGTCACACAACACGAGCGCAAAGGTAGGTACGTGCTTAGAAACCCTTTATTTTATTGCAGAATAATAATAAATTGATTATTAGTGAACATTGATTACCTTGGTACTTAAAAGGTAGGTAATCTTCCCATGTCCCATACTGGATATTATACTAGATTCAGAGATAGTGTTGAACAAGATATAGGTAGGTACCAAGGTATTTATGAAGGTAATAGATAGATATTATGTACTCTACCTACTAGGTATCAGGGTGTTGTTCCGTTCTAAATAATTCCATGACTTGAATTATGTATAAGTAGGTACCTACTACATTTTGGAGGTGACAATTGGAGATTTTTAATGTACCTATTTAGCTGGAATGTTATTTAATACTTATTCATCAATAAAGAGATGTATTCACAGGTGGTCTTAATCGCTGTTCAACCTATATTAATATCGTAAACATCAGTATGCAGGCGTGTTGCCAATTACAGCGGAGACCTACTTTCTTACCTTCGAACTTTTACTTCCTACGGGCCAGGCAAGGCGGCCGGTCGCACCACGCAACGAATTACGAAAGTGGCGCGAAATGCTCGGCCGACATTCTGCTTGCGCCACCTTCAGGAAGTGCCGTTGCTGGATTACGTAGTTGGTGTTGCGCCCGAGCCGCCCGGACGCTATCCTTGCTTGAGAAACACGTACGGGAGTCTGTGGTCGCGACCCAATGATTACCACACACTGTGCAATGCTGACGCGAGCACGGACGCCTGTTACCATCCTTTCTCTAACACCTTGATTCTTGCCGTATGTTTGTACTTTTGCAACAGTTGAATCTTACATATTCATGATGAAACACAGAAATAAAGTAGGTGCGCAATACCTTTTATTAAAATTTTATTAAGTAAACATAAAATAGGTACCTAATTTGTTATGTTTGTGTGTTAAATAATAATTAGATAATATAAACTATTAAGAGCGCTCTACCAATTTGGCAACGTTTACTTGTTATAAAATAAATATCTGTAAATAAAGCACTAAAGGTTTAGGTACAGTAAAAATCCGCCCGTTGGCTAATAGAATCAGAATCAGAATATTTATTTGTAAAACATAGGTGTGTGAGTACATAAAAATGTTAGGTAAACATTAAAATGTGCGCTATGTGTTGCCGTGAAGGCGTACAAATATTAAATTAAATACAAAAGAAAATATAAACAAAGCAAATAAACTATAAAAAACAGAACGTGATTAAATAAGTACTTAGTATAGGAGTATAAAACAAAATTTCATAGCAAAAAATCTAAAATTGAAACTATTAATTACTGAACTAATAATTACAATTACAATAAAAAATACAACTTTCTTTGCAGAGCCAATATTAAAATGTATCCTTCGTAAAGTCTTCAAAACTTTAATAACATTTCTCAATCAATAGTGAGTAAAGAGTTTTCTTAAACTTAAATAGGTAGGGGCATATTTTTTAAGCTATCTGGTAGTTTATTATAGACTTTGGGAACTACGCCAAAAAATCTCTTTTCTAACAAAGCGGTTCTGCATTTTATATCGCACAGTTGATTCTTATATTGAAAACGCATTGGAGTCTTTTTGATTTTGGATAGTTTTTTGAAAACATAAAAAATATTTTTAACTAACAAAGCAGTCTCTTAAATATACATAGATGGCACGGTAAGTAATTTTAAAGACATAAAATAGGGTTTACAACTTTCGGTAGATTTTATGCCACACATGGAACGAATACTACCTACATCGTTTTTGCGCTTTGAAAATAGTAGGTATCTCTTTCAGTAGATTGCCCTCAAAAAATAATACCAAACCTCAGAACTGATGCAACCAATCCGTAATACGCTATTTTAAGCATTTGAATATTAACTTTTTTTGATAACTGAAATAGCGCGTATGCAGATTTATTTAATTTCAAACATATTTCTTCAGTATAATCCATGTAAGTTTATCATCTATGATAATATCTAAGCCACACGATATTTCAGGGTAATTTGGCCTAGTAGCACATACCAAAAACGCTGACATAGCTGTAAAATAAATTTTTGTAACATTTTTTTTCGTGTATTTACTTACAGTAAACTGTTCATGTCTTGCGTTTGTGTGTAGGGATTTGATGTGCATTAGGGTGCATTTAGGTATTAGGTAAGACGCTTTAACACAAACACGCTTTAAAGTGTCAGAAACAATTAAGTACCTACCTAGGTACTAGAAGTAGTTTATAACATATTATATTATATATATTAAATACTTTTAATAGAAAATTACACCCAGACTCTAAACAAACAGACATATTCATCACACTAACCTCTAGTTTCCACTGCACAAGAAAACATGTTGCAAGCACTATCTATCTCTATCGTTTACAGATGAGTGGAAAAAGATAAGACTATGCTTGGATTATGTTTTGTTGTGCAGTGAAAATGTCCAGTAATCTCGGGTGGGAACCGAACCTACGACCTTCGACGTCAAAAGCAAGTATTTTACCAACCACTACACCGCACTGGCCCGTAAGAAGCTGAAGACAAGTTGCCTATAAGTAGATTAGGTAAATATAATTATGTTGTACCTACCTATACTTCTAACCTTAGAGCATTTAGCAGGGAGATGTTATACGCAGCTTCTAGCAATTGTGCCAGTTTTTGTACAGGGAGGGTTACAGCACACATGTAAATGTTTATACGTCTTTACAAATGCACACGTAATTCAAAGCTACACACAAACACGAAACATGAACAGTTCATCCATACAAACTGTTCATGTAGGTACCGCGGCAGAGGGGACCGCGCGCAATACTTTCCATGTTAAAATTTCTAAGCTTCTAACACAACATATGAAACGTGTAACTTAAAGCCTACGGTTATTAAGAAACAAATCTGATTGCTTCGCCTGAGCCTGAGCAGGATGTACCTGTAATCTCTCTCGGAACTATGCCGAGTTACCTAAGCCTACAGGCTTGCTTAACGTACCTACCTACTATAATATGCCAGTTATGAAATCCCTTGTTACTTGCAATGGGAAATTACACAATAATTTATTTTAATAATAAACGTGAATTTTGAAAGAATCATAAAATGAACGTCTGTACACAGACACCGCATAATCTATTGATTTCGTCTGTTGCAGATTTTGATCATTTTGATTCCGTTTGTAATCTTCCAAGAGTTGTTTAGAGTTGTATCTAAACAAAAATATACTTCAAGTCTGTACCTAGCTACTAACTTTTGCCTAAGGTCCACCCGATGAACCTATGTAGGTAATTGCGGAAAAACATTACCAGCCTAAGGTACATACCTGCTGACTCTGCATATGAAATTGCAATTCGATATTGGTTCTGCGATAGTTAGTAGTCAGATTTTGGTAGTACCTACCTACGTAACTAGAGGGGATTTTGTTTTTTACTCCAGCACGTTTGGTTAAGACGTGGGAGATCCTTGCACCCAGAAATACATACATACCTCCATAGAAATTTAGCTCCTGATACAGGGCCAAAAAATTAGGGTAGCCAATCAAAATATTAATGAGTAGGTGCCTAAGTAATATTTGTTACGTTAAAGTTACGTTATATAAACAGCTTATTAAATGCTGAAAAGTGTGCATATCAATAGTCAGACGAAGTCAGGCTGGACACCAAGGAAGGGGAAAGCGTTACAAACCTACGATTCCCTACATTAGCAGATGTTTAAAGTGTTATTATTCGAAAGAATTAAATTGCAAGTACCAATTGTCTTTAAGACAAATCTGTATTTTTTATTTTACTATCACTTTACCTAAGTTTTTAAGGTCCACTCACTATTCATCTTGGATTCCCAAATACGAAAATAAATAGAGATTATAAAGATAGAGCCGCTACCTACTTATATACGTAATGGCACACCACCTAGTACCTAATAATATTAAAGCTTGGTCGGTTCTATTTACCTCCCTACATTTCAAATCGTAATTCGCAGCGCACGCGACGATTTTATAACAACTAACCTCCTTAAATGCTGAGAGTCGAGCTGTTGTCAACCGTTGCACAAACGACGACTGTAACGTTACAAAATCGGAAAAAGTGCATAAAAACGGTATTAGGACGAGAAAATTCACATCGGCGTAAGTATGTTCCGTTACACTAGTGCAATTCGCGCAGTCTGAGTGCATAACCCCATCTTCTAACACGTAATGTGTGCAACGGTGCGCACCCGATCTCGCACGACCGGTCCCGAAAGTGGGTCATCTCTTTTTGTTTCACCAGTTACTCCGTAATTAGAAAGAGAGGTCAGACATCTTATGCTGACTTTACACCATTACGGAAATATTAGGATAATAATTGATGGTAATGTTGCGCAATTTTGTTAATTTTTCCGGTGGCTTAGGGAGGTCTGCTCTGCTCTTTATGTAGAGTCATGTAGTAAGTAATGTAAGTATCTACATTAACACGCTTCTCAGGAAACTTTTACCCCAGCCATTAGTAACCAACAAACATTTATAAGTGAGTAGGTACCTAAATACCTACATAACCTATCTCTATTATGAACAGGGTAACTAAAATCTTTAGCCCCGCCCGATAGGTAAGCTTACGTAACTGTATCTGACTTGGACGATGCTACGGCTTTTACTAATTAGGTTTGTCGTTTCAGTATGAAAATCTAAGACGTAAGATAAATTTTCTTCACATTTATTAATCCGTTAAGAAACAAGCAAATCTCACGAGGTGTTAGCCAAGATGGCGGCACGCGGAAGTCGCACACACTTCCGCGTTGCCCTGCGCGGCTGCGCTGCGCGTGCTCTGCGCTCGTGACTACTACACACATTTATTAACCACCGCACCGGTTCAGAACGCAATTATGAGACATCTAAGTGGGAAGAAAATTAACATTTAGTAGGCAAGAACTTATGAAAAAAAAGGTTCCTAACACTGGACATAGATGTACACCTAAGCATTTTAGTTTTCTGGTATTTAATGAGATAACATGAATGAAATGAGTCGAGTTTCTAAATTATGGTTGTAAGGTGTAGGTACTTTAGTCGCCTAATTTCGACGACATATCAATTTTACTGCAACAGATGAATGTGATACCTACACATAGTAAAGTTCTGTGCAATCGGGCACTGGGGGTATGTAGGTATATCATGTGTCAGAGCAACAGATGCAGTAAAGTGGTTCCACCTTAGATTTAATTTTATGGCTCTGATCTAGTTTAATTTATCTTTATTAAAACTTGACTGGATCAAATTCCCTTTATGTCATAGATTACAAAGCAAGTTCAATAAAAACGGTGATGGCAGTGTACTTAAAATATTAATATTATTAGTTATTTAGAAATTGATCATATTTATATTGTTATATTTAGTCTGTGACCTGGCGACGACGCGCCGGGGTCGCGACTCGCGACTCGCCCGGACATGCCGCCCACAATTACTGCCAATTGTGCCAATTGACGACACGCCACCCTTCCGCTTTCTATTCCAACTAGAGAACCGTAATCTGTCTCATCAAGCATCTGCCTACAGAATATAGTATATACCTAGCACTGGTATGAAGTTATTCAGTTAAACTTTATGGAACCTAACTGATATGACATCATAGTAAGAAACTAAAGAATGCACATCTTTAATGTAGTAAAAGGCAAATAATTAGGTATTTAGGTGCCTGACCTTTCAAGTTTTTGGTACGTAAGTAAATCATCTACTCACTTATGACCTTGTAAATTAGCATGAAAAATTAGTTAGGTACCTATTGTGACATACCTAACTGTACTATCTACTTACGTAGTTAGATATTCTATGGTACCGCGGACTTTTCATTAGATACTGATGTCCTATACAAAATTGTAGTACCTACCTTACTTTATCGAAATAGTTTTCCAAGAAGGTTTGATGTTTTCCAACACACAATAAAATTATGGTCAACTAATTTACAAAAAACCTTAAAAAATTAATTATACACCTAAAGCTTTCCCTGGAATCACGCTGTCGATAGATGAAAACCGCATGAAAATCCGTTGAGTAGATTTTCTTTATAATCCATTGTAACCGCGCGAATCTCGCCGCTCAGGCATTGTCTGATAGATGTGTCTACAATAGAGTGAGTCTCTATTCTGCGCTTGTCTAGTCCAGGTCCTGGTCCAGGTCCAGTCGCGAAACATTGAGGAGTGCCTGAAGAATAAAACAAAAAAAAAAGTGAGATATACATAAATATGTATTAGATAATTAGGTAGTCTAAACAGTGAAATATATAAAAAATATAAAGGCATATATAAATAAAAATGTACTTAGTTATAAAAAAAATAAAGTACCTACCTAATACGTAAGTTCATAATATTTTTGATTTACCCGTTCACGTTATGTGGATTAATAAAAATTATTGGAGACGGCATTTTACTTTATCGATTTTTTAAAAAACATAATGGTCATGTTTTGAGAAAAATTGTCGCGTGACGTCACGCCTGTTTTTACATCGTTATTGTCATCACATACTCTTAAACATAAATGCAATTTAATTATTTGTTTAACAATAAATGTATTAAAGATACTTTGTCCAACATTTTTTTACTTATTCTCGTCAGTAACTCACTCGTCCTGTATAGTATAACATAGCCTCGTTAGCCCAACTAACTTGTCCGCATTGTGCAATATTGAATGACGTAATAAATACTTGTTTGCTTATTGGTATTCACTATGTAACCGTCCCTACAATCAAACCACCTATCATCAATTAATTACTGCTTGTGCAGTAGGTACCTAATAACTAATACATTTCCGTAAGTTCTTATGTACCTACTTAGTATTGGAAGAATATTATCTTCTAAGTAGACTGCTGAATCAGATTTTAAAAGCATTGCGAGGATTATTTTAGAAAAAACTAGAGATGGGTATACTGGAAAAGTCCTGAAAGTTGGCGCTTATTGGGAATTTTCCCAATTTGTCATAAATACCTGGATCTTTTTTGGGCAAACTAACTCTTTTCTTTTTTTAAATATTCTCATATTTAAAAAAAGAAAAGAGTTAGTTTGCCCAAAAAAGATCCAGGTGAGATGATTCACATGCCTACATGTAGGTAGTATCTAGGAGGGTATGGTGTCTATTTTGTTCTTAGTTTCCAAACAACATAGGTATGCGTTTTGTATATCTTGACACTGCATTGATTTATAGGTATGTATTTTATTTTTTTAATTATAAAACGAAATTTAAGATTTTTAGTATTTTATATAACATGCTAAAAGTGATCCTTCGAGCTGGATACAATAGTCAAGTTTCAGTGTTGCTTTTACAAATAAATGGAAATTAAAAAGTCTTAAGTTAATATATTAATTAACATTATTAATTACATAGATAAATACGAGTAGATAGGTAGATAGGTACTTTTACATACTTAAAACAAAAGGTATGTAAGAACGTTGCGTTGTTAGATTATTTTAACAAATAATATCTGACATATTATGTAGAGTGAGCAGTCTCACTAGAGACTAGGAAAACAGTAATAATAATACTGGTACTGATTGGTAAGTATATTATGATGACGTCACATAACATGATACTTCTCAATTTCCGGGACAGCTGGCCGCGGACGTAGATAGCTTATCATGTTGACGAGGTGGATGATCGACACATCGCACTGGTGGAAGTGCAACGCTTATCTATCACTCTTTATCACTACATACATTATACTTAATGTGTAATTGTTACTAGCATTCACGATCACCTACTATTCATTTTCTCATAAAATACGAAATATTAGATGCTTAGGTAGGTATCATTCATCGTATAGGTATCTATGATTACTTACATCTACCTACAATTACGTATTGTATTGCAATTTGCAATATAATTTGTGTGTAAACCTGTTCTCCGTAGTAGAGACGGATTTAATTATTTTTTTAATTTTATTCCAAAATGGTCCTACTAATTTTATTACTTTTATTTTTTCCTTTTTCGTGATTTCTACTTAATCTGCACCAAATCTGAAAATCAAAGTAAGATATCGCTCTTCGCTGCATCTATCGTGTTTTAATAGACAGATACTTAGGTACTCGTAATTATAATGTAATGCACGCTACGTTAAAAGTAAAAGTGTAACGCAGCATTGTCTCGAAATTAGTTCGCATGATGTTTTTTCGAAGAAGAAATAAGAAATCACATTGTTTTCCTCTCGAGAGGTTGAGAGTGACACAGTGCCGTAGCGTGCTATGGCGGGGCCCCGTATAAAATGTTGTTTGGGGCCCATATGAAGGGTAAATATTTCCAATAATAAAAATGTTTAAATGCATAAAAAAATGTTTACATAAAATTATAAGAAGTATTTATTCATTATGATTATCCGTCACTTTATCCAAAATATATACAAAAAAAAAATTAGGGAAATAAAAAAAACCCATGACCATTCCACCTGTGACGATGAAGTCTAAAAATATACCTACACTCTTGCCCATATTTCGTCAAACTGATTTATAAAATCATTTATGATGATGACTCTTTTTTATTAAATTTACTAAGTCGTTTCTGGAATAATAAAAATTGAGATTTTATTAACTATTGCTTACGCACGTCGGGGGCCCCCGTAGCTTGGGGGCCCCGTATAATTGATACGTCAGATACGGCGGTAGCTACGCCCCTGGAGTGACAGCAAGTTGCGTGTGCGCAGTCGACGCCCCCCGGTTTCTAAGCGCACCGCGCGTGACCAATTGGTATCATGTGTCTTCTATTTAGATCTAACTTATAGCGTATCATTTACCTATTGTTAACATGATTACGTACTTTTAGTTTAGAAAATTAGGTAGGTGTATCACGGCTTTGCCCATTTTTATTGATAGTATTATTTCTTACAAGACAGATCAATAGGCTACTTGATTCAAATCTAATATGGCGCAATAAATGATTATTATCATAACCCAATATTTATCGTTTTAAGATAAGTATTTTAAACAAAATCATTTGTCAAATTTAACTCGCAGATGCATCTCTAAAAATGTCACCGGTCATGTTGTAAAGTCAAAGGGGTCTCAGAAAACTAGTAGGTATGTAGTCTACAATAGAATTTTTTACATAACCTAAATCACAGAGCAGCCAAAGAATTTTGATGATCTGTGACTGTGACCTAAAAGATTTAATTTATTTATTTATTTAAACTTACACACACTATCTTTACAGGATGAGATCCTAATACAATAGTGGTTAGCAAACCTAGGTAGGTACATCAAATAAATTCAGAAAACATATATAATAAATCTACCACACTTACAAAAACACAACGTACCTAACACAATTATTAAAGAACACATATAAAATATAAAATGAGCCTTAGCACAAAATATAAAATGTTTAAATATAACTAACAAAATTCAACAAAGATGAAAGACTTTAAGTACTTATGTGGAAAATCAAAATAACCCAATTTAGGTGTCGATTATTCAGATTTTTTGCGTAATATTATTACATTATGTGAAAAAAATAATACCTACAGACCCTGGTCTGTAGGTATTATTTTTCATAATATCTATCTGATCAGTAATCTGCAACAATATTATTTGATTAGGAAATACTTGGTATCTTTAAGGCAGGTACGCAAACAGATCAATTTAATGATAACTATCACATAGCTTACTTAGTGATAAAAGTAAGGAATCTCATTCTTGGTGGTTTTATTGGTAAGCTTGCTTTTGTTTTTACTGCTTAGTTATACTGCTTATACCTACTTAGACTACGAAAGTTAGATACCTAAGTAATGACCAAGAACACCACACAGATAGGAACCTAACATCTATAAATATCAGTTATCTATCTACCAGTTTACTCGAGGACTTCAATATTCTCAAAGGATTAATTAAAGCCTGTTTATATCCTGAAAGTCAAGGAAACAGGAGTCGAAGAACAAGTCCTAAGTGTCGGCAACACTTGCCTACAATAATTATTCGTGTGAACAACTACATCCGGATTCAGTCCATTCATTTTCCTTAGGCGAGCAGTTTTTCTCAATTAAATGATGCAACGCGATTGCGGATGTTCTTGCAGTGGCTATTGTGCGCACAACCTGACATAATGATTGTTTAGAATCATCACTATGTAAGAAACAAATATTTTTGAATAAGTTATTTGACGCAAGTATCTACAGCTATTCAAATTACAAATCTTTAGGCACTCACAGCAATTATTAACCTAAAGATTCATAGGAGTGGTAATTTAATTGTGACAACCTCTTACGGTCATTAAAAATACGTTAACTACGCTAAACCCAATGTGCTGATCTTTTTGTCAGAAGTGTCTTTGAGTGAAAATTTTACAATGATAACTTATCGTCCATCTTCATAAATGCCATACTAGGTGCGTTTAAAGACCAAATTGATTCAAAAATCCAAAATAGTTTATTTGCAGTAACATACAGATTTTAATCTTGAGCAGCAGCACAGTGAACGTGCGGTACGCGCGCGACGCAACCAAAATTGCAGCGAGCATGCAATGAAAGGCAAAATGATACATAGCATGTTACGTTACAGCAATCATGTACGCACGTTACTTAATACTAAGTAGTGTTTAATTATATAAATAAACATCACTTTGGCAATGACGCAATACATGTAATTACTTACACCGTATCTTCGCCATTTTATCAAGGATTATTATATTTTTCTATAATCTTTATAATCATAATATCTACTAAGCACTAGAGCCGAGTAACTTTAATTGCATAAATAAAAGTATTTTTTATATCCGGAGTCAGGTAGGTATATTACTTAGGCACCTAATAATTTGTTTTTGAAAATAAGCAAACATTTTATTTTAGATATAAAAATACATAGTTAAACTTAGGTAGAGCCCAATGGCGTAATAGCCCAAGAGCCTTCGAACGCCAGACGTTCATTATTTTATAAAAGCTGAAAGTTTGTCAGCGCATGTTCCCAACCCAATAGAGGTAAGGTTGGGCAACGGCACTAAACGTAACATGAATTCATACCAAAATATAGTGACATTTTTTATATATCCTTCATATATTGACAAATTTCTGATGTTCACAAGCTCTTGCTCTATAAGTACCTAAGTAAAGTCCTTAGATAGACATTCCACTTTTGAGAAATTTATGTTAACCTACCTGCGCTTGCAAACTCATTCGACTTGATTACAACTTTGACTTGCTTACAAGTTTTACATAGTCCTACCTTTCTTTAAAAAAAAGAAAGTCTTGTTAGTTACAATATTTATAACTCAAGAAGGGCCAAACCTATTTGGCTGAAAATTTGTTGGGGACGTAGCCAAGAACCAGGAGAGGGACATAAGATACTTATTATCCCGTTGCGTTCCTGTGGGACTTGCAGTCACAGCATGTCTAGCCGTTCATTGGTAAAAAAACTTGAGAGGTGTCAAGGGACACCCGGTGGAACGAAGTTCCTTTCGATTAATTAGTGAAGGAATTGTAATTTTTCTTTTTGTAAGTTATAATAAAAAAAAATTTTTTTTTTATCTCGCGAGAGAGAAAGAGAGATGCGCACGCCGCAAAGCTTACAATAGCTTACTATAGCAAAAACTGTCGTGACAACTTTTCGTAAGAATTTTTTCCGTCTAGCCCCCTTTCACAAAGTATACTAACTCCTTATTTAAACAAACTACTTTCTGGGAGTGCAACACACTTCATACTTAAAAAGAATAATAAAGCATTGTCACCTTTTGTCACATTAAAAAGAAAAAAGATTTGCTTGTGTCTGTTACGAATAGGCTGAAAAACTAAAAATTCTTGCTACATCTTTATCGAGTAACATACATAAGTTATATAATATGCTATAATAAATTCGGGATCTGTATGAAAACTTCGCTAAACCAACGTGTGAAAAAAAATTACGAGTAAAGTAATGTAGTACAGTTTTATAAAAGACATAGCTACAAAAAAGTCCGCGGTACAATGTTTCTAACTAGGTACATATTATATGTAGTTAGGTACCTACGTCACTATAACTTTTTTAATATTAATATTATTTATTCAAATATGCAATTGTAACGCCGCGCCGCGGTTAAAAAATGGTCTATTAGTTACTTATGTACTTTTTTGCCGGGATATTATCCTTTATGGATCCCCCGTCCCGTGTGGGTGCAGGGCAGGGGTATGTGGGACTACCAAAGGGTACCCATTAAAACCCCCGGGTGTTTCGCAGCGCATTAATGCCAGGGGGTCACGGCAACTAACATGTGACACAACCGCATAATTTGTGGGTTGTTCAGTATCATAGGTTTCAAACAGATGATTGTATTTTGATTGTATTTTTTCCAAAGCAGACTAGATTGAGTGTTCTTTCTAAGCATGTAAAGTCTGCCAAAAAATTTTTTTTTTGTCAAATATCTACCCGTGCGAAGCTGGGGCGTGCCGCTAAGTATTATACGTAAGTATTTTAAATAAATTGATAAAAAACTACTATGTGCTTGGCTACAGCCCGCGACTTCATCCGCGTAAAATATTAACAATATCAAGGGGAGCTGTTTAGGTCCCGTACGTAGATAAAGGGGGCGAGCCTATTGCCATTCTTCAGCCACAATTCCGAAGTATGAGCCACAAAAGATTTTCTTATTTATTTGTTACAAAAGTCTTAGCTTGACCCGGGAGAAGGGCTTCATTTAGCACTAGACCACTGAGATAGTTAACCAAATCCTGATGTTGTTAAATTTTCGTGTGCGTCATTGTACGGTAGAAAGTCGAGACCTTGGCATTAGCCTTGCGCGTGGAAAATGCTTGACGACGCGGAAGCGGCCGCGCATTGTTTTACGTAGATCACGTAGAACGGGGAGGGGGGAGGGTTCAATCAAATCGTCGGAAAAATGATTAGCGGCTAACGACAGTGTTGATTACCTATGTTTACAGATTTGTAGCCCGTAGATAGCCAAAACTATTTTGTTTAGGTAGGAGCTTTTATTTAACTTTTCTATATTTTTATACGTGTCTGACTGGCGACTGCAACTTTCTTGATTTCCCTGTAGGTAAGCGACAGTTAAAACCCGTCGAAAATTGGCCACACCTCTTAAACTAATCATAAACCCATCGAGTGGGTTAATTTGCTATTTTAGTACTCCGAGGTAAAAACTACTTATCTAATTTTTCAGGGAGCTACCCCCTGTAGATTTCTAGTTATTTTATCTTAATTCTTTATAGATGTTGTCGGTTTTTCCTAAAACATTTTAATAATCCCGACACATGGGTACCTATATATAACTACATGTGGTGTGAGTATGTAGGTGGATAGGTATTTATAAACGTAATAAAATAGTTTATACAAATTGCTACGGCGGGAAATTAAAATCCGCTTGATGATATACCAACATACCTTTAAAAGTACCTATAATCATATTTTATCAGTTCATCAGGTACAACTGCTCCGATTTCGGACGGGGACCGTTGGATAGCGAAAATGAATTAAGAATAAAGGGAATTATACAAACAAACCTGCTCCTTTCTCCCGAATAACTCTGTGTAACAGTGAAAATCGCATAAAAGTTCGTTCAGATTGTCGTCGACTAACAGACTAACATACGCGGTTAGTAAATAATAACATGTAGGGTAGGTAGGTATGTGACAAGTTAAAAAATATTATGTAGCTAAGCCGAATTTCTATCCTAATCAGAAACCGGAAAATCGATAATAATTAAAAATAAATTCGTTATTTTTATTACCTACCTACAATTGAAGTTAAAAGTGTAGTAATTTAAAAGATTATTTTATTTGAACAGATATATTTTCCGATAAATTAAGGCAATTTTTGACCATAGAAACGCGGTGCTGCACTATTTTCGTGCAGATATACTGTGTGATACAAATCCCACCTCGATCATCAGCTCATCACAAAAACGTAAGTTTACGATATTCGTTCGTGTTATGTTACGGCGACCGCAGCACAACAAAAACAAAGCAAGCAAAGCCTGTCCTCAATCGTGCGTATCCTGTGGTTTGCTATGCTAGGGCGTTTGTTCAGTGTTCTTTTGTTTGCTAAGAAATTTTTGATCAGTCAAGTAATGGATTCAACTAGTACCTACTTAGTAGGTGATAGAAAGTCTGTTACAGCGTAAGTGGTTATATTTTCAGGTTACGTGTCCAATATTCGTCTATCTTGTCATGTACAATTGACTAAGCTAAGCTGTTTAATGATAAGAGCATATTAATAAACTTCTATTTCTTTTAAAACGTAAATCTACAATAATAGGTACTAGCTGCAATGCGCTGTAGTTTCATAAACAAAGACTTATCTAAGAGTGTCTAAACGGGAAATATCATGTTCTAGAAATTCTAAAACATTGCAGTTTCTGAAAATATTTTAATTTTTCTTATATATTAAATCATGTCCGACTTAACTACTGAACTAATTTCGTTGGTGGAGACAACCCTAATCTCAGCTTTTTCTCAGCTACTGCGGTGAGGGGAAAGGGGCAGGAAGCCGCAGGACATCCGACACGTACAGGAAGCAGAACCAGTTCCCCAGGCTTTGTCCCTCACAACCTCTCGGCCACCATTCCCTCCCGCTCGCTCAACCACATTCCTTTAGCCTCAGTGCGCCCGCGCACCCTTTTAAACAAATATTTTACTAATATCTGTCAATGTTTATAAAACTGAAGCAAGAAACCTTTATAATTGTAATAGGTAAGATAAGGAAGGCGTTTAGTAGTAATTTTACTAAATTAGCTTTTAAACACTCTTCTTTACCTCGTTTAAAGAGGTTTGTGTTGAACTTTAAATTACTCGAACCATGTTATATTACTAAGGTAAGTAGGTATTAAAATTTATTGCAAATAATTATCATTTTAGACCTTTAATGACTGTATAACATTTAGATTTGAATACACTTCCACTTTGTATAATAATTATGAAAATTAGTAGATACGTATCAACAGCAGCAGTGAAAAAGTTAACACATTAATACGCAGAGATTATCATGCAAAGATTTGCATGAAATTTTCAAAATAATTAAGAAAATCCAGGTAGTCAATTACAAGACACGTACCTACAAGTTTTACACACAATAGATAGGTACTGATTACATTACAGAGTAGATATTATTATCTGCTAATATCTTAATACTTTCACACTTCCTAATTTAGCCCGTTTAATTTAACAAAACAGAGATACTTAGGTATTAAAAACTCTATTAAACACATTTTATTTTAAAAGCTACTATAAATAGGGCTGCTGAAATTGAGACAATCTCATTTTTGTGTGAAGACGCTAATCTTAGGTACCTACTAATTGTCTGATTTGAAAAATTCTTGCACTGTTAGATAGTCCATTTATTGAAAAGGCTATAGGCTACTTTTTATCCCACTGCTGAACATAAATGTAGGTCATGCGGGCGATACTACCGGCGAAAAGCTTTTGCTAATATACTTAGCTATTTTCTCAGACGAGAAGGCAGACAAAATGATACAAAATAATGTCTCATCGAAGACTGTTCTCTAAAAATAGGGCAACTCCATCGTCTGTATAGAATTAATTCCGTCATGAGTCTGTGGAGCGGAAAAACGTCGCTACCCAAAATAGCGTCAAGTATTTCCGACTCATAAGTATATATGTTCCTTAGTACTTGTGAAAATTGTATCTAAAGACGTTCGGCGCGCGCGCAACTTCCGGTGCAGCAATAAATATGGCGGCGACGAGCCAGCATGGTGGAGCTTCCGTTAGCGGTGATTCACGTAGATGATGGCGTCTGACTTTGGCTTGCTCATTGCATATCTGTATTGTGATTCAACTACAACAACACGTAGGAGTCTAGACTAATATCGTTTGGAATTTGTCGTCTAGCAGATATCCACATTTAAAAGCACGCAGGCTGAGCTAAACTTCACTCTTTCTGCCAACAATATACTTTTTAACTATGTAGGTATTCAAGTTTTAGTTAGTTTAGGGGAGTTCAAGGTTTTCATAAGATTTCTTGAATTCATGTCATCAGGTTTTAACGGTGGTGACTTTTGGCTTGATTAGAGCCACGCGAAAAGAGCGAAAAATTACTTTAAATAAATAAAATAGCTCAGTGTGCAATGGAACGCACTATGCTTGATGTTTCTTTGAAGGATTGATTCCGCAAAGAGGTTATCTGACTAAGAACTAATGTTATTGACCTACCACAAAGGATTAGCAGCAAGCTGAAATGACAGTAGGCAGTTATCGTCAAAGAACTAATTCCTAACCACTCCTGGGGCAAGAGAGTTCTTGAGTGGAAAGTTAATAAATGTATTGTAGAACCCGTCCAGCTAGGTGGAGAAATAGTCTCTCCGCTGCGTAAGATACCTCTCACCCGCCTGATTGCAGTCCTAATAATTCTATCGACCCACATTGTACATTATGAATGTTACTTACCTGTACCACAATCTATTTTCTTTTAAATAAATATTTTGTATAATTATTTTCTTAGTAGGTAGGTACTGCCCAATCAAGAGACAGCGATAAGTAAACCTATAGGTATCATTTATATAGAATACAACGTGGCATGGCAAATTGAGACTGAATACTTGGTGCATCAAGAACTCTCATGAGTAACCACCTTACAGAAAGGTTCTATGGCCGGAAAATCAGTTAAATACCTTCGTATAAATAGCTCAGCGTGAACCGGATCTATCTCTGGCATTCCGCAAAGCAACGGTGCGTTGGCGCCACCGTATGTCGCCTCCATTCGTCGCTTTGGCTCAAACATACCACTTATTACAAAGAGGTATGAGATATTTGTGACTAAAGTTTACCAGGAGCTTTGGACTCCTAGCCGATTTTTGTTAATAGTTTATATTGATCCGTTTGTAGAACAAGAAACCTGTGCCCCGATTCTCGCGCTTTAGACATTTTTATCTAATACACGGGCACGCACAAAGCGCTTTGCTTCCACTTTCGATTTGTGCGAACTGCCAAATTGTGGAATTCGCTGCCGGTATCTGTTTCCATGTAGCTATAATCTGCCGGTATTTACTGGGTAAGTGCGTTCCATTGTAGACTACACCATTGCTTCACATCGGGCATGTTGTGGTAAAGCGCAAGCCTATTTTAAGTTAAAAAAAATGTCTAAATGTCTAATATCGCGAGAATCGGGGCCCAGGACATAACCATATCTACAGATAGCGGAATTACAAAAATGAAGTAATTATTATAGTTATTCACGTCACTAAGATTAGATAAAGGAAGAAAATGTTACCTTCATGAAATGTTTTGGAAGAAAGTGCGTAAGTAGGTAGTAGATAGAAACTGGCTGACACTATAACAAACGTGACTGTATTATAAGGAAGGTAAGTAAGTATAACATTGAAATACAGAGTGTATTGACCAAACTGTTTAGTAACCTTGTTTTGTGACGACAAGAAGCAGTCAACCCTGTGTGGAACAAGGTTGTCGTACTGCGCGACCATGACAGTGAACTTACTTTCTTTGACTAGCGCAGCCTGCGCGCTCATCCGACCGTGAAACTCTTATGAATAACTTGACTAGAGAATAATAAGAAGCGTGGTGCGTTGCTGGACGCTTAGTGTGTACGTAGTCCAGAGACGCAGGTTGTTTCTATTAGTAACAAGACGATATACTTTTTTAACAAAAATGTGAATAATTCAGACAGAGATTACAGGACTCTCTTCCAAAATTGCAATAAAGTAGGACCACAGACCTTGCTGGCTTGGAACTGTGGTCTTATGACATGACATTTGAAGTTATCCGATCGCAAACAGGTAGTTCTTAATACCCATTTTGCTGTCAATTGAAATGCACTTAATACACGTTTACTACTGCGAACGAGGTGTGTGCATTGGCTAGGTAGCATACCTAGTTTAATCGTCGTCCGCAATCCTACTTCCGCATAGATCATCCCGCTGCGCGACCTAGGCCGGGTGGCTGGCAGGGCCTCGCCGTTATCATCCGAGCCCGTTACGTGACGCGCGTGACCCGGATCCGAGTCTACGCTCCACACGGAAAAATGCGATAATCTGTCGCATTACCTACATAATGTGCTGCTTGTAATAGGTAAAGACCGTTATTGGGTACATGTACTTACATACGTACAGTAGGTTGCAAATATACTGCACCGTTTAATATTAAGAAAATAAATTTTATTTGGTTTTCTGGAAGAATACCCTTTTGATGGTTTACAAAAAAAATTAAAAGTAAGTATGAAAAATAACCAATACCTACTATATCAGTTCGCCAACTACTAAAATTGAAGATAAAAGAATGGATGGATATGCAAGGAATTCAAAAAGTCCATTTAAGAACTAAGCAAAGCTAGGTTTGCCTACATAATAACAAGTTACGGACTTGTAACTCAGCAATATCGCTTCAAGTCGACAAAGCAAGTGGAATACAGAACAGACCAATAAAATGCAATTAAAACCACAATTGGAGTGCAAGGTGGACCGCTGTTGGTGACACTTAGCAAGCCGACTGGAAGGCTTGGCAACGGGGCGAAGAACGTGCCTACTTACTGTAGTTCTGACTTATTTAAACTCAAATAAGGTAATTATATAACTTAATAATACAATATAGTTCTGGCCACCGCACAATGGAAGTAGGTACTTACATTTAGCAAAACGAATAAAAAATCTAAGTAGATAGCTATAGGCAGGTATCTATCTAATATAAGTTTTATACTGTGGTTTTACATTTCAATACTAACTATAATTAACATAAGTATATTACAGGTAGGTACTTTTATAGGAATCCTTCAGTTTTGTTTGAGAAGTATAAAAAATGAACCTATCGTTACGACCAACAAAAAATTAACGATTGAACGTAAACACACGTTGAAATTCACACAAAATATTTTAATAGCATTACAGCGAGATATACCTACTGTCGAAGCCAAGAGGAAGTAGGTAGGAGGAAAATTTAAAACAGGTAAGTATTTATATTTAATGAATAGTTCATACATTTTTTTTCTTGTGGTGTTTAAGTCTCGGCTCGCTCTACTCGTTCGGAGTTTGTCGACAAAAAGTATGCATATATTTAAATATAATTTTGCAAACAGGAAACTCTGAGATCTTCAGACAAAAAAACAAAAGACAAGTGGTTTTAAACGTATCCTCATATTAGTTGCTACGAGTATTATACCTACCTATTTACAGTATAACATTTTCGTTCAAAACACGTGTAATTAACAGAAAAACCTAAGAAAACAAAAAGAGTAGTGAAATTTAGAATGTAGATAGTGTAGACTCCAGAATAGGACATAAGCTATAAAATATGTAAGACCCCGACGCCTAAAACCACTAACTGAAAAATTCTTAACATTTTTTGAACTCCTGTCACTAATTGACAATTACCTAACTAGCCTTTGGACACAGAGCAGTCAAGTTTTGTGATAACCTATGGTTTCAAATTAAAATAACTCATAACAAAAAAACTATGATTAATCTGCTATTTTATATTAGCAGCTATGTTAGATTTATGTAAAAGGAATTCTCCAAGTCGACCTTTCTTTTGATAAACCTATTGAGAGGTTTGCAAAGAATTGGTGATCCACAATCGTAGGACGGTGGCCATTTTGGATTTATAAGGATGGTGAATACGTACCTACTATTACCTTCTCACCGGATTTAGGGGTGGGCGTATTATTTCAAAGCAATCGGTCAACAGGGAGGGGGTAAAATTTCAGTTATTAAATTTGACCATCAACAACAAACAGGGCAAGCTACCGTTTAAAACATAGATTTGAAGACCTAAATTCTACAAAGGTAGCTATTCTCTTCATCAGAATTCCCCTCTTTTTCATCAGTTGTCAGGGTTTAAAATTTAATCTTGCAATAATATTATAAGAGAAAATAATTACTTTGAAATCTTTGTCCACATAGCCTACATCCTTATTGCAGTATTTTCGTTGTTACACGAGTAAGCTAAAGAATGAAAAGATAACTAGGAAATATCAGTATACATACCCACCTATCTTATCAAAATATGTGCTAATTTTGTTGGTACGTATTTACACTTTCATTACAATGATAAATCATCAAACATTACATGATATAAACGACTGTGTTGCCTTAGTGTTCTGCGAAGCATCCAAGACAGCATTCACTCAGTGATGTAAAGCAAAAAGAGTCTATAAACGTAAAATGTGACAATTGCGGGGAGTTCATCAATCTTCACCATTTGAATGGGTGTAGGTGCGGGACGATGGTTTAACAATGACTTCGGTCATCCAGAGATATTATTAATTGGCCCAAAGGCATACAAAGAAGCGGAAATATAAAACTTCTGCGTCGGTACCCCGCCGCGCGAGGCGCTTTACCTGACTCTTGCCCTGCCATTGTATCCTGGCTCAATAGAAGGTATTTGCTTTTGAGAAGCTGTGGGAAATTGCGCAACGACCGTTGAACATTATAAAGAACCTTTGATCCATGATATCGAAGGCTGTATCATGTCAGATAATGATGTGCAGTACCCGTAAATTGTAAGAAGCTTTTTATGTCCATAACCCTTCCAGTCACGAGTATACCAGACCCTAATAGTTCTAAATAAGACAAGTATGTACTGACATAAGTAAGTAGTAAAACTATTCCTAATCACTTATGAAAGTCAACATGAACTGATACAAGTATGTAACAATAAAAAATAATATACCTAAAATGTAGGAAATTAACCTCACTATTTTAAGCGTTTTGATATGATAATATCATTTAATTTTTTTATTTAATCAAACCTACTTATCTACAATCTTACTTTGAAGTGTACCATGCCAAATTTTGTCAACTGTGAATTCACACTTCTTTGTGTGTTGCCGATGTCCAAATTGGACTAGCTTCAAATATCTTGTACACTGGCCGCACTATATCTCACAGATGAGTGTCAAACAAATCTAAGTCCGCTTCCTAGAAAGGACACAGCGGCGCTTTAAGACCCTTCTTTTTTGTACCATCTAAGATAATAAATGATGCACTTAGAAAAAATCCGACCTGTTCACGGAGATAACGATCAGAATGATTTTTATGGAAATGCTAGCCGGAATTATAACGAACAAGAATCCTTTTGGGATGTGGCGAAGCGAGTAGACAATGCGTCGGCAAAGGAGCGTTTAAATGTATACCCAGCGTACCTATCATTTCATATCTGATCAGATTATAATAATTACTATTGGTGATTTATAGAAAAAGGTTCACATATTCAAGTTTGTCTACAATAGAATAGGTATAATAATACATTTATACATTTAGATAAGTGCAACTACTTGCAGAACTTGATTACAAATATATTTTTTTATGGTAGATGGCCCTAAATCAGAAACTAATAAAGAGAGTCTAGGTAGTGCAGCAACATATTATGAAAACATAACCAAACAGAATACAACTAAACATAAAATAGTACCGAAGTATGTAGGTAGGTATACCTATACTTAGTCATTAGTCCACACTTAAAAAACCGTTGGTGAACCCGTACGGTAGCTTCTGTGGATTGTTTTCAACTTATAATCTAACGCCGGCGTCTAAGGTATTATCTCCGCACGAAAAAAGAATTCCTTACTCTTTAGAAACTGAACAAATAATGAGAAGGCTGTAAACCTCTCGAGTTCCTTTATTTCCTATTTCTTTCATAGTTTTGTAAGGTGAATAGACCTCTCAATATCCTATTAAATGTTCAGTATGGCCCATTTTCCACGAAGCTATTTATAATAGAAATGCTTAGAACTTATTATTAGCCGGTCTGTGGTTTTGATAATCATCAGTCAGGATCACATTGGCTGTTTGTAAGAATATTGGCAACATTGACTTGTATACTAACGTATCTAAGTAATAAGTAGGAAGGTACCAAAATAAAGTCAGATAAATACACTGTGGAATAAAAGTAAGGGAATGTTAACTTTTTCACAGAGGGCTGCTAATATTCTCAAATCTCAACTAGTAATAGAACTTACATTATTGGATGTAGGTAAGTATAGTTGCAAGTCCTATCATAACAATCGTAATGTTAAATCCATATTATATCTATCTCTAAACAAGATATGACTGTTTACCTAAGAACAATGCATAAAGCCTACCTTGGTCAATTTAAGAATATTTCAGTTAAAACCAATTCATCAGGATTTATTACTTACATCAGTACATGTTGATGCATAGGTATTATAGGAATATTAGAGACACACACTTTTCAGTAATTTATAGTTAGGTTGGTATGTGAAAATTAAAAAACGTTTTATTTTTATTAGTTAATTTAGCCAGGCTGTCTGTTGCTGCCTTTTTATTAACAGAACCGCAAAATAAACAGACGGGTGGGCTTCGTACAGCGACACTGTGAAAGAATCACTGTTTACCATTTCGTCTTCCATTCAATGTATTGTTCGGAAGTGAAGAACTACTTCATACTTGGAAATATAATGTGTCCTTTTGTAAAAAGTTTATATTTAGCTCAACCAAATCGTTTCCATTGTGTACCGCAAACCTTACCTGCCATCAAAAATAATACGGGATTGCACACTTATTTCGTGAAGGTTATAAATAGTGCAAATATTCACAAGAGATCAGATAATACACCTTAATACAATGATGTGATGCATTAGGAGAATTTGTGGGCAGGGCTCGGATAATTGGTAGGTAGCATAAAAGAATTGGTGAAATAAGTAGGTGTACGTGCAACATTAGGTAGTATATTATACTACCTCAGTGTCTACTAAGCAGGTGCCTACCAAAGACCAAAACTAAACGATTTATGAAACAATCGATGTTTGACATGCCTACTAGCCGTTTACAACTAGCGTGGTGGATGGAGATCGTCGTGTGGTTGGCCTTGAGTGACGCTAGATATTTTCCTACTTCACTTCCTACTAGGTAAGTACCATCTTGAACGGTGAACGGTTTGTATGGAACGCGGCGATGGGCTTGCGGGCGCCATTATAACTCCACATTATACGAGTATTACACGTTTCCCTATTATGTACACACTAAGAACCTTTTTACGTCTATTTTATGAGAAACCCAAGTAATGAAAGAAAATATTTAATTTTCAGGCCGGTAAGTATCTACGTAAATTGTCCTCCCTTATATATAGCAGCTATTAAAGTAATGAATAGCTGAGTGGAAGAACTACAACGATAGATAGGTATATCATTTTAAATTATTCCTGAAAGCTGAACCTTAGGCCTAAGCCTTCTCTAGAATTATACAGCATGGTTTGTTTCATATTGGAGTGTAATCTTTTGGGAAGAAACAATGTAGCATGATACAGAGTGAGACAATGAAGTTTTGCACAACGCGAGTATGTTGCTTCAGCTCCCGCCCTTGCAATCTTCCTAATGAGTGAACCCTTTCACACTATGGACAAAGCCGAGGTTACATGGATGACACGTATTCATAACATCGTTCTTTGTTGACAGCAACCACAGTTTTACAAAACAAACTCAAATTTTAACGGCCAAGTAATGAGTTGGTAAAATTACCAAGTTAAATAAAATGTTTAATAGATTTACACGGTTACTTATCTCGTCTTGAACAGATTGAAGGGTCGGAGGGCGTAGAACAATGTTTACCTACACCTGTGTATTACATCTTGACGAGGGTTGTTACCCTTCTTCTCACGGTTTTATGCAAGGTGTCGTGTAACGCGTAACTTTTTTTATATTAAATGCTTAATTTTAAAAACGAATAGATTACAAGTGCATGTAAAAGATTAATAACACCCATGCATCTTATAGAATATTTTGGTTAAAAGTTACATAGTATCTGACCGTAGCTGACTTGAGCTGTATGTAAGTAAGATTACCTCTTGGTAATATTACTTTTGTTTAGTGTCCCACGGCTGGGCACTGGTCTTCTCCTAACTATTGTATGAGTTGAGAGATTTTAGGCCTTAATCCACACACGCTGGCCAAGTGTGGGTTGGTGGATGACACATGTCCTTGAATGATTAGTTCTTAGACATGCCGGTTTCCTCACGATGTTTTCCTTCGCCGATATTGAGCAGCGGAGATGAAACAATTCACACAAAGATGTGTGGGCACGACCAGAATTCGAACACGCGACCTTATTTTTCTAGGGCGAGGCCCGTACCGCTGCGCCACCGTAGTACTAATATAAATCATCAATATCCACACTATGTAGGTACGGTAAAATGGTCTTACTTTGCTTGTACCTAATCTAAAATACAGTTTTCTCTTATATTAGTGTAGGTTTTACCTACACTTCTAGTAACTGATTATTATTTAATTCACATCTCAAAAAATAAAAAAGGTTTTTATTTTAATCACTTACTGATTTCGTTCAAATTAAGACCCTAATTTTTTTTTTATTCCTACGGCTTATTGGGCAGTCGCGTTCTATCGTAGACTACATAATTGCTTAACATCACGCAAATTGTAGTCAAGCGCAAGTCTATTTCATATCAAAAATAATTTAAATATTCGCATAGACACAGATAAGAGATCTTTTTTTCAGAATATCAGAGAAAATTATTACTATAACTATTGGATTTCTGACCTACTTATGGAAGAAACTGTTATGCAAGTTACATCAGGGAAGACTGATGCCTTACAAGTTGATACTCTGACGTCCCTCACTGGTTCCACCTACCAGAACAGAATTGGATGTAATTGCATTAGCGATGCAATGACGTCTATTACCGTCGGCAAGTCTGTGAGATGTGATATTGTTTTGGAATTATGTATTCTATTTATCTATTTATTAACCCTGACCCACTTTTCTCCATCTTATACAGGTATTCATATTTTTTGTTTCTATCATTTTTATTTATCATTAGATAGGGTTTTTAAGAGATATCTATGACACCCAGCTAATAGCAGACGTTACATACGAAGACTAATATTATTGAAGTCCAATTGTCAATAATCCTACGTAGATAACTAGGTAATTCAATAATCTTATACATTATAAACTAATAATCCTTTACCCCAGACATTAAATCAATTAATGATATTGTAACTAATCTAAGTCTGATAAAGACGACAGATGTGAACGACGGGGGTTAGCGGTAAAATCCATAGATCTCCCTCTCTATGTCAGACCCTTTCAAATTGTGCAAACTGCTCGCCATGCGATGCATCTGTCCACTTGCTCAACTAGGGCGGTAGCCACGGCATACAAACTGTAGGTATCGATATTTTGGTTAGGTAATGGGGGTAAGACAAAACAATGGACATAATAAGACAAAACGACCAAAAGATGATTTTTTAAACATATGCTACTTAACATTTTTTACACGTTAAATGTTTAAGACACTTAGGACCACAGGAACTGAGTAATGGTCAAACGATCAAACCAGCTGAAGTACAGTCACTTCCTGAAATGGGTAGTTTAACAAACAAACGGAACTAGGTATTGTTTCATACCGAGAATACTACCTACAAGCATGAGACATATTGCGGTCTTAATGCTTCCTGTTTCCAATCAGCAGAATCAAATAAACAATGCGAACCAATATCAAAAGACAAGTGGGAAACAAAACCATAGTAGATATCATGTCATAAAAGAAAATATAGGTTCTTAAAAGTACTAAGTATCTAAGTGCATGAAATAAAAAATATTAATAACGACCTACCTACTGATTGATAAACGACAATAACAGCAAATTGTCGATAAAACACATTTTATAACCAGCCCTATGGAATCGGACTCTGCACTCTATCCCTCACTGAGATAAAGTCGCCCTAGCATTCAAACAAGTGGCTCACGCACACCAACTCATAATCAGGAAGTACAATGAAGATTAAAGAGACGTGATACACACACGCGTAGGTAATGTAATAATGTTCGTGTAGGCAGGCACCATCCCGCGAGCAGAAGTAGCTGAATATAAATAATATTGCGTACGCACACAAAGGAAGAATTTAAATAAAGAGTCTCGCGCGCTGTACCAGGAAGTAGCAGCTCACTTACTCACACAAAGTAAAGTCTATATCATTTATAGGGAGGAACGCTATGTGGCGCTCGCGCACACTTGTGCGCCAACTATGCGTGGGACCGCGCGCACATGGCCTGATTGGGACATACCAAGTGAGCCCCAGACGATACACTTTTTACGACAAATATTATTATTACAAGGCAGAGTATATAATAGATTGTCTGAAGTTCGTTGCTTGTTTTAACAACAAGTATAAACATGGTTAATATTTTTCAGAACATGCGGCTATTTTACTTCCTGCTTAGCTCACACATCGAAGTTTACCAAATATTGCACGTTTTAGAGTTGACAATAGAACCGTAGTCTTAATTATTCATATAATTTATAAGGAGGCATGCTACTTGATATTTATAAAGTAAATCTAGCCAGACGATGGATAGGGATAGAAAATTCGTTGTATGTGTGTCTACAATAAAATTAAAACGCCTTCTAAACAAAGACACATCATGAGTTTACTTCTTGATGCATTCCCGATTCAGTTTTTTATTTGTTGATCCGAATCGAGCGGAGGGTTGCTTTGTCATGTGACACTTGTGCGCCCAGGCTCACCCAGGGGGTTGCTCGTTAAAATCAGGGATTAATTGTCCATTCATCGCAAGTTCTCTGTGTAGAAAATAATCGATAGTCGACACACGAGATGGAGAATAAATATGGGCTCGATATTTTGCAGCATGCGATGATTTTCTAGCAACTAGTGATGTAACTGTGTAGGGTGTACCTAATTCATAACGTATCAAAAACAAATTACAAAATATTGTCGTTTTTATCTGTGACACAGATGCATTTGGTTCTGGTTTAATGAAAGTAGTTATGTAGTATGTATGATATGTAATCAGTTTATTGCACATACTTGATACGTATTTCTTAACAAGAGCACAATTTTTTTGCTTAACTCTCTGGCAAGTGTAGGTAAGTGGCGCAATTTTTCGGTGTGACATCGTTGCCTAGTTTTGAGTAGCATTTGATTATGTAACGCGAGAACAACGACTGTTGAAACCGGGTCGCGGTCGGAAGTGCGTTTGGACTCGATGAATAAGTACTTATTGCTGCAACGTAAAGATGTAAGTACAACAGAGTGTGAAGTCCATATCGAATACACTCATAAATATAATCAAGCGGATAAAATTGCTATAGATAAGTAAGTATGACTAAAATTCGAAGATAACCATGCTGAAATTATCTAATATATCAAATCAACGTTTGGAGTCTTCGACTTCTCGGTTAAGTTGCAGTTTTCAGACGAACGGGAACTACTTAAATATTCTGTTCCGATTCCTAACTATAACAACACAAAGCAATTGAGGATATATGAAGGTCAATTGAACTAGCTAAGTATTAATTTACTTCCCACAAATCTAACATGCACAAGGTACGTATGGTAATAAACCTACTTATCAAATGTTTTTTTAAGAGTACGGTATGCTTTTAATGGCCACGTAGGATATTTTTTTAAATAGAATCCATTTATTAGTGTAATTTTAACGATCTTAATATCTGCTTTCAATTCCGATATTTTTTCTGTAAAATTACCTATTTTTAAGAGCTCTCTAGACCATTTTGTGTTCTATAGTACGAGGTTTATTTGTACAGATGCCTAAATATATGAATCGGTACACTAGCCTTTTTATTTCCTTTTTAGCCAGTTCCTTTTCCGCCCGACTAGGGAAGTTGAGACAGATTCACATCACTCCCCGACCCGTAGTCTATGTCCGGTGCCTGTAGGCCGTTCTGTCCAATTTCCTCTTCCCGCGCGTATTAATTTCCGGCTTAAACTATTTCACGTCTTTCATTTCCTAGCAATACTTATTCATAATTGTTTTTAGTAATAGGTTGCTATTCTCCATACTGAGCATGGAGTACGTGCCTACTAAAAAAGGTTTTATTTTTATATTATTGTAGAATGCGTAAATCCACTAAAGCTGTTTCGTTAGGTCACGAAATGGCTGCCCTAGACTGGACTATTCTTGTTTTGTTTGTTATTGTTAGAACAAGGTAATTTTTTTAACATCTAAAAGCCCGCTATGGAGATTGTCTATAGAAAAATCATATTTAGTAACCCTTTACTTAAATGTGTTATAAATTTTATGAATAAGGCCGTACTTAAATCGATTAAAAATGTATTTAAAATTAGGTATCTACTTCACCTGTGCGAAGTTGGGGCAGCTAATTTATTGAAAAATCTATTGCTCTTTTATTTATTATAAAAACTTCGTGACTGATTGTTTAAAGCAGCCCAGTGAACTTATTTCTGGTACTTCCGCGTGTATTCAGTTTCAGATTTGAATCCGGCTGCCGATGCGCACGTCGCATTCCGGTGGAGTCGCACCCGATGAATATCTCAGTAATAATTAAATTAGCTACAAACAGACTACATGAAATGTATTATTACTTATTAAAATTAAAGATCGATTTAGGTGGTTTCTGGGTGGATGAGACAAGTGATCGTTGCATCACACATATTGTGTTAAAATTAATTAAATTAATTAATTATAAAATTAGAGTTGGAAAGATAAAATGGCTTGGAAATGATGAAGAGTTTTCCTTCTTATTAAATTAATATTTAAATTAAGCATTACAATTACCTAAGTATTTCTCAAATTGTAGCGGTTTGTGTTAACACTAAACTAAGGTCAGATGATAATGAAATATGCTGTAACATCTATAAACATAATAGTTACAAGGTAGTGAGATAAGTGCTCACGTAACTCTCAACTTGTAACATTAGAATGTTAACAAAGAAAGTAGCTGTGAGTTCTGCGGTCACGGTCACGTATGACCGAACATCATGGTCTTTTATTCTCTAAATTACTGCACATAACTCCACGACAAATGTCTGCGTGCCGTCAGAACACCAATATACACCCGTGTCTGTGCGCGAGAAAGAGACGCAATGAGCTGACAGTGCGGGGCGGGCGAAGGGAGCAACAGGTAAAGATTCCGAGGCCACTTCCGTCTTGGCTGCCGAATATTTCTGTCTCGAACCGGTAGTGGGACGGCGGCCAGGGCACACTCAAGATAATCTCAAACTACACCTACCTTTACACAAGTCATATAGATATGTAGAATAAAATTATATAGTACACATGTAAAATGTATGAATTTCTACATGCTATTGATATTACAACTACATTTTAAAGGAAGGAGTCTTAACCCATCTTGGTATCAAATTCCACGTCTCTCAAAACTTTTATCTACATAAGGACTGGTTTAATGATGTTAGGCGTGTCGCAACATCAACTGGCAACGTTCACAAAATATAACATAGGTATACAAAAGTAGGTATATTACAGTCGAATGAGCTCAGCACAAACCGGTTGGTGTTCATATTGTCTCACTCTGCACCAGGAAACTGTCGGCCAGTTGCCGAGACGTTTCCTGTGCTTTGTCTCAACATTGTAGTGATAACTAGAATCATCATCATCTTAAATAAAATATTAATACGAAACTACACATAACATACTTATAAGGTATGTACTTACCTATATTAAAAAAAACAGGAACTAAAATACATTAGGTAGGTATCTTCTCAATTGCAATATAGAAAAACAAGTATCATAGCGGTTCTGCGATTACAGTACAAACAAGGAAATATTGAGTTATTAAGAACTGGCGCGCTGACGTAATCTTACCTCACTAACAAGTACTTCCGTGTGCCCTAAGCTAAACAAGAATATTTCAATAATATCCCAATTCTAAGTTCTTTCTTGTATACATCCCATAGACTCTTAGCTACGAATTTGCAAAAAGTTAGAAAAGCTTTAGGCGATTATCGCGTAATCAGCAGCAATCTACTCTGATAGTGGTGTGCGGAAACAACAATAGAGCAAGAGTAGGTATTTATTTAGTAAAACATGAGACTTGGTGTGTCTCCCAAGTTTTATCTCACTCAATGTGTGAGGTGGCGCGGGGACGTGTGAGGCGCGCGGGAAGGGAGTGCTAGCGGGCGTCCGTCCACCCGCGCCGCCATCGCATCATCAGTCCGCGTCGGAAAGTTGCCCGCGACGCTTGTCTGCGAGTTTGATCCCTCAGATACGCTGCTGGTTTACGGCGTGCCGTAACACGACACGTTTGGAGGGACCGCCGCTGCTACGCGTGTGCCTGGTGCTCAAGTGAACACTGGATTCTGTGCTATTTGTTTTGTGACAATGTCCATGTGCTGATTAAACCCATAAACCGTCGACCTAAAGGATTTTGACGACGCAACCAGTTCCGGATCTGTTTAGCCGGTAAGTAGCGGTGCTTATCGCTGGCCGCGCTATCGCGGACTCACGCATTTCCGACCGCGCCCGATAAGGCAGCTGACTGTACCTACAGTGTTTGCAGATACGAACATTAAAACCGGCACGCATTTGAATACTAAGTAATAAACACATCAAAATAGTATCAACAACATTCCATGGAGAAACTTTATCTCTTTTTTATTATGAATACGAGGTGATAAGAACCACTTGTCAAAGATGAATAAAAAAGTTATTGAATGGTATTCGATATTTAAACTGGAAAAAACTTTTAATATTAAAAAATCTACTTTATAAAAGATCGGAAGTAGGCAAATCAGTAATTTTAATGTTCTAAGTAATTGATGCCCAAAAAATCATAGCTTAATGCACGTCGTTTTTTGTTATGAAGGAAGACTTTAAGCAATTCAATAAATAGAGCGAGAATAGTAAGTTCTAAAGGTTTAAAAAAAGTTACATGAGAATCATAAAGAAGCTCCACTAACAACACAGCGATTAGTTGATTAATGTTTAACCTATTTCACTGTTAAGATTATTAGGAACTTGGTACCAATTTGAGATCGTAAATAACTTTTTTAGAAGTGAAAATCTTAAATGAATCTAATTTCAACAGCGGTTAAGCCATCCATCCATAAAAACTATCGGCATAAAACTATCCAATATACAATTTATCCTGTCATTTGCTATTTTTCTCGAGACAAACAAATTGACATTAATTTGGCGCAGTATGGCAACGCGAAAATATGGAGCATTCCTAACCACGTTGTTTGTATGATGTAGTGATGATAGGTTTCAAGGAGTTGTTCCATATATGGGACAGTGGTCACGATTCAAGATTCAAGCCTGTACTCTACATAAAGTAAGGATACTGAACCATCCTCACTTTATGTCAGGCATAAGCTCAACCACTGGGTAGAGTTGGAATTGCAGACCAGTATTTAAAATAATCGCTGAGTCAACGAATTATAGAGCGAAGGCAATTATTAAATAGGAAACAAAACGAAGGGTTGCCTAATGATTTAGGAAAGAAAATTTACTGACTGTATAAAATCATAACAGTAAATAATTTGAAACAGTTTGCTAGAACATTGTGGGCTACGATGGATATTTTGACTTAAATTTGTTATAGTATCTAGATAATTAAAAGTGTAAAGTTATACAGATAGTACACGGGTAGGAAGTTAATATGTATTACTAAATATACAGGTAGTCTTGTTACTCAAAGAACTGTTATTTATTAACAATAGTATCTGCTGCTATCAGGATGAGGATAGATGGATTTATATTTGGATTTAATTATAGAATGGTACGATTTATACTGGTAAAATCCCCTTGGGATGCTTTAGGTGTATGTGTGTTTAGATATACATCTAAACACACATACACCTATGAGTGTATCGGTGTGTCGTGTGGACGAAATCTCGAGCGGAATGTAGTTGTAAATATGTACGTACATATGTGGTATTAGAAATATTTTTCGAATCGGTACTAAAACATTAATGTTCATTTTAGTTATGCTTATATAACAGAAATATAACCAATAAACGCTCCTTACAAATTTTAATAATAAAATGTAAATCTTGAACTGGAATTTACATAGGTTGTAGCGTTGTAAGCGTTTAGTATTTTCGTATCAATAAAATTAGTATGATTAATTTGGATTTTTTGTTCGCAAAAAAAAATATGGTGTCTTAACTGCACATGCATCACACACGAGAAGTTAAGCCACCATTTATACATATTCTAGGTTTGTCAGTGGTCACTACAGAAGGGTTTTAATTATAACCGTTGCTTTTACAAAGAATAAATTATGCCGTAGGTGGAACGTAAAAATAAATATTATAGGTAACTAAAGTTTGTGATAAGCACAATCTCTGAATATCGATATTTGTTTGTTACAGATATTCGTGATGAAAGTTGTGAGTCTGCAATTACCGTCTGGGCCAAGTATGGAGCGGTTACAATTACCGTTTAGCCCAACTGAGCTGCTGTGGCGGTATCCTTTACCGTGGGCTCCTCCACCACCCTCACCATTAGGTGATACGAAAGCACAGCTACCGGCTGGTTTACCGCCAGAACCACGATTGTGGACAAGAGAGGATGTTGCAGTCTTTTTAAAATGGTGCGAAAGAGAGTTCGATTTACCAAACTTTGACATGGATCTCTTTCAAATGAATGGTCAGTATTGCGAATTTAAACAAACAGCTAAATCTATCAATCATAATATTAAACCTTTCATTTAATAATCTGTCTATTTGTTTTTAGGTAAGGCCTTATGCCTTTTGACGAAAACTGATTTGGGTGAGCGCTGTCCAGGGGCTGGAGATGTTTTGCATAATGTGCTACAAATGCTTGTCCGTGATGCTGCTTTATTAGGCAGAGTACCATCATCTCCTGTAACACCGACAGCACGTAATGCACCTTATCCCCCGTCACCACACTCGCATCCTCCAACACCAACATGGGCTGTTGACAGTTTTCATCATTTCCATAGCGCTGCTGCTGCAGCAGCTGCTCAGCCAAATTCTGTGACTTTAAGCCCTGCACCGTCAGTAGACAGCTCAGGCAGTCCACAAAGAGGAGATACAGTAAACTATGCGCCCAACTACGCACCGTCTGTACAACAAACAACACAGGCAGCTAGTTCAGGAAGTAATCACTCTGATTCTGATGAAGATGGGCAGTTCCCGAATACACCTCGATCTCCAAAAGAAACTTCTTTGCCAAGTCCTGCACCACAAATCCACGCAGCGCCGCAGCATTCACATTATCGAACTCAACATAGAGAGTTCTTTCCAAATGACATGCCAGAATCTAATACAAGTAAATATTATTATTTAAACTTTTAACTAAAGAATCTCAAGCGTACCTATTAACTGTTTTCCTAATCTTATTTTTTAACTTTTAGACGGGAGATTATTATGGGATTTCCTCCAACAATTACTGAATGACCCTACACAGCGATACACTAACTATATAGCCTGGAAAAATCGAGAAACTGGAGTGTTTAAGATCGTCGATCCAGCAGGTCTCGCCAAATTGTGGGGCATCCAGAAAAACCACCTTTCGATGAACTACGATAAGATGTCACGAGCGCTGAGATATTACTATCGCGTAAATATTTTACGCAAGGTGCAGGGAGAACGACATTGTTACCAGTAAGTGTCAAAGGGACTTATTATTACTTTGACAGTCAAATATTTCCTATATATTTCGCGGGCATTGGTGTGAGCTACACGTTAGTTTGTATCTAAATAAGTTGATTTAACCTTTTCTAACTAACTTTACTACTGTGTAACTGGCCCCATAAAGTAAAAAATATAGAAAAATAAACCTTAATAACTACAATTTAGACTCACGAATCTCAATTTTTCACTTTAATTTTACAGGTTTTTGAGGAACCCAACTGAACTAAAGAATATTAAAAATATCTCACTACTACGGCAACAAATGAGCCCTACAAGAGTAGCACCACCACCTGTGGTGAAAACTGAAATGAAAGAAGAACGTTGTGAAGATGAACCAGTAGATGAAGATATGCCAACTGACTTGAGTATGGCGGCAGCAGAGCCTTGGCGGAAACGCGCGCGGCCGGACACCACCGTTGCTCCACAGCCTCATGACAAGCACCACATTAGCGCCCTCATCGGAGACAACATGATGATGAAGCAAATGGACTACGTCAACGAACATTACGCACTAAATTTAAAAAGTGAGAAGTGTGAACAATGACTAAACAGTTGAAACGTTGGACACTTACGAGTGCAAATATTTCTACTGCATACTAATATTTTAGTATGCGATCAGCTCCACCCACTATAATTCTAGTCAAATTCCTCTCAGACGGGATAGCAGTCTTCCTTTAAAATAACGTACTTGATGAACGGTTTACTGAGAGTACTTTGACAGATATAGAACGGTAATTGGAGTTACAGGGTATGGACCTTAACGATGCCTTTGTGCCAAGTGATTTTAATACCTAATAGTGTCAATTATTAATAGATAGCAAAGGAACAAGAGTTTATGGAAGTTAGTCATAGATATTATTGTCAAGTGTGCAATGGACTTTAATCAGTTACGTAACTCGGGACGTCTGAGATCGTGAGTTACTCAAAAGAATGTTGCCAAAACTCAATATCTATCCATTTCTTTATTTTAGTGGACGTATGTGCCTTGTTTGCACTCATTGCATTTGCGTAGGTAATTTAATTAGTTTTAATAAGAGTGTTATTTTTATTTTCAACTGCTGAAGAAAGAAAATAAGTATATAAGTATGTACAGAAATGGCAAAGAGAATTAAAACATTATTTTGATTAAACATGTAAGTATGTACCGTCTTCCATTCGTTCTTTTTGGCAAGCCTTCAATTGTAGCATGAGAAACAATTACTGTATCAATGTACCACACCTAAAACTATATGATTTGGCAGCTTAAAAAATAGTGTTTGATATAAATTTCACATAATTGTTCATAAATATAAATCTATATAATAATATATATATTAAGTACTCAAGACAATAAATTGTCAAACAATATGCCTTTCAAATAAGGAATGATCCAACCACTGTGATAAAAACTATGAAAAATAGAAGTGGTAAACATAATATAGTAGGGCTTTACTCAAAGATTTCCAGCTACAATTTTCTGTGATCTCTTATAACAATGTATAGGTTAGCTTGATAGATGTTATAGAAATAGGTGATGTCTTTGTAAATATTAACTAAAAATTAAGTTAGAATAAGAAACTGACTGTAAAGAGAGTGTATGTATGGATTTGTTAAACAAAAGTGGAGCTTTATCAAAGTACCTAGTATATCAGTAAGTTCTATTACAACCGAGTTTGTATTTTTACAATAATTTAAATTTGGCAGTACATGCCAATATTTCCAACTAGTACACAATGCTTAATAATACAGAAAAAGATTTGCATGAAGATATTGTGTCAGATTTACTATAAACTTAAAATAAATGAAAAATAACATTATGTCCACGTGTCTGATTTAATTTTGTTACCCCCTATGGGGCCATTGATTTATCACGTAAGACAATTTAGGGGGGAGGGTCGACAATGTCTATTTTTTTTTCTTACAATTGGTTGGGAGCTGTCTCAATAGTTCTTACGAATTAAGAAACTTACTCGAAAAATCGAGGGAAACCGCGCGAGCGCAGAGATTCGTGGGGGGACAGGCGGTCGGCCTATTCTTATTTTTTTTAATAATAGGGGATGAGGTCAAAAACTAGCAAAACTAGTCATACGTAGGTATTAATTAAGTAATTATTATAATTATCGGTCCTTTATAAAAAAAAAACTTGATTATGAACTGATGATGATGAAAAACATGGGTTTGGAAGTACTTTAAAAAAAGCATAACTAATTAACTGTTCTAATTATTTTATTAGAACTTAATCTTTTCAATTACATCACACAGGAGAAATCCTGATAGTTTCAGAATTAGATATTAAAAAGTAATCGCATCTACATTGTCATCGTAACATTTAGACTTAAACATTTAAATTAAAAACTAATGGTCAACAGGAGCATTTTGAAAGAATATGACATCATCAGCTATTATTGTAGATGCACTTCTGACTTGACCGTCATCCATTTTCACTTCACCATAAGACAGCTTTCCAGTAATATAAACTCTTTGGCCTTTTTTTAAATATTTATAAACTGTATCTCTAAGTCCAGGTTTAAAAATGCTAATCCTGTGCCAATCAGTTCTCTGTAAAATATCCCCGGATTCATATTTATAACTGTAGTGGGTTGCTAGAGGAAAGTTAATGACTGGATGTTCATCAGAGCCACGCTTCTGTGGGTCTGCTCCAACTCTGCCCAGTAAAGTAACTTGGTTTACAGCTAAAAAATATTACAAATATTTAATTAAATTATTTTCATTTGAGTTAGTTACATTTATGTGAGCAGTTTTCTTCAAAGCAAGTTAGCAAAATGTTATTACTTTAAATGAGATAAGATAAGGATCTAAGGATTGATAAGGATCTCAATAAGAGCATCAACAATTTTATAAAATTGGATTAGATTAACAAGGTTTAGGTACAGGTAACATTTTCAAAAAACTAGGTTTTCTTATAATGTTCCCTTACTTATCTATTAAAGGACTAATCACAAAAGCAATCGTAGCAAAGTAAAATTGTAGCATGACAGTTATTCTGGATAATATTGTGGATCTTTGAATCAACAGGTACTTCACTCAAATACATACTACGAAGCAACAGGGTTTTTACAAAAAAAAAAACTAGTGAAGCTCAATACCATTTTTCAACTGAATACATGAGTTATAAAAAGGGTAACTAAAAAGGTTGTGTGAATCATCACATATCAATGGTTCTGTGATGCATCCTACTAATCCTACTAATATTATAAATGCGAAAGTAAGTGTGTGTGTGTGTGTGAAGGTTTGTTACCGCGTATCTCCATAACCGCTCAACCAATGTAAATGAAGTTTGAAACATAGGTAGTGTATAACCTAGAATAGGACATAGGCTAATAATATTTCCAAAAATCATCCCCTAAGAGGGTTAAATAGAGGGGTGAAGTTTGTATGCAACTTTTTATTCCTTAGTTCTATTCATTTAAAATTCGGTACACATAAACCTTAACACAAATAATGAGATACGGGTTTTTTATTTTTCCATAATTACCCCCATGGGGTGTGGAAAATGGGTTTTATTGGTAAAAACTAAAGTTTCTCTGGATCTCTTTAGTCTCAAGTCCGATTCACTCCAAATTCGGCACACATATACCTTAAAAGAAATCATGAAACACGTGTTTTTTATTTTTCCAAAACTACCCCCAGGGGGAGTGTAAAATGAGCTTTTTTGGAAAAATTAAATATTGCAGAACTGTTTAGTCCTTGGTCCGATTCACTTCAAATTCGGTATAAATATAGCTTAAAACAAATAATGAAACACGTGTTTTTTATTTTTCCAATTTTTTTTATCTTTATGCTAATACTACGAGGGCGAATCCTGAGAAATTATTCTGAGGGAGATTTTCTTTGAAGTTGATATCAATACTCCTTCGTGCTTTTTAGCTAAATTACTTTTTATTTTGACACAATGACATGTTTGATAACTCAATCCGATTAATAGAATTCGAAATTTAAATTTTATTTGTTCTTGGATATTAAATGAAAAACTTACATTATGGTCTAAGAGCCGTAGAAAAACGACTTTCACCGGTGTGACAATAAAGTGAGACATATTTTTTACGAAACTCCTATAGATTTATGGACATGCCTATGGGGGCTTGCCGATTTCAAAATATTGCTTACACGCCTACACTACTGAACTAATTTTGTATGGAGACCTATCGGGATAACTTATCCGACTGCGAAAAAAGAGGTTAAAGGTTTAGCGCGATAACTGACATCCGCGGGCGAAGCCGCGGGCGGAAAACTAGTAATAAATAACAATTTAGTACAAAAGTAGTAATTATTATTGGAGCTACTAACTTTTTTCAGTTTTTTGGGTGTCCAATTGAACTACAGTGGTGTGAATGTGCTGGAACCCCGCTACTTGTCTCATCAGCTTTGGTAACTATAACAGAAAATTAAAAACGTAGGTCAATGATGCAACCCCCTATGGATTTTAGTAGGTGATTGTTATTTTATAGGATGATGGTCATGAATAGTACAAAAGTTAGGGATAAAAAATGATAATTTAGTTAGTACTTACATACATTTTAATAAACATAACCTCAATGTCTTGTTCCATGAAAAGGTAATTTTTTTTATAATAGAAACTTGCAATACTTTCAGTTAGTAGTTAATTGATTACAAATAACTATATCACTGGTATGACTAGTGACATAGGTTTAATTTCAAACCAAGCTGAATACAGGGCAGAAATACAATTATTATATTATTATCTCTTACTCATAAACATCAAATTTCATTATTGTACAAACTACAATAAATACCAATTAAAATAATTAAATTAAGTTTCTACTTATTCAATTTATTGAGGTTTGACACTCACTGCAGTAAACAAGAACAATAATATTATTAATCTTATAATCAAACAATGTTGAGAAGTTGCTATATATAAAAGTGATAGGTAAAATTCACTTACCCTGAAAACCGGAATCATGATGCAAATTGCCGTGCAGAAAACTTGTAAAAATCTATTATTACATACACAGTTATATTGGTTTATTTCTACAATTCATTAAATTACGTATTATGTATAACCTTACACACAACTAAAGCGGCAAATTATTTATAATAGATTAATTGACTCCTGTCACTGTCAGTTTGACATTTTGACATGTCAGACCGCTGCTGTCGCTTAGTAGTACCATAGATTAATGAGATATACGATCGTTGTCTATAACCCCTAGTTTTCCAGATTTCCTTTTTTTTTATTCCATTTATTTAGATTTTAGTACATAGTTCATCAAACTCCAGTGCAATAAAGTACTCCATGGTATTATCTAACGATCCAGGAACCATAATAAAAACTCTGGATGTTGCGTCTAGATACAGCGGTCGTCAAAATGCGGCCCGCGGGCAATATTACTGCGGTCCGCGACAAAGCAAATATGTTCAAATAACAGCCTCAATTCCTAACAAAAATAGAGCTCTAAGTTTGTCGTCATTTATTTTCATCAATACCAGCAAGAAAAAGGATTGAAAGTAATCGTAATAGTTTATGATTGTCAGGTGGTTCACCACTTTTAAATTTTCGTTGTTACCAAATAGAAAATGTCACTTGCTTTACTTACGTTTTCATTGCTAGGTATTCTTTATTTAAAATTTTCGTTGTCGCCAACGAAATATTCAGCGCTTGCTTCGATTGCGTTTTCATTTATTTACTTTATTTTCCATTTTCGTTTTTGCTAACGATTATTTCGGGCGCGCTTCTCTCGCATTATTACGACATTTGTTATTATTTTTCGTTTTACCAAAGAAAAATTTCGCACTTGCTTTGTTCGCGATTTCATATATGTATGTAATAATAAGTTAACTTTGTTTGTTTTAAATTTCCATTATTAACAACTTAATTTCCGCGTTCGCTTCGCTCGCGCTGTCATTTATCCTTTGTTTTATATTATTACTACCAAAAAATAGTCAAGCTCGCTTTGCTCGCGCTTACATTTATTTACTTGATTTATAATTTTTGTTTTTTCCGGCGATAATTACATTTGTCCTTTGTTTTCAATTTTCATTATTACCAACAAAATTTTCACGCTCGCTTTGCTCGCGCTGACATTAATCTTTTGTTTTTGAGTTCTCTTGCGTTTTCATTTATTTACTTTATTTTCCATTTTTGTTTTCGCTAATGATAATTTCGGGCTCGCTTTCCTCGCACTATTATGATTACTTTTCTTTTTATTTTCCGTTCTACCATAATTTTTTATTAATATTGTTTGTTTTAAGTTTCCCTTTTAACCAAATAAATTTTCGCGCTCGTTTCGTTCGCGCTGGCATTTATCCTTTGTTTTATATTATTACTACCAATAAAATAGATGCGCTCGCTTCGCTCACGATAACATTTCTTTATTTAATTTTCTATTTTTGTTTTTTGGCTACGATAATTTCAGGATCACTTGGCTCACATTATTATAACTTTAGTTTTTATTTTTCGTGATATAAAGAAATATTTCGCACTTGCTTCGCTCGCGTTTTCATTAATGTAATGATGGCAGTTGAAAAGTTCTATAGTTAAAAAAATTTCGTGCTCGCTTCGCTCACACTTACTTTTGTCCTTTATTTTAAATTTTCATTGTTACCAACAAAATTTTCGCTCTTGCTTCGGTCGCGATGCATTTGTCCGCTGTTTTCGATTTTCATATCTGTTTTCGTTGTTACCAACAAATAACATCGCGCTCGTTGCGCTCGCGTTTTCATTTTTTTTATAGCCACATGACTCTTCCCCCCCAGATTTTTACGTACGTACGACACCTCACATTATCCTTTATGGCCCTTAACAAGAAAAGTGTGTCGACCACTGGTCTAGAACAAATGATTGAATAACCTTGAATAATTTTTATTTTGTAAGTGTCTTCAAAGTGTATTCCTATTTTGGCATAGATTTTGTTTACTTGAAAGATTATAAAAAAACAAAACGAACTGGTACTTTGACGGGCCGGTGCGGTGGCGTGGTCGGTAAGATACTTGCTTTTCACGCCGCAGGTCGTGGGTTCGATTCCCACCCGAGACAAACATTAGTGATGAACATTTGTGTTTGTGTCGAGTCTGGGTGTAAATATCTATTATAAGTATATATTTACAAAAGAAAAGTATTATATGTGTAGTATATACCAGTTATCTGGTTTCCATAACACAAGCTCTGCTTAGCTTGGGACCAGATGACCGTGTGTGTTGATGTCCCAGAATATTTATTATTTATTTATTTATTATTTATATAGAACGACGACGACGCGACGACGACGTCCTGTGAATTTTTTTTTAATAATCTGTGCCGCTAGAGCTAGAGCATTTACTAACGGCATCTAGCAGTAAAAGCATGTAACAAGAAGTTTGACTGCCTACGTAATTGTTATCGGTGTCAGAAGCCAGTAACATTTAGATAAAGTACAATTTAATAGTTACTGGGGTGGCCACTAGATGGCGCTCAATTTATTCTCTCTGAAACTGCTCTACTAAAGTGACCTTGCCGTGCTACCTTTTTTTTGCACCTCGTAATAGACGTTATTTTGGTCAATTGGCATGTTGGCATAGTAGTTAGTGACTCTGAGCACTAAGCCGGAGGTCAAGGGTTTGATTTCCACCCAGAACAAATCATTATTGTGATGAACATGATTGTTTGTTCTGTGTGTGGGTGCAATCTATTTCTAATATGTGGTTAAATGTATTAACAAAAACAGGATTTTTTAAGCAATACATCAGTTTACCCATAACACAAGCAAGCAAATATCCCGGGATAAATAAAAAATCCCGAGACACCAAACCTGTCTTGTATGTACTAGGAACCTAGAGTACCTACCACAATTTAAGAAACAAAAGAAATACTCCCAACTAGAAATAAAACTACGTACCTATCACTCTATCAATGCTCAACAAATACATTGGAATCAATCTAATCTAACGGTATCTATAATAAATAACAAAATTAATTGTAGGTTTCACTACCATACCTCGGTCAGGATAGGACAATTTATTTACTACTAGTGGCTCGCCCCGGCTTCGCACGGGTAGATATCGTATTAGACAAAATTTCTAATCATCATACATTTTATCACACTCTTGGCTTAATTTCCATGCTTAGAACACTAAATCAAAACGTTTGTATGTGAAAAAGAAAAGGGGTGTTTTTACTGTTTTCCCGGCAATTAATTATTCGAATTTTTCTCACCTTTTAAACCTTCCCTAGACTTCCACGAACATTTCAAGACCAAGATAAGATTAATCCGTTCAGCCGTTCTCGAGTTTTAGCGAGACTAACGAACAGCAATTGATTTTTATTTAAATAGATAGATTCGGTTGCGAAATATTATTACAGTGGTGCAGTAGTCCAATATGTCGCAAATTATTTCTAAACTAGGGAACGTCATCTCTAAAGTTTTATTATTTAAATAAATAAATAAATAAATATCAAACGATTATGTTTATTCGATTGTTTGCTGGCCTTTATTTCGAATTCAGTACTTACTTCAAAAGTCAAACGATTACTTGCAAAATTATATTTTGTTGCTGTTGGTATCAGCATATTATCTTGGTTTTTAATGAGTATTAATGGTGTTCAATATAAAAAAAAAAAACATTATTGTACATTTCTCATTCTCGTCTCATAATCTCGGACCTACCCAAGTTCTGTGAAGTGAAGGCAGCAGGAGAGGTAAACGGTTTATTAATTTATATCAAGGACAACTCTATTCTTGTAATTCCTGGAACCACTTTGGAATGGATCAATTTTAGCTGGTGTATATTTACTTCAACTCTTTTTAGTGTCCAACTGCTGGGCATGGGGCTTCTCTCTACTACCTTATGAGTTGAGAGAGTTTAGGCCTTAATCCACACACGCTGGCCAGGTGCGGGTCGGTGGATGTCACATGTCCTCAAATGATTAGTTCTCTTCTTATGGTGTTTATACCAGCTTGCAACCTTATAGTTGTGTAATAAAACCGAATTTGTAGTTCGTAACATACAAAGTCGAGTCTTTCCTCCATGTTTGGAACCAACGCATGCATGAGCTTCTATATTTATCAGTTTTTTAAAACAGTATGAAAAATTTTTACTTTGTCGTCGTACGTTTAATTAGGCCGTAGTTAATTTATATTTAACCATACCTATTATGTTAGCTATTTCATAGCCGAGGTACCGCTAAGTCACCATTGCTCTCTTAGCCAACTAAATAAATAAGCAGTATTACCTAATTCGATGGCAAATATATGTGTGGTTCACAAAATAAACTTAGGAGGTACATATACCTAAATTAATAAAATTTGTGACTACTTCTCTCAGCGAATCGCCTAAGTAATACCTAGAATTGAACAGTAATTTTGTACGTGCCAAAAAACTTTGCTTGCCACGTATCCGCATCGCTTCGTTAGCCAAAGTGAGTTGGATATTTAAGTAATTGAGTCAGATTGCGGACTACAAAACGCTCTTTTGAACTGGAACTTTTGTTCAACTAGCATTATCCGCATTATTTACATACATTGGCTACATATGGGTTCACTAAGTTTTCCTTTGTTCTTAAACTTCGGGTAGTATTGCGGCACTTGGAATCGTACCAAAAAGTTGCGATGGAGTCGAAACTGTGTATGAATTTCGTTAAGCCATGGATACACTTGGATACATTTTGTCGCAACATTACGCGCAATACATAAATTTAATAACCCTGAAACGTTGCACAGTGTCCTGCAACATGCACCGCTACAATACGCGGGACACTTGTTTACTTTGTTACTCTCGATCAAAGAAAAAACTCACGTCACTATAGTGTCCAAAAGTAATCACGATCGCATTTATGTAACTTTACACTATGTTGCTCAACCTACGAATTATATTATTCGTAGTGCTCAAGCTCAACATGCATTCCACTAGTATGTTCGTTTCTTATCTGCTCAATGTGGTGCTCAGGGTAATTCGAGATGGTGATAACAGGTTCATTCCCAGTATTATTATTACCATGGACGTCACACAATAGATATAATTGTCAATCATATAACTATCAATCATATAACTATAATATGTTTTATGATGACCGTGTGTGACCGTCCTACAATATTAGATAATATTATAAGAACGTAAATATAAATCATATATTTAGTGACATTTTTGACATATACTTTGAAGTGGGTAGGGAGGTACCTATTTAGATTTAGAAAAGCCCCATTCGAAAGGCACCGTATAAGTAATAATCTTAAAGCTCATCAAGGTATATTTAAAAAAAGGGGCGATGCATCTATACATTTTCCATTATTAAAGATGAGAGAGTTATAAAGACGGAAATAATACCTACGTATCTATTTATGGCCTAATTCATAAAAATCTCATGAAACTCTTTAGTTAAAATGGACTTCGTCTTTTTCTTACTAGTATAAATGGCAAGGTGACAGACAAAGAAAAACGAATTATCAACCTATTTTAGCTTAAATGAGCTTATAGGACATTTATGCATACGGGGGTTAGTCTTCTTAATTTTAAGTTTTACGAAACTAAGCTTTGATAAGTGTACAAAACTGTCGATAAAATCGGGTTACTAAACTTCGTTCACTTTTAACAAAAGCTTCCTATACTTAAAATGCTTTATTTTCTGTGCAGTCAATTTTTCATTATAAGGGACAATAACTTCAGCTTGACGGCAAATGCAATGCAGCGTTAAGCTACATGGATGTTAAGATATAGATATATGTTATTTTTAGAATATTGCATAATGTAAGTTCTTAATGTAGTATAATATAATATAAATAATTTTATAACCTCTCTTTTTTAAGACAGTTAAAATAGAACACAGGTGCTAAGAATGAAAGAGAGTAAGAATAAAAGTGATAAAAACGAAATGACATTTACTTTGAGACGCAAACCATTACAACAGCTGATATTACTAAAGTAATTTACAAACGATTGCAAGACAAATTTAATGGGATCAAATTTCCTACTTATTGTGTTATACCAGTATTGAACTGTAAGTTGCTATTGACATGAACTAAAAATCTTACACATGAAACTAATTTAAAAAATTAACACCATAAAAAAGGTCGAAGTAAAGAAAATAATTTGAATAGTTGAAAAAAATCAACGTGTATGTCCTCCTAATAGGTTCATAGGTACACCAAATAGATTTTTGAAGTCGGGCAATTGATTTCATGTACCCTATTCTTTTCTAATCTAATGTAGATATATTATCTGATATGGTACACGCTTTGAATTGGAAATATTGATTGTATAAATAAATTATTATTTCACCCTTTTTTTACTTTCACATATTTGAAAGCGGTTAGTTTTTTTATTCCTTTTATTTTAATTTAGTAAAGTAATTACTAGTGACTAACTACTAACTATAAATAGGTATCCAACTATCAGTAATAATGACAGGAGACAATCCAATCTAACAGTACAAGTAATTGTAGGTTTAACCACCATGTTTGGGTAGCTAATATAACCTACGTAAATATGATCGATACAAAATTGTTCCAGAGTGATTAAGTGATCCCACGCCGGATAAAACAATAATAATTTACTTTATGAAGGTATTGGGATATCATTTGAGCAGTGCAGTCGTTTAAAATGTGGCACCCTAAAATTGGGAATATAATTTCTGAAGTTTCATTTCAAGTGATTATGTCTGTTCGATTATTTGCTGGCCTTTATTTTGAACTCAGTTCTTCAATGGTCATACAGTTACTTTCGAAATTATACTGTATGGCTGTCAGTATTAGTATACTTGCTTTTTATGTAATCTCAACCAATAGTGTCACATCTACAGCAACATTATTGTACGTCACAATCATGATCGTAGATGCCGAAGTAGGCATGATTTCATCATTATTTACAGGAGATGAATTTGCAAACACTTTTTATAAAACGCTGAATTTAAACTCTCCATATTCAAAAAAGTTACCTGCAAATTGCTGTGCACCGCATTTCATGCTTCCAATTTCGCTTATTGCAAAAGCCCTATTTTGTTTCACACATCAAGGGCGCTGCGATTTGAGTTTCTGGATAGTCACCTACATAAATTTAGCATGTTATTGTTGTCGTCTGACATCAACCTTTGTAGCAGATGGATTTAAGAAACATGCTAAACATCTGTGCAATCTATTAAATCATCATTTTCAAAATAAAATGTTGAAAGACCATGAGAAAATTATGAATGTGAAAAAGTTTATTAAGAATTATATTATACTCATAAAAAGTTATTCCTTAGCAGCTGAAACCATAAGATTTAAGGTAAACCTAACTAACTTATGATTCTGCATTTGTACATAAATAGGTGTCATGAATTCATTTTAGGTTTTAATTTTTGCAGGTTATATTTGCTTTGACTTGTGATTTATTAAAAATTATCTTCGTTTCGTACTGGATTATCTCCTCAGACCGGCAAGTAAGTATCCTACCTAATATAATGATTGTCAAATCAAATTGCTGCACCAGTGTATGTATATACGCTTACTTATTTAAAAGGACTAGGAGGATAGAATAGAAATTTTATTTGCTTGAATGTAGGTAAATAATACAGGTGTAACAAAGATTGGTTCCATATACATTCTACCAAAATGGCATGCAAAATATTATACATTTATAACACTATTATTACCCTAAAGGTTTTATAATTTGATTATAAGAAAAAAAAATATAAGTAAAAACATAAAACGCAATTAATTAAAATATATCAAAAGACGCTTAAACTATAAATATTTAAAATAATTACAATAAAAAAAAACTATACAGAAACTATGCAAAAAATATATAAAAACAGTAACTAATATAATGTAACAGTAAAAATATATAAAAACAGTAACTAAAAAAATATATGAGAAGTTAAAATGTTTATATCTGCCGATAGAGATTTTGTCTCGTTTTAACTTCAGGTACGTTTTATGTGCTCATTTAAAACCCAATGTTTTCAACATCAAACATTCCAGTAACTACTGCATATTTGGTCAGAAAATAAATAAATTTCCCCTTTATTTATTCATTTTTAGACACTTTTCCTCATACCTTGGTTTATCGATATTGGATTAGTTGTATATGGTTCGTGTACGCCTTTGACACTAACGGAATTCGCTGATAGCTACATAAACGAAGCCAAAGATACCATTTTAAGTCAAGTGTTGTTCTACAAAGGTAAAGATTTAACTCTCGATAATGCAAATTAGTTTAAACTTCATTAATATTGTTATTCTTAATAATCGTATATCGTCATTCATAAATTAATAAAAGACTAGTAGTTAGTACTTACAAAAAGTGGCCCCTCAACTCGCTAGCAGTGATTGGACAGTTGGTTTACATAGTTGACTCAATGCTGTTAATCTGTGGCGTGTAGGTATGTTGAGAGTGGAGGTGATGCCAATTCTTTTTGTAGTACTTACTTCATTCATTGTTTTCATTGTATAAGTTGATACAACAATGAGTAATCGCGAAATGCACTGGTTTCAGATTCCACTTTAAGACAAATGTTGTACGATGCGGCGAATTACATAGATGTCTGCAAATTGAACTTAACTCTCTGGCCTGGATTCCCTACAAATTTAGACCTAGTTGTTAGTTTTTTAGCAATTTGCATCTCTTATGTTGTCGCTATACTGCAATTTAGTTATTAGTACAGAATATATAATTGTAATGGTACTATTAAGTAATATTTATGTGCTTATGCCTCGTTTACACGTAGACACCGAATACCAAGACGGCAAAAGATAAAATCTATGTCAAGAAAGTTTCAACTAATTGTAATTATAGCAATGACCAGGTAGACAAAAATATAGATATTATATTGAAGTTATTCAAACCTTAACCAAACTTAATTGGCTGAGAGCATTATCTGACCCATCTACGCTGTAAGAGTAATCTAGTCGTAAGAAAGAGGGATATTCATATTAAGAAAGCACACGTAGCTATACGTACATATAAAATATATAAATAAATAAATATTTTGGGACATTAACACACACGGTCATCTGGTCCCAAGCTAAGCAGAGCTTGTGTTATGGAAACCAGACAACTGGTATATACTATACATATAATACTTTTCTTTTGTAAATATATACTTATATTAGATATTTACACCCAGACTCGACACAAACACAAATGTTCATCATTAATGTTTGTCTCGGGTGGGAATCGAACCCACGACCTGCGGCGTGAAAAGCAAGTATCTTACCGACCACGCCACCGGCTCGTCAATATACAATCGCAAACGCATCAGTTTTTCACTTCCATTATCTTATTCAGAGAAAAGCCCTCTCAGTTCGTCAGACCTTAAACGTAAAGTAAATTACTAAGCACAGTGCAATAAGATTAGCTGTAATTAAGAAACTATTAAATAAGCTACGTTAGGAGAAGGGTGACTACGCTTTAAAAGATTTTGTGGATAAAGTGACGCTTGTCAATTTCCTTGAAGGGCTGTTCTTGACGAACTCCTTCTTTAGAAACAGCCCCAGGAAGTGGACATAGCGATGCCCCAACAAGTTGGTAAAAACGAGATCGACTTCATCATGACGGATAAGAAGATGTCTCAGTGATCAACAGGTTTAATAACGGATGTGATCAATGACTTGTCCGAGGCTCTCTGAATATTAATTTTAAGCTTGAACGGGCCCGTCTGATGATGACTAGGCTCCGACCTAATACGTTTGAAACCATCATGGGATCTGAAAATTTTCAGTCAAATCTGAAAAACCTATTTGATGCCGTGAAAACCACAAGCGCCATGTAGACCAGGCCCACGAAAGCGTAACTGAATCCTAAGGAAAGGTGTGAAACTTTGTAGCATGCAGCGTAAGGGCAGGTAGTTAAATCTTTCAAAAGTAGAGAGGCCTTTGTCCAGCAGTGGACTAAAATAGGCTGATGATGATGATGAGGCGTATAAAATAGATAAGAAGAATATTGCCGCATAATATTTTCTATTTTTAACTCTTTATTACACATGGTACCATCATCTGTGACGGATACAAATAAGCATACCTACTATAAATATAATTATTCTTCAACATTATATCAATTTATCCTTTAAAATGTTTTGATACGTGGTCATTTTACTACTGATTCCAGCAACCGTAAGATTGCAATTGCATCTTCAACTACCCTCACGTTACTAGATATCTCTACATTAAGTACTTACATTGTATTGTATTTAGCTATAAGTTAAATTAATTATTATTAATAGTGATAGCCCTTTCTTTTATCTAAAAGTAACTTTAGAAATAAAATAGTTTGTAGTCTCAACAATTAGTTGTAGATAATAGTCCACATCGCTGCTTAACAACATACCAGTTCTAGTCAAGCGCAAGTTATTATAGGATACAAAAAAAAACGTGTGTTTTAGAACTGTGTTATATTATTATGTTATATTTCACCACTGATTGCATGTCGTGGACCTCTTTAATAGGCTAAGTCTGATACAATGTTATAATAGATTGCATGTAAATTGTCACATAGCTGTAGAGTTTCCTTAAATAAATAAATAAATAAATTCTGAATTTATTGTAAAAATGAACTATTGTATATTGTTGGGTGTCAATCTAAGCGGGCTTCAAAACATTATAAGTTTCATATGTGTGTGTATGAAGGTATGTTTGTCATCCGATTTGTCGAAAACTAGCTATCAAATTGCAATGATTATTTTCTTGCAATACCTTCCAATTTAGGGACGATTTAAAATCACATCATAATTGGTTCAACTGTTTTTGTAGTAAAGGCATAGATTTAAGATATTAGAATTAGATTTAAGATCATACGAAATTTGTCGCGACAAAATCTTTTGATGTGTGACATTTAATAGTCATATATGTCGGTGCCAGCAGCGAATTAAAAAAGTATTACTTTCTTTACGTAGTTAGACCTTTTTAATTTTTAAATTAGTTGTAATATAAAGCTTTCTTTCATTGTACTCTATCGGCTGCAACCTGCAACTATGGTCCCAGCACTAAACGGAAATCATATTTTCATCTTCTTGTTGGCTATCCCCGCTGTCTGTTTCCATATCATAGGTACCTATTACCTTTACATTAAATAAAAAAACAATTTTGTTGCACATTGTATTTATACATTTTGTTATATTTCATAACCTCAAAGATAAAATAAAGGCTAATAAACTTAATTGATACTAAAAATTAGAAATTCTCAACGTGTTACAATAACTTACGATTTTATAATTTTCTTGTCACATACACCCGTCACTTCAGCCTTAGCTGTGATTGCTATGAAATTTCACCAATTCCCTTTATTTATCTACAGCAAAGTACTTCTCAACAAAATTTATATTTTGCTCCTAAATCAGTGCGAGGCAAGGTTAATGGGGTTGAATCCCTACAGCCTCGGGCTGGTCACGTAGCCAAGGCAATATTTAATAACTACCAACTGTATTAAAACGTTCTGAATCGATTTATTGCTATTTAATTTTACTCACTTGGTAGGAGTGCCTAAGTACCTGGGTATCTATACTATATGTGAATATGTTTATTTAGGTACCTTAGTGAAGCTACTTTAATAAATTTCTATGTATCGAAATAGAAAATGTAATATTTATTGATAACCAAATTCAAAATAGGCACTTAGTTACCTTATAATTCATATAAATACGAGTAATTCTTTTTACGTCGCGCTGCTGGGCCTTTTTGGCTTTGTTGGATTTTCAGAACTATCTCTTGAATTAAAAAAGCTTAGGTCAATCGTAATAAGATAAATATCAAATCAATGAAAAAAATGGCGACGATTTTGTTTTGCGTATTATTTTTTAGTTTATGTAGCATTGTTCTGCCTGCAGGCTTCTAATCTTTGAATTACAAAATAACTACCTGTATACTAACTTTTTTATAAACAAAATGTTGTGATAGTGTAGTGTTAGTAGTTCCGGGTATGTAGAAGAAGTTATTTTTTTTTACAAGAAGGTAGGTATATTTTTTCTAAAAGGTGTCCATTGACTCGACCTATACTAACACCACATCAAAGGTTTTCTAATTACAGGTAATACATGCTAAACAGAGTCTGCCCATAAATATTTATTCGGTTCATGTCCTTTATATGCAAATTAATGTAGGTAACTAAAGAACGGCCTCATTAAAATGGAAAATGAAAACCAGTAAAGGGGACATAAAATATATGAGATAAAAATTAAACCTTTAAAAATACCATGCGGTTCAAAAAGCTAGGTCTTAGCTAGAGGTCTTAGTTTTGAGTCAATTTGGCTAAACTAGAATTTTTTACAGCAGTGGTAGCAGATGTGATTAAAAAGACACTGAGATTAAAATCTTAAATGAATTAAACCTACATGTCTACCTAATAGTGTATGACGTATTAGTGTAGAGTGTAAACTCATATGAAACAATTTGTTTCTCTCTTCCATGGTGCCAACTGAGTAGGTATGTCTGAAAAAAGAGAGTTCCTGTTTAACCTTTTCATAAAATACCTACATATTTTATTGAGTCAGCGTTCGGCCCGCCGTACAACTCATTTTTTATTGCACTGTCTCTTTCAACTTGACTTTGGCAGCTTCACTGTCAAAAATGGTGGACGCCGAATATTTTTATAAAAGTAAAGTGAAGTGAAAAGAGAGAGACCAAGTATCTGTTACACTCTGTATAAGACTTGATTCGAAAATCCAATAATCATTCAAGAACTACACCACTATTTCCTTTGAACTCGGTCAGGCAACTAATGGCCGACCCTTGACTCGACAGATTGACCCACGTAATAAGGTGGCTTTTGTACAGTGGAACTCAGATCAGTAAAGGAAATCAGAATGAATCCTTTCAATATCATACAAATATAAAGGGACGTCCTATTAAGCGTACCTATCTGTTTGGTACGAATAATAGTGGTTACAATCTTATATCTTTATATATATAATTCTTCTGTGAGTGTGTATGTCACTGAACTTCTCTCAAACGACTGGACCAATTTTGATGATTTTTTTTTTGTGTGTTCAAGGAGTTCTGGGAATGGTTTAGATTCACAATTTTGTTCGCTGGCGGTACGAAGTTCGCTGGGGCAGCTAGTCTTTATACATATAATTCTTCTGTGAGTGTGTATGTCACTGAACTTCTCTCAAACGACTGGACCGATTTTGATGAAATTTTTTGTGTGTGTTCAAGGGGATCTGGGAATGGTTTAGATTCACAATTTTGTCCGCTGGCGGTACGAAGTTCGCTGGGGCAGCTATAAAAATCAATTGCTGTTTGTTAGTCTCGCTAAAACTCGAGAACGGCTGAACGGATTTATCTTATCTTGGTCTTGAAATGTTCTTGGAGGTCTAGGAAAGGTTTAAGAGGTGAGAGAAATTCAAATAATTGAGCGGAACATCCTAAAAACAGCAGTCGATTGAGGCAGTACGAAGTCTGCTGAGTCAGCTAGTGATAAACTAAAACAGTTGTTAGTTACTCTGCCTTGTTAGTCCAGTAGCAAGCTCGTTCACCTGATAATCGCGAGGATACGGGATCGAATTCTGGTTGAGTCAAAAATATGTTTCTTTATTAGTAAATTTCAGTAGCAGCTTGAAGTTTGCGCTTTCGGAACGGATAAACGCATTGTAGGTATGCATCACCTGCGGTGTGACGATGCATGACATTGTAACGCCAGAAGTCTGCGCAGTTCAAAATTTCCTCTTCTACTCCTGTTGCTTCTTACGTCAGTTATCCGTTGAAATGTCGCGTCACTTGCGATGACGTAACACTTAATGTGATGTGTCACTAAAATGTGGCGAAGAAGCAACGCAACGCAATCCTCAAATGAGCCCTTTTCGTTATTCTAAAGATAGTTGAGAAATAACCCCTGGCCAGCAGTGGGCCGCCAAAGGTTATGTAACTACTTAGCTACAACTTGTAGCTAAATAATTACATATCTTAATAAGAATAAAAATAAAACTATGTAAATAAACTTTATCTAAACCAAATTCAAATGTTATTAAATTAAACGGGTAAAAAGTGAATTTACGAACGAACGTAATTAAGGTCTGCCTCAAAAGCTGTACCTGAACCGAGTGGTTTACGTTATCACAAACACGCTCCCGGCACCTGCTCCGTTCCTTAAACTTGAGATTTAATTTAATTAACAGTGAAAGTGCCGCGCTAATACTAGATACGACATTGTGAGACCTTTTTAAAATTAGCATCCTTTTAGATTATTAACTAGAAAAAATATACTAGCTAGCCTTTGAAATAAAACTATTTTATAACCGATAAATAAACCACGATAAAATCCGATATAAAATAATGTTATTTCAATGTTCACGTAAATTTAAGAAAATACTATTAGTAGCCTCTATTAGTTATGATCTAGTAGTTCTCGATTTTTGAAAACCAGCAATTTTGTTAATGTGAAGGAATGTAGTTTATACCATCATCCAAAAATAGCAAAATTTTATTGAAATTCGTCACCCACATAGTTAAATCTTACCTAAACTACCTATATTCAAGGTATTAAAACATATTAACTATTAACAGCATTAAATATTCCTTCAGTTATTCGTACCAAACTCCATTTCTAGCATCCTACTTCTGATATTGGGTACATTCCCATAATTGTTTTATGGCAATTAGCATACCTACTGAATTTCATTAAACACTGTTAATAATTACCATCCTAGCGCAATTATCTAAGAAAAGGTGAAATACACATTATTGTTATTAGGTTCTAGCAAAAGCATGCGACTTTGTCTGCTTAAAACCGACGCAAGGAAGAAAATTACGGGAAAATTAAAGTTTGTATGTGTTATAATCATCTAGATTATAACACATACAAACTTTAATTTTCCCGTGAAACAAACATGCAAATATGCGTATTTGTGGTAAAAAATAACATAAACCAGTAATAAGAAGACACATACCTAAATACATTCTCACTTTTGTGTACCGGAACATGTTTGAAAATATTACTTATTTTAGTTTGTATTCTAAATTTTAAAATTTCTGTTGGAATATCCGCTATTCAATACATCAGTTGTCATTTTGTACTGCTATTCAAGTCAGCTATCACGCGAAAATGTCAGCATAAACAAAGTATCGAACACCGAGCACGAACGGGTGAAGCGGGCATCTTAGAAGGGCTGACACTTTGTGTTGGACCGTTGCGGTCGTCGCGAAATACGCATGCAACCACGTGTTCGATAGACGTTAAGCTTTTGCTTTAAATTAACTGAATCTTAGCGATCTGTAACTATCTAATATAATTAACGATTGTGCTATCGAGAGTTCTGGGTGAAGTTATAGTTGCCGTAGTTATTCTATTGGTCGTGAATTATCGGGTAAGTAGACAGTATGTTTTCTTACACGATAATTCACCTACCTACCTATAGTGATAACTAAAGTGGTCTGATAATCCTAATTTAAGTCGAAAGCTTTATTTTTGTTACACTTTGATAAACTAACTATCTACTTAGTTAAAAATAATTTGACATGTACGGTACTCGCATTATTAAGTAAATTTATTTATAACTAATACATTGTTTTTATAAATTGACACCAAATACCACCAATAACCATATTGACAACGCCTTTGAAGTCGCGCGAAATGTGACATTACGACATACCTCAGGGTTGTCACTTACTTCTTTTAACTCTAGACGAAAAGGAGGTGTGTTTTATAAGTTTCACATGTGTATCTGCATGTCTGTGTAAATTTGTGGCATACATCGTAGCTTTTACACGAATAGGCCGATTTTTATGTGATTTGCTTGTTTAAAAACTGAAGTGATTAACTAACTAGATAGAAATATAAGATGGCAGCCTGCCTTTTAAAACAGCAATATGGGTGGGTAATCTTTTCTAAGTTTTGGGGGAGGTAGTTCGGAATTTATCATCTGTTTCAGGATCCAAGATCGGGAAGTAAACTTGACTTTTTCATGTGGATTTTATTGAAAAAGTCATGTCTTCGATTTGGGTTTCAAAATAAGATGTTATAAGTCTTTGTAATCAGTGACCCTCAAAATCCAGAAAACGATAACTCTGTTGATCTTGTTGAAAAAGTTAAGTCTGCCATCTTAGATCTCAAAATAAATTGTTTTGGAATCAGCAACACCAATATCTAATACACGATACCAATGTTGATTTTATTAAGTCACGGCCGCTATCTTGAATAGATGTTGTATTCGTAACCAGAAACCCCCAAAACCCAGAAAACTATACCTATGTTGATTTTATTGAAAGAGTTACGTCCGTCAAATTGATTCTCGCATAATTGCTGCGTCTAGACGTGTCCGTTGGCCAACTATACTTATTGAATATCCTTACGCTGTACTAAAATATTAACCAGTTTGTGATAAATGTCGGATAGCTTATTAATAACTTTTGTCTTTGTCACTTGACTTATAGTAGGATAGAGACAAAACTTGTAAATAAAACTATCCGATATTTATCAGCAACTGGTTAAACTAGGGCTTAGACTCCATCTTTTAATTACCATACTCTTCTGTCTACTAAATTTGTTCCCGCATCGTACTAGTTAATTAGTTGTCGATCAAACCAAATAAACACACACTTGAGAATTGCAGGAGCCTCTAGAATACATTTCCTGCTGTTTCGTCTGGTTCAACATCACCACCTCCGTTAGCCATGTCAGTCTTCACGTGTCCAGGATGAAGACAGTTTATTGATATATTAATGTTTCCGTGCCAATACATACTACCTATTACTGGCAAACGATCTTTGCCATTATTTCCACCAAATGTACCGAAACTTATAAGTAATTATAGCTGGGTGCAGTGGTTGTGCAGTTTTCAATTAAGTTGGATTCGCCGGTTATTTGCGAAATATATGAAATAACCAACTCATAGAACAAAGTAAACAAGGGATCCCGACGTGCTAATAGCTTGGATCTATTGTGAGTAGTACAGCATGTTCAACATGACACACTGATTGTTTTATAATTGCAGCCATCGTGATAACTGGTTTCGGTAGTTGATGCTTTGATAGTTAGTCGAAATGAAACACTGTAAAGAGGTGTTGTTTGGTTAATATCTGTTAATTGTTTGTACGCCTATCTAAAGCTAACTATCGTAGCGTAAAAATTTAAGTGACTAACTCACAATGTATTTATATTTACTTGTTTTTAACCGACTTCAAGAAGAAGGAGGTTTTCAATTCACTTGTATGTTTTTTATTTTTTTTGTATGTGTGTAATGCTATATTACCGCCAATTAGATATAGATCGATTTTGGTCAGTCTTTTTTAAAGGTTGTTTCACTTTTTTTTGAGTTATTGGTAAAATATTGAAGTCGGTTCGTATTTTTTCAAAAAGCTATTCGTTAATGTATCTATCAAATGAAAATTTTATCTAACTAAGTATACACAACGGGTAACTTAAACTAAAAGAAAATTAATAAACTAATTCTAAATCTCCTATACTTATCCTCCGAATCCTTGGGGAAATATGCCCCTGAAGGCTGGCGGCAGTATTGCTAAGTTGTATGGCAATGTTAATTTTTTATGTTTCTATGAGTGTCTATTTTCGTTAAAATTTATAAGAGCGCTCGGATCCCGCGGTCCGCGTTTCAATCCCTAATGGCTCAAATATTTAATTTGTTTTCGATTGATTAAATTTATGCCGCACATATTAGTACTAGGAGGTATGACAGGGCCAGGCAGTCGACCAACGCCAGTTGCGTCCCATACCAAGGACCTACCAACCTTCCGTAGCAGCAACTTCTTGTTCTAATTATATCTTTATTTTTTTAACTGTAATACCTAAGGTTCTAATTCTATCTTAAATAATAAATTGAACAAATTTTCTATCTTTTGTTCACTCGTTCGTATTATAATGTTCAAGACTTCATTTCAAGTTTTCATGTCTACATAGTTTTAACATTTTATGGCAAATTCTCCAAAGAAGAGCTTATAAAAGGATCGCTTCAACAGCAAGTTTCAGGTCAGAACCGTTTAATCGCTTGGAACGGTTTACGACCGATCGTTCTTTTTACGGTAACGGAGTGCTTCCGAATATTTTGCCTTAAAATTTGGAATAATAAGGTTCATGTAAGTTGTAAAATTTGGTTCAAATTTGCTTTAATATCTAACTACAAGGTCACGTCTTACCACTCTTTAATGTATCGATCACCATGATTACAACTTATAAGACCCATAACATTGGTAAAGCATCGTTTAGATACGCAAATAACGATCTTTCCGATTAATATTTGCATGTTTAGATTCAGTTTGAAATCAAGGTTTATTGTGCTGTATCATTCTTAACAGCGACTTTAAAATAAGTAAGTACCTACCTATCTAAAGATTAAATAAGGTTACGACCAGCAACATTATACAGAAAAACTTTTTACCAGCGCGAAAATGAACTCGTAATTTCAGAAAATAAGATGATTTAAAAATACAGTAATTGCTAAGGAAAAATGTTTGCTACTGATACTTATATATCTGTCACCCGCGAGCCGCTGTATCAGCTGTGCGCTCGCTAGGGTCACTGACTGCTATTTTTACGCCGCGCGCTTTCATTACCAAGATCGAATTTGTTGAATTTATGTCAAATAAAAAAATTAAAATAAAGTATTGAAAACTTAATGGAAATGGGTTCGATTACTGACCCAGAACCAAGTAGTTCAAAAGTATTCCTGTATTTTTGAGCAAAACAATAGGATACGAAACCTACTTCTGAATACCATCCACGTTTACTGATACTAGGTATGTCTAGTACTATTACATGTATATTATCTGTTGTTCAGACTAGCTTCCGCCTGTGTGTGATGGTTATAGAAAGCATCCGGAACAAACACAGTAGGTACCCTTAATATATGTTAATACAGGTAAGAAACTATATGTGTGCGCAAAATTTCATACGAACCGGTTCAGTCGTTTTCTCATTTTAGTTATTTTATTTTTCTTTATTGGGACATAAAACAGTTACACATTAGAAAAAGTTAAATACACTTAAAATAGGTACAAAGTAAGTAAACGTGTAACTCACACCAATGACCGCGAAATATACCAATGTGCGACAAGGTTGTAATGTTGCGTGCAAAATACTAGATATAGCAAACGAAAACTCATGAAAGAGTAACAAACATCCTACCTACACCCTCCCGAACTTAAGCATTGTTCAATTCTAAATTATCTCAAATATGGAGAATTTCACAAATTATTTTTAAATAACATTATAAATCAGTATCTTGGTATCTGTTCATTATGCATGGGTGCCTCCATGTAGGTTAGCGGTGTATTCTGAGCGGGTAGATCGCGTGACGGCCAGAACTCTATAATCAACGTGAATCAGTGCACGCAAAAGTTTGGTACAAGTTTATTGGAAACGTTAAATGTTATATTAAACAGTTTTTAATCAAGTACACAATTATCTGTTTGTGTAAAAAAGGCCATAACTTTTATCTTTAAAAGCCTATTTTGCATAGAAACTCATGTTTCTGCAAAGCCACAAAAACCATACCTACCTATAAAAAGAACAATTTTACAAATGTTGTTTATGTAATTCAATTAACTACAAATAAAAAATTGTAAAAAGGAAAGTTGACTTTGGATTGCAATAGGTCCTTGTAGCCGCTTATTCTTTAAATTAACCCACTTCCTCACGGGTGTGTTTAATGCAAAGCAACCGGCTAATTGTGCTCTAGCTCTCTGCCGATAGAGTGAGCACGCTTCCCCGACCTGTCGCGACCTAACTTTATGAGTCCGTTTATAAAGGATTCTCTATTTTCCTCTATCTAGTTACCTATTTGTTTTACTCTATGCGCATTCACCAAATTCATCATCAGCCTGGGGACGTTCAATGGACATAGGCCTGTCCTTTAGAACGCCACAGCGATCAGTTGCCGCTATTCACCAAATTACTGTCGCTTTATTATAGGTTTTCATTGGCATTTTCTTATTTTCCTATAACGTTATTCGTATTATCAAAATATGCGCTATTTTCCAGATAGTCATAATTTTTTTACCAATGGGTTTCCGCGAAGTAACGCCTGTATTAACTCGTTTAAATGTAGTTAAAGTTAAACTAGTTTGAAATAAGATTTCTTTTACTTGGGAGTTTTATATTAAAAAAAACATCCGTTAAAAAGAATTAACTGGATCTCTAGAAATAAATTACGGCTGCCTTTGTAATTGTGTAGACAAATCCTACTCTTTTATCGTTATTGTTATTAATAAAATGGATAAAATGCTCCCAAAGTAAGCGAAGGTAAACATCGCGACGAAATCCGCTTGTCTTTAAACCAACCTGCGTGAGCAGATTAAAGCCTAAACTTTCATAACTCTTAACATAGTCTAAGTGCTGGACATCTCTTTAGAGTGCCACGATACTTAAGCGTTGTTACTACTGAAATAGGTAGAAGCTTCAATAATATAATAAGTACTTACGTAAAGTGAAATCAATAACCTAAAAAGTAGCAACAAGTGTTAAATATTTAATTACGTTCCAATCCCAGCCAAAGCCTTGTAATTACAATACATTTTAAAACGTAATACAAAATTCACGGTATGAAAATTGACATTAATTAATTTTAAATCCTTTAGTGCCACAACCACAACAAGTTGCTTCGACTAAACTTTGTTGAAGATAATAATAATGTAACATAACGCCTTTGACAAAATTTAAAAAGACAAAAAGAAAGCATATATACATAAATGGGGACACTACAAATAAATAATTAGCATTGTTTGTAACCTATGTCACCTATTTAATAAATTTTAGCGCGTACTTGAGCTGTTGTCATAATGATAGAAAGGCTCGAGTTTTTTAAGCCCTAAATTTAAAGGATGTGAGTCTTTTTTAGAAACGGACTTTAAAAACAGGACTACTAGAAATTCTAAATATTTTTAAAAATAAGCTTATAGCTTTGTTAGAAAACCCTTAAAAGGCCTCAAGCTTTAAAATGCCAAAAGCCAAAATTCACAAATTGAACTAGCCTTGTGAACTGCAGAGATATGTAAATTTTAGTTTTTTAATCAGCGCAATAAAGCCACGAGACAAATTAAAAGGCTTAAAAGGCTCAAGTCTTTTTAATGTATTGTTGTTGATCGTGTCAAAACTTAAGATACCAAAGGAAAAAAGTAGATTTTCATGTTTTCATGTTTCACAGCGTAAGCAATGTCCACGTTTGACACTGATGAGTCACATTGTATACTTTTTGTTTTTGGTTTTTGTATTTTTTTTCTAGTTGTTTTGTTTGGTTTACTTTTCCTTTTTACTTTTTTATTATATTGTATTTTTTTTGTTTGAATGTGTGCGTTCTGTTTGTGTCGATTAAATATATCTTTTTTTAAATTCTTTCTTTCTTTTGTATAATTAATACCAGTTACAAATCTAAATATTTGTATAGGTATTAATTTGATTAGATCTATTCAGTGGTTAGTCATAAAAGATTACAGAATGTAAAAGGTATCTAGAAGTAAGTAGAAAAGATTTTATCGCATCACGGTGCCCTAAGAATTATATTATAAAAAACCGATTAGAAATTACAATACCAGAAAAAAACGATATGTGGTCTTACTATTACGTAAAATAACTTAAACATCTATCTAATAATTGCTATCCCTTTTTAATTTTAAGAACAGAAAAAGACGAATATAGTTCTTGAAAAGATATATGGTATAACATCTCGCTGTCATATATTCCGACAGTTTGCTTCGTACGGCTCATATACTTTTATGAAGTCAAGTACTCAAGTATCGCGGTTGATAATATAGATATCTATTTCTATTTCAGTGACGTCATAAAATAAAATGTTTTCTCGCCACAAGTCTGAAATAAAAAATATATTTGTGTAGGAAAATACTAAGTAAGCTTCTTTTTTAGGGTTTCGGAGTATTAAAAAACCTCTTAAAGAATCCAACCGTCCTTCCGCGGCTTAGCATGTAGATTTTTTTTATAACTTTTAAATGTGATTCAAGAAAGTGAAAAAGAAAAAAAAGAAAGTGAAAGAAAAAAGTGAAAAGAAAATGAAAGTGCTGAGACTAAAAAATCTCACCTTGCTGTAAAGTGGGGATAACAATTTTCCAAGTCTATCTCAAAGAGTGGCCCGACACTCATCTTGGTCAGTTTTTAAAATAGCTTATTTAATTAAAAAAATTGCCATTCCCTCTGAATACCTTAGGTATTATCAAAGTTTATTTGCATTTTCGATTCGTAGTAGTTTGCTACAGGGATTGCTACGAGCTGCTACTACTCGTAGCATTCGTAGCATCGTAGTAATAGCCTACTACGCGCTACGGTGTCTGCTCAACATGTGATCTAGTCACTACATAATTCTATTTACATAATTGATTTGCGCAGCTTTTTAACACGATATGTTTTATTCTGAAATAGACTTGCGGTTCACCACACGACTTTTCTGATGTTAAGCAAGTCTACGATGGAACGTGCTTGCCTTAAATAGTAATTCACTCTTGATTACGAGTCATGACTTTTTTCGAAAGATTTTCGAATGTTTATCATTCTTACTTTGACATTAAACCTTGAATAAAGCGGAAACAATAACAAGTACATATCATCCTAATTCAACTCATATATCATTCAACTTGAACGAAAAGTTTTCCCAATACAATAACAGACCAATTTGCTTCATCGTTGTCGTACTTCAAAGTCTGAAATGATGTAATATAAATAATACATAGTGCTCGAAACAGGCAAAGGTCATAAATGTTTTACGTGGAACCTCCTTACCTCCTTAGGGGACAATTTTGGGGTGTTTTGGTCATTAGAGAAGTTTTATTTGATCATTTTCGTAAGTTGGATCTTTTAACAGAAGCAACAAATTAAAATACTTTATAGACATTTACAGCAGTAATGGATAGTCAAGCTCATACTGAGTTGGTTTTTCTTAAAAACTAGGTAAAATATATTTGAATTTAAACTCATTCTATTAACGGGAAATAATTTTCTTATGCAAAGGAGACGGTCAAAAAATGTATAGAGCCTGGGATTAAAATAATCGTAAATTTGAACAGCAATCTGAGTTACAAAAGTTAATAGAGCATAATTAATTAAATTTTTTGGTGTATTTAAAATAATTTTACACCCCCCCGTTTTTTTATAAATTGAAATTGAAAATAAGAATCCTTAATGCAATATTATGATTATTGCAATTGGCAACCCCATGGTCAAATGTCAATTGAGCAACCAAAAAAATCAAAATTATTTCGACGCTGTCAATCAAACTGAACAATGACAATGACATCATGACGTTTCCCGTAATTATATTTTTTTCCACGCGTTTTGTTATTACACTAATAAGATAACAAATATTTTTCGTCATAATTACATTAAGCTGCAGCTAGAATAATATTACAAGAGAAAAGTACTGTAACAGAATGCAATTGTTGACGTGATTGCAATATTTATACTGCATAGGAAACGGATAATTAAAGGTAATGTGCGTTTTGTTTTTCTATTACATTTTTTTGATTTTTACAAAAATGGTTGCTCCTAAAATTCGTGTTTAGTTAAATTCTAACAGCTTATTAAATAAGCTTTCCAATGAGGTATATCACATTGGTGTTCAAAATTCTAGCCCACTTTTGACCTCTCCTTTAATTAGGTATATTGACTAGGATTCAGATTAGAAAATAATTCTAATTTGCATATTTTATACTTGTTGGCACATCCGCTTCTTAATACATCAGCTGTCATTTTATACTGTCATCGCGTCCGTCTTTGAAGTAAGCTGTCACTCAAAAATGTCAATATAAATGTGTTGGACGCTTGCGTCTTCAGGAGATACGCATGCAACCACGTGCTCGGTGGACGTTGCTTTTTAATCCAATGTAATCTTGGCGATCTGTAATAAGTGAAATTTACTGTGTATACCGATAATTGACGTTTACCTAAAGTTGTCTGATAATCCTGATTTTTAGTCTAAAACCTTCATACTTACTTGGCTTAAAAATACAAATTAAAACCTATCACAGCACTAGTCCACTACACTACAATTACACTGCACACAATACTACTTACTTATTTTGTAATAGTTCTACAGAGTGTAGGTAAAGTATACCTACACTCAGAAGAACTATTCCAAATTAAATAAAAATACTTAAAATATGTCTTACTATGAGTTTCCAAATTACAAAATAATTTTCACTAATCAGTAAAATGAGTAGGTAATGTTAATGTTTTTAATATTTTTTTTCTATAACTGTAACTCAGTGTTTTTTTTTCATTCTGAAAAAGGCATACACTTGACTACAATTACCTGCTAATATAAATAAAATATATATAAAAGGTGCACTTCCACGGACGAAGGTAACTCAGACCCCAAAAATTGTTTATTGTTTTGTTTTTGGCTCCGAATGAAATAGGTGCTATAACTTTGATGTACGTAGCTGTTTACTAGTTTGTGGCATCGCACTAACGCGAATAGACCGATAATAATACCATTTTTGTATTTAAAAGTAGAAGTGATTGAGATGAACATTTTCATTTGGTAAACAGAGCTAGCAGAGCAGCGGTGGCGCTGCAGTATCGACCTCGCCTTTGAAACACTTTTCACACATCTTGAAGGGAAACGTAAAAAACCGGCATGTCTAAGAACTACGTAATTAGTTGAGGACATTTGAAATCCACCAACCCGCAATAGGCCAGCGTGTGTGCATTAATGCGTAAACTCTATCAACTCATAAGATAGTTGAGAGCTACTTGTGCCTAGCAATGGAACACTAAAAATGTTGCAGTAATTTGATTGAAAAAGATCTATACAGCTATTTGAAAGTTATTATCATAATTATACCTACGTCGTTTTATTAACTTCTATAGGTGTGATTGATAAGATATAAGTTCCTCTGACCAACAGCAGGGTTCCAAAATATGTAACTTTTTCCTTTTAGAGGTTATATGCCAGATCGTCAAGGATTGGTGTTTTTTTTAATTCATAGTTATTAATATTATCAGTTTTCTGTATTTCACTAACGATTGCTGTCCAATTCCACTTATTTATAACTCTTTAGGGTATTCGTATCACAATTATTTGTAAAACGGACCATTAGTGAACGCGAGTGCTTTTGAACTATTATGTAAATTAACAGTCCATATATCATAGACCCTTTTCCATGTGGCGCCAATTAGAAATGGGTACTTTTGCTTTTAATTCTCCATTAACATTTGGGGCAGTATTTACGATTTGTGTTAAACGGTTTTGTTCTGCAAATGTTGTTGTAAGTACCTACATTAAGTACTGAGTGCTCCACACTTAAGTAAATTCTCAAACACAACGCAAAACGAAGCACGACTGGAAAATACTGTGAACTAAATACTTCTAGGTATATATTGTTGCACGAGACAAAATACTTAGTAAGTAATGAAAATCAGTCAAATCTGTTCAGCCGTTCTCGAGTTTTATCACTACAAACATACATATTTCTTACGTTTAAAAACTTTCTTCCACCTGTATAAAATTTAAAATCAAAATCAGCCAAATCGGTTTAGCTTTCCTCGAGTTTTAGTAGTACAGCCATCCGTCAATTAATTTTTTACTTAAAGAGATATTTTATAGATAGATACCTCTCTAAATAGAATAAAACAAGTAACATTCCACATCTATCTGTAAGTATATCTTCTATTTTTTAAAGCATGAAACGAATTTCAAATCCATGTAGACATTTAATTTAATATTCTGAGACATTAACACTATACGTCATCTAATCCCAAACTAAGCAGAGCTTGCATTATAAAACCAAATGTTTATACTACATGTTACTCTGTGTAAAGTCAGGAAAAGTCGGTAGTAAAATAAAAAAGAACGCATTTCGACATAAACTCCAGCCTTTACGTTGTATTGCATAATTTAAAGATCCTACGTTGTTTTGAAAAACACGCACCCTGTTACATGTAACCTGATTTAATTTTAATTCAAAGCATCAAAATCATGAACACTAAATACATTATGGGTAACAAGTTTGCGTGTTCTAGTAAAATAAATGACTATTTTTACATTACTAAAAGGTAAACATTTGGTTAAAGGTAGCATGTCTTTTAGTCGTATTGGACCGAGCTTTACATGTTTTTATGTCATGGGATTTGGGTATTTCAACATAAAACTCTTGAAACGAACGATCTAATTTAGATCGGTTCCGTTTTTCATTAGTTTTATGTTGGGTAAAGATTAAATTATAGGATTCATAAATAAACCTTTAAAATAGGTAAAATTATTTGCCCTATCTGCTAAATCAGTACCTATTCAATGTATATAAATTATGTAAAAAAAACTACTATTATCACACATTAAACTGACCTAAGTGTAATTAACCAGGGCCCCGATTCTGGCGCTTTAGGCATTTATCTCTAGTAGACAAATGTCGAAAAAATGGCGGATATCATTAAAAAACAAAAGAAATCGCCATTTTTGTTAGACAAATGTCTATTAGAGATAAATGTCAAAGCGCCAGAATCGTGGCCCAAATGATTATAATACATCAAAAATCATAGAATTCTCACATGAAATAAAAAGTATATAAGTTACCTACTATATTATGTGTGGTAATAAGTTATACCTATTAAAGACTAATAACCTTACAAATAATAAAGTTTAGTAGCGTAGGCTTTGTGTAAGTGGCTGAGGCAATCGATTGATTAGCATTACCAAAGCGATTGATTCTGATAAAGCCCTCGAAACAAAATGTCCCCTACTAAATACGCACCCTAAAAGAACAAGCCTCTATAAATTTAATGCGTGAAAATGCGTGGCCAATATTCCGTCCTGTATTTTAACCATACAGTAAAAGCAAAAACACTTTCTACGCATTCTTCATTCTTATATACTGGCATAGTAATGTTCATATGAGATGGCAAATTTGTATGATAATTTTCATTTTGCATTCACGTCGGTTATTCTTCTTCTCAGGATGTTGTGTACAGCACTCTGGGGAAATTCTGAGGCTTTGTCACAGCTCCTCCATAGATATTTTGTGACTAGAAATGTTCGTTATTTACATTTCTTAGTGAATGATGACGGGAAGTAGTTTAACTATCTAAAGATTGATAGTTACGTTTGGAATACATATTATCAAGATGACTCCACTGAAAACTTTTAAAACATCTTATATGGTATTTCAATTCTCTTTAACATAGTACTTCCAGCACTCAAAAGGTAAATGGTTATAATCAAATAGGTTAGTACACAATTTAGTACCCTTGGTACTCTTGGAAAATGGGTACTGTGTTTAAAGGAAATTTATTATATTTTTCATCCTTTCTAGTTATCTTTCCTGGTATCATCCCATGTAATTGTTATCGACCTAGTCTTTTCGTTGTATTGGTTACAGAAAATATTCGAAGCTCACTAGATAAGCCTGTTGAAAACTCCCTAGGAGAGCATAAACGTCGCACACATATTTCCTGACGGCGTTATTGAAACAAGGAACATTCCAGAAATATGTCTCATCTATTTTTATGCCGCCGAGCATATTTAACTTAACTGTAGAAAGTAAGTAAAACTTTTGGGAGCCAAGGCGCCCAGATATTAAGTGTGTCACACAGCAGCCCCTCGAGACCGTGGACGCTCAAGTTTTTAACATTTTTTGAGTAATCTTACTAAAAAGGGAATTTTACGAACTCATTAAAGTGAGATGAGCAGGACGCCTCATGTGACTGAATAAATATAAGTACTTAAACTTTGACAAAGGGCCTTAAAAATAAAGCTACTGACTAACGCTTTTTATTGTTTTGTTTATTTGTTATAACATTATACATTGTTGTTCTGTTTAGTGTTTTTAAACAAATAAAACTTGAATGAATCAAGATGAATAATATCTGCATAATATATAAAAATAAAAACAGTATAAAAATCAACTGCCCGCTTTGGTTTTAGGTTTGTACAGAGGAAAAAGTAAGTATTATTTGGTGTTCGTTCAACTGCTATGAACTAGCAACACGAAACCCAAATAAATAAACAAGTTCCCATTTTGCACTATTTGATATAGCCGAAGACTAACTTTTTTTAAATCAGCCTGCACTTATTTTGCAAATAAGTACATGTATAAAACAATAGTCCCATGTTAAGTACATATTTCATTATTGTTGCAACCTGATTGAAATTTCAAGCAGAACAAAAGGTGAGCGCGTTAATATCCCGTTAATTATGATTTTATCTATTTGTGTTTATTACATTATAACTTATGTATTTTCTCCTATTATGAATTTGCTGCACCTCGCCGTATATATAACAAACATCAAAGACAAAATATAATTGAAACTGAATTTAGACCATCAATGCCAAGAGCATATATTTTTTGTGCTCATACCTATACTTGATTTACTGGTATAATTTTATTACGAATCGTGTAAATTTATTCACGCATGAGCTTTGAAAAACCCGCATAAGTTAATTATTCAATCTACTGAAGCGCATGGTGTAGTAAGTACCTAGGTACCGAGAGTGGTAGGTACCTAACATGCTTTTATGATTCAGGAACGAACGACCTTTTTTGCAACGATGAAATTCAGTGCTACACTAATTTAATTATTTATTTTTAGGGTTCCGTATCTCAAAAGGTAAAACGGAATCCTTTATTCACATAAAATGTATTTAAATAGTCTATCAGTTCCTAGTAACCATAACACAAGTCAATATAATTATTCAATTTAGAACTAGATGGCGCTGTTTGTTTGTGTGAAAATATTTATAATTATTACTATTACCCTTTTGGGTACCAATTCGCATAAGTGCACCAAATTTCAACTCGATCAATCCAGTAGTTTCACAGTGAATCGCCTGTGGCAGATGGACAGATAATCTCGGGAGAGACGGGAGAGACTATATACTATATTACTCAAACTGTCTACCAGCTTAAATAGGACCTTCGACGTGTGAGTTTTTTATATCTAGTAATTATCTTACTGCATGTACCAGTACCACCTTAGTAGTTTTTGAAGTAGATCCATTGTAGTGAATAGTAACCTATTTATGATAATATACACTAAAGACTTATTATTAAAAATAGTAATACCCTCCTAGTCATTTTTCGACTACGGCGGCCAATGTAAGCTGAGATCCAGGTACGCAGGAGATATTATAGTGCACAAGGTGTGCACACATGTGCACTCTCTGTTCCCTTCACTCTCATAACTTTGACCGACATGACCGGTGAAAGTGCGGGCGCAGGACCGATGGCTTTACGTGGTCTCCGAGGCACGGGGGTATTACACTTCCAACTACTTCCTGACTCCGGACTAGTGCTGAGAAATTAGAAAAAAAAAGACTTATTAAAAGTTAGTGACGGATACACAAGGTTTATAAATGCTAAATACTTATATCTGATTCAAACAAAACGCCACATAGTCTGCTAGAGAGATACGTAACAAAAATCATTAATTTATTAGATTTGCCCTTTTTGCGATTTATAAAACAGCTCTACATGTTATCTCACATACTCCGCAACCACAATATTGTATGATAACTTTTTCAACAAATCCAATCCATTCGCTGCAATACTCTCCCATATGAATTCGAAGCGAACCCCCACCTGCTCCCAGATAGGATGGTATCAATTCGTTAAACCTACATGGCTACTATCTATTTATTTAAAATTTGTACTTTAAATAAAGTTCTATTTCAGTGCGTCATATTTAGCGACATTTATTTTTTTTCCTAAATTTAGATAACCTAGTTCATAGGTATAGATTCAGCGGTAGGCAGAGCGTTGAACATTATTTTTATAACATAATATTATGAGCTACCTACTTACAAGAATGGTGATATAGTATAAGAATGTAGTAGTTTGAATCAAAATAAAAAATAGTTATTTTTTTATTAGAAATTATATTACATTTGGTATACAGGGTGGCCGAGGCTAAATGACTGGATAGGTGCTAATTGATTCTAAAATGAGAAATATGTTTAGTTAGTTATTTTATAGGTACTTACTGACGGGCCGGCGCGGTGGCGTGGTCGGTAAGATACTTGCTTTTCACGCTGCAGGTCGTGGGTTCGATTCCCACCCGAGACAAACATTAGTGATGAAATATCTATTATAAGTATACTAGCTGCCCCAGCGAACTTCGTACCGTGCAAAATTGTGAATCTAAACCATTCCCAAATCCCCTTGAACACACACAAAAAATTTCATCAAAATCGGTCCAGTCGTTTAGGAGAAGTTCAGTCACATACACACGCACACAAGAAATATATATATTAAGATATTTACAAAAGAAAAGTATTATAAGTATAGTATATACCAGTTATCTGGTTTCCATAACACAAGCTCTGCTTGGGACCAGTTGACCGTGTGTGTTAATGTCCCAAAATATTTATTTTATTATTTTTATTTTATTTTTACTCGTATTAATTGCAAGTAAGTCCACTTTTCGGCTCGTAAATAACAATTTCCATAATTCTCAATAATAAATACGTATCAAGTAGCTAAACTAAGAACAGCTTAAGTTCTTATGCTGGAAATAAATTTCCCACGAGATGCGTAGTTTACATCGCTTGCGGCAGTTCAGACATAAATGATAATCTTAAAAGAGATTATAGGACCCAATTTATTAAAACATTCCAGAAAATCTGTGAGATCAAAATTTAAAAAATATACCAAGATATTCTATTTTGCTGCGAGCAGCGGTAGTGGAGCGGTACGGGCCTCACCTTGGATGTATAAGGTCGCGAGTTCGATTCCCAGTCGTGCCCACACATCTATGTGTGGATTGTAACATCACCACTGCTCAATATTGATGAAGGAAAACTTCGTGGAGAAACCGGCATGACTAAGAACTAATCATACAAAGATGTGATAGCCACCAACCCACACTTGGCCAGCGTTTGTGGATTAAGGCCTAAACTCTCTCAACTCGTAAGATAGTTGAGAGAAGACCCAGCAGTGGGACACTAAAAAAAAGGATTGAAGTGTGATTCTATTTTGAAAGAAACGTTAAAAAATACCTAATATTTACATCCTTAAGAAGTATTGATATAACATACAGTTAGATTTCCTCTTATAAATATTAGATAGCTACTAATAATATTTATTTATTCAAATTTGTTCTCAGAAAGTTGTCGGATTCATGAAAATTTGGGTTTCGGGTTAATATTGCACTTTCCAACATACCCTACACTAGATTTTATACAGCATATTCGTAATGTAGTGTACCATATATTACTTCAAAATACGCATTTTGGTATTCGTATCGTGAGTCAAAAGAATAATTGTTGACCACTTGGCTAATTCCGGGGAGGATCATGTATGAGGGTCACGTAAAGGTCGATACTTAATGTCTTGATGCTCTCTCTAATCGAGGGGCAAACTACCACAAGAGGAAAAATCAAATGAAATTAGAAAACTATTTATTGGGGAATTGTGGACGATATATTTTTGTAGCTCTTGTTTTATTCATTCGCAGATTTGGACACACTAAAAAACGGTAGAAATAAAATAAATGGCGACGGTTTTAAAGCTTACAATACTAAGATTACTGAATGGTTTGATATTTTAAAGGAAAATGCATCTTTTAACTGGTGTTTTAATTCTTTAATGAGTATTGTCTTAGATTTACGCGAATATCACACATTGAAATAAAACTAATTTAATATATATTTTTTTTATAATAATTAAATTTAATACAACCACACCGTCAGTCTACCCGTGAACATGAAGTCCGAAAAGACTTTGAAACGTCTGGATCTAAAATAAACCGCGATAAAATCCGTTAAAAAGTAGTTTTATTTCAATGTTCTTCAATGAGGTTAATGTTACCGTTTCATACATAGGTAGGTACTTGTAAGTATTGTATGCTCCATATTTTGCAATAAAGTTTGCAAAAAATATTAAAGCAGTGTTAAGAAACCTTCGTGCAAGGTGTTAAACCTAATAAATTTTCAAGATTATTTTTAATACCGTTAGAGAGTAGTATAATTCGTGGTTATACATTAAGTAAGAGACGGACAGAAGTACCGAATGCATTTTGTTATTTTATATAGCGGTTAAAATTATTCGATTTTGATTAATGATTATGTGGAAGTCATGACTAAGCATGATATCAACTTGAAATAAGGCTAAGAGAGCTTAATTCTTAGTATTGACGTAAATCTGTTACAGACACCTATTAAAAAATGTGCAATTTATTCGAATGTTGTTACATTTTTTAGTAGGTACATTTAAGTAGTTTTATGAGCTCCTGAGTTTTACTTTCGAACAAATACCTAAACACAAAAGAATAGTGTAAGTAGCGAAAAGCATTAAACGCAACACTTTTTACCCTGTCCAACAAAATGATTCGGCTGATTTCCTTTCTTACAATCCACGGAGCATTAGTTACACTATCTTGTTACGCGGGTCAATCTTTTAAGGGCGGGCTTGCATTAGCCTCCCGACCGAGTTCAAAGGAAATAAGGGGCGATGGCTGGTAATGGACCCAATGATTTTCGGAAGTCCAACGCTAACTTTTGTTTAGTCTGAAGAAAATACGAGGTCTCTGTGTTATAAGTACCTTATATAGGTACTTACAGTATGTTATTGGTTGTTACAAAGTTTTATTTCTAATAGAATAATTATTAACAACCAATTTCTGCCAGCACAAGGAAAAAAACTTGTGAATAAAAAAGAATTGGAAATATTTTAAAATCTCGAACTATATTTTTGAAACATCCATTTATATTTTTAAATAATTTTAAACTAAATAGTTTCGGAAATAAGGAAATATTCAATTTTTTTTTCAATTTTAGTATATTTTTCAAAGCAATGTAGATCGTTGTAAATAAAAAAAATATCTTAGTCCCTCACAATGAACTCATTCATTTGATATGTAACATACAACAGTTTAAAAGAAAACTATATTTAAAAGTGAGCCACTTTTCCCGGTGTTTCTTGTATTATCAGATTTTTTGTATATGCTAGTAAAATACTATAAAATTTAAAAATAAATACGTCCCACTATGTATATGTATTATGAGACACGGAACTCACAGAAATACGTAAAATGTAGCAAACAATAGTTTCTTGTACGCTGAACGGTCTGTGGAGAGTCATAAATAAGGTACTAGTTCACTAGCGCTAGATAAACGGGAATCTATTGAGATCGTATAACACTTACTACCAGTTAAGCTAGTTATGTAGCTATAGGTGTGGCCCTTACAGCCACGACTCCCGACTACGATTTATGATCCTCCCGTAAGCACGTAGTTAAATTGTTTGATAGGTATGGCCTTAGAGCATTTAACGTGGGAGGTGTTAGCTTCTAGTACTAAATATTTTCAACCAGTTTTTGGGGAACGTAAGGTAACCACGTACAGCACACTGTAAAAGTTGAAGCACATGTAAATAAAAGCTACACACAAACACAAGACATGAACAGTTTATGCACCCAAACTGTTCATGTATCTCAGCAGAGGGCAATGCGCACCAATTACGTGTTACTTTTATAAAGATATGGCATTTAGGTTGGTCCGAAAGTTTGTTGCGACAAAAATCGTTTTCATTAACGCAATTCAATATAAGCTAAAATTAAAATAAACTAAAATTGTTCGAAAGAGCGGGGTCTCCCATACCAAACATAGATTTCATTTTTATTGTAATAGATATATTTTAATTTTGATGTTTTGATAGCTACCTAACTATATTTTGAGAAACCATCCAGGCGGTTATTTTAGCTAGTTGCTAAAACTATTTTATTTAACCACTTTAAATAGACAGGAACGAAGCAGAACCATCAGAGCTATCCTATATAAATATTTAATGCAAAACGCCTAGTGCCTCCTACCTACCTTCCAAAATATTCTGGCTGACCACTGAGTAATTAATTGCCTGATTGATTTAAACTCCATAGTCGGCGGATTGTTAAAATAAGACCCGGAAGCACCTAAAATATTATAGGTAAACGTAGGGCTATTTAAACGTAGGCCTTTTTGTATGGAAGCTGACATTTTTTTTTCGAAATCGATGGATGTAGTATAAATAGACGAATAAAAACTGTCAAATAACGTGGTAACCTAAAGTGCTACGTTGCCAATATATTTGGAGTTAAAGATCAACATAAAATATGAGTCTTTTCACTTGAACCCTTTAAAGTATCCCTCTGCTCTCACTCTTTTATCTCATTATTATTATATTCCTATTTACGATTTAATTTTTATTTTATGTAATTATATTTACGAGTATGAACTATTACTATGTCGAAAGAGTGTTGACCCTGCAACACAGGTTATCCTAGTGCGGAGCCCAGTGTCGCTAACATTCTACTGAATCTTGAAGAAATAAATAAATTTTGTATTTGGTATTTGCTGAGCTGGGCAAAATAATTTATTACTAGGTAGTTTCGATCACTGACTTTTAATTGGGAAGGTTAAGGAACGAATATACCATTAAGGAATACATGATTGAGTATTGAATTTAATTTACGGACATCTGAATTTAGGTCTCGACGATATTTGGCTTTGTCGTCACCTAAAACCACAAATGCGACATTTTACAAGTTTGTAATCTACTTGCAATGATAGTTCGGGTGGAATCTTGCAACTCAATTTTGAAGATATCAACCGATCGGGCTGAAATTTTGTAAAGGTACACGTTTAATTACACGTGTCAAATCAGGTGACAATAAAGTGGTGGTAGGCTGCGGCCATAGTCAGTGACCACCCACCATACCAAACCGCACCGCTAAGCGGCCTTGCCGTGTTACAGTGCAATGTCCGGTGACACCATTTATGAGGATGGGTCAGAATTGTTGCTCCTTTATGGTTTCGACCGTATGAAGCCTCGTTTCACTACCACCTTCTCACCGAAAATAATTCGTAATGACAAGTGAATCAGCATATTGCGCAGGCGCGTTTTATCGTGGATCACATCATTGCTTAACATAAAGCAAGTCAAGCGCAAGCCTATTTAAAAAAAATATTTTAATGGTTTGCATCCATATGTGACGTCATTCTAAATCCAACATGGCCGAATACCCAAGATGGCAATCTAGTTTTTTGAATGCACTTCAACAATACCGGAATAAAAGGAAAGTAATTGGTCAGAATCAGAATATCGCGACTTTTTAGTGAATTTATATAAAATTAAAAAAAAAGTTTTTTTTTAATTGATTGGCCTTTAGATTTGTATATCATTTTATTCCCGTACTAATCTGCACTGATCGGCATTAATAGATAGGTTTTGTTGCCGAAAGTTACACACAAAGTTACCCGGTCACTTTATTATTGTAAGTGATTTAAAACAGCGAACGTGATTACGCCATCAAACGCTATTATCCAAAAAGTTTTATGTCTCCTTTAAAATTTTATGAATGTCGCATTTGCGGCTTTGAATGTCAATCGAGGATGATCCAAAAGCATTTTTTTTTAAAGTGATCTAATTGATGTAAAAAAGTTTGTGGGTTGTAACTATAGGTTTCTGCGACTGTGTTTTAATCGTAGAATTAAAAAAAATGTTTTTAAATATATAATAACAATATTATTTCAATATTTCTCTTAGTTTCTATTAGGATATCAATGCTCCAATGTTAACATTACCGCAAAAAGAAACTTATGTTATAGATTTATCATCATTATTTTTCCGCCCATCGCCAGACATGGGTTATTCTCCGCAGACTCCATTAATTTTATTAGGGCCTTAGAGAGATATTAACATAATCACCTTTGTAAGTGGATCGGTAAGCGGTGCGATGTCATCGAAATAGATACATACTTAGAAAGGTACTAATAGTTTATTGTAAGTAGTTACGAGTAGAATTCAATGATGTTAATTTTCCCTACATGACACCTCCGTATAAAAAGCTGGTAGATAGCTCATTTATTGAGGATGGCTTATCCTTTGATTCCACTGCTATTCATGATATAAAATTTAGTTCCCTCGGTCAACGTAAAACTGGCATTTATGTAACTAAAAAGGAAGTTATGAAAAATACTTTGACAGTATTTACCAAAATGAGTATTGGTACACCACACTTGTGTTGCCTGGTACCTTCTAATGCCTCCCGTTTAATAAAACACGTCTTACAGGGAGCCATATGTTCACCGCCTAATATTGAACAGGCTTTGTTTACATAGGGGAATATGTAATCAGGACACGCGTGCCAAATGTTTGTCACGAACTATACTTACCCACTGCGTGTACTTATAATACCCACCTATTACGTGAGAGGTACGCAATTTTCTCACGATAAATATGATGCAATCTACAAGATGTTATTGCCAGTTAAATTGAAACTATGGGGAGTAGTTCTTTGGACCAGTTGAAAAAGTCCAAGCAGCGAATTACAAGACAACCTACGAATATAAATTTTATAATTATAAAGTGTAGGAACTAATTTTTTAATTGAAAGGAAAATAAAATATAATTTTAAATATATAAAAACCACTCAAAATACAATCAAACAAAAAGCGTATCTCGTACGTACAGGTAGGAAGGGAAGGAAAGAGAGGTAAATGTAATTACAATAGTTAGGTCATGTCATAGTGTCCTTAGGTGTCCAAATGCTTTTGTAGGTATGTCGAACACAATTCCGGTTGTTGTAGCAATCATTATTTTAAAATCGTCTGTATATTCTAACTATTAACAAGTAATACAAGTCTAAATATGAAATTTAAGACTCGTTGAATTCGTATAACAAATAATATTATAACTTCTAACTCCTTAGCATCACAAAGCTTGAACATCAAACATTAAGCCAATCAGTAAGGAAACCTGCCTGAGGGAGAGCTAGTTTGCATAACAATTCCTTACGTATTACTCGAGACCTTGAAATTCATAGGGGTGATAATAATAAAGCTGAATGTATTTGTTTGAAATAAGTAGAAAATTATACTAAAAACATGCGAATACATCATTTTTGAAATATAATACCCGCAAACTAAGAACTTCCTCTGAAAAAATGGCAACAGACTTTTCAAGTCACTAACCTAATCGTAAAATAAAAAGATGACTGTAAGTTCAACGTTTTACCACCCTGAAATTGTTGTTAAAAATTAACTCCAAATTGAACTTGTCTTTTTACAATATCCAATTATAAATTCATGAATATCCTTGAAGAAAAAACTGACGTTTTAAAGGTGCGCATTGTGCAATAACTTCAGATACGCTTACTGACTTTACATTAGTATGCACTAATATAAAATCATTAACTTTATCTAATTAGGTATATAGGGCGTAGATATTATAGACCTTTAAAACCTGGCTTACTGACATGATTAGTAATGGAGGGGTTGTGGTGGTGAGTATAATATACCAAAAAGGCACTTTAAACTACAGAATGCACCACATTTACAACTAAAGTTTTTCTACTATTACAGTTTTTCAAATCCCTCCCAACCACAAGACAATAAAGAAAGATAAAGTTTGTACAAATCACATTATTTTAAACTTTTAACAATCTTTTATAAAGAAATCTGTTGCAAAGGAAGCGGCGAAATGGGTGGAGTCGGGCGAGCTATGTCTGCCGGTGACACTCGTTCTATTGAATTTATTACAGTCTTTTATGCAACACTTCTGTGTTATTCTGTTGTTCAAAAGTTGCCTGGATTAACATCAAAATACTATCTATTTAAGTCTTAAGTAAACATTAAGTATGGTACAATTCTAAGGTAAATCCTTAAGCCACAAGATTTAAAAAAAAAATCTCACTTGCAGTGAAAACTTATTTACTTAAATATTTACTTGGATTTATTGAAATTGTCGCAACCTTCTTCATTCATTCTAGTTACTTTTGTGACAGATTTAAATTCCGTATAAGTGGGGTTAAAATGGCACGGTAAAATATTTCTTAAATAGGTATCCAATTATTATTTTTACTGTCAAGAAAATCTCTGTAACGATACGGAATAATTTTTAGCGCATTGTTTAGATTAAGTACTTTGTCGGTATATGGTTAGGAGAATAAAAGAAAAGACTTGCGAACTGAATAGAAATCTGTATTGGAAATGTCGATGTAACAGAGTTAGAGAGAACAGAATCAACGTTTGATAGGATATGTCATAATAATTGATAGATTGAATGACTAATGAGAATGAGTTAAGAGACTTGGATTTTGGCAGAATCAACGTGTGATAGGATATGTCATAATAATTGATAGACTGAATGACTAATGTGAATGAGTTAAGAGACTTGGATTTTGACATACTTGTTAAGTAATAATTTAACTAAGTCAAAATAAATTACATAATTTTCTTTTTTTTTTGTGTATGTCGTAATTTATTTTATCTATATGGACACAAACAATAATAGCCGAATGAACAAGCCCGACAGCGCATATCGCTCAGTAATGTACAACACGCCGACGAGCAATTTACACTGAATTATTGCATATAAGCCTTTAAAGGTTATGGTCCTCTTGCTACCTAATATAGTCCTTTGTTCACAACAACGTTTGGTATCTAAAGAGAATTAAACAAATAAACTAATTAAGGTCCAATTTGTTGATGTACAATGACATATTTTAGTTATTAAGCCACTTAGCGTAATATTAGTTTCGGTAAGATTAGGTAGGTATAACGGGTCACGGTAACGGTCACACACGGATGGCTTTTCTGCGATCATACGCAAAAAAGTTTCCTCCTTGCTGCAACGCCTTCGGAACAGTGCCAATAGCATCCTGAAAGTAATCGCTGCTAGACCGGACTGTCCCATACAGAGGCATTGGGTAGAGGTGGCATTAGGCCAAAAAAATATTTTTTTGTTCTACATAATTACGAGTATAATTAATTTTATTTTTAAAAAATACTAATACTAGAATTTAAGCTCAATTGTTACTAACATACTAACAAATATGGATGTAAAAAAAAATCTGAAATAAAGATATTATTATTATTATTATTATTATATATGGTATTGTGCGGGTTGTCAGTTTAAATTCATGCGATTTGTATTACTCTACCAATGTTGGTAGGTCACAAAGTGGCTCAACAATTAAAATAATATCGTACCGTAATCATAAAATGTGAAAAATATTTTACAATTTACCTACTCTAATATTGTATATAGGCATATGGTTTGTCTACCATAATGTCTACCATATCGGATGTTAATAAACTGTAGCTTGCATTTATGCCCTTTGAACTTCGGATATATAGGTACTTACTGACACTACAGCAGGACCTAGGCCTCTCTTAAAGTTCTTACTGTTCTTAACAGCCCATGTAGTCTAAGGATAAAATATTATCAGTTACTTCCAGAGTAATACAAATGGTGCAGTGTAGAATACACCTGCTGACATTAACCAATAAATTCTAACAAGTAACGGCGACAATAATTCACGATGAATGTACTAAAATTTTATTTACAGGTACTCATGTTTTCGTATTTTGTGGACTTTTTTGGTTTACAATATTTAAAACTACGTACGCACTGCCTATGTTTAGGATTTATGTTTAGCCCTAGGGGTGTTACCCGGCTCGTGGACAGCTAAATACCGAAACGTGTTCACCAAATGAGGCCTATGCTTACTGACTGTAACAGGCCGAAATTAACAGTGAAAACCCATTAGAGAATCTAGTATTTAGATAATATTATGTGAAAGCATAAATTAGATATGTAAATAGATACTTATTTGGAAAGACTATAAATACTAACTGTTAATGTTGTGCTTTTATCGTTAGGATAATAAAGATAAATTTAATCTTAAAATAAAGATGTTGCAATTCGATTGCTAGTTTCGTACTATGAACACACAAACATACGTACTTATAATGCATTGGTTACATAATGTATGTGTTTAAAGGCAGCATAAAATTTGCCTTTTTGTATATAATATATACGTACCGTAATAAACAGTTTACCTCCCTTATAAAACGGTTTCAAAGTAGGCTATATCCGATGTTCTCAGTTAAAAAAAAATTATATGTAGGTACATAAATAAATGCTTAAACACTAAAAGATTGCTATAGTCAGATTGTCTTTGTCAAATCATACAAGCAAAAATAGCAAGCTTCTCTTCCTCCCCTGTGCATGGCGGAATCTACGTACGATTATATAGATATTTAATTATGTACCTACTGTGAAATCTAAACCGTCATTAGTAATGTATACGGACCATAAATAGGTACGAATGGTATATCTTAATTACGTTTGTATTCTAACAGAACATTCGCAGAATTCGAAACAATACAATAAGTATCACATTGCATTGCTACCTTAGTTTACAATTTGGAGCACGTGTGATTTGTTAGTAAATCGAACTCTAGCGCCAGGACAAAGGCGATACAAAAGCTTGTTTAAGTTTTAGAAACACCTTACGAGTGTTACATTTGAAACTAGGTAACTACAACAAATCCAAAATGACATCCTATAGTCTTATTCAAATAAATCTTTTATTTGAATAAAACTATAGACTAGATATCGGAAGTGTTGGACTTCGAAACACATGCATAAGATAGTAATTCCTAAATAGTGTAAAACTAAACAACTTGGTGTACAAGGTAAGTATATTTTTTTGACTACAACAAGCTATGGCATTAATTTACCTTCAAGTGACACATTTCAGTCATCTCTTAAGTGTTTACATGCGTTCTAGAATCATTGCCATAAATAATCTTCTGGGTTCTAGTTAAGATTTCAGTCACAATGAAAATTAAAACTTAATATATCATATTATTAGGTATTTACAACTTGTAACCACAAGAGTGGCAAAAATTAGTCTCACCGAAAAATAGGTATTACTATTAGATATTCTAAATGTTGCTACTAGTCCTTAAATAATTACAATAGAAATTAAGTTTTGTTTGAATTAAATAAGTTAGACAGACGCTTTGGATGCCAGCTGTAATAGGTACCTACACATCTAAAACTCCGAACCGTCGGCAAACTAAATTAAAATTACTTAAGTTCAATTATACTAAAATTAATTTAGCAATTAGATATCTTAAGATTAAGTTAAAATGTTTAAATATTATCTACAATTTCTTCATACATTTTTAGAAAATCAATTATTTAGGATGTAGAATGAATTAATATCGAAATAAGTTGTAAATATTATAAATCTGATTAGCTAGTGTCTACAGTGTTAGTGATACAATTCAGACACTATACATATTGTACTAGATTGCTAACTGGAATTAGTATATTCCAGTGCAAATTTTCATTATTCGCTTGTACTAAAATACTCCAAGTTTAGTCTTTTTCTTATCAAATAAAATCAAATCAGTTTATTTGTGATATATAGATTAAAGGTACAATAGGTCTTGTAATATAATTAACTCATGCTGTGATCAGACTCATGATGACAAATTTATTAACTATATACTAAAAATATTCCTAAATAAAATTAGCCAATAAAAGTTATTTATTCATTTGGTCATTGAATACAGTTAACTAATACAAAAAATTTGGGAATTTATAGTATAAGTAATTAATTAATAATATGCACTCAGTCAGGCTATAACTCTTCAGTCATCTTTGGATAGGTATTTTAGTTTTTATGAAATTTAATCGACATATCTAAAGAAACAATCGATTTAAGTGATCATATTTCTTTACAAAACACAAAACTCACCTTAAGATCGCCAAAAAATTACTAGACATCTCTAGTAATTTTTTAGCGATGTTACTTCGATTCGAATCGAATTTCTTATGAAGAAAAGTATCAGCTGTAACAGCCCATCCGGTGAGAGCCGTCACGTGCGCGGACTTGCAGGAATCTAATTTCCATTGTCTGCAGTGTCTACACTGTTATTCTGGATCAACTGCGACTAAATTGTGCTGTGGATTCTACTAAACTACGGCCCTAACGTAGTTAGAGTTAGCAGGTTGTAAAGTTAGTCTTCTTACATAGATACCTACCTAGTTACCTAAATTTAACAACGTTAAGTAGGTAGCATCTCAATATTTTACGAAAGTCAAATATTACGTTACCTGAAAGAAATGGAACTCAAGCTACATTTCCTGTAATTATATTTGAGTAACGATGCCACTTCACAGGATACTAGGAATGTTGACGTGGTATGTGTAAGGGAAAATTGAGTAAAAAAATCTAAATGAGGGGTCTATGGACTCCTAGATGGAATGAAGTTCCTTGCGCTTTTTGGTAGACGTTTGCTATACAGAGTTATAATTTATGATATAATATCAAGTTGATAGAGTAAAAGCTTAAAATAATTAAATTCTGGCAATAAATACTTATATATTTTTGTGGATAGATAGTTGCACATGATCGTTAAAAAAAAGGTTTTAAAATTTTCGTGTCCGTGGTAAAAATAGCGCTGTTTTAACTTATCTATCCCTGTACATACCTACCAGCTAGCCCTCACTCCCCTTTTAACTAAACCAATCATTGAAAAGCAGCTCCTAATCTTACTTTTACTAATATCATAAATGTAAAAATTTTGTGATGATATTATATTAATATATTTATGATTTGTACCTACAGTTTCACGGGAAAACGTATGAACGTGTGTATTAAGAATTTTCTTTTTCCAATAGGTACATTACTAGATAAATCAGTTTTACTGAAACTTATTTTAAATTACTAGACCAAATTGTAAAGTGACCTCACCTGACATCATGACCGTCATGGGTCAATGGTAATAAAGTCAGAAAGATATCCGGGGACGTTGTTTTAGACTAATAACTTATAAATGGAGTATCATGTTCACTTGAAAACCATTTTCCTTTTTCATAAATAACTAGATAGGTAACTCTGCTGAAACTTTCATTTAAATTATTTGAACATGTTGTTAGCTAACCTACATGACCATGGTAATAATTTAAGACAGGTTCTCGGCTGTATTGTTTTAGATAGTTTGACCTTTTAACCGCCCCCCGTCAAACATCAATAGCCATGCCATCAAAAATACCACTTACAATAAATAGGTAGGTGCAATGGATAAAAATAAAACCAAAATACATTCATGTTTTTATTGCCTATTTGCGACACAAAGTTTAAATATGTTCAATATGGCGAATCATGTTCACTGGGAAATACAGCACTTTCGAAAAAAGTCGTATAGTGAACTCTGTTACCTAGTAGGTAGGTACTCGCCGAAAGGAAGGCGCTCGCGAACTTTCAAGTATGTACATATTAATCATTTAACAAAAAGAGTGCTGTCTCTAGAACTATAACGATTTGTACATATAAACTAGGCACGTCGTCGTTTCAATTTCAGGTAAAGACATTGTCGTTAACTGCATAAAATATAATATTGTGCATGTTACAAATTATGTTCGACCACAAATAAAAGCGAGCATTGTATGTTTTGTTTACATTTACACAAACAAACAACATGACAAAGCATCGGAACCGCAACAATTTGGATGCCACACTGAATATTATATTTGTTTAGCTGGAAATTGTTATGAAGTTGCAGTATCAACTGCCATTGTTTACATTACTTTGAAATCGATAGTTTTTCTTATCGTATAGTACCGGTGTCACAGCGTATTTATTTTCAACTTCCTTTCGCCCCCGATTTTGTCCTCGTTTTATACATCCAAAAAGAACATATTTATTATAATAAATTATAACATAATAATATAATTATTATTATTATTATTTTATTTTGACATATTTATTATTTTTATTTATTTATTTATTATAATATTCTGGGATGTTAACACACATGCTCTTCTGATCCCATACTAAGCAGAGCTTTTGTCATGGAAACCAGATGATTGATATACTATACATACATGATATACTACTTGTTTCGTAAATATATACTTATCTATCTATCTATATAATATAACAATCAATTGCTGTTCGTTAGTCTCGCTAAAACTCGAGAACGGCCGAACGGATAGGTAGGGAAGGTTTAATAGGTAAGAAAATTTTAAATAATTGACAGGAAAACCTTAAAAACAGCCCTTTTCTTTTTCCCATACAAACGTTTTGATTGAGTGTTTTAAGCATGGAAAGTAAGCCAAGAATAAATGTATGAGGATTAGAAATTTTGTCTAATACGTGCGAAGCCGTGGCGGGCCACTAGTAATAGATAAAATTACACCCAATCTCAAGACAAACAGACATGTTCATCACATAAATGTTTGTTTTGGGTGGGAATCGAACCCACGACCCGCGACATAAAAAGCAAGTGTCACTAGTCCGTCGAATAACAAAACTAAACGTTTTCAAAATTTCATCCTAATCTTTTAGCTGTTTTCATGTGAAAGAGTACTTACATAACTTAGCTATCAGAGAGAGTTTAAACCTTAGAGAGTTTAAACCTTAATCCACACATGCTAGACACGTGCGGATTGGTGGATTTCATAATTATGTCTTCGATTAATTACTTCTTAGACACGCTGGTTTCCCCACGATGTTTGCCTTTACTGATATTTATGAGCGGCGACGAAATAATTCACAGAAAGATGGGTGCCCATGACCCTAAATCGTACCAGCGACCGGTTGTATTGTAACTATAACCCACCTTTACCCTACACTAACCAAATTTCAAGTAGGAGGTAGGTAGGCACATTCATTGTTCATTACACCAATAATTAAATATTATCAGTTGTTTCCCATTAACCAAAATTAATTAACAAATATGATTCCCGATATTTAATTGACACGCGTGTTACCAAAATGGTTATTGAGTTAGTAGTAAACCTAAATTTTGCTATGTTATGAGGCTTTTATCCAATTGAAGCCATTTTGTGTTTATGTTGGCAAATAACAACATTATCATTTACCGAAAATAGGTTCGGTACTTTACTCTTTATAACATTCATTTGAAACTAAATTAAACTCAAATGAAATAAAACGATGCTATGCGGTTAATTAAAAGTTGGGGAAAAATAGGTTTTTAGGAAGTCTAGAGTCACATCCCGCCACTGCTGTAAGGTTTGACAGCGGCAGAGATTAAGGTGGTGAAACCGGGTACCTACAAGTTGGAAAATTTTAAATACGTTGCTATCACGATTATTTTAAAAATTAATTAATTGTTTATTTTGTAGTGACCTAAAATAAAATAATTAAATGTAGTTGACAAATGATTTAATAATAATATTTTGGAACATTAACACGTATGTTTTAATTCCCCAGAATGTGTGTTATGTGTTAGTTTGTGGTATGGAAACCAGATAATTATACCCAGACTCGAGACTAAAATGTTAAAGTTTATGCACACTAATGTCTATCATTGATGGGAATCGAAACCATTACCTGCGGCGTGAGAAGTATGAAGTGTCTTAACGACCACCGTCACCGGCATAGACTTGAGGAATAGAGTGTAAAATCCCATATCCTACATTTCACAAGTAAATTATGTTAAATAAGCAAACACTGTTTTGAGAGCTTAATAATAAGAAACTGCTTTGTTCCATTAAGGGCTCGTAACATTACGTTACGCTAGAAAGGCCTACAAATTTCATTGAATAAACTTTCAAAACGCTGAAAGAGCAAGAGCAGCCCTTCGTGTATATCACAGAGCACCTAGTACTGCGCGGTCGCTAACTAGAGCCGGCATTAATAATAACGAGTACAATAATATACGCTTTTTTACATTTTATGCTCTTTTCCAGTTATATTTTTATTTGAAACGCATAGTACTATGGAATATTAAATAAAAAGCTTTGTCGCTTCGAGTTATGTTAGCTTTTCTTTAGAATATCGGGCCATTTTAACCATATTGTAGACAATGCACACTATTCAAAATCATTTAGAATTCTTTGTTTCAGAGATTAGCCCGTTTTAAATTCTAATGGATCCGGTTGGCACGCCATCTCTAATACTTAAGAAGCGAGATTCTGTAGTCTGTGGTGTGGACGTATTTACGAAACGATCGCGTAAGATTTATCAAAGAAAATTCACAAGCTGTTTAAATAGCCGAGGTACGGGCGAACCAACTTGAGATGTAAGAAAGGATTGTTTTTCACGCATTCAAAAGACTGAATAATGCGTCAAAGGGAACATTGTGTGTTTGCTGTTAGAATGATTTAAGAAAGTATTTGTGAAAAGGTATTCACAATTAAGAGTACCTCCAAAACTTTTTAACGTGATTAATGCAAAACAAAAGTGTTTTGGAGGTACATTCTTAAATGTTAATTTAGAAGTACGGCATGCTCTCTAACGTAGGACTTTTGAAATAATTCGTAGAGACAGAAATAAAAGGTAAATGAAAGTCACTTTAAATCACGGAATTGGGAAATAACTTGTTTATCTTTTTTTGTTTTTTTTTTATTCATTTATCTATCTCAGAAGTATCAACAAAAAGTGTGCTGTCCTGCGCATAATGTATTTACCACCTACTATTACAACTAGCAAAGTACTTACTTATATTAAAAATTTCCAGTATTAAAGGTAAATCGCTTATTATGTGTAAACTGCGGAGGATCGGGTTATAGTGACCAGTGAAAAGGGAAGATCTTCCGGTTGGGAGAGATGTGATGCCCGGTTCCGCGTGGTTATCGCAGTCCCCAACTGTTATTGTCGGTACCTTGTATACATGTCGTCGGTGAAACTTTGCTTGGGCGATTCAGGATAGCTATGTGACGCCACAATAAAATGAAACCTACTTTAAAAAGTTGCTTCTCTATAATCAGGAAAGTTTAATCTATATTTTAAGATCACATTATTTATGCAGACATTTATTTTAAGGCGTAAGTGCTTGTTCGTAAAACGAGTGAGCCTTCAATATCATACCGACGGCTTAAATACGAAAGACTAACATAACAGTACTGTACGGGATCGTAATATCCTTAAACTTTTCCACACTTATCCTTCAGCAAACGGTACTTACGAAGTATCGAGAAGCTAATTTTATTGCAGCCATGTTTTAAATTTTCAAGTGGGACTATTAAACTTTTGCTGCTAACTTTGCCGACGTAGTTTTGATTTGTGTTTATCGGATCCTGAATTTTGTGGTCTAGCCCTCTACATTGGTAACAATATGACAGAAGTCAGATTATCTCAAAATCGAATTCTTTTCACAAACAGAAAAATACACAAATATTTCCAGCAGATAATTTTTTGAGTGTTATAGTAAAATTTATCAAAACGAATTATGCTGAAGTGGTTTTAATAATGGATTTTATGTTTTATAAAAAAGATAAAAAGCACTTATAATTCTAGAAGATAGGAACTCTAAATTGAAAATTCATTCAACCATCTCTTTCATTTCAGCCTTCGGATAAAACCAACGCGTCAAAATCTGTCCATCCGCTTGGATTCTATGTGGCAATAATCTTGTATACAGTCACATCACAGACACGCGTCAAACTTATAATACTTTTCGTAGGGGGTTTAAATTAGACTCAATCATATCTAAATATTACATCAATAAAAATATATCCAATACGAATGGCCTACATCTGTCAACTGTTTCAAACGTACCTAATTTTATCCAGCAAAATATAACTGAGATTATTAAGTGTTACTGAAAGTAGCACCTGAATTTTATTGTTATAGTACCCACTGTTCGAGCTGAGTAGGATTCGATACGGAGTTTTCTTTAAGACGGTATAAACAAAGAACCTTTAAAGCCACCAGGGATTGAAATCATCACATAATTTAATAAAAGTGTGATAAGGAAAAGCGGCCCGGCCGCATCTTATGGCAGCTACTCACAGATAAAAGAGAATAAGTTTAAACGAGAAAAGTTGCGAGATAGCTAGCACTTGTGGAGAGGCGAGCAACCACAGGGACTATCGACGTCACTGTCACACTTTAATTTCAGCAATTGGGCTGTGGCAGTGGCCATCACTAGTTTAGTAAATTCCTATCTCATTTGATTCTAAAGGCTTTCCATAAAATGTTAATTAATTTCAATATGTACTTATATCAGTGTATGGTTAACTTCTAAAATAACGTAATTGTTTATTACAGTTGTTGAAACAAATTTGAGTTAGAAGTTAGTTTGTTATTAGTTGTATAATGTAATTGATACTATAGTAAATACTGACATCAACCACCCTACAGTAACGTTTTTTCGCTACGTGCATCCAAAAACAAATCCGAATTAGAATCCTTTTCGTTTTCCTAATCCAAAACTAATTGGAGTTTTCCAAGAGTAACTTTTTTAGATTGAACTCGGCAGATGTGCCAGATAGTAAAATTAGAGCGTACCCTGTAATTGTTTGCGAGAAAGTTGCGAAGTTACAAGTCGGAGAAGGGAGCGTTATGTAATTATCGACCTAACTTCTTTAACAATAGGGTTGATTACAAGCGAATGTATTAAATTGGTGCTGATATACCAAATTAGAACAAAGGGTTGTCACCGTTAGTACGCTGCTCAATAAAGTTTAATCAAGCACGACAGGCAAATGTTACTTGCTTCAATCTCGCGCAGTTGTGTGGATATTTGGTTAGTGTATAGGTACTAAGTATTATAAAAGCGAATGTTGTCAAGTGTAAATGTGTTGATGTTTGGTACTCTTTAACGAGAAACCGCTGTCTGGATTTGGTGATTCGATCAAGATCACCCACTGCGGATCCCGGAATTAATTTGCTCTATTATAATGAAGTTAAACACGATGGTAGGCAAGTATGAAACAAATAACTGCTTACTTTGATTTTAGAAACGCAACGTCCACTTAATATTCTCAATCAAGGAGATAACAGATAAAACCTATCAAAAAAAAATCTTTTTCCTTCAGCCCGCTGGCGATTATCACGTAATTTTGTTTTATTACCAGCGCATCGAACGTTTTCCGAGATTCATCTCAAGATTGCTGTCAATTCAAGCGTAAATACATTCTCATTTTCCAATGATATTCCTTATGTTGATCTTTTTGTTTTAACTTTCAGCTTTATCTACTGTAGTCTTTGGTTGTAACTTTGAATTCCTTTTTTGAGTAGGTGGGGATACTTAGTGTCAATCAACGCTACAATCAATTAATCAAAGCTACTTTATTTATCCATCGTTTCCAATCTCTTTGATGAGAAGAGAAATTCGTCGAGGGCAGTGTTTATACAACTGAGGTTATACACCTGACCGCAAAAAATGATTGCTGCTTAAATCTCAATACTCTAAAATACACATACAAATACAAGAGAGACATACCTTGTATTTAAAAGGCTAGGCCGATACAGCTCTGCTCTTTCGCGTTGAGAGCATCGACGGCAGCAAGCAATTTAAAACAAAGACCGGGGCAAATACATTTTAATCGACGGCACTAACCTATGGTGGCGAAGTTTGACGTTCTATTTTGGTAAATTACGAAGTAAAGTCCTGTGAACGCGATAAACAAAAGTATCTGTGAACTTCTATCTCAACGCCTAAATCCAAGGAGGCGTGTTTGCTCGACCTTGAATTCAAACATAGGTCCCGTCTCGACTTGGGACAAACACGCTCTCACCTTAAAATTAGTGAGCATAAAGTGGGTACCTTCTAAAAAAAATATTTCCCTTCCATGGGCGTCTAAATTAAGTAGGTAAGTCGAACTTAGTTTTACCAATCTACCTCTAATTTCAATACAAGATTAATTTTGGTATAACAAAGCATCTCATCGTCCCAATACCTATTGAACAAACAGCGCCCGCCGCGTGTTGCATTGCAACTCGATTGAACGAGTAGAATCAAATTGTTACAGTACATTTAGCAAACATTGAATTAGCATATCGTATTTGACGTAGTTTCTATCCAATCGAATAATTCCTTACTCGATTATAACCGGTTTACAGACAAAACGTCGCGTCGGTGTTAAGATAGTTCAGATTTATTGATTGATAACTTTGATAGAGATGTTGAGAGAAAGATGACCGACGAGATGAAACTAAGGACTTTTTTCTTATTTAGAAATAGAAAAAATAGAACCTATATGAATAGAAAATTACAAAAATGTAATTGTTGGCTCTGAGAGTGGCATCGTGCTGCACCAAACGAGCCGATTTTGTAGATGCGGTTAAATTGCTTGAAAGCTAGATTGCCTATTGGTTATGATTCTATTTGTGAAAGCCGTTTAGGCGTTTAAACATCACCTTCTACTTAAACAAGTGAGTGAACATAATTAATTATTTTAATAATAGTAAACAAGCATTCACATGTGTAATATGTACGGTAAAAGCATAATTATTTTGTAAAGTACCTAAGTGAAACCGAACTAAAGGCAAAATAAACCAAAATTACCATACTAATTTTTAATACGTAATTTGTTAAGTAACAACCACTAAAAGCTTTCTCTTATTAAATTTTTCGAATTGCTAAAACTCCCAACACAAAACTTTAGCATATTCATGCACAATAATTCGCTCCTTGAATACAAAAGGGCCACAAATAAAAAAAAAGTGAAAATCGTTTTATTGCAAAAATGATACCTAAATCGATTATATTTTATAGTAAAAAAAAAACTCCCATCATTTTTGCTTATATTATGGCTACACTGACTTACTGCCATTTTTGCATTGGAGCACTTTGGCAGGTAACGTCAGTGCAAAACAGCCATTTTTTTTGTTGCGCCCCGAAATTCAACTCGAATGCACGTCGGTTGCGTGCAAAAGTGCCACAATCCAGAATACGTCTGTGTTGCATTCCCAACTTCAGGTAAGTCTGATTATATTTTATAATACAAAAGTGCCATATTTTGTAAAACGTCCGTTTTGCATTCTAACATCAAGTAGTTGTAATCATAATATTTAATACAACACTGCCATATTTGAAATGTGTTCGTTTTGTATTCAAATATTAGATAAAGTGTAATCCTATTTAGTAATACAACAGTACCATATTTGAAATGCGTCCCTTTTGCATTGAATTTTAATGGACTAAATTAATATTTTTAGGGTGATAAAATGGAAAGCTCAGAAATATGGCCGTTTTGCATGAAAATAATTGTATTTTTCGTCACATTTTTTAGAAATCAAAATTACCATTTTGATGTTAATTTTGTTCTGTTGTTATTACTTCAGTGATTTTTTACTATAAAACTGTACAAATGTGTTTACTTATTGTCTGAATTTTAAAGCAATTACTTTTTGATTTAATAAGATAAATAATATAAACTAAATTAAAACCCCCTCACTGGTATCACACCTTACTAACTTAAAGTTTTTTGACTAAAGACCGGATGAGTATTACCTTTAATAATATGGGTAGGTTTAGTAAATAAGACATATTGATTCAGTTTCTGTGAATGTTGTATTATAATGCATAACAGTAAATTATTATTGGAATCTTACTTACAGCGCAAGTGCTATGTTATGATGTCATACTAGGGATTGTATGTATAACTGTATTTGAGTTAAAAAAAACTTTACAGTTGTTTTTTTTATTACAGACTACTTACCTAATGAAAGAGCCCGAAATTTTTTGACTAAGGTAACCTCCATTCAAGAATAAGAACAAGGAACAACCATTACCTGCCCACAACAATAATATGCAATATAGATATTCTAATACTAATAATAATTGTAATAATATTTAGAATAGTTAACTTTGAATGTTCCCTTTGTTAAACAGTCCTTATAAATTCAATAAAACCAATCACATAGCAATAATAAATAACTACGATTCTAAATTACTATTCTTTATTATAATTTAGGTTTGTTAACTTAAAAAGTGTCTTAAACTGTTTAAAACTATGATTTTGTAAGATTTTATATTGTTACTGTGTACTATTATTATAAGCTATATTATTTTGATACTGAATTCCGTGTCATTAGAATTGATCTCGTATTGTGTATCCTAGTTATAGTTTCAGAGCTAATGATAAAGTTTTGAGAGACTGAAGTGAGTGTCGGCTGTTGATTTTTTATAAGATTTTATAAATAATACGTTTTTTTATGAATATTTTGATATGATTAATATAGTTTTATCTCTTTTTTTGTTAGAATTATACGAATAAATAATACAATAGTTTCACAGAGACGTTTCATTTGACTAAATAATAATAAAATGAAACGTACCAAGTTGATTTCAATTATATTAATAATAAGTTAAAGTTTTGTTGAATTTTTAATACAGTATTTTACTGGTGTTTTACTTATGTTTTTATTTAGTAATAAGATTAAACTTTTTAATACATTATTTTACCATAAAGGTGCACTAAACCATTTATGTTTGTAAAATTGTGTTTATTTTTTGACATATTTTTTATGATATTGATATATATTTTGAATGCAAAAGGGACTTATGTGCTTTTTTATCAAAATTAGTCACAGCTATTACAAAGCTTACTCGTATGTTGTACACAAATAGAGCTAAAAAATACGCATGTAATGATATACTAACATCCTATATTTAATAAATAAAAGTATGAAATATTAAAAAAAAACGGTTTCAAAAGTTTGTTTTGCTCGTCCTGTAAAATTTAGGAATTTCGACTTGTGTCTTTTTTGTATTCAAGGAGCGAATTGTCGCCGATGCGAAGGTTATAATTACAACATTACCTTTGAAAGCCTTTATAACAAATCTGATAAGAATAAAATCAACATGGCCCAGTATTATAAGGGTCACTTGGAACAAATACGTTGAAGTAACTACCTATAAGTAGGGTGGTAGGTTCAATAGTAGGTAGCGCACACCAGACTTAGACTACAGGCAACAATTGTGCTGTGATATTTGTAAATGCGGAGGCGGCGGCGCATAAGAATATGACAACAACGACAAAACGCAATCAGTTATTTTTGATGAAAACAATAATACGAGTAGAGCGTCTATAAGAATACATACTACCTAAGACGAGCATGTACGAGTTATATAAGTACTAACGGACAGCCTACCCTGATGTTATATGAGCTGTACAGTATAGCAAAGCTAGCAATAGCGAAGAGTCCAAATAACACGAGACCCAATATAACGTACTTTAAGTTTATGTAACGCCTAAATTTTTTAAACAACATTTAAAAATGCATTACATACTTCTTAGTAAGATTAAAAGTCGGTAACTAAGAAATACTTGTCGATTTTCGCTCCGTCTTCCCTTTTTCAAATTTCCACTATTCGCCACTGACAGTTAGTCACCAACTACCCGGTTAAAACCCGTCTCTAAACGAACCAGTCGAATCCCTTTGAGTAGTTTGATAAAGCCTTAAATGGAAAGTCTGATGGAATGTAGTCGTTGTCCCACTTCTTGACAGAATGTGTACCATCTTCATTGTCTTCTTATGTAAAATTAAGAACAAACGTACTGTTATTTAGTACGTATTTGATTAATTAAAAATTGTTAACAAACAATTTAATTAAAAGCAACCTGTCAGAACGAAATTATGAAAAGTTGGTTAAATAACAACTTTTAATAAATATAATTTTATTTGAAACCTGTAACAACGATGACTCGCCCAATTATTAAGTTGAAATTGTTTTTATTTCATATTTTAAAACAAACTGGGTTTTAATAACTAGTTTAAAAAGTTTTTGAATTATATGTTTCTGTTATGATAATGCCTTACCAAATTGTCAAAGTTACGAAAGTTATCAACAAGTTTAAAGTACCTAGGTATAATTTTAATGTATTTCTATTAAAATACCTATCTTATAAAGAAGTCTTGTACCTGAGTCACCTTTGTTCATGCGAGTGCATCTTCAATCGGAATCCCCACTCGTGGTCCCCAGATGGTGAGGTGACAATAAACTGGTGGTGGGCTTCAGCCGTGGTTAGTGACCACCTACGTAACAGACCCACACTACCGCACTGCCTAGCGGCCTTGCCGTGTTCCGCTACGATGTCTGTTGGCACCATTTGAAAGAGTGGGTCAGAATTGTTGCTCCTACTTAAGGTTTCCAATCCAACTACATGGAGCCTCATTCCACTGCCACCTTTTTACCAAAAAACATTCAGAGTGATAGGGTATATTCGGATGGCGCCTTCCATCGTAGACCATATCTGTTTAACATCAGGCGAGTGGTGGTCAAACGCAAGCCTATTTTAGAATAAAGAAACATGAACGTGACGAACTTTCATGCGGTTTTCACAATCAGTTAGATAATTTTTCAAGGAAAGCATCAAAATATACAGGGTTATACCACAGTCTACAGGACTCTGTCTTACAGTCGGCCAACGGTTGTTGGCCTAACACCCCTCTATTTCGTAAGGGGTTAAAAAATAGATAAGTAACAACACTGAGGTATGACGTAAGATCTACCTTAATGGCAGACGCATTTCGCGCGACTCCAAAATCCGTTCGAGCACTGTAAGTTTCCTTGCGCTGAGGCACATCTTAATGCACCCGAGCGAAACCAGCTTTTCAATGTTTTGTCTCTGTCAAATGATTTAAAAGTAAAAAAAAAAACAAAATATATTATACCTATATACACCTAATTGACACAGATTTTTGCAAGTAGGTATACCCGCACTGTCGCGGCCTTGTCACTTGTGGTTCTCTTGACTTACTGGCCAATATGCACGAAGTGACACCCGTGGGTTTTAGTTCGGGTAACCAGTTGGTCCCACATACCACCCGCCCAGCGTCCATACAGGGCGGGGAGATCCATAATTTCCCCCCAGTTAAAAAAGGTATATTACACTATCTAACTACAAAAAAATAATAGGTACAGATACATTTAGGTAGAAAGAGTGAGTTTTCTATTAAAATTTTATTCAGGATAGGAATTACGTCGAAGCATTTTAATATTAGGTAGGTAAGTTAAAAGCTTCCAGTGAGCGAAACGTGGAATATTTATGGATTAAGTAGGTTGTGCCAATTTAATTCTATAAAGTAGAATGGTTCTTGGGAAGTAGGCAACTACGAGCAGTAGGTATCTATTACAAGAATTTTCCACAACTGTCCCTGAAGCCATCTGTTATTTTTAGATGATGTGTTCTTTCATAGCTATGCGTGCTGTTTTTATTTTAGTGCGGAATGCGGTTCAGGGAATTTAAAGCATTTTCAGCTCTACCACGTCTTGAAAGAGTTTATGGTCTCTATCAGCCTTCATCATTGTCTATATTTGAGACCCCCAGCTGAATACGGATATTGATCAGACTTTGATGATTTTAAAAGCAGTGTATACTTTAGTAGTATTAAATTATCTAAGTGATCTACAAAGTATGAAACTGTGATTAAAGTTGTCACATACTAATGACATGAGATCGCGTAAATTGTAACTTGCAGTTGTGGCAAAATTTCCAAATTGCACTAACGAGGCGACACGACGACGTCTCTTTTGGAACAAAACACGAAGTCAGATGGAACTATTATTATGCAGTGTGAGATCATATTCAAACTAATTTTCACAAACTACAACTCAAGTGCTTTGGGCACATTAGTGTATTCATTACAATTATGTTATCATTGTAAAGGAAAAATCAAGTCTAAACATGAAAAATAAAAAAATTCTAGATTATTTTTTTACTCTCGGAACAATTCAACAATTTATGTACGTATCTACCAACCTATGAGCAGCAGACGCCCGTGCCTTTATTACACGAAGGTAAAAACGCAGGTTAATATCACACACTGGCCAATGGCTGCTAGGTAATATAATAATTGCTGGTAAGCAGGCACTCCAACGAGCTGCTACTAAGATTTTTCGAAGTATGAGTAATAGGAATATCTTTTTACTCTTTTTATATTTCTTTTTTAAGCTACGATGGTATTCTCACAACTATCTTATGCAAGAGGAGGGAGTGAACCCCAGATCAACCCTTCTTCCAGAAGTAGGTACGGCGAATGGAGAAATAGCAGTAAAGTGTCAGGATGGTCTTTTATATTAACTTACCCACTTATTTAAGCCAAATCGGGATGTAGTTACACTGCTAAGCCTTACCAACCTAATGTTACATTACCCAGATTATCCTACCTACCCAATATTAAACTATTATGGGTTCCTAGGGGATTGAATCCCCTAGGAACCCATAATATCATAGTTTTACTTACTGAATCCCCGGGATTCAGTAAGTAAAACTATGATAAAAGGTGGATTAGCCGCGCACACGACTACTGATTCGCCAGCGGACGTCTAACTCGCACGGGGTCCAGCGATATATTGATTTAAATGGTTACAGTTAATACAGACAAAGAACATTATATAATTATAAAGCTATACATTGACAACATTCATTCAGTCGAACAGCTCTGCGATGTCACCTGTCATACTTGACAGATGACGTTGATCCGGTCCAAACTCACTATGACCGACACTTACGAGTTGAGAGAGTAGTTTACTTAGTAATTGACAACCTCCACAGGAACAGTACCTATAGGTCAAAACAAAGCCATTAGCGTTCCACTACAGGGCGGGTCACCAATAGGAGATGTCACATATCCTTGAAATCAAAGTTCTGTTATGATGCTTTTCTTGCGAACAATTCCTTCGCCCATAATACGCCGCGCCGCGGCGTGTATTCAAAACTAATTCACACAGAAAAGTGTTACTTACAACTTATGTTTTAAAATCGTACCTGTACCACTATGTCACTGCCGCTCTTACGTATTAACTTGATTTATATATTTACGTATTTAAAACTGGTGCGGGCTTCTATACAGGTACCTGAATACGTGACCAGCTAAGCTAAGCTCGATAAAAACCGCGATGATCATAAAATCCAACAAAGCGGGACTAAGTTGATGGTGAACATGCACAGTTTGTGACAGTTTACTAAGAGATATCAGTCAATTTCGGGTGCATCGTCGGTAGAACCAATCACTGAGTACATTATTGGTAATATAACTTTGAGGCAAATGATAGGGCTGCAAAACAAATAAAAGCGGACACGCTGTCAAAATAATTGAGTGTCCAAAGCTATTAGAATTTAAACAAAGCGGTTTACCCTCGGTTATTGATGCTTGTTTTTATTGTGTTGGTTTATCCCATTTGTTGCTGTTGATGTGATCGGTCAAATGTAAATACCTGAAAATTAATTTGTGTTAATTTAGTCAATGATTGTAAATAATGTTTACAATTAGTTTACGCGGATAATTTCTAAATAATTGCTAAAATAAAATGTAAGTTAATGGAAAAGTAAAATGTTTTTAAACGTAGTTATGTAAGTGTTGTGTGTATAGTTCAGAAGATTGATTACATATTGAAGATGGTATTATAAGAATTAAGTTCTAGATCACCAATCTGTCATGTAATGATTATAATTATAGATAGACAAAGATTTAACTGAGTCATACAAAAATCGAGTACTTAAAACATATTTCAATTTTTTTTAGTCTATAAAGTTCTATGTTACATTTATTCCACCTAAGTGTGACTATAATGTATGGAATATCTGTCAAAACGTCAAAGTATTCTTAAGAAAATTTGTAGTCGGTGGACAAATGCAATCTGACTATTAATCTGGAATAAATCTTAACTTTTCATGTTACTTTTATGATAGGTGAGATTAGGTATCAATATCAGGAGTTTTAAGTATGTTAAATGTCGTGTGCAATATATTCTAAAACACAATTTTCTCCAAGCGACGTCATCAGTGTGAGGGTTGAGGGCGTGGAGGTTTCAACCCCATTAACCTTGCCTTGCCATGATTTAAAGCTGAAACACAAATTCACTGGCATTTTCCTTTATTATTTGAACAGATTTTTATTTCCTATAGATTTATAAATGGATGCCTTCACGTACTTAGAAATATTTGAATAACACTTAATAATACTTACAATTTTCTCTGAAAACTTAAATATGAAGTGTAGCCTTTATCCTTAGAATCACTTTAGAAGCAGTTTTACCTTAATATGTTTCTTATTATAGCTACAATACTACGTAATATTCAGGGTTATTAAATCAGCCAGCGGACCCGAAAATTAAATCTTTATTTAGGTTAATTTGAAAATTGTTGTTTAGGAAAGTAAATTTTTATTTTAATATAGTTTAGAACCTAATACACACATCCTGGCCAATTGCGAGTTGGTGAATCTCACATTTTCTATACTGTTTAGGTTCTTCTGACATGCGAATTTTGATGTTCGTTTTCACTGTATTGAGCAGAGATAAAAAAATTCACATAAAGATGCAATGTGTGAACATGACCCAAAACGAAGGCATATATTTTTAAATCCGAGACAAATACCGCTGTGTCATGCATGTCACAGCTGCTAAGTATAAGTAGCCTTTATTCAGTTCGTATGTAAAATCATGATAGCTGGGCCACAGATTCGGAAAGGCACAGTATGTCGGATCACGAACTCTGTAAATCCTATGAAAGCCGGTTGATGCATGCAAAGGCCACGAACCGACTGAAATCTGATCGAATAAAGTATGAATAATTTAAATCGAGGGGCGATTTGATATTTCAGGTTATTTGTAGACACTACCATTATTTTTTGCATGTAATAGGAATGAGCAATTCTTCTAAAATGTATGGTTAAGGTTCGCACGCGTATCACGTAGGGTATCTCCAGGGTCTATTTTTACTTTGTACTCAGGAAATTTTACTGCTACAAAAATATACAGCGACAAAGTAATTTAGTACACAAAATAACTTAGAATTAGGTTGAATTGCTAGTCTATACTAATATTATAAAGCTGAAGACTTTATATGTTTGAAAGCGCTAATCTCAGAAAATATTAGTCCGATTTTATAAATTCTTGCACTGTTATAAAGCCCATTTATTAAGGAAGGCTATAAGCTTCTTATCCCACTAGTGGGCATGATATGTAGTTCACGGGGGCGTAGCCGCGGCGAAAAGCTAGTATTTATATAATGATCGATTACAGTGAATGGTCTTAACTTAAAACGTTCACAGTTTCACAGAAAAGGATTCTGCGTAAGTACAGACCCCTTAAAAGTGAATTGAATTCTTATAACTTAACACAGGCTTATGATATCTTATTGAACGAAGGGTACCAGCAGTACATATTGTACATACACCTTACGTGTACCTACAATTGTTTTTGGGAACGCTGATGTATTGAATACGTTATCCCAAACTAGAGTAGTATTAATCTTAAGTGTTTAAAATTATAAGTAGAATGAACAAAATTATCACATCCAATACAATCAGATCAATATCTAAGCGTCTACCAAAGTATCAGCGGATGTTCAGAGCCCTTCAACTTTACGAAGCAGTTTGTCACTTCCAGTCAAAAGTTTTGTTCTCACTTCGCATCATTGAAACAAAACTTTCCCGTAGTACGAATTTTTATTTTTTATTCTTTAAGGAGTGTCAATTACTGGGTATCCTCCTTTGTTTGAGCTCAGGACTTATAGTTTAGACATCAGATATTTTTGTTCCGATCCTTGTCTAACATTTTGATTTAGGAACGAACTTATTGGGATAGGGTTATTGGAAGTTGGAATCAAGTTTTGGGTGAATATTGTTTTACTTACTACTTTATATTACTTATTTGAGTACCGATAAAGTTTCTTAGCAAAGTTTTTACTGTATTTTCATGATTCAATGTTCTAAATAGTACTATGAACCGAATGCTGGGTTGGAATATTTTGTTCAATAAGTATAAAGTCATGAATTTGAATGAACCAATATTTTTTTTATTCCCACAAAGAAAAAGATTGTTCAAGAATGTTTGCCATTGGTTGAAATTATAATTTTTTATTCTACAAATAACGTGTCTAATCTACCTAACTTCTAAATAGAAACTATTACCTACTACTTTCTAAAATATCTACATATTAGGTGCGCTTTAAGTTTGTACATTATTGCAATTTTGTTTCATTATGAACGCCATGCCAATATTTTTTACTGTTCAACCACTCCTCTGATTTTCATATACTTACTTATGCTTTTGTGATAGTGAAATAAATGGTAGGTATTCATGACAATACCAGTGAGTTAAGTATTATGCTATAGATCGTTAAAAATATAACTTTAGAAATTAAAGCATCCTCAGACGTAGAGGCTTATGCTATAAAAGGAGGGTGCCAAATACAGCACTTCATAAACTGCTAACCGTTGCCGCTATTAAAAGTTACGTTAATGGTCCATTTCTGGGATTGTTATTTTTCCAAGTGGTGATAATGATAATAACAAGTTTTCTGTCACAAAGATTCCAAAAGTTGTAGTTTACTGTTAAGTGCATTCTGTATAACACTTTACAGTCTTTGGATTTTATGTTTGGAATGTCTATGTTTTTAATTTTAATAAAAGTCAGTTAGCTCTAAACAAACTGACTCAGTGGATGAAGGTGAAGTAACAGACAAAGAAAAAGATGTACAGCATAATAATATGGATGCTTACCTACGATGCGCCGTGGTTGGTGACTAAGATGGACGGAAGAGGTTAAGTTTTTAAATAGGTCTGTAACTATTATACCTAAGCGCTAGGCTAAGAACATAAATATTTTATTATTTATTTGATGAGCTGGTTTGGCGGGGTCGGCAAGATCCTTATTTTTCACGCAGCAAGTCGTAAGTTCGATTTCCATCCGAGACACACATTTGTGTGATGAACATGTGTGTTAGTTTCGAGTCTAGGTGTATTTATTTTTTATTATAATAATATCTATACATATTTATAATACAAAAAATCTGACATACTGTACATATACTAAATATGTACAGTATGTCAGATGTCCTATAATATTATTATTATTATTCAGAAGGTAGGTACTAAGATTTGAAGAAAATAATAAATATTATTTTCATATAAGCATCACTTGACTTGAGTAGGTCTCCTGGCACTGATCTAGAAGTCCGGTCTAAAATTTAAGCTACAATCTTACAAATATAAGATTTAACCGTGTCAAACGATTTTCGACTTTATTTTGTATGTATTAGAAATAAGATTGAATACATAGATATGGTTGCACTAATAGTACATTTGGCTGCCCTCCAACAAAGATTTGGTCGGTTTTGGAGACAAATCATTGAGAGAAAACAGATTCGCACCGCTATTGCATCGCACAAAGGAAATATAGTTGATATTGCTATTTGCTTGCTTTTATTTACAAAACGCTTAGGAATTCGATAATTATAAGATACTTAGATAGGTATGTAAGTTCCCTTTGAAATATAATTGTTTTAGAGTAATTTTATAATTTGTTATGCAATGCCTCGTAAATGAAATACTTAAGTTTCTTATATAAAAAATACCTATTTGCTGGTTTAAAGTTATTACAGAAAGTAGATATTACTCCTTATTCTGTTGTCACAAGAAACGTGAAAATATCGCTAAAATTTAGTTTAGACTTACCAAATGACATAAAAAATTCGTATTCTAAAATCGTTAGACTAAACTAAATTTAGTTTGACACCACTAAAAAGAGATTCGGTTCTCTTTGCACCTAAATTTAATTTTACGTTTCAGCAGAAACCGGTTAAAAATATTTCATCGCTAAAATAAAGAAAATTGCCAACGGAATTCCTAGTATTAACCTATACCTGGTGACTTTACTGTTTTTATTACGACTACAAAATAAAATACTTGCTTGAGTCTGGTCAGCTAAGTATTGAACCATACAGTGTCAGTTATACTAACTATGGCCTCACTACATGATCACGACAGAAATGGAATGAAATGAAAAATGCATTATTGTTTGAGACGCGATTTTACATAAAAATAGTCCAATTTCTTTTCCTACTGTGCTGTGAATGATGGCAACTACTGAGAAACACTACTAAAAAAACTCAGTAGGCTTTTTTCTTTTTTGAATGAAGTACTTATGTCTGTGACATTTTGTTTAGTGTGTAGTGTAGTATTAGAGCGATTTAATTCCAAGCGTTTTTATCCGTTAGATAGTCTGAATTTTATTCAATTAGTTATTACGCTTTCTTACATAACGTACCTAGATGTTATATTTTTTTTAAATTTATTAATAGTCATTTGCCAAACATTATTTGGAAGTTTATTGTAGAAACGTGTACACTGCCCCATAAAAGAGTTACTAAGTTTTTGGAGACGTGTATGATGTGTTAAAATATCATTTTTATTTCTAATCATACTGTGTCGCTTATATTTATAAATTCCGAATTATTTTTATGCACTTACAATAAATTTTCATAAATATGTTGAGAAGCGACAGTCAAAATGTTTATGGACTGAAAATAAAAATTTGTCATTAAAAGCACTTCTAACAAAAGACCGGACTGGATGTTCTGTGTAACTAAACGATTAAGTTTAGTCGTTCACAATCCGCCTCGGGCAGTCCTTCCACAATAATGTGGATATCTACTTTCCGACGTTTCTGAGCGACGACGTCGATATGTTTTATTGGTTTTTGAGTAATTGTGTATAAAATACTAGTTTAGTATTATATTATCTGTGGTTTAAATCTCTAAAGTACTCTAACTATGTAGACCTTAAACCAGCAACAGATTTACATGAAATGCTTACGAAACTTGGGTCAAGAAGCCTGGAAACATATACGTTTTCGTGAGTGTGAGAACATTGCTTGAGTACCTATCACTGACACATTGTAACTAATTTAATTATCAAATTAAAAATTGAATAACCTGTTGTACCTGTAAGTGAATTTGGCAATTTACATCGCAGTTGTTTAGTGACAGGATATCTTTGCTAAAGCTAGTGTGTATTATTCATATTCGTGTTTTATTAATAAATCCTTACATGCGAGTGTAACGGGGACTAAGTGAATCTTCTATAACCAAACATGAGAAGGTCGCCGCGCGCCGTTTCCGAATACCGTACCTACCAATGAAAAGATTATTGTATCTACATTATTGTAACCAAGTGTTAAAACGCAACAAATACCTTGCTTTAATAACTTGTTACTTAGTAATTGGCGTTTGTTATCCAGTATGTCAGAATTATCATCCATTGACATAATATAAAACAGTAGCAAAGCTTAATCCTTATATTACCGTACTTTATACCAATGCATTAGCAACTACAAACCATAAATCAATTACCCCGCGACAGTGAACATGGCCATCGCTACCGAGATCTCTAGACATGAGTTGGCAAATTTATGGACCGATATAATAATATATTAATAACTATAGTCAATACTTTGCATCATTAAACTGAAAATAATAAATATTAATTAGAAGGCGGGGTCTGTATCTCGGGCCAAAGGATCACTATCGCCAACCAACACGGTAGTACTTACTACTAGACTTCTGGGTATATTCCCGGAAAAGAACAATACGGAATTTTATGCATAAATTTAGGTTAGGCATTCATTCTCCTATTTCTAGACTGTGTCGAGCTCTTAATGCAATTTGTGGTACCATGGATATATTTTCCGTAAAAATTGGTGCTTTTTGTAAACACGTATTTGATCATTGATGAACTTTCTCATAATCTTTAAGAATTCTTGTGAATGTATTTATATTTTTATAGTAAGTAGGTATACCTAGTTCTATTTACATATCATTCAACGAATTATTTATACTTTGTTTTTTTTTTCATTATAATCCACCCCATGGAATTGAATCTGAATTTTTGCAATTTGTTACCTACTATTACTGTTGGTACTACCTTGTATTATTAATTAATAATGCGATCGCTTAATGTGACTAGTACCTACTTAATTTTTTACACACCTAACTAAACCCCAAGTACCTTAATGATTTAAAAATCAAAAGTTAAACGGCAATGCACTTAATGCACAAACATAATTATCAAATAAGTATGATTTTCTAATCTCCTTGTAATATCCTTCATTTAAGTATCCAACTTGATACGGTTGGTTAAAAAATACCTATATTCGTCATCATCAGCCAATTTTAGTCCAATGCTGGACATAAAACTCTCCCAAAGATCGCCACTGAGCACGAACCGCGACTACACTCGTTCAGCTCTTATCAGCCATCTTGCGGAGATCGTCACTCATCCAGTTTGAGGGCGTCCTACGCTACGTTTACCTCTCCGTGGTATCCACTCAAGAACTTGTTTACCCTAATGGTTGTCGGTTCTGTGGCAAATATGACCTGCCCACTTTACTTCAGTGTACTAATTCGGTGATCTATGTCGATTACTCTGGTTCTCTGATTCGATCCTGCAGAGAAACTCCGAGCATAGGCCTCTCCATAGCTCGCTGTACGACTTTATTATTATTACTGTTATAAATTCATTGTTTTAACATAACACCGCTTATGTGACTTAAGTATCAACTAAAGTTTCAACTAACAATTCTCAACGTAAATTGGCTATAACTAAAAGAACTGCTTAATATTTATTATTTACGACGTTGTTAACTTGTAAATTAATGTTGTAAATTACCACGATAATGATCGTCGAGACGGTGGGACTGAAATATTTTCGGGCATTCAATTACATTTAAAACACAAGATGTATAGTATTGTCTTAGATTTACGCGAATATCACACATTGAAATAAAACTACTTTTTAACGGATTTTATCGCGGTTTATTTTAGATTTTAGATCCCGACGTTTCAAAGTCTTTTCAGACTTCATGTTCACGGGTGGACTGAGATATTTGACGTCCAAAAATATTAATCACAATTATTACTGACTACCTTCAAACATTAATATTTATGTTGCGTTCCGATTTAAGCAAACTGAGCTCACAGTGTCTTGAATTCTGAGTTGATTTTGCTTGGGTTTTGGTACAAGTAAATTAAGCACTGGGTCCCAAGCTGGTGGTATATTCCAACCATTTTCTCTGTTAAAATTAGGATGTTTTTTAATTAAATCTTAAAATATGATATATATCGTATCTTTTAAATATGTAGGTATTACGAAAGCTTGCTGCTGCTAACGGTTTGTTGCTGGTTTTTCTTCAAAGTTTACCACTAAGGTTACCTATATTAGGTATGTATTTTGCATTTTTAAATTACAATTTTGAAAACCTAGAACGCACAGAATGACAAGTTTTCTCCTAAGGCTATTACTAATTGAAAATTAAGTACTAGGTAGTATGATTAAAACCAAATACGTCACATCTAATAGCAACCACGTACGCTGGACGTTACATATCTCAATGCCTAATAAACAGTTGCGTTTTTATAGTAAACTAGCTTCCACTCGCGGCTTCACGCATAGTATAGAGATAAAAAGTGACCTATATTTTTTCTCAAGCTTAAGGTTATCTCTAGGTATAGACAAAATTACGCATTTATAATATTAGTAGGAATAGGGATTAAGTGGTCTTTTTAGTTTCATTATGTAATAAATAACTCATTATTCTTAAAATTATCTAGGTAGCTATATAACTACTAATCATAGAGAATATCTAAGTATGTTGGTAGTAAAGCAGTTACATAAATGTAACAAATAAGCAAAACTATTTCACCCGTCAAACAAGCAGTAATTTAAATGTAGTTGCTAATGGCGTGTTCCACATGCAACTTCAAGTAGCTATAATGAGCTTACTCCCATTTTTTCATCGAATTACTAAGAAAAATGAAGTCATTTCAGTAGGAGGCAAAGGGGGAAACAATGAACTCCCACATTTTTTCACGATCATAAAATGTGTTGAATTTCTGATTGCTTAAATGTTACATTGTATGTTCTATAACGTTAGTAAGTTGTCCGGAGATGTTGGGGAATATCTTGATGCAGCTAAACTGCAGCATAATTAAAGTTGCTTGGATGTGTTTTTAGTGAGCAAGCTCCGCCTCCGGCTTCATAATTTATTCCGACAGGATATTATTCCGCCGGATTTAGTTCCAAACGTTCCAACGAAAACATTTAGGGTTTATCCTGATTTCTAAAACATGTTTTGAAAACAGCCTTTAGATATTCCACAATCGAAATTATATTCAACGCATTAAGCTTAAAGTCCACATTTCTATAGCCTTTTGAAGGTTTAAAGCCTTTATTTTCAGTCGGAAGCGATTCGCAATTTTTCACAATTACTTGGACGTTTTCACGTAAATCTTTTTACTTAGTCTCGCGGTTGGATTTAATTTATATCAGGAAACAAATGGCAGCATTGACTCCGTTTGTATTAATACAGACAAAGTCAATGGTCGCATTTGTTTAGAAAACCATTTGTCAATTAGGATTTATTGCTACGGTTGACAATATAAGGTATCTTATTCAAGAGCTATGGACATAAAGATTGTATATCTCAATGTATGGACACCTCACAAGGGGACCAGAGGCATGGTAATCATTTTGAATCACCACGTAATTAAATGAATGGTAGTCTCTTTGGTAGGACTCGATTGTGATCTTAACTTTTAGTATCTCGGAAAGATAGGGCCCAAATTTATGATACAACGAATAAGTTTGACAGCTTACAAAAAATATTGCAACAATATAACAAACTATTTCAACTAGTTGTAAGTAGTTACTATTGTTTCTTGTGAAAACATCTGCCAATGGGTAGATTTAATTTTTTGAGTTACTACGACAACACTTCAATTCTTTTTAGTGTCCCACTGCTGGGCATGGGTCACCTCTCAACTATCTAGCGAGTTGAGAGTCCGGGCCTTAATCCACACGCTGGCCAAGTGTGGTTTGGTGGATGTCATATGTCCTCGAATGATGTTTTCCTTCACCGATATTGAGCAGCGGAGATGAAACAATTCACACAAAGATGTGTGGGCAGAACCGGGAATCGAACCTGCGACATTTTATTTCTAAGGCCAGGCCCGTACCGCTGAGCCACAGCTGCTCAATTTATTATTATTATTATGATAACGATAATTTGGAATTAGGTGCACTTTAACTGCATTTCTGTCCAATTTATTCGAATAACTACAATGTTTACCATACTGTTTTTCCCCCAAACGATATTGCTTATAACAGAAAATATAACATTTTCTAGACACATAAGTACCGTACATCTACATAATCTGTACTTAAGTGTTATTTTATTTTTCTGATTCTCTTTTATTATCATATAAGTTATTTTTTCTAAGAAGAAAATTATTTATGATTGCAACAATCAGAATTTATGGAATCCATTGCCCAAAATATAAAAAATACAGGATTTCTAACATTAATTCTACTAGTATTATAAATGTGAAAGTTTTTATGGATGTCTGAATGGATATTTTTATTCTTTCATGAAAAAACTACTGAGCGGATTTGGATGAAATTTGGCACATAGATAGATTGTAGTGTGGAATAGCACAAACGACGAGGCGATCCTAGTATTTTAACTTTATAAAACCTGAAGCACCTATTTTACAAAACGTTAAAAAACCCACGCATACATTTAAGAGTAGGAAGAAGTGAATATTGCCCATATTTTTTGTAAGGCGTGCATATTTTTATTGCATAAGTTATTTTGCAAAACCCTAATACGGTTAGAATTCAAAAACATCTGTTAATGTTGAGTTTGCTACTGCACCCACTTTACTTATATCAACAAATCGATAATCGTAACACGAATAGAGTAATTATTTAGTGGAACTCGGTAAAAATATGCTTGTAATCTGGGATTTAATTGAACCATCACGCTGGCAACACGTCAGGCCCCCTATAATTGGCTAAGTGGAGTGTTAGGTCCCGTTTTTATAGTCACGCGATTAGATGGGGAACTTTGAACCTCGTGCCACTCAAGAATCTTGACTTGAAGGTTGATTCAATAGGTCACAGTTTTTATTGTTTGATGTTAAACATTTATAAAAAAAACTTAGCCAGAGCCCAATAATGCTATCGGATTATTCCAGGTTAGGGTACTTATAATGGGTTGATGTTATTTAATATAATAAAAATAAACACACTCGACTCAAAAGACCTAGGTCTCTCCAATCATCAGTTGATGTTTATATGATGTGCCTAGAGGCATAATATTCAACAAGCAATTTAATTAGGACGTCTACACTACCATGACAGTTTTTTAGGGTTCGGTACCTCAAAAGGTAAAACGAAACTATTATAGGCTCACTCCGATGTCTATCTGTCTGAGTAAGTTAAAATTTGGTACACTGATGTGAATTGGTAAGATAAATATTAAATAATTTTCAAACCTAGCGCAAAAATGAGCCCCAAGTTTAAAAGTTATTTTGTCTTTAGGGTTACCAATTTGCATGAATGTACCCACAAAATTTTAAATCATTCAGTTCTAGAGCAAATTTAGATGTAGCAAACAGACAGATAGTCGCAGGAGAGGCTATCTATACCAGTTAAACAAACACAACTGTCTACCAGTTCTCATTGCTGCATTGCATTAAACGGAACCCTTACAATGCGAATTTCACTGACTCTTGACCGATTTTTTATTATTCGGAGCTCTCTAATCGGCCACCATAATGCGTGTGAACCCGAGCAGAAGTCGTGGAGGTGTCATAATAGCGGGATAATCCTATCGATTCTCACAGAGGCCCACACAATGGCTTCCGTATCCAATTTCTATAGAGCTCGTTCTCTTGTTTTAGTTAGATTGTATTTGGTAATTGATTTAGCTAAATGTATTTTCGATAATGATACTGTGCTAATAAGACTTAAGTTAGATAAGTGCCTACATTTAGCTTTACAGTCTCTTTACATTTTGAATTGAATTAAATTTTGTGTTTATAGAGATTAAGATTATGTATTTCGTTACAGTGTTTTAATTATTACAACTGTTATAGGTATTTTACTTGTTCAGAAATTAAGTTAATGTGGTGTCACAAATCTTACTCTTTAATAATAAAGTAAAATGTCATCATCATTATCTGCCTATTACAATCCACTGGTGGACATGCGCGTCTCGAAATAAGCGCAATTTCCCTGTCTTCGGCTTATCGCATCCAGCTACTGCCGGCTATCTTTCGCCGATCATCACTCTACCTAACTGGAAGATCTCCTACACTAAGTTCGCCAAGACGTAGTCTCCACTTGAGAACTCGCTTACATCAGCGATTATCATTTCTTCGACTGATATGGGCAGCCCACTGCCACTTCAAAGTAAAATGTAGGTAACCTAATAAATTTACCTTGGAAAAATTTTCACACATGGCCATCTGATCCCAATTCAAGCAGATTTTGTTTGAAAGTCCAATAACTGATATACCTATTATTCACTAATGTTTTTTTTAATTAATACATTATATTTACACCCAGATTCAAGACACACAGATATGTCGGTCATGAATTGAGCTCACGACCAACGACGTAAAAGGCATTGTATATTTGTAACGACATCAACTAGCTTGTCAAATAATAAACCTCAAGTTCGGTATATACTACTAGTAATGTACTTACTCTGTATCTAAAGTATGTTCAATTGAATACATTAGAACTGAAAACAGATTGTCACTTAAAGTTGTGCTGTTTATTAGGTCGTTGTAGTTGTTGTTGGCGTTTTGATTCGATTAGCATATTAGTATAGTATTATATTATCTGTGGCAGAACATAAGTTTTAAAGTTTCCAGACTTCGTATTCCGTTGAAGTGAATATCAATTACCAATTAAATATTTTTTAGCAAGGTAACGGAATAGAATGTCAACCTTTGTCACATCACTTTGAAAACGGTCAATCGTGGTTGGAACCTGCATAATACTCACTTCGAGTTGTTTAGTATCTGCTACTACCAGGGTAAATGAATAGATTGTAGGTTAGCCAGCATGTCATAGAACTAAATATTTAAACCTTACCCTTAACACGTTGATGCGAGCAATCGGATATATAATAAAGAAAATCTCTATTAAGATTCATGAGCACAGCGTGATAGTACGGCATTTGACCATACCAGTAACTAAAACTCTTTGAAACACAACACTTAAAACTCTCAACAATCTTTGCCGGTTTTTTTGTCTTATAATTTACACGACATCTCTAGACGATACTCCTATTTTTATGGAAAAATAGTGTGCAATACCGCATAGAGAAGTGTTAATAATATGTTCTTATCGACGTGTTAAGGTAAATGGTAAATGGGAACAAAAGATCACTTATTAAACTCTTGCTTTAATCCTTTTTAGTGTCCACTGCTAGGCACGGGTCTTCTCTCAACTATCTTACGAGTTAAGAGAGTATAGAACTCCCCATCGAACTCTTACTCCCTTACAAATAAACGAAAAGTAAACTAAGAACAGTTAATCTACATTTTATCAAATATTTTTAATTTATCAAATAGGAAAAAAGAAAAAACATGGATTATCTAATCTAAGCCTAGTCCCCGTTTATTTGTGAAGCTCTTAGTAATAAAAATATAGCTAATATACCTAAGCAGTGGTAGCGCATTGGTATCAGCCTCGCCCTTGGAATATAAGGTCATGGGTTCGATCCCCGGTTTGCACCGCTGCTTAATATCAGTGTAGGATAATATTGTGAGGATATCTGCATGTCTAAGAGATACCTAATCGAATACCTAATGTGACATCCGAACTTGGCCAGCGTGTGTGTACTAAGGCCTAAACTCTCTCAACTCATACGTTAGTTACAAGTAGATCCGTGACAAGCAGTGGGACACTAAAAAATGGTTGAAGTGGAGTGAACCCAATTATAAGGCGTCGTACGAAATACTTGGCATTACAAATTACCTTTATCAAATTAACCACAGCCTTTTGAAGCCTCTGTCAGCAACTATAATAGAGATTTCCTTTATTAGAATTGTCTTACCACTCGAAAATGTTGCATTTAATACAACAATAAAGAAATATGAAACAATAATAAATAAGTTTTAATTCTTTTAAACTCGCATCCTCTGCTGCTAATGGTTCAGACAAAGCTTATAAAAGCAATACAAGAGTGATAAAAATATACGGTACTGGCCTCCACATAATCCGTGCTAAGCTGTTAGTTCTATGTTATTGTACATTTCTCTACAAACCACCTTGAAAAGGCTGAAAGCAGTGCGAACATTCATTTGCATAAAAAGTTGCAATATAATGTTGCTTTTAATTCACCACTAAAGTCAACTTCGCCAATCTCTAAACACGGTGATTATTATTTAAACTTTGAATTTGATGGAAATAAACGTTTTTTTTATAGTTAACATTCGATTAGAGTATTGGGTGAACTTAGGTCTAAGAGAAATACCTCATTTTGTTTTGCCTGGTTTTACTGGGGTGATTGATGGTGATGAAAAGGGGTGAGTTAGGTCAACATAGATGAGGGTAAAATGGTTAAATTATTGGTTGGCTTGCAAAAAAATCCCAACGACATGTTCCTTCAGTCTTTGCTTGCGGGCTTTTGTTTAACTTTATGAGGTTAAATTGAAGGATTCTTGGGAAAACATGTGAAAACCTAAACTTTCTATTCGAAACGTAACAGAAAACGAGTCGCACATATTTTTTATATTTTTATTTCTTTATTGAGACATTAACACACACGGCCATCTGATCCCAAATTAAGCAAAGCTTGTACTATGGAAACCAGATAACTGTTAATACGACTGTACTTCACATAGAACTTGTAAAAACATACTTAAATATAAATAATTACACACAGACTCAAGACAAACAGACATGTTCAACATACAAATGTCTGACTTGGGTGGGAATCGAACCCACGACCTGCGGCGCGCGGCGAATACATGTATCTTACCGACCAATGCACAGAATACATGTATTTTACCGACCAATGCACAGATTACATGTATCTTACCGAACAATGTACAAAATACATGTATCTTACCGGCCAATGCACAGTATACATATATCATACCGACCAATGCACAAAATACATGAATCTTAACGAACATTAGGTATGAACATCGAGAGTAATTTTTTGTACCTTATACCTACAACTTAAAAATACTTACGTATTACACATATCTTTAGGGCTTGTGTATAAATTTATGAGTTTATTGTCTTTAAGAATCTTCATAACCTATACATTATGCTTTTCTGAAAAAAAGTCTTATCATATTATGGCCATCGAGTGACTTTTTTTTTCTTTTTGAGGTACAGAACCCTGAAACTGAGACGAAACTACTTCTTACAATTTACAGTGACGGCGTTCTATAGCCATAGATAGCTAAATGTAGAATAATCTTCAGACCCGTTGTTAAAGCCCAAACACAAATTAACCTGGCGCCGTCGCTTGTGCAAACTGTGGTATTTTGAATTAGAGACTTCTGAACCAACAAACAATGAGCCCAAGCAAATTGACGTTTGCCTTATTTATTAAGGTGAGGCACGACATAATGCATATACATAGGAATTATAACTTCGTTCTAAAATTGGGTACATAGTTTATATTTTAGAATTATATTGTTCATATACTTAGGATAAACTATGTCAGACATATTTTAGACACCAAAACTCTGACGTCATCGCACCTTGAAAATAAAGTGGCAATATACCAAATATGTCAATTTTAAGATAAAGATACATCTTGATTATTTAAAAAAAAGCGCTTCTAATGCAAAGACGTCCGTAAAAGTGCTTACATATCTTTTTTTAAATATATAAAAGATATAAACAATAGTGACACAATGTTGGACCAGAACTTTAAAAGGCCATACTGTAAAATTACAGTATTTGTATAACGATATCTTCGTTTTGAAGGTGCGAATATACCCACCTATAGGTACCTGCTAGAAAAATGATGAGGGATTGTATATTTTTTTGATTTCGTAAAATATATTTGCTTATTCTTATGGCAAATAGGTAGAATATGTAATTCTTTATAAAGTTATAAAGTAAGTAGGTAATAATGCTGATTTTATTTGGCAATATAAATAATTTCACCTATCCTACATCATAATTTAATTGTTCTTTCATTAGACTTTACACATGTAGCAAAAATGCAAACTTATTTGATCGAACCGTTACACAACGGAACAATCTATAGATATCTAGAGTAAATAATCACAGTAAGCATTTCTCTCAGATCTCCACTAAGTGATTTACATTTAATGCTTCCTGGCTGCCTTCCAACTACTGACAAATTATAAGTTTGCTATTAGTGCTAAGGATTTGTAGATTCACCTGTTCCCGTTGAACTTAAGAGGACTTACCGTTGCACCTTCAACATTGCCATCTTTGACTAACTGAATAATTAAGCACAAAGCATTCCTAAGTAAGAATAGATTAATACATAGAATTAAGAATAGATTAAGTAGCCCATCTTAGACTTTATATAAGTTAAAAAAAATTACAACTGAGTTCAATTAACCAGTAAACAGGTCATAATTGTTATATCATAAGCCTATTTAAGTCTACTAATGGACAAAGACCTGTCGTAAAGCACGCCCCTGAGCACGATCTGCGGCTACGCACATCCAGCTCTTAACAACTTCCAGAAACCGTTATTCTACCTAGTTTGGGACGACATAAATTAAATTAAATATTCCATTAAAAACCCTAACTTGCTAAAGACCATTTTGATCACTCCAAAATAAACCGCACGAAAAGCTAACGTAGGGATCCATTTATTGAAGCGCTACGGAAAATTAAACATACAGCTACCTACTTAATATGTTTGAATACAAATATATTAATATACTTAATGATAGAACAATATCTACCTCCTACGCATTGTAACTAAATTAATTAACGGCCACTGTAAACAATTATAATTTCGAATAAAATTTTTGTAATATATATATTTATCATAAGGTGTCCTACATAGGTATATCGTAGCACCTTATATATTAGTTGGGCTGAAATGCGTGGATCAATTTCGAACTCAGGTGTTACAGAGCTAGTGCGTTGGGAGTGTGCCAAATCTGCAAATGGAATAAACGATAAACAATCCAATATTCCGATTTCTACTACTAGGTTCTACCAACCAATGTTTATAGGTATTATACCACGTACCTACTTTACTGTAATATAGATAGAGGCTTCTACCTCGTTTACGAAGGCTTACACTGATAGCGTAGCGTAGGTGATAGCGTATTTGAATACTACAGCCAGAAATATTGGGAGTTTTCAAATTTCTCGTTACCATTTCGTAATCAAGATGTTCCATCATTTGTTACACTTGCACATATAACTTCGTGCTTCATTATTATCCGTGTGATTAATTTTCCTATAAAGTTTACAAATATACTTTGATTTTACATAATTTTTACCATCTTCCTGATAGTTCTTGAAGTATTAGTAGTGTGTGTACACTTATTTTTTATTTGGTTATGAAAATATCTGCAACTAATTTGGAAGCACCTTATTCGGCGTGGAAATTATTAATAGGCCCTGGAGCACTATACATATTATGTAGGTAAACAAAATGCGTTTGGATTTAGAAAAATCTTGCTTCACCCATGAATCAAACTAATCATAGGCACATCCGATAACATTCTGTACTTGTATTGATGCTAGTAGACAAAGTGCAAATTAAGGACAATTTTCTCTGAAGTAACATAATGTCCTATATTAAAAGAACACGTTGAAATCAACCAATTTCTTCAGCAAAATTTGGTCACCGTAGTACCTACACTGTCATTTTTGCATTCCACGGTTTGGAAATAAATTTAACGTAATTATATCATTGTTTGCTCCTTTATTTTAAGACACTACGTCATTTTAGTGTTATTGATGCAAATTCTTTTATTGGTAAAATAAAAATAGAGGCTATTAATTTTCCACATTTTTGTTGAATCCATTCCCGGGAAAATGCGCTTGCCTAAAGCAGTTTGGTTTCTATTTAAAAATAAATAAGTTTTTCCAATTAGTTAAATAATATAGTAGATATCTCATGCAGTTGTGGTTTTTCTCCAGGATCCATTGAAACTTTGCACCCTGTTTAATGTAGATGTAGATTGAAAAGCACGTAGAAAGTTACATAAATCTGTAACAATCTACTTGCTTTCTTTTTCTCACAAGTATGTATGTAAGTGCGTTGGGTTGTTCTTTCTATTGCAAACAAACTATAAAAAATAATATTATACCTTTTCAGGCCATATATCAGAGATATCATGCGAAAGCGTTTTATGGGAACATTACGTATTAGGGTCACACATTATTTTATTGTAATGTATACTTACCTACGCAGAATATTGTAATAAAATTTGTTATACGAACCTTTGAAGTCGGCAAATCCCAAGAAGATAAGCATGTACCTAAATACGTAATGATTTTATAGTTCATCGGATATTTTCTCTTAAACGCTTTTGTAATAAAGAGGTATAACGAAATCTAATACGCCATTTATTAAGGTCCGAACGACTTTACCGAACTAGACATTTTTTTTGTTTAGTAAGTTATTGTCAGGAAGAGGTTTGTGTAAATACAATTTTAAAAAACTCTAAATAAAACTTTTGTAACGACCTTCAATTTTTAACTAAAAACCATCTGTATCACATCAGCTTTCGAATAAAAACACTGCATCAAAATCGGTACAGACAAAACGAGACAACAAACTTATACACATAGATATAAATACCTCTTTTTGTCGGGGTTAAAAACATTGGGGAGCGGGCAGCCTAACCTTCCTAAAATCAAATAACTATTATGTGTTTCAATAGTAATCTGGGAAAGTGACCACAATTTATTGTGAAAAAATGATTTACCGGTACACTAATTTTCAATTTATGAGGTACTGCATTTTCACCATCAAGAAAAAAATTAAATCACTTACACCTTTTTTAGTGTCCCGCTATTAGACATGCCATGCATGTTTCCTCACGATGTTTTGCTTCACCGATATTGAGCAGCGGAGATCAAATAACCGGGAATGAACCCGCGACCTTATATTTCCCAGACGAGGCCGGTACCGTTGCGCCACCGCTGCTTTTAAAAAAAATTATATATCCAAAATAGAAAACTCCGATGTTTGGTAAGAAGTTAGAATTAAAGTATAGGTACCTAAATTTCATATGAGATACTTATTTTAAAATACAAGGCATCGTGGCAATTTTGAAATTCGCTGAAACGTCCAACTGCACCATCCCTGCCTTGTTTTGCCTCGAGCTAAACTTAAGCTGCCTTTTAAAAGCTGACTATTTTATTCTCAATGCCATCTGATAGCTAAGCAATGACTTAAACACGTAGGCAAGTGAATAACCTGTAAAAAAGGTAGGTAGGTAGGTGTGTACTTAAATAGCTTTTAATGTTGTGTATTAATTGACGCTGCGTTCTCTAGTCTTCATAGAAAGTTGGCAGAAAAGAACCCATCAAAAGTTTGTATAAAATTTGTATGTAGGATATCATTTTAATAATTAAATTATATTTATCCGTGCACTCAGATGTCATAATTGTAATTACAAAATTTAATTCTATACCGTAAAAAATAAATATTTACATTTTACTAAGGTAAATGCTATATTGAATTTTAAACTTTTTTTTTAATGCATAGATTAAAAAATGTCTCAATCTGAGCCTCATATTAAGTTACCACTAGAGGTGCTGCAAATATGCTTTGTTGTAATAGATAGCGAATATAGGAAGTCTTATAATAAAGGTATTCTATGCTTAGAGGGCAACGTAAAATTCTAAATAAAATAACAGGATACAGTGAATACAAAGCTTTTACCGGGCAAAGGCCGGAACGAACCAAACCGATCCATCGAGGCGTTAACACCACACAAGCAGACCGACACGCGTGCGATCAGTGCGACATTTAAAATATTGCACTCGTATTCTACTTTTTGGATAGACTTTTTAGATACATTGCGTTCATATTTTTTGTTGCTACTGTACCAATGCTGGTACTGGTAATATGCCTTTTAGACTGCAGTCATTTGTTACATATAGGTACCCTTTATTAAACTTCCGACTATAAAATTTATTTGTAAGTATTTCTAAGTGTGTACGAACCATTGATTAAAAACTAACTATAAACAAAATAGTGTTTTAACGATAACAATTTATATAATTGGGAAAAACTAGATCTACTATAATTATGTAGTTAGTTAACAATATATCAAGATACAAATGTAATAAAATATACCTGCACAAGTAGACAAAGAAAAACAAATAACTGCGTAGTTTGCTCATAATTATTTATGTTATTATAATGTATCATTAGCCAACAATAACAACTTACCTGATTTCTAAGTAATCATTAGGGCAAGGTTCTAGGAAAATATTGTCAAATCAATCAACAGACAAAATTATAACATAAAATCAACGCTACTCCTATCATCAGCGCAATTAGTAACTTTAGCTATCACACACTGTAAATAGTAGGTAATATGAAAAATCACATCAATCAATTTATATCACAGGAAAGGTACATTCCTTTATTAGCTGTATTCATGAAATGACGTCGTTCATTTCAGTATGGCACATTTCAAAATCATTTTTGCTGCTTGGTTGGTCATAATACCCATGATTTTCTGTCATGAAAACAGTATTTATAAGCTAGTAAATGGAAACATTTGGGACAAAAACACAGAGGTATGTGTAACCAATATAATTAATAACTATTTTCCTGAATACCGATTTGTTACTTATGTAGCCAATGCAACAAGGCACGACAACCTTCTGGCAGCTATACAATACACAAATAATGTTTCAATTATTATCAAGAAATTTGAAGAAAAATTAAAAGTTCTTCATAAAGCATACATAATTACAGTAGATGGTGTAAATGCAATGGTAGATTGTATTTTAAATCTCAAACAAGAGCCAAACTGGAACCCACGAGCGAGATTCTTAATCCTGATTAAAGCAGTAGAAAGTTCTGATTTAAAATCCATTTTTGATACTTTATTGTTCCATCATGTTGATAATGTTGTGGTGATAAGTAGCACCAAAGGCAATGACGTGTATTCTTACAATCCTTTTGACAATTTCACTTGCGGAAAAACTTATAATAATGTTATTAATTATGGTACATGTTTTACAACTGAAAAGTACAATTTATACCCAAATAAGTACGAAACAGGACTACAAAATTGTAAATTGACAGTTGTAATACCACACGCACCACCCTATGTATTTGCGTCGTCCTATTTAACAGAAGGTCGATTACGATTAGGTGTGGAACCATATTTTCTGAATTTGATTGCCCAAAAGGAAGGATTTAAAGTAAAAGTAATTGCTGTAAATAAACTTGAAGAATTCTGCACTGTAAATGATGATATGAAAGCAACAGGAACATTAAATATGTTACAAACCAACGAAGCAGATATGATGGCTGGTGGTATGGTGCTTATACCGTCCCGAGCTCACGCCCTGGATTACCTATGTGGGCATTTGAGTTACACAGACGAAATAAGATTTATAGTCAAACAAGCTCCGTTTGTGCCACTACAGAAGAATTTTTATTTAGAATTTGATCTTACAGTTTGGGTGCTGGTAATTTTAACTCTTGTCATTTATTCTGTGCTTGTTATATCTCTAACGCGTACTGAGGATAAAAGCGCTGTAGTATTGGAATTATTAAAGTGTTTAGTAGCTCAAAACTGCAAAATTCGTTCTAGGATGTCAGTCAATTATGTCTTAATAATTTGGGGGTGGTTTGCTGTAGTTATAAGCATAATGTATCAGTCTAGTCTGGCTAGTCTTCTAACGAATCCTGTCAAAGAATACCAAGTCTCAACCGAAGAAGATCTAGCCCGATATAAATACAAACCATGCTTTAGTTGCATCATGAGTCACTATTATGATGAATCTGTACAAGTAGGATACGATATTAAGTATACAAAATCATGTAAAAAATTGTTTGAAAGCGGTGAAACCGTCTTAAAATCAGATAACTTGTATACTCTCTTCGAATACAGAACGTTTAAATTCTACAAACTTCATTTTTACAATGAGTATGGAGAATCTCGTGCGTATGCTTTTAATGAACCATATTCTAAAGTAATTTATGTCATTTACACCTACAAAGGATTTCCATTTACAAAAATCCTAAGTACATATTTATTGAAATTGAGGGAAAATGGTATAGTCGATAAAGCTTTAAAAGACATGAGTCACTTTAACTGGCTAAAGTATCACTTCAAAGAAAAAGGATTTGTATCGCGTTTTGGTATACCATGGATCATTTATATTTCAGGGTGTAGTGTTGCTACTATTACGTTTGCTTTAGAAGTCATGGTTAATGGTAGAAATAACATACTGCTTAAAGTCACTAAAGATGTGAATAACACTGAACTAAAGTGATATTAAGTTTAATAACTTGTCATTTAAAATTTCTTTTGCACTAGATCTATATTGTTATGTAACCTTTAGGTATCATTATAAGTATTCTACTCAAAAGTCAGTGCACATTTTTACTATTTAAATAAAAATACGAGTCAACATCGTCTCTAAACTTACTGCCTACATATTTACTATGTGTAAATCAGATGTCAGAAATAGCCACAAGGTTGTTAACTGATTTGTGCAGCTACGCCTAAGAGCACTCTTTGCTCTTGCCACGGAATTGCAAAATTCATTCTAACGAGGTGACTACGTTGTTGCCACTGGTTTGAAGTGCAGCACTAGGTCAGCCGTACATTCTATTATCTATGGCCGTATGAAATTCCAAAGTAGTCATGTAACAATAAATACGAATAAGTCGAATATTAATAAGTCTAATATTTAAAATACATTGTTCGTTATCGTGTACGTCTACGTACCTTAGTATCTATATGTAAATTGCTTTCCGTCACAAAGAAAAAGTATGCCACAATCCACTTTACAAGCATTCTCACTCAAAACATTATGTAACCAAACGTAATAAATATTTAAAAACTGTAGAAGCTTTCTCATTTTTATGCACATACTAGAAGACTGGGTTGCCGCATTGCTCATATCATTCTCCAGTTTGAATAACATCAAGAACGCGCATCCGAATTGAACAGTTTGCTGTGACACGGATTCTTATTTCTCAAGTCCACGACACCTCCAGCTGGGTAAAGAATGTTTTCAAATACTAAATTCATATATTTTTATTTCAAAACCGTTGGAATAGTAGAGTAATAATTTCATTACATTGTGTTTAATTTTAGAAACCTTCCGGATCCTAACTAAACTGTTAACAAACACAACTAATTTTCCAGACTGACTAAATGAGTTTTGTGTTGCAGAAAGACAAACAAATAGTTATTTTACACAGCCCGAATTCAATAGCTGCTTTTAAGTTGTTGGTCACAAATGAAGCCTAGATAAACCATAAGTGTCTAACTACATTATATCTATATTCTATCTTTACAACGAAACTAGAATTAATTATGAAAACTCCTACTAATTAGTTACTATTTTAACAACTAAAATACCAAAAATAGAGGTAAAAATTTTCGTTACACAAACTTCAATGTAAAACTGTATCGCAACACGATGGTTAATATTGCGCGCATACTCCTTTGATGTCTCTGAGTGGCCCTCGACAAGTGCGTCTGGGGAAGCTAACATTCCTTCTTTTGTGCTTAACTTCAAACGGTCTGATTCGCTTTTACACCTTGAAGTAGATTGCCGTGCTGAGATGCAGACGCTGATTATTCACTACCTAGCTTTGACTTGAGTTTCGAAGCTTCTAATTAAAATTTCTTTGTTTCAGTAAGTAGTTTTATTTATGAATATTCATTTTTAAAAGGTTTTTTAACTAATTAATTACGAAAATAATTTATTTTAGGTAGGCATCTAATCTCCTAGGAACATCTTTGGAATCTGAATCGATTTTTTAGATGGCTTATTTTGTAAGTTAGTTGTACCTACATTACGACCACTAGTCAAAATGAGTTCTTACCGGTTTTTGTAATGTAATAAAAAGTAATAATCACAGGTATAATAAAGAAAAATGAGCCTCAAATTATTGTCACATAATGTGGTCAGAAAATTGAATCAATTGCGTTCAATTGCCTGAACAATAAATTTTCATTTATGGACGCTAGAGATCTTTATCTAATCAAAATAATTTGTGTGGGACAGGACATAATATCCCTTCCTGTTTTTTGCTATGGGGGCTGAAGATTTTATAATAAATGGAACATAATGGTGTTTATTAATATAGCAGGCAATGACAGTAACATCCTACATACAACAAGCATTATACCCATCTAGGACACTTAGGACAAGACCTTTTAGCAAAATTAAATATGTAATTACAAAGCATCGCGTCGTCAGGTATTCTTTTCAAAATTGCATATTTCTAGCTTTTTCTAAAAACATTAAGCAGATAAGTAACATCTATCTTCCTTTAGGCTCCTTCGCAATTTCAATTTTCTTTAAAGTGTTCGCGGTTATTCGTGTGGAATAAATTGTTATCTAATATAATGTAGGTAATAGGTAGCCCATGAAGGAAATGAGCCGCTTTCTTGGCGATGTTCAAAGGGGACGCACGGCTGGAATTTAGATTAAAAATGATCCTAACGCAAAGTGCAATGTTTCGTGAAATGTTATGTGAAGTTCAGGATTTGTTTTGCTGCGATAAAGGCATATGGGATGTACGTTTGTGCTTCTGATTAAGCCTCTTTTAAATGTTGAAATCGCCTATTTTAACGCCCTTTAATAATTTTTTAATATTTCCATTATGCCACAAACGCATTTTTAAGTGTAATATTTAGGATTTTTAGTCCAACAAAAAACGACCTATTAAATTATCCAAATATTTTTTTTAAATTGCTACTAAAGTTGCCAGTTCCGTAAAAAGAAGTTAATAAAATATAAATAAAGCTTCTATATGTGTTCTAATAGTAAGAAATCTGATGATTGAAGGTACGTAAAAATATGTTTTTAAATCTATTAGAGAGGTGAAAATCTTATTTCCCTAGCCAAAATAAAATAAATGAACGAAGTTAAAACAATAAAAGTCCTGAAAAACTTATGAAAGTAATCAAGATTTTTATTAAAGCGCAAACTCTTTTTTAATATTTATTTTTAGAATCAGACAAGTCGTTGAGAAGTCATAAAGCCATCTTGATTAGAAAAGTTTATTGGTATAATAATTGCCTTAGTGCGACTGTAGACTGTCAGCGAACTGAATGCAGCTATTTTGCTTATATAAAATCACTTAACAAACACAAAAAATATTGTCGTGGGTCTCAAGTCCGGGTGGAATTATCTATTAAAGTTATTTACAAAAGAAAAGTAGTTTATGAATAGTACCTATACACCAGTTATCTGGTTTCCATAACTCATATTATTTATTGTTATATTTTTTTATTTGAGATACATGCCTCCTGGTCCATTTTGACAAATTCTTGCCAATTTAATGAGGAAAGATATACGCTAGGTACTTTTTATCCCACTAAAGAGCATAATATAAAATGTAATACACGCGGGAGGAGCCGCAGACGGAAAGCTAGCTTAAGATAGCCATTTGAAAAAAGGTTTCGAGGTTACGAATTGAAAATAAAAAGATTTACATTATTATATATCCATTTGCGAATAAATTTTCGCGCTATTCAAGGCCATGCCTTAAGTAGATAATTTGAAGAAAATATTTTCGGAATCCATAAGTATTTTCGCTCAGATAAGCTTACAATCGCGATTTTTTTTAAGATTGAATCTGTTATTAGTCTTATCTGCACGTTCTGAGAACGTGACTCTATCGAAGTTAGGAGCTTTTACACTGTACGTGTTGAATGTACAAATCAGGTACCCAACTAAAATAATATATTATAGAAAATCCTTAAGTCATATCGGTTTAGCACCTTTTTAGGCTTTCGAAGTGATAACAAAACCCTTTTTGTTTCCTTATGTTTAACCGTAACTTAGCGCAAAGACTGTTGGTACTAAAAACTTGTAATTTTGCATAGTTATGCAAGATATATATCTACATTTTTCGAAAAAAATATTCTAACAAATTTTAGTTATTAGTTAGTTATATTTGCACATACCATGTCGTATTACATTTGTCGGTTTACTTAACTCACCGGACTTTAAGAATAAATGAATAGAATGTGCAATTGCGTTTGCGCACACACGACATCACAATAACTCCTACGTCCATAGCTAAGTCAACTCGGCTAGGAGCAGTAATTGGGCAATTTTACTATGCCAAACATGTTAGGTACTTAGTAGGTATGTTTTATTTAACAAGACCGAAAGTTTCCCGGAACCTGTGAAAACTGTTTGCCTACAATAAATAATCTCAGGATGTTTGTGCTGCTGGACTGAACTATCCATTAAAATATTATCTTTATTTCATGAGAGATTATAGCAAGCAAATTATTATTTCAGCAGGATTTATATAACAACAAAGAAAATTATATTCAACTCCCTATACCTATTATCCCTAAAAGGACTTTCTTACGATTTATTTAACGAATTCAAATACAGTAAAACTAACTAAAGTTTGTCATAAGTCCCTGGAGAACATACGAATATTATTGTTTCGGGCATAATGGCAACAGTAACCCTAAGGCCCAGTTAAACGACTTTAAAACCAAGGATTTACAAACACCCGCAATTTATACAATTTTTTATGTGTAACTAATTAACAAATGATTAGCAGTCAGTGGAATTGTTTTAATGTATAAAATATTTACCTAAACAGAGCCAAGGCTCTGTTATTTGCTCGGGAACCTTTTGTTTTGTCACATACCTTTACCGTAACTTCTTGTGCACATTAAATGTCAACCTATTGTTTTGTGCCCTTTCAGATGCCAACGTTTCGTGTACTCGCCCAAATGAGATTTGTAATTAAACATGTGAGTTACAGTTTATGCAACAAAACAATGGTTATCGGCAAGATTCGGTAGGTGATAAAACTGGTGCCGACGTCTACGAATCTACTAACTGTTACAAAATATTGGAGTCAATAACATTACGTACATATTCGAATGTATAACAATATCTTGTTTCTATTAGGTATATATGTTTAATTTTCACAGCGATTGATCGAGCTTAGAACCCTCTCAGACCTTTTAGCACAAGTTTCTTAACCTCATAAAAATATTGTTTGAAATACCGTATGAATTCATAAGCTTCTAGGTACAATATTGTAGCATAAAATACAATTTTTACATATAGAATTCGTATTTTCTTATTTTTATCAGAACGTCGTGTCCAAAGTCAAATGGTAATTTCACACGGAGTTTTCTATTTCCGTTAATATTACAGAATTCCCTAGAAACATGTGTGAATGCTTGAAACCACTGAATATTTGAAGTCGATTTCCGTCTTAACTGAAACGAATTTTTGTAGTTAACTTCTCAACCGCTTGGTTTATTATTTTGTATTTTTATGTAGGTCAATGTAGGTCACTGTCAATCTTGAACTCTACTCCTAAGACTTGTTATCTTTTGTATATTTTGGTGAAACTTTAGGTAAGAGCATAGGTGAAGAGTATGACATAATTTTCGATGCAATAACCAACGTATACGCAGGCAGTGGAAGCAACCTTTTACGTGCTCACGTTTTCACGTTGACGTCACGTTGTTAGGAATCAGGTATATTAGATAACCGTACCGGTAGAAAAAGAAGAAAACAACTTTTCTTTTGTAAGCTAACGAGGGTCAAGAGTCGAGGCTTGGCTTACAAAGGGTTGTGGAAAATTACGTTTCTGCACCGAATCACAATTAATGAAACTTTGAATTGTTAACCGCACAAATCTTGTAAATCTTTTTGAAGTTGACGGTTTTAGATTTAAAATTCAATTATTTTCATAACTCATTTTTCCTTATAAAGGAACTATAAAAGGGACCTGTACCCCATTCACTTCAACCCTTTTTAGTGTCCCACTGCTGGGCACGGGTCTTCTCTCAACTATCTTATGAGTTGAGAGAGTCTCATGAGTTGAGAGAGTACTGTACCCCATGAGATTCTTTAAGTAGTGTTACCTAATTTATATTATCAATTCAAATCGGTACAGCCTCGTATTTAGTATTCGCCTTGAAGCTATAAAAGTACAAATTACTATTTAGTATCATCTCATAGATAATCGATTCCAATTAGGAGTAAATTAGAATCGAAGCCTTTGAAAATTCGAGGTTTAATTACCTGCCTACAACGGATTGTCTCAGATATCATAGAGATCAGTTCGTGATCGCTTAATTTAATCTATTTCTACTTCAAAAATTAATGTATGGGAACATAATTTCTTAATGTGTACTTGGTATTCGATGGAAGGTTTAAATTTACGAATAAAAGTTTTCATAACGAAATTATTTTCTTTTTTGAGAGGAGCGGATGGGGTTTCGTTATACTAACTGGCACTAATATTCTAAGAGTACACAGGCTGACGATCTAACTTTGCAACATTTAAGAGTCTTTCTCGTTTCACAATTAACATTTATTTCCTCCGACGTCTTAGCACAGGCGGCCGCTTTCTTACTGCCTCGTATTACTATTTTGCCCTCGATTTCCAAAGAAGTGTGCGCGCTAGTAATAAAATGAAGCCGGGAACAGAATCGGTTGCCTTGGGGCAGCTGTAAACAACTTTGCTAATGGCCACTTAAACTTACGAAATCGCCACATTTTGCGTTAAATGTTATCCGTTTTCAGGTGGCTTGTTTGTTTCAACCCTCTTCCTTTCATTATTTTTAGATAAATTCAGATGCGATGGAAAGGTGTTGTCCTATTTTGTAAACATCTTGTTAGCTCTCTATTGGTACTTATTCGCTACTTATTAAATAAAGTGCGAAGTAGATAACAATGGCTACTTACACTTCAACCCTTTTTAGTGTCCCACTGCTGCGCACTGAGCTTCTCTCAACTATTTCTAGTTGACCTGGCCAAATGCGGGTTGGTGGATATCACATGTGTTATAGTCATACCGGTTATCTCACAATGTTTTCTTTCACTGATTTGAGCAACGGCAATGAAACGATTCACACAAAGATGTGTGGTTAGGACTGGGGATAGAACCAGCGCCCATCTGAAAGGCGAAGCCGATATTGCTGTGCTACCGTTGCTCCACATTCACTCGTGCCCACACATCTTTGTGTGAATTATGGCATCGCCGCTTCTTAATATCTTAAAACATCGTAAGAAAACCGGTGTATGTAAGAAATAATCAATCAAGGACATGTGTCAATGACTGGTAGCCCGCACTTGGTCAGTGTGTATAGATTAAGGCCTAAACTCTCTTATCTAAAAGACCTGTGCCCAGCAGTGGGACACTAAAAGGGGTTGAAGAAGTGATGTATTGTTACCTCTAACAAATAGATACTTGCCCTAATCTTCGAGCTTGTGGTGAATGCAGTAACGCTTGACCGCCCCCATTAGTGACGATTCAGTAACTTGCTGAAGGAGACAGATCTCTAGAATAATAAATATGTTAGGGAAGGTTTATAATATTAAAACTAGGCTTCTCCAATGGTATTTATTTTTATTAACATTAATAAAGATGAACTATTTGTAGGCACATTAATACCTATTTTGGCACAGACCACAACTACATGCAAATTCAGGCACAAATCGGTTAACACCAAACGCATTCGTCTGCATTTAAAATTTACCTAATGGGTTTTATTTTCCATAAAATTAACGTTATGGTCTGTGTGGAATCTTCAATGTAGCGTAAAATGTAAAATGTGTGCGTACACCACTTACCATTTAGTTTTGGCGTAGATTATAATTTACACATATTTACAGAATTGAAAGAAAGAAGAAAGAAAGAAAGAAAAATAAAAAATCACATGTAAAATGAAAATCAAAACAAATAAAATAGATAAACAAGAAATGAAAAACAGAAGAGTATCACTGTGACCTATCAGTGTCAAATGTCGACATTGCTCAATAAACGCTGTGAGTACTTCCAAGGAAGCGACCCACAGCACATGATAGGTACTCTTTTCATCATCATGACTTTATGATGACAATTTGTAGGTATTAAAATAATGGCAGGCAACAAAGTAGATTTTTTTTTCAATACTTGAATTAAACTAGAAAGCTTTTTAACCTGTGCCTTTTTTTGGTAGTTCTGTACCAATAATTGAACACAATGACATTAATAGTTTAATAATATTTAATAAAAATTCGTCCTAACCAGAAAATTATGGACGATCTATGTCAAATAAGACCGATGAAATCGCTCGTCGTAGAATAGGGGCCAGTTACCCCACAGCTGATATGGCCATAGTACACGGTTCACCGTTAAATTTACTATGTGCCCAGTTCGCAAAGATGCTTTAGATAACTGAAAATAAGTGATTAACAGGATGTTATTGCGTAGCAGAGTTGTTTTTTTATTTTACCCCCCAACAACTCACATACTTAAATGTTTTCCACGTCTATAATCTGATAATAATCCTGCTTTGTGTTTATTTATAATTGGTAAGCGGGTGTGTTTCGTACCGATTTATAATCATTATTTAGTAAATTTTGCTGTAATGATGATTCATTGTAAGAAATGTTTTCTAACATGTTTTTGTTTTTATTTAAACCCAAAATATTAACGTGAGTAATAATGATATCTAACGCATACGCTAAACGTTGTATTGCATAATATATTAATTAACTTTGTACAACAACTCTAATAATGTTTCGCTATTAAAATTTCTGCGGGTTGTTTGTACTTAATAACTTCATTAAAATTACATCTTTGGGTTCAAATTTTGTATGGAAATGTAATCTTAATGAACGGCGTGTGAAACAGAAGATTGTAGAACCTTAGCTTTCTTCAAACATTTAAATTTGTTTAATTGTGTGCAGTAATTAGACTGAAAGTATAAATAACGACCCTTTGATTTAATACTGCTAGACGCGAGAATTCTCTTAAGTGACTTTCTGTCATTGTTGTGAAATAGCTTCACAACAGTGATACCAAAACATCAATATTATTTTTTCTCCAACCATCGGATCGAAGTGGATTTTTCAGGATTTTGTTACAGTGGTGTCCATAACGTGCTCGTATTTTTTTAGCTGGGTGTGAGATTGTATAGGTGTATGTCTATTTTGACCGGAGTAAAATCACGGTTAAAAAAGTTTACTAGAATTTGTGTGAGATCTAATGCAGCTTTTATTCCCATACTACTAGATGCGGCTGAGCAACAGCGCAGCTGTGGCGCTCGTGAACTCGCCTTTGAAATATACGGTCGCGAGTTCGATACCCGGTCGTCCACACGTCTTTGTGTAAATTATTTCATTGCCGCTATTCTATGTCGGTGAAAGAAAACATTTTGCGGAAATCGGCATGTTTAAAAGTCGGTATCATTCAAGGACATGGACATCCACCAATATGTGGAATAAGGCCGAAACTCTCTCAAGTTGTAAGATAGTTGAAAGAAGATCAGTGTCTAGCAATGGTATACTAAAAAAATGAAGAAACGGAGTTGTGAAACTCGTAATAAAATAATAATAACTATCTTCCAAAATTTCCTGTTTTATCCAGCTTAACCAGCGTTTAGCATAAATCAAGGAACAACATTCCAGTTTAGAACAGACTGTTTTATATCAATAGCTGTCGTTTGAGGAATTCCTCAAAATGGATGACTAATGCAAATTTAGGGTTGAATGCTCTCAATTTGAAGCTATTTCGTCTCAATCGTAAGGCTCTGTCGAGAGAAATACAGATGCTCTTACCTACAGTAAGATTTTCGGTACCTACTACTTGATAGCAGCGACAATCTGGTTAGAAGTGGCTTGAAGGATCAATAGAAGTGACTAAATATATCCGGCTCGAAGGACCAAAGCCAGCGTCTGACTAAGATCTACTTGTAGCTATTTACAACTATCAATGTTTTAAGAGTCAAATGTTAAAAACCTTGTATTTCAAACGCTTTCTTTTTAATTTGATTAATTTTACAAAAATGCGTTCATCAGAACTAAACTAGAAAAATACCAACTGTAAATTATAACTAAAATTAAACCTGCAACTGGTTTTTAAACTAGTAGTAGGTATAGCAGTGTTGATATCAAAAGAGTATTACATAATTAAAAATAATACGCAACTTTACAGTATAGACATATAAAATATTAAACATAATTTACAACAACATATTGTAATTTCATTTGTAACACGTGATTACGTTTCATAATAAAATTATAGCTTGGAGTTTTCTAAATATTTTTAATCAATATAAAATATAAATTTATTCCTACTAATAGAAAATACTTTATAAAAGGGATAACAAATGAAATGTGTACAAGGAAGCTTCATAATGTGAAATCAAAACACCTCAAACGGTTGCTGACGTAATTGACATCCCAAACAATGGCCATACCGATAACGCTGATGTTGGCAAGAAACAAAAAAGCTTTGTTTTATACCGAAAGCCGATCATAATGGCTTGTTGGAATGAAAATATTGAAGGAATGCAAATTAATATTTTGGACGTGAAAATTAGAAGGGCTTGGCGGATTTCTATTTTACGGTGATATTTTTTTGGTTAATGGTTTTTATGGTTCCGTATCCGAAGGATGCCAACGGGTCTCTTAAGCCTCCGCGCTTTTTATTTATCAAAATACAAACAAAATGTTCGTATTATAAAAGAATACACCTACTACAACTTGTGGACTAAAATTACGATGGTAAATTGCAAATAACCTTCTATCCGTGATTGTTTAAACTATAGAGCTACCAAACGCTTTTAGAAAGCAGAGCAGTTATCTTGTGTTGTGTCCTTTGAAATGCGTAAACCTGATGTAGTTATTATTGTTCTACAATAGCACCTAATTCAGTACCAATAATACATTTGTACTATTCATTGAGGTGGTGTTACGTATTATGCCGTGCTTAGGCAGCATTTTTAAAGTCGTTTGCAGCTACCATTTATGTCCATCAGTGGTAGTAAGATACCGCAGGCAACACCTGCTCATTCCCAACACCTGCAGTGTGTGACAGCCTGATCAATGACACTGCGGCATTAGTGCCTCATTTATCAACCTAATGCATGACACAAAAATAAGGATTGACATAAAAAATACATTAAAATTTCATAAAATAAATATAAACTCGTAGATATGATTCCACCAATGTGATTCACTGTGCAGCTCTGTTATGCACAGTGTATGACACAAATGTTTGTTTTGGTCGACTCGCTAAAGCAAACAAAATAAAAAAACAATAACAAATTGTACTTTTGCGCGAGCACACATAAAGCAGTGGACTCAACGTCGTGGTTTACTAAAGAAATCGACCTGCAAATGTTGCTATATATCATAAAGGAATTGAAGCAGTTTGTCGGCTTCTCGTTACAACATTCGTAGGCCAATTTTAGTTTGTCTATCTCAATGGAACTATAACCTAGGATCGAACTAGTCACAAGTTACATTATATTCTAAACTTGCATCTGGTACAATTTGCGCTAACGCTACTTTAAGTGTGTAGATATCTATGGTGAAATACTATTTCATATATGAAATAACAGCAAAATGCAACGTAGCTATTATGGCTAGGAAGTGTGCCATGTATCATAAATGTTACACTAGCACAGCACTAGATAGCATAGACCAGCAATTTTGTTAAAAGCAAACTGCGCTACGTTAAAAATGTGTTGCCGTCAACCGAGTGTGATGGCGTCGTGTGTGCACTGACAAACTGTGGTAATTACTGGCCTGCAGAGCTCGTGATATCGCTATAGAGGATTAGTTTTAGCGCAAGTGCTAATTTAGATTTTAGAATAAAGAATTATATTTGTCCATTAAAATGTTAGTAAGAAATGGTAGCAGTCAACAGTGTATTAGATGGTGTTTTATTCAGGAATAAGTATAGACGGAACCGAAAACTACTACTTACCCATGGCTATTTTTGAAAGTTTGAGAGGGGGAGGGATAAGAAGGAAATTATCCCATTTCTGACATAGGTGCTTATAGACTCAGAGTTACTACGTAACTAAAGCAAATAGTTAAATAATAATATTATTTAACTTTGCCTAGTCGGATGGGTACTTACTTATTCTTATTAGAGCATCTAATAAGTGCTTGTTTTCACGCTGTGGCGTATTAAAATTAAGTACAACTCCAAAAAGTAGATCTGAACCTCATCAGCGAACTAACTTTGTAACTTAATTTAACTTACTTAACGCTTATCGCCTCAAGCAGACTGGGGCAAAATTATACGCTAAATGGGTACGAGATTTAATTAAATATGCAAATGGGAGCAACACAGCAGCCAGCTAATTAATCAGAAAACGTAGAACAAGGTAGGGCAGTCTTAAATTGACCCATTTTATTCGTAAAAGGTTGTTTTGTTAAAGTGCAAAAACAAGATACTTTGAACTTTTTGTCCATGGTGCGCTCACATACTGTTACGGGATAAGGAAAGCAATTTCTTTTTGTTCTGATGTACATAAAAAGAATTATTGTGTTATTTAACTGCCTAATCGCTTTAAAAATCTCATAGAACACCTTGAGTAAGTTGAAACGTTTATAAGGACGAGATTATTTATTTATTTTTAAGTTAATATTTTTATAGTGTAGGTGCATTTTTTTTTCAAACTTTTATGGATAAACGTTTACAGCTACGAGATATCACAGTGCCGAATGCTAATAACATTTTCTTGCACTAATATTATGTAGATAGTACAGTTACCAAGGTGTGCATATATTATCCATTGTTTAGTTAGTTATAAGTACTGTGCCTTTGTATAAATTTATGTAGTTCAGTTTTCAAATCAAGCGGCTCTTGGCAAAATAGGGATAACTAAAAGCTACATTTATCTCAACGAAATACGACTAACTTTAAATAGCACTTGAGAACTCTTGCTTAAGTGTACTGAATGTGGCATTGGCTGGACAAGACTATTTTGGGGTACAGTCTTACAGTATAATAATAGTGCTAGCAACAACAGGCACAACTTCACCAAAGTGAATACAGCGCAGCACTGCCAAGCTAGTCTGGGACATACCGTGTCAGTCCTTCATGGCATGAAGCTAAAATACCTGAATACATTTGTTTGTTTATTCTCTAGTTTATGAAATCGTCAATAGAGGAGTTTGGTAGATTTTTCACATGATATCTAAACAGAAAGCCTACGACGTCGGGCCGCTGGCGTGGTCGGTATGATACTTGCTTTTCACGCCACAGGTCGTGGGTTCGATTGCCACCCGAGACAGACGGGTTTGTCTCAAGTATGGGTGTAATTATCTAATATATGTATATATTTAAAAAGAAAAGTAGTGTTAAATAAATCAGATATCTAGATTCCATAAGACAAGCTCTGCTTAGCTTGAGATCGAATGACCGTGTGTGTTAATAACCCAGAAAAGAATTTAATTAGTTTTATTTTTTATTATTATTACTTTTTGTAAACCTAAACACTCTCAACTCGTAAGATAGTTGAAAGAATTTAGAGGTTTATTTATTTAGCAGTGGGACACTAAAAGGGTTGACGTGACCTATGCACGCGACTTAGTCCGAGTGGAAAAGATGAAGTAATGCAAGGGAACATTATAATTAGCAGGACAAAATTCTGTGTATAGGTAGTAAATAGTTTTTGTGCACAAGAGCAACAAACGTCTATAAATTATTCATCCACCCATCTATCCATCTATACCTACTTACGAACTTTATATCGACTATTATAAAAATGTTACGCTAACTATAATAAATTGACAGGTCAATCGTCGTCATTATCATAGACATTTAGACTTCATGAAAATGCCTGTTGATGTATCTAGTTGCAATTATCCATATAGATAAGTACATAGTCATCAAAGAAAATAATTTCTATTAGTAGTTAATATACTTACGATTCATCTGGTTTTCATAGCATAAGCTCTGCTGCTCCAAACATATAACAAATATCATCATTAGTAATAGTGGGTTTATAAATAGAGGGTAGCAATAGTAGGCAGACAATAGCGATAACATTTTAGTGCAGAACCCATCAACAGTAACTGTCACCATTAGGTGAGATCATTTCAGTCACTCGGGTATTCCTAATCATTTTGGAATAGAGCGACGCATAAATCAAGCCGACTATTATCCGTGGGATTCGACCTTCAATCTCAACAATCCCCATCCATCCATCAGCTAAAGCGGCAAATGGTATCAACTCTTTATTCCGTCTGAAAAAAAAATACTTCATTATATACATATTACATGTTATAATAACAATAATAAAATCTGTTGCAATAAAACAGCATTTAGATATATATTAAATGACTGTGCCAGACAGGCACAGATGGCGGGAGATCGTCTGGAAAGTGGTGTCTGCCTCTACAACCGATGATGTGGACGCCTCAATGTGACCACGACCACTCTGACAAGAGCGGAACGACTAGATACCTATAATATTATACGCAGAGAAAAAAAATCTGTTATATTTTTATGTATAGTAAAGAATAAGAAGACAATAATAAATAAACAATAATAATATTATAAACAGACCCAGACGAAAATCGTAATGTTTATTTACATAGTGATAGATGGATTTGTTTGGCGAATTGGAAGAAGGTAACCCAAGATAGAAGAAGAAAGCAACATCTGACCAGACAATATTAATTTCTATGAGGAGTAGCGTTGCAAGAGCTAGGCATCGAGATAGTAGTTGGACACTTTGTTTCCTGAAAAGTGTTATCGTTTCATATTGCTTATTACATAATGAGTTGGATTCATAAAGAAAAACTTATTATGGATAAGTAACTAATAAAAAGTAAATATAAAGTATTAATCAAAGTTTATCAAAATACAACATAAAACAACAGAAAATTTTTTTGACGTTACCTTTAAGGGGTTATAAAAGAATGATTCGACGCCTAAAACTTATAACTTAACATTTCTCTAAATAACTCTATCCTTTAATCTGAACCTATCGTAAACTAAACCTAATTTGACAATTTCATATCAGAGTATACAGAGCAATATGCAAATCTCACAAAGCCCAAATTATATGGTGTGAAGTTGTAATTTGTACTACTGTCAAATATTATTGCGTATTGAGCTGCCAACTCCGCCGCTCCGGAACGAATACCCAAACTAACGGCATCCTAAATTTTCTTAATACGATCCCGCGGGAGTCACTTAGAAATCATATTTTAGGGTCTAATAGTTGCCTAAGCTTCTGCCAAAGTAAGCTGTTAATCTTATTACACTAAAGCAATAATATTTGGCCATTAACCCTTCTCTAGGAGGTCCTTGTTTTATTTGACATTTGCTCAAAATTTTGCTCAAATATTTAACTCTACGAGTTTTAGTGAAACCAAGTTTGATTGAGTGAAGTTTCATAGACGGTACAGTATTAGGTAATTGGGTAAATGTTACGTTGCTAGAATTTTTTGTCCAATTCCTATATAACTTATTTATTATTCTTGTAATCGAGAAAAATGCCTTGTGAACGTTACAATCATATATGCTTGTCTTTCACTAAAACCTGCCACGCTATCATTTCCAACGCTCTATTTTGTAGGATGCATAATCTTTGTTCTGTAACAAGGTACGATATAATTTGAGATAGGTAGGTAGATATCATTAGTACTGCAAATTAAATTTCGTATGTTAATTGACTAAATGCAATTATGGTAGAGAGCTTGGGATGTTGGAACTACGTGTATCTGCGTATTATGATCATAGAAATATTTTTACATTTACTGGAAGTGACAAATTTTAAGTGAAACTAAATAACATAAATATAGGTACAGTAGCTAACCCCGAAAAATTTTTACCTGATACCAATTATAGGATACTATACACACTCGAAGAGCATAGGAAGCATATCACTGCTGCTGAGCACGCATACTTGAAAGTGTATACGCTATATCTATTCCCACTGTCCTAATTAGGCTGTGGCCCTAATGACCTACTCAAATTGAAAATTTTAAGTAGGTAAATTATGTTGATAACTAACACACATCTGGCGATTAAGAATAATAATAATAATTAAAAGAAATTCAATGCAGCTCCTCATTTATTGGGTTTAATTATTTTAATATGATATTGATTTTGATATGATTATTAAGAGGACATAAAAATAGACACATCTAGTAATCAGTGCAGTGTCGTTGTTAATTAAATATCGAGTTTAAAGCACAGAGCAGGTGCGACGAGCTTGTTCACGATAATGTGCAGCCCCTTGCTGTTTAGGGAATGGTTTTTAAAGTAATCTTAATTTAGTAAGAGTTTTGCATTATTATTCAAACAAATTGCAACAGGTAAGTATGTTTGAGATTAACTTACTTTTACTACCATCCCTACTTTTGTAAGGAATTTGTAATTTTTACAATCTCTATGTATTAAGTAATTTCTAACAAAAACCTGCAAAGATGTAAATTTCTTTCCATTTGATAAGCAACATTCATTTACAAAGCATTCATTTAGCAAAGTTAGATTAATTTCATTTACAACATAAAGATACAATTGACAAAAATAGGTTACAATTTTCCATTTGATTACCTAAATAATAACAATTAATTTCAATAGGATATTATCCAAAATAATGTTACTTAACTAAAAACCTGGTGCTTAGCTATATAGTCAGTATATTGATCTAGGTGTATCATTGTTTACATTCGTATTTCGTTCCCCAGTACCGCACCCACATTAAAAGGATTCCTGTCGAACTAAATGACCTCCATCTATCTAAACTAAATGTTATTGTTGGAACTAGGATTAAATTCATGCCAAAATAAATCGAATTTCGATCCGTTTGAGTTGCATGAACTTTATTTGATAACACCACGTACGATTTTTAACTAGGTCAGAGTATGGTACACTATGGCTACTCATTTTGAACAACGATTTTACAAATATTTTTTATATTTATTCCCGCCATATGATATTCAGAACAAAAATAAAGGTAAAAATTGATATCAAATGCAATATCAGTTTTCATTTTCATCACATTTACCCACGTTGAATTTTAGTGACGTAACGTTTTTGAGTTGTGTTGGAGTTGTATGTTGCTCGACCAAAACTAAATGCGTTGTGAATGCACCTTCCGAAATAGGTTCTATAATTTAAATAAACGACAGCTACTGCTACAGACATGTGCTGCAGAAGCTGAAAATAAAATGCTACATACATTTCAGGTTTGTGTTACTTGAAACTGCAGGTAAAATGTCCATAACAATAGCAGGTACTTGTATCGTTAGTACACAATGTTCAATATGGATTTCTAACCTAAAACATTGTAATTCTTCAAATATTACTTGTGCAACCTATGCTTAATAAAACTTAGATTTTGACCAAATAACTATTTAGATTTTTTTAAATGACTCCCCTAATACTTTAAGTTATGCCATATTTTATCTTTCCTGATAAAGTCGTTTTCAAACTTCATTTTTTAACAAGAAAGACAACATGGCTTTCCTTTACATATATAGCTTCACGCGTAACACTAGACCTTAGAGGCTTTGCTTTTATATAAAATTGATTATACTGAAGAAAAGAGAAAAACCCTACCTAATCTTCACACTTAAATTTTAACATTCCACTTATAAATTAAACATGGAATATTTTGAGACTAAAGTATACTTACATATATTTAATTTTAGCCTTAAGCTGTTTAAAGCAGTCTAATAAAACGAATAGCATGATGTTTCACCGTGTGCCACCAGCTGTGAATAGAGGCTGATTGTAAGTCGGATTTTTATAAGCATTAGAATCTGTGTGATTCAAGCTTTCGACGTATAATTCTCCATGTAGTTCTGTGTCCATCTTTGAGCTAAATCAAAATCTAACTTTATTTCCCAAAATAGAAATTACAACTTTTTGTGCCGGAAGCTATAAATTATATTTTACGATTGACCTCAAAGTTGATGTTCAAGCAGGTATTATAAATGTAACGACTGTCAGCCTTAATCATAAAACTTAAATAACACGTCTAAACAATAAAATGAATAAAGAATTTTCAGTCAGCCTTTAATATCTAACCCAGTATCTACTTTAAACGCAGTTATACTTTAATTGCCACTTTTGGTATAGGTATTTAAAGCATTTTCTAAATCTTATTTCATTGTCTTCTGCATTTGAAATCCATTGTTCATGGCCAACTTAAATTAACCATATCGTTCAAACGTTAACGTCTAGTGATATGGCCACCAACGTTTGGCCATATCATTAACGTAAGCTTCCACTGTGTTGCGTTGATTTATTGAGTGACTTTAATAAAATTCAATTATTCTTCGTACCAACATTTCAATTGATTCAACATTACCTTTTAGCCTTTTTTAAAGAATATTGTCTACCATTTCATAAAATGGTTGGCCACAATCTGAAATGCTCGATCACGATACATAAAAATACGTTACTACTTTAACAACAACAAAATTGTCATAACTTTCGCAAGTATTTTTCTAGCGCAGCGTTGGCTTGGCACTTAGTTATTATTTATCTACCACATTTAAACAGTAGGAAACTATGTCGTCTTAGATTTTCGAGAAGTGATATTTTTACCATTCATTTTAATTCAGTCCGTTATTATAAGTCAGACAAGTACACAGTGTGAAGGCACTCCTATTTTAACACAGTCACGTTTCAAAACGTGCAGACGTGGTTGAAAATTTTCACCAACGGAGATACCGGGTTAGAGTTAAAAATTCAATGTTTTAGCTAGAAGTTTACATCAAAGGAACATTGAACCAAACTTGTTCATTCTAAAACTGAAGTGGATAACTTACAACACAATGACAGAAGTAAGAATATTGTTTGTTAGGTACATAGAATAGCCAATTTGAGTGGGGTTGCTAAACTGTTGTAAGGTACATTGGAGATCTGTTTTTTTTTTTGGAACTTGATGAACTTTGAAAATAATTAATAACATTATCTGCGTCTTCAACAATTAATGTACTTACACCATTAAACATTACGCATCAATACCAAAATTAAGTGATTGAATAAAATTATAATCATTTAGTGGTAAACTTGGGTTTTATGTAGTTATATTGGTATCGAAATGTCTTAGATTTACGCAAATATCACACATTGAACAAAAAAAAAACAATAAAAAAACTATCCATTAAATAATAGTGTATCCCTGCTTCTATAGAGAATGAATGAACAGAAATTAATAAGCCTTGTTTTGTTTAATTATTGTTTGGTCCAGGTTATCGTAAGGAAAAACAATGAAAAAATCGGGATAGTTTTAAAACTGTTTAATTATTTATTTATTTACAATTAGTTATTAATTTTATAATAATTATTATCGATCGACTAATCATTTGTAATTCAAATTCCCCTGTAGGTTACAAGCTACACAAAACCACTTTTTTTTAACTATCGTTGGGTGCACAAATTTTTAAATACATTTTAAGTACAGTAAGCATAAAATACGTACCTATTATTTCAATGTACACCCAGTACTAAGATGAGGATATAAATATTGTAGAAGAAATAAGAACAGCATCTATTTAAAACAATATGTATATCTCGTTTCTATTGTAATAATGCTGTCATAGACGCAGTGGCAGCAAATTCTTAAAACCACTCAGTGCATTTTGGTAACGTCCCAAAGTGCTGCAACGTTTTCGCGACTCTCACTAAAGTGTTTTGAGCATGAAACAAAAACGTTTCAGGAAACCTTTCAAGAGAACATGTTTTGATATCACGGATTTAGTAACTGCAATTTTTAAACTCTTTGTTACCAGTTTTGCTTCGGGGCTTGAATATTCTCCACTAAACTTAAGTTCGGTTTTTGATTAAATGGTTTTCAGCAGTAATTTTAAAAAGACAAACTAAAGTATACCTAACTAGAATTATCTATTGCTGTTCGTAGCATTTTCATTTCTAGAAATTAAAATAGATTTTAATATATTTTGTCTTTTATAAATAAGAAATAGATGAGATGGTTAGATATAAAAAGAACTAGTTAGAAGTTATACCTATATTTAAGTTAACACGGTTTGTATATTTATTGACCTAACCTAATAATATTCCATTACTTACGAAAACCCAAGTGAATAGACTAACAAAACCATCAGAAATTGATAAAAACAAAACGTAGTGCACAACAGAATGTAAATTCAACGCTGTCGTAGCGTTAACCAAATTGAACAGACTTGGCAACTCAAAAATGTATCTTATTACTATACACAAAGGGAAAATTGGATGTTCCGATACCATTAGCTGGCAACCCAGCTTGTTTTCAATTTGCAAATTGATTGAAAGTCCCGGCAACTGCTAATTGCTAAAACTTTATTCTTGTTAACACGCGGAGCGAAAAGTTTAATGCTACCTACCCACCTCTTCATTTCTTTTGCGATGCACTGATAGTAAATTCCTATTAAAGTTTTTTGATTATAAGAACTTTGGTATCGCTTCAACTGTAATCATATTGTGTGAGTTTATAATTAATAAGTAAAAAAATAATAATGTAACAACCCCATGTTCTGACGCTGGGAATGGGTCTATTATTATAGGTATGTGTGGCGTTACATAGGTACCTTAACGCCACTCACGGAATCGCACAAACAAAGTTTTACCCACGACACGACCACGACGGAGAACCGCGGTCAGCGGCCGTTGCACCTCGCCCAGCCGAAATTTTTTTTCACTGGACCACTACCACCCGATCCTCCAATCTCCTGTGTAATTAAAAATTTAAAAAGCAAGAGTCACACAGCCAACCTTGCATTGTCTAAACGTGCAACCAAAATATCAGCTTATTAAGAGACCGAGGATTGATCGAAAGAACTTCTAAGTGAAGCAATAAAGTAGTGTTACAATGTCAAGTCTGCGATAGAAAACATTTGTATTCCACATACTTCAATATTAAGATTTATAAATGTATAATATAAAAATCAATGCCACTTTTCGTTGTAATTTTATAACTCAAAAACGGGCTTACCTATTTAAACCAAATAAATGTTTAGGCATTGTTCGGACTATTTAGTAGATGGTTTATGTGAAGTTTGCATAAAATCGGTCGACCGGTTCTTTATTTTAAATCACATTTTTTGTAAATTGTTGAGTGGGTTGAAGCTACCCGGGCGAAGCTGGGGCGGGCCGCTAGTAACTTATAAATTTCCAAGTTACTTAGAAACCAAGTGTGTTCACAAAATTATGTAGGTAGGTACTTGGGTCACAAATAAACTGCAGAGTGTGTGTACGAAGCCAAATCTCTTCATAACAAGCTAATTTTCCATGGTATCCCTATAATACCTGGTTAATATTTAATTTACGAGAGTATTACGAGGCTGTGGCAGGATTTGTTGAAGGCATATTACAGCCTGTTAAACAATACTCGGTTGGGTCGTTTTCCCACAACTTGGGAAAATGCAGAATTTCATTTATGTGTAATTTGTCAGAAATATTAACGCATTGTTTTGTATTTGGACGCTGAAATGTTGTACAATTTGTTGTACATTCTATTTTCCCGCTATACCTACCGCTACGAATGGTCTCTCCCTGTTTGATCGGATTTTATTTTCGTGTAATTCTGTTCACAGACTTTTAACTAAATACTAAACTTATTCAACAGCACGCCACGGAGCACTATCCGCAGCTACCAGGTTTATCCAGGTCTTCACTTTATCTAGTCTGAGTCCTGTTTCCTACATTCTTGGTTTGAGGACGTCTTTTGCCAATTCGCTTCTAATAAATTCATAGACGTAGAATTTATGTTCTTCTATTCCGTTACATACAAAACCTATAGCATGCGAGCATGTGACCTAGTTTTATAAAGGAGTTCACATAAACAATACTGGAACATAACATTCATAATGATTTGAAAAATGGTTGACTTTTATGGTTTCAACATCTATCGACATTAGGTAATATTCAATTCAATTTCAAAACGACTTGTAATTAATTTATTTATTTATTTAGGTACCTACTGAAAGAAAAATCATATTAAAAATACATGTTTTTATATTAATATCTGATTTTAAGTTGTGAGACGAGTCAGTTAGCGGTCTTTATTCTTAGCATTCACTTCAACCCTTTTTTAGTATCCCACTGTTGGGCACGGGTCTTCTCTCAGCTATTTTACGAATTAACAGAGTTTAGACCTTATTCCACTTATTCCACACACACACTGGCCAAATGCGGGTTAATGGATGATTCTGATATTTTTAACAATTTATTAAATAATCTATAACACTAAGCTACTTGATGCATTGAGTTTTTCATGGAACCCAGAGAAAATATTGCCATCTTAAGCTAAGTCGTTAGTCCCGGATAACACAGGTACTAGGCACCTAGCTAGCTACACTATCGTACCAGGTATTAAAGAGCAGCAGTTGGACAACTATGACAAATGGTGATTCACAAACACCATAGGACAAGATGCAACGTATTTATTTAATTTTTAATTAGGTATTCACTATATGCAAACACAACAGGTGATACAAATGTTAAGGAAACTCTAATGCTTGGAGGAGGTCAAGATAAGGCTCTAATTTTTCCAGTGGCTATTTACAAAATTAACTTTCCTTCCTCTTCTTTATTTAAAAAACACATTTTACGCAAACAACAAAAACAAAATGCAAACGTTAAGGGACATTTACGAGATATCAGAGTTATCATTTATTTTATGTAGGTTGTAGGGGCACTGCGGTAAACCATAAACAACATTAATTTATTTACGCAAAGCACAAACGGGAGTAAAAACCAACGGCTTAGAAGTTTGGGCCTTGTGTTTGTGGAATGCTTAAAATGCGGAACGGAGCTTACTTGCCTACCTGTACTCCTTGCTTAATAAACCACACCTGCCTCAGAACTATGTATATGTTTATTATAACTACCTATATACCTATAACTGTTGTTATCGAATCCTTAGTACATATGTATATTATTACCATACCTTTCCCAAAACAGAAGTTGATTAACCAATTATAATAAACAGCTATAACGCAGCCAAAAGTTGAAATATGTCCGTGTAGATAGTTGAAATATAAGTGTTGTAGGTGTGACTCTTTAAATAGACACTGTAATTATTTACACATGTCTCTGTTCACTTTAGTGACATGTAATGAATTTTGACATGAATTTCATGAATAATATAATATTAAATAATAATATAATATAGTGGGACATTAACACACACGGTCATCTGATCCCAAACTAAGCAGAGTTTGTACTATGGAAATCAGATAACTGGTAATATACTACATATAATAATGTTCTTTTGTAAATACATACTTAAATATAGATAATTACACCCAAACACAAGAAAAACAGACATATTTAAACAAATGTTAGTCTCGGGTGGAAATCGAACCCACGAGCTGCGGCGTGAAAAGCAAGTATCTTACTGACCACGCCACCGGCCCGACAAACGAGGAACTTTGCGCCTGTTTATAATCGGGGTAGGAAATCATGTTTTGGGTTATTACCTATTGTTGCCTTATGTCTGGACAATATTTCTGGCGATTTGTCACTAGAAAATTCTATAGAAAAGTTGTAACTTTTTATGCTACTTAATTGACAAGATTGTCAATAATACGGTCGTATTGGTTTTCCTGGGGTATAACAAACATTTAAATAATATGGTTTAGGTATTTACTCATCTGGTGTTAGTTTCAGTAGTTGATAAGAACATGAAACGTGACTGCAATATTTTGTTTACACTAAATTTTCACTCATATTAGACTCTAGAGTACTAGTACAGTCTTAATGCAGAGTAACAACTATGCAAATGGAGTACAAGCTACAGATTTGTGGGCCAACTCTTGGTATTCGTGTTGGGAGTTATGATAGTTGTGCGCGCCGGGAATATTAATCTAGCGACATGTACACGGTTTTATCCACGCAAAAATGCTAACTACACTAAATAATAACTAGGCGTAACAATTTTAGGTGCAAGTACCATGCTAACTAAAGGCCATGAAAAAGTTTTAAGACTCTTTATTTAAAATAGACTTTATCTCTTTCTTACTAGTATAACTGTCAAGATGACAGACGAAGACAAACGAATTGTAAATCTATTTTAACTAAAATGAGCATAAAATACGTTTATGAATACGGACGTTGGTCTATAGAAAATAATTATTTTAGAACTACTTTACTCGTATTTCCTGCACAATTTAATTATTGTCTCCTATTTAGGTATTTAACTGAAAGACTCTAGATATATCACTCTATACTACCACACTTCATAGAAGAAAGGTATCTGACTACCAAACATATATGTTTATCTCACTGAGTTAGATAACATCTGCATCCAAGTAACAAAAAAATATTGTGTGTATTATTTGTATAGTTTTGTATAGGTGCATAAATATAGTAGAAACCCAGATAAAATACGTTTTAGGGAAATCAAATATTAGCAGAAGTAAGCAACATTTTCGACTGGTAACATTATAATTTCAGAGCAGTTACTACTGAACAACAGTTATCTTACAGAATCAAGTTTGCTTGTAGATCGTAAATTTACGGGTGGGTAAGCGGAAGACCTTGCCCAGAATTAAACAAGCTGCTTGCACAAACTTAGGTGAAACAATTAATTGTTTAGCTTAACTTTTAGTGATAATGCAAAGTTATGGCAAAACTTTAATCAAGATTCACGTGGAATATAGTTAATTCAGTCAAGATTCACGTGTTTGTTACTTATAAATATATCTTGAGCAAAATGAGCTGTACCAATGAGACTAAGACGCCTATTCATGCTTACTAATTTATTTGTCGAAACCCTTATGAACCTTACCTGTTACAGGTAATGTGTTAACTTATTCTCTCCATTATTTTTTGCTGTGTTTAATCAATATCATCTTTGTCATAGAGTATATGGAAACTTATCAAATATTTTGTGTTATCTATTTTGTTGAAGGTACTGTTAGTTTGTCACAACACAGCTTAAAATTACACTTTTTAATTGAAGTTTATTTCTGTATTCATTCTTGCTTCTAAAAACTTTCAAATGGAGCTAAAACACTACGGAGCTCTGAATCATAGTTAATTAAAACGTAATCTAAAAAGTAATTAAAAACTATCATTGTAACGTTTATTTAGAAATGATTAAAAATGAAGTACGACTGAACAAAAGGTCGCGGGTGGAGTCGAGTCGAGTTATGTCTGGGGGTGACACTCGTTTCGTGGAATTTATTACAGTCTGAGAAGCAGATTTGTGGCCTCCGTTCTCACAAATACGTCCGTAAACGGTTTAAGTAAATTAGGTGATGTCGTAGACAAATTTCTAGCCGTTTGGTTTCATAGTATTATAAAGTATCTGTTTGAGTATTCAGGTGGAAACAAAATGTGGAATAAATTGACCATAGGGATAAAAATGTCATCCGTGTACACTTTAGGTTTATTATGTAGATTCGGAGATTGTAGATACTATGCTTTAACACTTTATATGGCCACTAAATGCAAATGAAACAGCAACAGATTTACAAGTGCATACATAGATTTACACCCATAATACGTACTTAATAGTCAACTTAGTACCTAAGTATCAAGTTGACTATTAAGTCTTATATGACTACTCGTCACTCGCTTGAAGCCACTAATGATTTTTATTACAGAAGCAAACCATATTTTAGCTGCACCAAATTGAAACAATTCAGTGAATAATATTTTTCGTATTCATAAAGTGTTACAGAATCTTTTATGATTAAAGTTTAAAAATCTCACTGCGGCTAACTTCGGCTCTCAAGTTTCTTAACTTTTCACGGTTCTTGAGCAGATGGCTCACTACTAGTTTTAAATTAAAGTGAGTAAGCTTATAATATTTTGTAGGTAAATTCAGAACAATAGTACCTGGATGACCGAGCATTGCTCGTTTTCTTTTTGGAAATTATATGGGGCTCCTAGTAATAGCTTTTTTCACAGAGAAAACAAAACATTTATCTGGGATTTAAACCACGATCATCTGGTTTCATGACCGACCAATCTTCCGCCTGAGCCATGTCATAACATTATAAAACGTGGTGAAATCGGCTTTCGTATTCTAATAATATTGTATCAGTTTTTCAATGCCTCAAAACAAAAAAAAATACGTTTTTTAAAAATAAAACCTAGCGCAGGGGCGATTAAATCTTAAAATCGATTTAGATTTAATTGCCTCCGAAACCCTACATACCAAATTTCATGAAAATCGTTGGAGCCGATTCCGATATTCAGTATATAAATTTATACAGGTATATACATATATACAAGAACTGCTCGGTAATAAATAGATAGATTAATATGAGATCTCTGATTTCAATACAGTCCTGCCTTGTTCATATATAATTTAGAGCACATAATGTTCAAGTTTTTATGATAAAGAGGTTAGTATTTAGGTAATAGTAGGTATTTTCATAAATACGATACTTATGTATGTGGCTGAAGTCTAAACACATTACTGACAAAACTTAGTGATTATTGTAAACACAAATTATTTATGAGTTTAAAATTGTCACTGATTTCGAATGCTACTTTTCAAGCAATCTATCATAAGGATAACGATCATGTAGTGATTTATGGCCAGCATCGCTCGCGATTTAAATGTATGCAGGTAAGTACATACCATCATAATATTATTATGTGTAAATTATTACTTTTGATACGATTGATATTTTTGTTATGTGTTTTTACTGAACAACTGAAGTATGTAATCGGGTGAATTAAATATTTTATTATTTGTGGTGTCTTAAATTACCTAGTTATTAAACGGCTTTGTCTGTCCGTCTGTCTGCCTCTCTTTCAAGCCAAACTACTGAAATGATTTGGATAAATTTTGGTATGGAGATAGTTTGAGACCAGGGGAAGGACATAGGATAGTTTTACTGCTGACTGCGTAAGAAGTGATTTATGGTTTATCGCGATATCCGACATACGCGTGGGCGGAGCCGGGTTCGGAAAGCCTGTAAGTCAGAGTTCTTAATTGAAACTATTATCTCTTTAATAGATGTTTAACATAATACTGTTTACATACTCACAATAAAATAAAATAAGTTTTTTTAACTTAATGGCAGACACATGAGCTAAGTTAACCTAGGCTAAGATATGTTCCACCACTGCGCCGACTGCCGGGAGAACACGGCGCGGCATACGCTGGTAGAGTGTACGGCTTGAGAGGAGCCGCACTGTGCCCTCGCTTCAGGTGTAGGCAGTGACTTGTCGTTGCCGGCAATCATATGTTCGATAGTCGGCAGCAAGGAGTCCTGGAATGCGGTGGTACCCTTTTGCGAAATAGTCACGTCGCAGAAGGAGGCTGCGGAAAGGGAAGAGAGAGATCTCTTACCCAAACCCGATTCGCAGCAGGCGCACCGATCGTCGACGGAGAGCACTTAAACGAGTCCAGGGGTGAAGGATTCGGGCACATCTATCACCCCCAATATTTATTAGGACCCAAGGTGGCGGTGCGAAGTGTTCCACGCGCGCCTCCTTTAGATGTTGCAGGGGCCCGTAGAGGCGGGCCATCACCAGCCGAGAGTTGCGGAAGTATCTCGTGTTCCCGTGACCCTTAGGTCACGGGAACACGAGAGGCGTAGGTAGGTGTGAGATGGAACACGCGAGGGGTTTTAGTGGGTACGCTTGAGGCGGGGGAATCCATGAAGGATTTCCCCTCGGAAAAAAGTCTAAGGTATGTTTAAAATTTAATTACTTATCTTTAAAATCTATCTATAGTCTACGAGTATATTACTATGTTCTATGTGTATTACACCAATAAAAAAATAAATATTTACGTCTAAAGAAGAGGTGTCGGCCAGCCTGAGCTAGATATACATATATAAAACCTGTGTTTCAGGCCAGCTCTCTAACTATTCTAAATTAAGCCAAAATGTTACTAAACACAACTTAATTGCTAGTTTCGACAACAATATACACATTAAACGATAATCTATTTCAGAATTTCTAGTAATTTTTCTGTATCTGTATAACTTCGTTGCAATAAGCAATTGAATATAGTATTAGCACAATCGTTGCGTGTTAGTCTATACATTGTTAGCATTACAATGAGTTGTACTAAATCTGAACTAAGTCCAAACTTCACTAAAAAGCTTGTGTGTTAAATTTTAAGCTACCTTTTCTGTAACATTGAAGTCGAAGACTTTTCCAAAGTCGTAAGTCTTTGTTGTGGGAAGTCCAGTGAGACAAACCACGTGCTGCGACTTTCGAAGAAATTCAATTTTCTGTCTGCTGTCTACACTCGGATCGGTGCAAAGAAATATTACTTAAAGAGGTCCTTAAAATAGACTAGCGAATAGTTAATGTTAAGAACTTGAGTTGCTTTGTTCTGTGAGCACATACATCTTCGTACTGTTATACGAATGTTCATTGTATTTGGATACATTTTAACGCCTTAAAAAGTAACTTTTCAGGAGAAAGAAGAAATTAACTTAACCCGCTTTTATAGCAGAACTGTTTGATACTATGCTATTGTCCATTGTTTCTTCCTAGAAACGAAATAAAATTTTGGGCAAAATACATTTACGAGGCTTTCATTCTAAGGCGTAGAATTTCACATTAATTTGTCAGTATTGGAAAAAAGTGTGTTATCTCAAAACCCTGATTTTTCAGGAGAGCATTAATTAACATAAAATTATGTATAAAATCTAAATTGTTTACAATTGTAGTGTCACTGTACTATTTGTTAGAATAACTTACATGCTTTCTGAAAATAACCAAAATTACTATAATTAGGCTTTTAGTATAAATTTTTATCTTAAATAAAGAGTGGGACAGATGTCACATTTTAAATTAAAAATAGTGACGAAATGCTTGTGATAAATTAGCTTAAGATGTAGAAGATGTTAATTAAAATGACAAAGCCATTCAGTAAGCTAAAAAAACACATTATTGAAATACCTTTGCATCTATTGGCTGAAAAGATACCACTTTTTATAAGAATATAGAGTTCGATACGCCAATTCCGAATATCAAATAAAAAAATATCAATTTTGTCAAGATAACACGGTTTTCTGGTAAAGAGGCGATGTATTTAAAATGATGATGTTGGTGCCTTACAAGTGCGCCCTCACTCCTCGCTTCGTTGTAGTTTTTTCTTACTGCACACACCTAAAAGTAAATACGAAATAAAGGTCTACAGTGTCACAGTGTATTTATGTTCTGACGTACCTACCTTAGAAAATGAGACACCAAATAAAGAATATAGGTACCTACCTACTGTAATATACAGCGTGACGCGAAGCGACAACTTATTTCCCGAGGCACCTATCTCTCAGCTCTTTTTCAAAAGTAACACCGTGTTTGATGTCTACATACATTTTTCATACAATTTCCGCTTGTTTTTATACAAAAACTCTTTGAAAATATCTAAAAAGGTCGCGCATTCTACTATCGCCTTCCCCCATTTTCGTATAGCAGACAATGTGGTTCGGATATTCAATGGTCATTACGCTCCCTCAGAATTGTTGACTACGATAGGAATATGTGTCGTAATGCGCAGAGGGACTCTGACCTAAAAGAATTTGTGCGTTTTAGAAAATCAAAATATTTCAGGATAACAAAAATCCAGCTCAGAGATACAAAGATATATTTTTGATATTTTAAAAGATTGAGATAAGAGGTTTAGCGTATTAAAGTTAAAAGGGTCATGTATCAAAGAAAATACTGCTGCATAAGTAAGTAGCCTAGACATAGAGCTAGGTATTATTAGACTACTACCTATATGTTATATTAATATACTAACATGTCCTAAAATTGCTACACTGAAAACTGTCGGGTATAATTCTAAATTAATTAAACATCTTTTTTTAGTTGAAAACCATCTTTTATCATTGCAGCTTTGGAATAAAAATACGCAACAAAAACAGACTAACTGTCTAGGCGCCAAATATCAGCAAACTTGTACTTAGATACACACATATACGCATCAGACTTATAACACCACTTTTTTGTTGGGGTTGAAATAGAGTATAGCGCAATAAATGCGCAAATGTAGCGTAGGAAGCCCTCGGTATCGTGACTACCTCTGCATGGCGAGGCTCGCAAGAAACGCTACTACTCGCTACTTTAAAAAAGGTCTAGGGCCAAATGTCGAATACACCATTTTAGTATACTATAGTAAATTAAGCCGCATATTTAAACAACGTCACAACCCACACGCAATAGAAGTATTTGAGATAGTTGGCAATTAATATAAACAGTATTGTTTATGTTAATTGTAAACTATCTATGGCATGGATATAAAATTCTCATGCTTCATTTGAGAACCGGTGGCGTCACTTCTTGGTACCAAAGTAATTGGAATTGGAAATTGGTGGAATTACAGAAAATTGATTTAAATACTCTTTTACTATTAAAAGGGATTATTACTTTCTTATTATTTGATTTTATGTTAAAAGCAAGTAAATTCACATAAACCTTTTTTAGTGTCCCAGTGCTGAATACGGGTCACACAAAAACAAAGGTGGGCACGACTGAGGATCGATCCTGGGACCTTATATCTCAAAGGCAAGGCTAATACCGCTTCGCCTCTGCTGCTCTGCTGCGCTACCGCTTCTCAAAGTAAATTATTGCAACTAAAATACAATGCAACCATTATATTTGTGCCTATAACAAAACCAACAAAACTCTACTCATTACGGAAAGCCAACAGAACGAAACAAAACACTCAAAAAACAGAACATTTTCCACATGCACTCATTTTCGTAATAACAAGGAACAGACCCACTGGGACAGAACATAATTTCAAACGTACGTACTATGTACGTACGTAGTTTGGGTGAATTCACTTTGTAGAGGTAGATAAAAATAAAAGTACAAGTACTTTGTGAAATAACAATTTAGTTTTAAATTTAAATAACTAAGTAGATTCAAAATTAAATCAAAACACAAAGCTGTACGACTAAACAATGTACTCAGGGGTTATTTATTATTGAATCATAGTAAAAAATATAAATAATAGTAATGTGGCGTTTCACTGGCTTGGAATGGGTCGTCTACTCAAGACTGAGCGTCTCGATCGATCTAATTAGAGTTAAATAGGCTTTAATGCCCAATACTCCTATTGTAATTTGCTATCTAGATACTGAGCAGGGGTGGCGCAGCGGTACGGGCCTCGCCTTAGAAATATAAGGTCGCGGGTTCAATTCCTAGTCGTGCCTACACATCTTTGTGTGAATTGTTTCACCGCCGCTGCTCGGTATCTATGAAAGAACCATCGTGAGGAAACCGGCATGTCTAAGAACTGACCATTCGATGACATGTGATATCCAACAACCTGCACTTGGCCAGCGTGTGTGGATTAGGACCTGAACTCTCTCAACTATCTTACGAGTTGAGGGTTTACTAGCTGTGGGACACTAAGAAGGGTTGAAGTGGTATAAATGTAAGGCGAGGCTCGTACCGCTGCGCCACCGCTGCTCCAAGTTTACTTATACCTATTTCAAAGTCGCGTCCTGTAGCATTGTGACACCGTTACTCGTATCTAAACATAATTTCTTAAAATACTGAATTTGTATAACGTCAAAATGGAGGTCGTTAGGATACTACAGCAGCTTAAGTACCGAATAAGTGTTATCGGAGGTCTAATGGCCATCCTGGTCAATGATTAATTCCAAGAGGGTCGCCCGTTTAATAATCAATTTCGTAACAAAACGGTCTATGGACTACGAAATTTATGCTACGACGTAGCTCGTAGCTTCGTAGCAGTATTTACTACAAGAGCAGTGGATACTTAGACATACACTGTTCATTATAGTCAAGTAACTATAACTTAGAAATACTTTACAACGGCGGTTCATTTTTCAACATGAAACTTTGGGTGCAAATAATTTGTTATGTAACAAAAAAAGTATTTTAGCCAAGGTGTAACATGAAACGTCGACAACTTTAAACATTTATATTCAAACATGGAACTTTAATTAGAAAATCAGATATTTGGTTAGTTAACATTGGATTAAAGTTTGGCGCATACGGTCCTAAGTTATGACAAACGCTTAGTCATCCACAATGATTTAGCGAATACAGTCTCGGGATTGATATACAGTGCCTTCTTGGATACAACTAGTGTAGTGACCGCAAGGGGGCGCATGATATACTGTTATTGTCCCTCGGCCCTTCAGCCAAATGAATGGCCTAAACCGAGATATGACTTATGGTTAATAGTTCATATTCACCATTTAACTCTAAACTTTAACTATTCCACTAATATTATAAATGCTAAAGATGGTTGGATGTTTAAATGTTTGTAAATCAATCACGCAAATACTACAGAACGGAATTGATTGAAATTAGGCACAGAGATAGATTAAAGTAAAATAACACACAGAGTACTTTTTATTCTATTACCAAGCGGGCGAAGTCGCAAGCGGAAACTAGTAGCTAGATAGGCAAATGAACGTGAAGTGCACGTAAAACGTGTACTTTATAAAACATAACACAATTCTTTAATTTTCCATTACGAAAATTTTAAACTTTTAAAACATATAATTATGTCAGTACATAATTGCTTTACGTAATGCTTTTTCATATCAGGATATACACACAGTTTACTATAGTAAACAAACACATAAAACACTTATAAATTTTCATGCAGCATGTCAAATAATGAAGGACTCTGGAGACGAAAGCAGAAATCAATAATAATATCATTAATTTTCAACCAATACGGTTGTTTGTGGTACTTAAAATATAGCTACTTTTCGTCGATATGTTATCAATATCTACTGTACGAAATGTTCTTAAAATAATTTACTACAGTGGTGTAATCAGTGAAATTCAATCAGAATTAACTAACATCTCGTTACCTCAAGTAAATAGAGCGTATGCCTCCAGTAGGAACGCTTCGCGACTAATTGATCAGGTAATTTGTAGATCGCAGCTGTTGCCTCTATGAATATCAAATAGCCTACGTAAACAAGTATAATTATAATATAGATACAGGTACACTTATATACTACTTAACGCAATCACTAAAGTAATATTAACAATACCTGTAATAACAATTAATGATGTAGAGATAGAGTATAGAGATGATAAATAGAGAAGGGTATAGAGATCACTTAACGTCTAAATAAACTTGTTTAAAAAGTACTTGCTCAATTATACACTTAGCACTTTTGGCACTTGTATTATTTTTTAACTATATGGCCACGTATTGCAAATGCAGCTAGAAAAAACTGGTTGGTATAGCAACTCATTGGGTGTCGCTATTAGTAGACGTGTCGTGTCGTGGCAGACCAAAACAAAAATGACTGTAAGATGATTCAATACAGATTGGCTAGAGATCGCAAGCAGCTGGCTTATCTTAATATATTATATATTTCTTGTGTGCGTGTGTATGTGACTGAACTCCTCCTAAACGACTGGACCGATTTTGATGAAAATTTTTGTGTGTGTTCAAGGGGATCTGGGAATGGTTTAGATTCACAATTTTGTCCGCTGGCGGTACGAAGTTCGCTGGGGCAGCTAGTATGATATAAATAATAGAAAGAGAAAAAACTGTCACAAGTAAGATACTTTAAAATATACTGCTACTGCTAAGTTAAAAAAAATTACTACTATATTCTAAATTGTACTGAATATGAGCGCTAGATGAGGCCATAGTGTTTCGACATGCCCTAATAGTTTGGCAGAAGTATTTTTAATTAATCTAAGCCAGTCGGGCATCTCTTTTTGCAAAAAGCTTTGATAGGTTTTATTGGATGTTGACAGTATGTGACTTACAAATAATAGCAGAAAAATAGTCTTATATATTTAGTGAAAAAAGGTTGAGTATTAAATCAACCTTTGCTGTCATATAAAAGTATATTTTACATAGACAGTGATTTTTTTAAAAGGGAGCACCATCACAAATACTATAGTATTATATTATCTGTGCTAATACTCTTCTTTACGTTTAAAAGCCAATGAAAAATACTGTACCTTTTTTTCTTCCTTTGCACTCTCTTTTATTGTCTTTTTTATAAACTTTATTCGAAGAGGTAAGTGCGAATGTTTTGTCAACTGTAGCAAACTAACGCCATTATCGGAGTCGGAGGAAACTTTACAAGTTAATTATTACTAACTTTGGACTATTAAACTGTCTTTTCCACAATCGGATATTGAAGCAGTTTTCATTGGAAAATAATTTACGTCACCGATGAAATATAAGATATCTTTAATAGTGTTAATAAAGTTTTCATATTAAACTTTATTTAGGTTGATATCTTACGGGTCTCGGTTAGTTTGAAGTACCCACAGAATATACTAAGCACTACATTTCTGATATTTATTTACACTCAATTCCGATGGTTTGTCCGAAATTTATTTTTATGCTTTTGATAAGATAATAGGGGAAACTAGACTGATCTAGATCGCACTATTGCGCTTCTTCCCTATTGATCATGCATCTTCCTATAAAACATCTTCAGACTCCTTAAAAGTAAAATGTTTTAATTATGTGGACAAAGAAATGCAATAGAACCTACCTACATTAAAAACAAGCTTAGTAAAAATAATCATGTAATTTCGAAAATTAATTAATAGTGTGATCCAGATCAAATTATACTTTCCAGCAATGGATTTCCACAAAGTTATGTGCGTTAGTACTAATCTTAAGGGATTCTAGAGGAAGGTTATCCATATTTAAAAGGCTATTCAGCATAGAGAGACTCTCAGAGGCAATATTATTTCGCACCCGAAGCAATCTGATGGCGACTGCATTTACCTACGGGTAGACCTATTTTTTGCAACTATTGTTGCAATGATTTTTCGTGAGCTCATTGATCGGCCACTCAACTATCGCGTGACTTTAAATTGCATGCACTAGAAAATACCCTTTTTATTCGTATTTTATTCATTACTGACTATTAAGCGAGTTTAACATTATTTTTAAGTAAGTGCTTTCTAAATCTTATCTTGGTAAAATAAGATTAAGAATCTTAGGCACCTTCGTGAAATTATTTACCTACTAAAAATAAATAAATTGTAGCTTCCATTTAAAAATACAGATTTACAAACACGAAAACGCAAATACGCCTAGATTATCATCATCATCAGCCTTCGGACGTCCACTGCTGGACATAGGTCTCCCCTTTAGAACGTTACGAACGATCGGATGCCGGCCATTAACATCCATCGGCTTCCTGCAATTTTAACAATTTTCTTTATTTTTTCCTCTAGATACACATGTGAAATTTAATAACAACCCTATTTTCGTCTCGAAATAAAGTAAAACACTAACAGTCGGGTTTACTAATCTCTGTTAAGTTTGAAGGCTTTCGAAGGGTTTTTAGACTAAAAATATCAAGATTAGCAGACAACTTTAGGTAGGCGTGAATAATCGGGTAAGAAGACGGTATTTCAATAAAATAACTACAGCAAATATCACTTCACTCCCATCTCTCGATAGCACAATCATGAATTCTAACAGGTAATTACAGATCGTTAAGATTACGTTGGATTAAATAGTAACGTTCACCGAGCACGTTATTGCATCTGCACTACCGTACGCCAAAACGGTTCAACACGCAATGTAAGATGGCCGCTTCACCCGCGCTCGGTGTTCATTCGTTCGCTCATAATGACATTCTCGAGTGACAGGTTACTTCAAAGACGGACGCGATGACAGTATAAAATGACAGCCGATGCATTGAGAAGCAGATGTGCCAACAAGTTCGTTCCTCTGGTTGTGTTTATCTCTAGTTAATTAGGTTGTGCCTACCAGATTGATTAAGAGCGAATAGGAATCGATGGCCTACAACAAAGGTAAGCGGAAACAGTGGTTTTACTTTAATGAACTTTACATCTAAGCCTTGTGTGAACTACATGGATAGGTAGGTATGTGTGCTTATTTTCAATGAGATTATGTTACATTAATTAATCTTCTTTTACTTATTGTTCCATATTAAATCCCTAATTCTTTTAGGGGTTCAAAAAACATAAAGAAACACTAAATAGGAAACAAGTAGGTACTTACTACAAAGCTGAAGCCGCCTTTGACAAAAAATGCCACTCGAATAGTGCTCCATCCACGTACAATGTTGTATCGTCGCCTTTCTTCATCACGCCTGTCATTGCTTCCTTGAATTTATATTTTGTAGCCCTATTTTTCGTTCCATTATTTATTTATTCCACAGATAGAAAAAAATCATGACCCAGTTACTTCCTGTTGCATTTTGAATGAGCTGGAAACATCCTATAAAGTAAGTAGGTACCTAAACGTTTCAAAAAATAAGAAATAAGTTTTGTTTAATCCTTACCAAGACTCTTAATCCGTCGTTTCTATTATTTACTCCAGTGTCTAGAAAGTGAAGTCTCCCTTTTAATAATCCAGTACCTAGTAATAATTTTAGTTTATACACCTAATTATTATAATATTGTACAAATACAGTAACAATCAAATAAAAGTCTCTATATTCTTGCGGGGAACTGGATATTGTTAATTCTAATTTTGTTGTTTGTAATTAAAACGACAATTTTAACTGTTTTTAATGGTTCGATTTGGGACACTTAACATTAATTTGTTGCAAACCGTATCTATTAAATGAAATTTTGCCAAGGTCTCTATTTCATAGAGATTTTGCTCTATGCTTCAGGATTTTGAATTGCGCTTCATATATATGCTCGCTTGTACCAGGAACCAATTACAACAAAATAGTCTACCTCGCGATATCATCTCATTATGGTGTCTACATAACATGCTATGAACGACCTCCACGAATATTCCGTCTCATTATTTGTGACATAATCCTTTGCTCTATAAATCTTGAATGAAAACGAGAAGAAATATGAAAAGTTCTACCTCTGAAGTGTTTATTGTGAGACACGTTGAGAGCTCTTATCATAAATTGAAAACTGAAACAAATTTAACTGTAATCTAGTTTTCAGTACTACTAACTTAAAGTCTTAAATATTCTAAACCTTTGTGATCATTTACTTCCTTAGTTCGTATGTATCCCAATTCATCCCTAAATAAATAAATAGTATTTAGTGATACAATAGTAAATTGTTGGCAGACAATAAAAATACGCAGATTTGTGAGACTATTAAGCAATTTCTTTAACAATGCTGGTTCATTCCAGCATGTTTCGCGTTAACGTAGGTAAACGGTGGATGTAATTAGTCAGTGACTCGGAGCAGAGTCATGCCTTGTCATTTAAGCTCGACTGGCTTGGTCTCCGTGAATGTAAATTCATTTGTGTGAACTGAATACTGATAACTGGTACACAAGCTATTGTACTAGAAAGCTGTTTTTTTCCATAATTTGAATACTGACAACCACCTAAAAAATTTAACCAGTAATAGATGAACAATCTAGTTAAATAGACAGCTAAAACACAATGTAGCAAATGTACCTAGGCTTAGTTAACAAAATTTCTAGATTTTTAGACCGCAATCTCAATTTTCCAGTATGTTTATTGCCTATCATAAACAAACATTTAAAAAAATGAAATAATGGTAAAACATCGAAAAAAAAATGAGGTTTGTTTTATTACAGGTACCTACTCCTACTAGCTACCGGCTGGTATATCGACGGCCAAAAGCAACTCAAGGATATTACGGGGATGAAACATATTACAAACACGCACACAAACTTCCATCGACACAAACTTTTGAATTTATAATCTTATAATGATTTATAAATTTTATAATCATGTGGAAAAAACTTAGGCCCCTGAAATAATAATAGTCAGTGGAGTAATTAAACTCTAATTATAACTCTTTTTGTACACCTGTAGTCGGGCTGTCTTTTTCTCTCGATATAATTACCCTTTCTTAAGATCAAAAGATTTTTTTAAGGAAACCCTCGACTTTTTAAATTAGTTTTCTGTCCGTCAATATGATTAAATGCTGTTGGACTGCTTTTGAAACAGGGGTGCTTGGTGGGAAGGGTAGGTAAAGATTTTTACAGAGCTTCAAATTATTTTTATATGTTACAGATTGGTTTTAAATCAGTAGGTATACATAGGCAGATGTTACTGTGCGTGTCAAAACAATTTTTAGACGTAGATTGCATTATTGGATTTTTGAGGTAGGTTGTATGGTCCACAGTTCCTAGAGTTTACTGCATAAATGACTGACTGCAATTTCATTTAGATTCTTTAGCACATATCGATGAAACTAGGCAGTTAAATTAAGATATGTCCAAATATTACCTAACCTATTTACTTAAATGAAACTGTATAACAATATTGATGTTTAGAAGATAATCATTCCATTACAGTTCAGTGAACTTGATCTTATTCACTGGCTTCTGACTGAATAACAATGTAGTGAGAAGTACTTATTAACTGTCAAGATAATAATATTAAATAGTAGAGACGGTGACATCGCGTCGTTCAAAAGTTATTGACGTGTATCGCATAGTTCAAGGAATGAAAGGTCAAAACTGATATTGAGTTTATTAACCTCCTATCATGTGTAAGATAACCTTCAGGTCGAGTAAATAGGAGCTTTATAATTAGAACATATAATTTCAACGAACTTCGAAATTCAACTGTAGTTAATAACATGCCAAAGTTAGGTACTGATATTACTTATTATTAAATTGCGTAGGAGACCTCCAGAATAAAATAGTGAGACGGATGGAAAAATATATACGATAAGCTTTGTTGTTGGTGTTGATGTTTGTTGTTGGTGCTAAATAAATCAGATATTTTATTTTAATTTCTACTTTGTTACTATTAAAAGTAGATCCTCCACATAATTGCAAATCAATGCTTTGAAACTTTGTGCTTCCATTATGTATAATACCTGACTCAACAATACAAAACTCATATTTAATTTTGCTACTTTATTAAAACTTGAGTCACAGCTGTATTTGTTACTATTACTGCATGTTAATTATGTCATGGGTGCATACACTACCGAAAAACTTCCATGATTCCCATAAATCTCGTATATCAGTCACGAAATATCCAAATAGTTTGAAACATTTTTTTTACAATGGAACTCCAATTAATTTTCTATGAAAATACGGATAAACCCTAACGGTTTTTGTTTGAGAACTGGGCCGAATAATAACGCGTCCAAATAAATCATGAGAACGGGCCTTCCCTCGCACAATATGGCTAAACTTTAATTAAGCTGCATTTAGACTGAAATGGGTTTCCCTTTCAAACATTTAGCGGCAACGTCGTATAGTTAAATGATGTGGAACTTTATATTGGACGTAGCTAGAATTCCGGACATTGTGACCGCGGAAAAATTTAGAACGGTTTTTTGCCCTCATTGAAATGACTCCATCTTTGGTATTTGGCACGTGAAAAATTTAATTGGATCATTTAAAACATTTTCAAGTTTTTGGAATAATTTAAGTGCCTGCTCTTAAGGTAACACTTTTTTTATAGAAATATAGATATTCTACAGCGTTCAAATAGTCCATAATAATATAGTGGAACATTAACACACACGGTCTTCTGATCCCAAACTAAGCAGAGCTTGTACTATGGAAACCAGATAACAGGTAATATGCTACATATAGTACTTTTCTTTTGTAATTACATACTTATATATAGATAACTACACCCAGACCCAAGACAAACAGACATGTTCATGACAAAAATGTCTGACTTGTGTGGAATCGGACCCACAACCTGCTAACCAAGTATCTTACCGACCACGCCACCGGCCCGTCAATTGAAATGTACGTACCTACACCAATAACTTTAAAACGACTGTAACAAATTAGATGGTTATTTTTCGTTTTGTTTGTTATTGTTAGAGCTTAAATTATTATTTATTCAAAAAAGAAATAAAAAATAGATAAAGAAAAGTGGTACCTACTACAGCTGGAGTGAGCAAGTTATAAGTTAGTCAAATATTTATACTCACTTTTAGTGTGCATTTTTACTGTACAGTTCCATCTAAGACAGAATAGAGGTACCATGTAGTGCCAGCTCCATGAACATAAAATGTATATGGGTATATACATTTTATTAGTACAAAGATTGCGAACATCCATTTTATTTTGGAAAAGAAACTATTTAGTTTAAATAAACATAGATATTATCTTTTAAGAAAACACCAAAAATACACAACAATGCTTTTATTTATAAAGAAATTCACATTTAAAGTATTAATTGGATCTTATCCATAAATGCAATATGCACAGCAGCGATTATGTCTAAACCCAAGACTATTTACATTAAGGTGCTTCTCTTATATTTACAACGGTCCTTACTCTAAGTTTCAAGTTAACAAGCTTAATATTTGTATTCAAATAAATCTATACGACAAGGAATCTAATTTAGACGTAACTAATTAAAATATTGTCTCATATTTAATTTACAAACCGTGATCAAAGTAAGAATAAATACCCTGTTTTTTTAAACCGTAAATAGGTATCGTAAATAACGTGTAGGACGATAAAAACTCTGAAAATAATTAATCATAATAGGTATTCAATCTAACCCGATCATATAAAAACTTTTAAATTGCTTACAATATTTAGCCATTAAATCTGTTATCAATGTTATTATTTTTAGACGAAGATCCGGGAATGTCATTCAACAATAACGGGTTCTTTGTTATTGAGCAAAACTTTTATACATTCAATGAAAAATCTTTGGTGAATAACTACCTATTAGCTACAATTTAAAGAAATTTCGCTTTATAGTAGAATAATGTTCAGATTTAGTATTAAATTTCATCAAGTTCAGTTTCAAACAATGATGAATGAATTGAAAATAAAACATTTAGAACCTTCTAACATTTAGTATTTTCTAATAAAATAAGAGGAGCAAGCAATATTTTTTTATAATTACAAACATATCCCATTAATAAACTATTTAAATAAAAACCATTATCTACTGTAACTTTGGCTTTAAATCTAAAATTTATCTTATTGTAAAATTGTGTATCTACGCTGTCGATGGCAATGGTAATAACTTACAACTAACTAGTATTTGGTTTGAGTTTTTATTTTGGTATCAATTAACTATCGGCCAAGATCATCACACCTGCATAGCTAAATGTTTCCAATGTTTATGTAGAACACGCATTGTGATGATACAATGTTATCGTAGCAACAGACGAGGAAACAATGACTTAACTCACCACGATGTTTGGTTAATCAATTTAGGTATGTAATGGCCTTCTGACTAGATTTATACGGAATGTAAAATTATTAAAAAAGGTTTGTAACTATATCAAGTCCCTTTAAGTCAGTAAAGAAAAAGAATTGTGGCTAACATGGAGAAGGTTGATGTTGTGAGCGCTGTGAGCGAAGTTGGTCCTGTAACAAGTATAAGTTTTACAATGCTGAAAGTAAAAATAAAATAAAAATGCTAATTTTATCATCATCATGTTCCTATTACGCTCACTTCAACTCTTTTTAATGAACCACTGCTGGGCACGGGTCTTCGTAGGTCGCGAGGCCTTAGTAGGCCTCGCGGACATGTATCACTATTTGGGAAACCCTGCTCTACTTATAAAATATAGCTTGTATTTCAAGCTGTTTCGAAAGTTTCTTCAAATATGATATCTACCTTTTTTTGAACCACTCGCTGCAAGCTGCATGTCTGCTACCGTGGGTATTTCTGTAGTCGTACTAATTGGACCTGGGAAAATATTGTATTATTTAGCACATACTTTTTTTGTATAAATAACCAGACTTTGTCATCGACTGTCATTTATAATTCGGTGATAGGCTCTCTAGTCCGCAAAATAAATATTTGCTAACGTTTACAAATTCGGCTTTTAGTCAAGCCATAGGTTTATCAAGCCAATTCTCTGAATATTTTTTATAATGAAAATAGATGTGGTTATGTTATAAATACATGCAAAAAGCACCATCACATTTTCATCATTCAAAATTCAAAGTAAAAGCTTTTTTAGGTAGGTTTTACGGGAGAGCTGTTTACTTTTCATTATCTCTAAGGAACAAATTTTGAGAAAAACGTCTATGATAACACCGATATTCTATTAAGAGTATTAACCTTCAGAACAGACTTAACGAGGTATAAAATTATTCATAAGAACTGAGGAAAATGCTCTTTTCATCTACTTTGGCCGACTGTGTAAACTAACTTCCCACTGATAAAAGTTTTAACATTTTTTCCCCAAATTTTGTGTTTCCTCTGTTGTAAATGGAACATGACTAGTCCTTAGGGTGACCGCACACGGTCTACCAACCAAGTCAAAAATAGAACATGTAAGTATGGGTACTACCACACCATCGCAGCGGGACCAGGCGCGGTGTAAACCATGTTCATTGCACGTACAACCTGTACTGTACATTGATATAAAATGTATGAAAACTACAAGAATATAGTTGTGGTGACTTTTTGTGGTTGCGATTGGCGAGCCGTGTGCGGCCAGGCTTAATCGCCCAACTTTAGAGACGTTGAAAGCAGGTACTAAAATTTATAGCAAGGGCGACCAACTTTTTATACCTTTAACATTTATTGTCCGTACTACATATTTGTATAATACATACGTTTTAGCTACCCTTTTAAACTTCACTTTAGGTTGCTTACATACTTATGAACTTATTCATAAAAAATAACACTTCTGTGGCAATACTAGGTATTGTATGATTGTCATTAGAAAATCTTACTATAGCGAGCCTTTAGATATGCTGTAATTTTTATGAAAAGGCCGTTAATCTACAACTACTATTTAGCACCAATTTGATGGCTATAAATCTGTTTGACTAAACATAACATGGCCTAAGAATATCAAAAGAGTGTTAGGAAGTCATGCACATTTATTTTTTAAATTTAATTATAATGCTAAAACAAACTTACCTGGATAATATATAGCTTCTTTTCTCATTGAATACTTTGCTTGAGGGATTCTTAAGGTGCAGATGAACTCTGCTGGCGTCGGTAAATCAGGGTCGTTAAGTGTGACCGACGCCATTACTGAGTACCTCCCATTCATGTTAGTAGTTACCCGATGATCCACTCCAGTCAGATGCCTTAACAAAAAAATATTTGATATAAATTAGTAAGCACAGAAGGAACATATTCATTGAGATATGCCTCGAATAAGTCGGAAATAGATTTAATCATTACAGGTATAATATTTTAGTAAGTACAATATTAGGTTTGTCATTTTCGGAATCCATAAATTGCGTGTTTAAGACAAAAGCGCATCTTCCTACGGCTTATGAAACATTGGGCCACCCTACAGCAGCGTCTGAAATCCCCTATTACCTTTGTTAAAATTATTTGATATGGGTTCTACACAAAGAAGTGTGTCTGCCTTTTAATATAGGTACGGTTGACATGGATAAGCAGGTAAAAAAGCTAGTGTGTTCCTCACTAGCAAATTTAAACTTATGTACTTTTAATGTATACCTACATACTTGGATAACGCTGGCATCGGCCTATTTATTAGGTACATCTACTTACATAGATAAAATGTCGTTTTGGATAACGATCCACTTAAAGACTCCAACTGATGGAACTTATATTGCATGAATAGCGTGTAGATTGATCTACAATCTCTCGACTCATAAGATATGTGACAACGACCCTAACAATAGGACGCCAACAGACATAGGTCCCTGACTACTAAAATAAGTACATAATAAGTAAAAGTGACAACGTTTTAGTGATCCACAACCGAGGCCAATCCACAGGCCTTCATCCACACATGCCAGGCAAGGGTTATTAGATGTCACCCATAAACAAACAAATAAGCTGTCAATTTTAATCTTATTTCTTGTTTTATCTTAATATTATACTAACAAAATTCAGTCGTCATAAAAGAAACAAGATGCAACTGACTTTTTCTAGTAATTGTGTTATAAACATTGTCGGAATCAGGATCTTAATTAATAAAACTCAATATTCATTTCAACCCCTTTTAGTATTCCCCTGCTGGACACGGGTCTTCTCTCAACTATCTTACGAGTTGAGAGGGTTTAGGCCTTAATCCACACACGCTGGCCAAGTGCGGGTTGGTTCACAAGTTCTCAAATTATAAGGTCTTAGACGTGCCAAAATTGAGTAGCAGAGGTGAAACTATTTACACAAACGTGTGGGCATGAAACCCGGGACCTTATATTTCAAGGGCAAGGCCGATACAGTTCCGCCACCACTGCTCGCTGGTCATAACTAGCTAAGTAGGGATGTGTGCATGTCTGTAGGTATGGATGTTTGCTGCTGTTTCAAGCAATAACTACAGACGGATTTGGATAAAAACTTACACAGAGATAGATTATATTTTAGGATAGCACGTGAACTACCGTTGATCCTAATACCACGAGGTCGAAGCCGCGGGCGGAAGCCAGTAGAATCTGACCTACCTTATTGAAAACCAATGCGTTGATGTAGTTAATTAACTTGGCTGAATATTGTTTCATTGTGTCGATTAAACTTGAAATATTAACCAACTCTGCTAATTTAGTTTTATAATATCAAATAATTAAACCATCAACATGATAATTTGGCATGAAATAATATTGAATTATGCAGTAAGGTTTTGATATAGTAGTTTCATTGATGACATAGACACTTCGATTAAATTAAAATGCTTTGATGCGTTTCTAATAATCACTTCATAAATTGTAGATATTGAACTAAGTCACAATTAGATTTACATTTTCAAAATACGTACTGCTGTCATAAGGAAGTTACCTTCGACCGTGAGAGTGCACTTTTTATCTGAATTCCTTCACGTGGTCCCCGGGTGGTGCAAATGAGGAGACAATCATATAAAAAAAAAATTAAAAAAATGGTAAGGAACTGGTTCGGCCGTGGTGAGTGACCACCCACCAGACAAAACCACAAAAGGATTACTTCTTTGTTTGTCTGTTCGTATGTCACAGCAAATTTGATACACCTATGTAGATTTGTGGCTCAAGGGAGGGACGTGTTATACTCGTATAAATAAAATAAAATAAAATTCAAAGATAGGGGGGGGGGGATTTTAGGGGCTACATTTGAATATTTAAAAAATCATAAACTTTATTTTAACTACATTGTGTGCAATATCAAATGAAAAATCTTCATGGGGGGAAAACATTTCTTTTTTTAATTTCACTCTTAGTTAAGAAGTTGTTTGAGAAATTGATCGGGGCCTTTATATATCGTTGAAACTACTAGGACAAAAATTATTTTAAAAATATCTTTAGACCTATTTACTATCTAAAAGAGTCTAGGTGTTAAATTGTTGATTATAGTTTGAGAGGTAATGGGCATTTTCGGGTGTTTAGGGCATGTTGAAAACTTGTTTAATACACACTTCTGTAACAATCAAGCTCAACAACCCTGATTTGCATGGAAGTGGTGCAGAATAGAGATGAGACATACTTGCAAATTTCAATACTAGGACCTGTAAGTACGAGTACGTAAAAATACCAGGGTCGAAAACCAGGTTTTAAAATACTTGAAAGTATTTGGCAGTATCAGAACTGCAGAAGTATGCGTACTAGTATGGAAAAGACAACCAACTAGTTACTCAAAACTATCTACCTACAAAGTCTCTTGCTATCAATCTGAACCCTTAACGAGCGTGTTTAACTCGCTGTTGACCGGTTTTGATTTACTATTGTCTCTATGTACCTACACAGACACGGCTACACATGAAGCTATAGATTTCCAGTAAAAGTTGACCTCACGTTGTACGGAAATCTTATACGATGCGAGTTCAGCATATACTGGAAAGGTATACCTTGATGTGTAGCCGTGTGTACATACATATAATCTTCATTTTTGAGTAAATTATGCTTAGGTTTCTTTTCAAGTTTACAATAAACCAAAACTTTTAAAAAGCGTTTATCGTTAGTTATTCATGTTCAATTTGAGCTTCAAGCGTGAACTATGCATGGACTAAGTAGAACATTCTAAGTAAAGTCAACGAGAGTCTGGGGACTAATACAGAGAGAAAAGTTTTAGCTTATAAACATCACAATATATGACTCTAACACACTGGAGACGTAATTTGCCTTGATTAAGGGATGTAGTTTATACAAGATTAACTCTTATGCTTTACTAGTATTTTATGTGTAATTTACAGTTATTTTTAATTCACTTTGCTTAGATAGCGCTTGATCTAATCTAAATACTTATATCAAGCGTTTATTGATGAAATAAAGAATTGCTACTTTTAAAGTTACCTCAATTGCAATATCCTTCAATATACTTGATCCCTAGACATCGTTTGCTATAATAGTTTAATTTCTTCTGGGTTAGGTTTTAAAAGATATGAAGTAACTGCAGCTTCTAAACAAACGTGGTTACAAGTTACAAAAGACCGCATACGTACAAAAATACGCTCCTCTGAATTGAGATGAAGTTTATGTTTCATATTATTATGTAGCTACATACCACGCTTATCATTAGCACAGTATCTACAGTATCTTCCCGCAATGCGGTTACAACAATCAGCCATAGGCTTGGGTACCTCCCAACTTCATACATTAATGTCAACCCAGTTTATTTTGGCACTTGAAGCGCTTGTTTATGCATCTACACTTTATGATGTAAGGTTTTATACACAAAACCACCTACCAATTAAAAAGAAGCTACACTTGATCTCCTATACTGTCCAATCAATCTATTTCAAATCGCAGTAGCAGGTCGATGTTATACTACCTATAGGTATCTTATCAGTGGGACTGGTAAACCCAGAGCGCTTCGACCCAGTGGAATCTTTAGTGCTTTATTTAGAGGTTAGCCGTAGAACATTGCCCAGTGCGACTGTTTAGAAAATTAGTACTAAGTCAGAAAATGACCCTTAGGATCAAATCTCGCCGCAACGCATAGGTTAAAAGTTATTTTCTAACATAGTAGCAGGCTTTTAAACATTATTTAAGCAGCGACGTTTCTCAAGATAGTTTTGTTCTACGGCTTTATACTATAAACCGTAGAAGAATTATAATGATTTAACTTACTTTTCTGGGGTAGATATCGTGAGTATGGGCTCCGGGTAGGTTTCGTCTGCCGCACAGATGACATTGACAGTGTCATCATCAGTCTTGTTTTGAACAAGCCGGAAATTTTTCTCCGGCGCTATAAATAAATAAAATAATTGTTGAAATCACCCAAAAAACTCTATAAACAAGTGAAAGTTTTTTTTCATTCATTTTGATTATTTCATTTCCATTATGTCTGTTAGTATTATTGGTAATTATTGTTAAGCTAAATGCTGATGTCATATAATTTAAAAATAATAATTTCTGTATCCGGACTTGTTTTCCATAGATACATTAATATTTGTTAGTGAGCTTCATTGTAATGGTAGTGATAGTATTTGATAATTTAATTTAACAAATTTTGTTTAACTAGTAGATGTACTACAAACAGTGACAAATTATTTACTTAAAAGAACTAATATAATATTATTTTATAAAATATATAAAGTTGGAAATATTTAGATTGTTTTCCAGCTAGGTCATATTTGTAGTGTATTAATAAATTGTAAATAAATATGTTCAGACGAAAAAATGCTTCACTAAACTTGTTTCCTAACAATAAAAATTTTTGTTTTTATTTGGACCCATAGTAACTGCCAAATTGTATCATGAATTCTTTCTTAGATTTCCCTGAATATACATAATTAGGGAAATCTACCTATTTACTTTCTAATTCAATTTTACCTACAGGTGTGACTAGCAATTTTTTGGCATTAGAAATAAATGTTGAATAACTTACCAAACACAGTCATATGTTTTCCTTGAAAGTCTTCATCAAGAAACGTAGACACTACACAAATATAATCACCAGTCAAGTCTGTATCTAACTTAACAATACGCATAGCTCTATACATTGTCAACGGATCGTCTGAAGCTTGGTAATTGATGTCTAAACGTCTTCTCAATATTCCTACACCTTGTGGTTTATGTCCTACAATCCACTGATACACTAAATGTACTTTGTCTTTAAAGAACCACTTTATAACAAGACCTGGTGTGTCATTCCCATATGTGAAATCACAGTCTAGTATAACTGAATCGTGAACACCATACTGCACTATTTCTGGTACAACTAATTTCACTATTTTAACGCAGTTGGCACCTGAAACAAAGAAATAACAAATTTATCCCAAACATTTTACGAGTTGAAGATAAGGACACAATAAACAAAAACAAAATTTATAACTTCGATAACAAAGTTTATGAACAGCTAAAAAAAGAGTCGAAATTCAATACCATAGTATGGAACGGTAGGTTTTATCATTTTTCACGTTCGCACCTACATCAACAAAACTAACAAAATCAAAAAACCAACAACTTCAAATGAAATTGGATGAATTCAATCTCAATCCATAAACGTAGAAGGAAATTGAAGACTAGAAGTTAATAAAGCCGGTAGTAACGCAAACAGTAGTTCATTTTGAACCCGGCCTCTTGTAACTTGTAGCTTAAACGGGTATTTTACAACTCCGTAAGTTACTTGAGAGGCGTTTGACCTACATTTTCCCGCTAACATCTCTGAAAACAACGATATTTTTGTTAAAATAATGCTACTTTGTCTACATTCGCTTCCCGACTTTTAGCAATTAAATACTTTTTGAGTGACGGCAATGCGCGACGTGGCGAGTTAAATTTATTTTAACCGTCAAGTGTATATTAAAATGTTTTATATTTCAACGTCTTCATTTAAATTAAGATAGAATTCAGTACTTTCATTTTAATAGATATGAGCAAATACAATTTACTACAGGAAAATCTTTATATATCCTTGGACATATAAATTATACCCATCATGCCCTCTAACACACGTGGGATATGAAAATAGCAACGCGTTCAACAGCCTTTTCTTTTTGTCATGTAGAATTCACCAAAATTACTTCTTTTTATGTTTTGAATAATTTAATTTTAAAACGAGGTATAGAAAAGGACCTGACTACGACAAAACTAAAAACTCTGACAAAACTGGGTGTTTATAAAATTAAACATTCATAACAATACTTCTGTGACAAGGTAAGCTTTGGCCAATAGGAAATTCGTTCGTTTTCCTACCTTGGGTACCTACAGTACCCGACAGAGTCGATAATTGATTCTAACAAAATCTTATCGGTAGTAAACGTCTTTAAATACTACATTACGGTATGTAAATAAAGTAGTGACTACTGAATCTAGTGTAGTATTATATTATCTGTGCTAATACTATTGTCATCTTAAATCTTACCAGAATACTATATTTAGCTAATATATGGTATGTATCTACTTATTTAATTCTAGAACCAAATTCCCAAGGTATAAAACAAATCCCCAATGAATAATGTAGGAATTCATTCGACCAAGAACAAACAATATGCAATAAAATGTTTTATGTCCTAACAAGGCATGAACCTAAAGCCTCACTCGAATACAAAATCACATACATAATATAATATTGTGAAGACCTCTGATTATTTCTGAAAATACTTTCTTACAACCCAAGGGTCCCCGAGGATATTCCATCAATATTCCTTCGTATTTTACCCCAAATTGAATGATTACCACATATATCCTTCATCATTTTGAGACATTAAATATGAATAAAATTACGCGTATAATACATAAGTAATAAAAAAAAATACTTTAGACGCAGTACATAAAAAGGTTCAGTTAAAATTGGTATTAAGATTCTACACATGTAAAACTATTTAATTAAAATATTAATTGTGTTAATTTTTTTAAATTCAAACCTCAAAAAAGTCTCTGTGACCCAAAATTTGTTAAGGTCGTGACCATTAAACAGCATTAAATTACCCTGCAACCCCTTTCACACAGTCCGACCTTGTGTTAGACTAAACCTACCATGAAGACAGGTGACAACCCAAATGACTGCGATGCAAACGTGCATCAACGACACACGCTTGCTTTCTTGATAGCGCACCATCACACTTTTTGTTCTACCACTTTTTCACAAGTTTTTATTTTAACTCAATATATCCTGCATCCCGGTTATAAGTTTGGAACTGAGTTCGTGATTTAATGCTAAGTTCATAGTGCAGCACTGCCCTGGCAGAGCGACCGCTCGTGCCGGAGCGTCCCGAACGACTGAACGGACTGAATTGTTCAACCACCCACAGTCCCAAGCCCAAGGGGACAGGGGACGAATGATATCCAAATTACCCAAATGTTTTGTGTTTTCACGCAGGAATTTCCTTCCGCTGAAGTAATCCACGTGTCGAGAGCTTAAACAATTTTCGTTCACATACAAGGTTGTTTGTTTGATTTTCCATTGATGTCGTACACACTCCTACAAAATCACATACTGCGTACAATGAATTTAAAATTTGTTTTGTATTTGCTGAAATATGTGCATATAGATGTGTTTAAATTTACATACTTGTGACTTGTGTTTCTTTCTTTAATATAAAACATCTATACCTATCTACACTTCCACAATAGGACATCTTGCACAATACTTTTCATGTTCTAGTTTGACTTCGGAAAGGAATCGAGGTACCGTTCGACGCAATATCCGAAACAAAATTAGGCTTTACTTAAAGTTGTAATATTTCGGGTATAAGGCCCGTAATGTCCTCGAATGATTAGTTCTAAGAAGTAGTAGTAATCATTGGAAAACATGAGACATCCATCAATGTGCACTTAGACAGCGAGTGTGGATTAGGTAAGGTCTACACTCTCTCAACTTTACGGGGCACTAAGGGTTGAAGTGAAGGCCCGTAAAATATTTTTATATTTATTTTAATGAAGCAAAATTTTATTTGCAAAAATATCCGCTCGATTCGATACCTGTGTGGTAGGACGGAACCAACCGTTTCCCTATGTGCCCAATGTTTGGCGGAACGCCAACCAAACTGTCAACTACCTTAGTAGCCACTCTGCAAACTTATCACATACCTACGTATGCGATAAGTTCACAGTACATACAAACACGACAGATATAAGCTGCAAAACAGGATATTTAAAAGTATATTTCAAGGAAAGTGTATGCTTAAGCATCAAGGGCTAAATTCAGGCCTTCGCTTAATTGCTACCAAGTAAAAATAATAAATAAATAACCTATAAATAGTTTTTCGATAAAAATATCACAATATTACGTTTCCAGTTTGCATCAAATTAATCTGCTCAGTGTTATGAAAAATTATAGAAGTCCGTCAGAATTTCCACAGTAGACGAAAAAATCAATCATAAGACCACGATTTAAGAATAGGTACAGCTAAAATATTTAGGTTAAAAGTTAGATTTTTCATTTTCTAGCTTATAAGCTTGAAAAAAAATCAAAATCAAAAATTAAACAGGGTACCTAAGTAAAATTTATGTCATAATTAACAGTACTAACTTAAATAAATCATAAAAGTTACTCTTATCTACAAAAGCAATTATTTGTTAATCGGCACACGTTTATAGAGCGTTTACAAAGTTCAAACAAAACAGCAGCAGAAGCCATAAGTTGTAGCAAACTGAAGTAATTAGTTAAACCATAACTTGTAGCAAAAATAAGTATTATACTATCTGTGGTTAAACTGACTGACTTGCCTTTAAAAATACATACTTAATCTTCACAATATAACAACACCTGAAAGCGCCAGATTTTATAATACGAGTATTTTTCACTATTATACATATAAAACTGAAACCACCCACGGTATCTTCGCGATGACCTCACAAAACTAAACAAACTTTGAAGCGTTTTTACCAATACACAGGGAGATTTATGAGATAGTTAGTAGTTATACGCTCTTATTTGGGACAGGACGTTATTTAAATAAAAACGTTTGGACCGTATATGATGGTTTATATTTTGTTGCGTTCGAAATTACAAAGCAATTTTAAATATGCAAGATCTAGAAAATATTATTATATTCGGTACGTCATCCACTTTTCGCTGGTTATGTTTAGGTCGCACCCTAAACATAACCAGCGAAAAGTGGATGATGTTTACCTCTGCCTACACCTTTGAGTAATACAGGCGTGCCGCTATTTTATGTTATGTTATGGTATTAGCAAATATAGACTCTGCGACGAGGGTGCCATATTTAAAAAAATATCTCAAAGAAAGGACCACGCTAATTCTTATGTTTTAAAGACCATACACACTTGAAGCGTCACGCAAGCGCTCCCACCTTTTTGCTCAACGATTAACTAACTACAATTTATTCATGCCATAATAAATTTACATATTTCTAACCGCCCTTTGTTAAGTAGTAAATAAATTACATTTCGTTACCTTCTCACTTCGACATAATTGAGTAGTAAGGTATTTTATATCGGTTCACGTTTTGTGCGTTGGCAGTTTTGATTTTTATCTAACAAATTCACTATCGATTTGCACCATTATTTGCTTTTAGAAGGTTTCCAAAAGTGTGCGATTTTAACATAACATGTTTATTGCGTGAAGGTGTAGGCTGAGGCGAATATCGCATACATTTCGCCGGCTTGCTAAAATCTCATACTATAGCAGCGATTATTGCTGTTCATTGAGCACAATTTTTAGCAACGAGTTGCTAGTAAGATTTTTCTGGATAAGAAATGTATTTTTGCTCGTCTCGGGATTCGAACCCAGGCCTTTGCACTCACCTTCCAAAACTTTTCTGGGCTAGAAAACCTCATACCTCTTTTTAAATTGCGCCTTACCGAGGGTGCCGTCATTTACACCTACGTCTTAATAATAAATGAGTCCATTTCACTGTCGCACTTGTAATAGAATGCGGGGCAGTAGTAGGTGTAAGAATAAATTATGAAAGCGGGCCATTTCCTCTCAACGACATCACCAAACTTTAATTAAACTGCGTTATAGCTGAAATCGGTCCCTTTTGGAGTCAACTTTATGCATAGCTTAATTATAACTAACTTTGATATGGTTTTCGTCTCAAAAAGTAGATGGTGGTTCTTTATCAAAATCAGTTTAGCTGTTCAAACGTACTTAATCTAATTGTTCTATCTGTCCTTTTAAGTTCCTATTTATGAGGATTTGGATTTCATAGCAGATTGATTTCAAGATAAAACTTTATTACTAGGCCGTACAAGTGTGTATTACGTTTTACTGTCTAACAACTGACCACGAGTACATGTGGCTGTAAAATTAACAATGTAATTTAATTTTACGTAGGTAGGTATATTTTTTATTTATGGTTACAGACAACAAAAATTATGAACTTCATTAAAGAAACTGGAGAGCACCACTCCTATAGATAGAGTACAGTACATATTATTAGTACATTAATTAATCCTATTAAGCAACAGACTATCGCCTCAGTAGATAATGGAATTTATTTCTCTTTGATAGATTATAAATACAGTAGCTGTGGTCCATGTTTCGCCTCGGGATATTTCTCACAAAAAAAGGTATAAACCCAAATATTATTATACTTATTCTTGTATCTTTTGTTTATATTACTTAACATTAACGTCTATCCATGTTAATATAGCTTGTAAAGATGTTCCAGTAATTATCATCATGATCATCGCCATATTTTAGTCCAGTGCTGGAGATAGGCCTCTCATAAAACACGCATCTGATTTCGGTCAATCAAGTGAGGGACCTCGAAGAAATCGTCAGTCCTTCTAGTCTAAGGGTGTCCACACTTGCCATTCCGTCCGTGTTCCCAACCCATCAAATTCCACTATTACCTACTGTTTATCTTAGAAGCCATTTTAATGGATGAATGCCATTTGTAGATGGAATTGATTTCCTGCTACCTATTATATACTTGTAATTGCATAGATGGCTTGCTACCCGTACCTAGATTCCAAAATTGAAGGAACACAAGGAAGGACATTCCCAAAATGCATTTTTACTTAATGAGAACATAACATGAATTATTTTTCAATAAAAATATTGCGACGCACCTAACACTTCGCCAAAAAGCCAGCCGATACTCCTCATAAGAAAATTGTCATATAGGTACATCTATTGTAAATAAACAAACAAATAAATGAACAAATACTCCTTACCTTTATTTATTATATTAGTAGGTAGATAACAGATAACGGCGCTCGATAAAGCTGCTTCGGTTACGTAGGTACAGTTAAGTTCGATTATATTGAAACCTACCTTGATAAAAATGTCATTTTATTTGTTTTTTGCTGGAAATTTCCTGTTAATAGTAGAAGGTCTCTAAAGCAAAAGCAACTTCTACCCACCGAATCATACACTTTTCCTCAGTATTTCCCATTTCCGAGACAGTAGCAGTACATAATAGTCATTAGAAAAGTTTTAGTGACCATTACGGCCTTTTATAACACCACTGTGCTGCTCCTTTGGATTTATTAGCACAATCTGCTTTTGAAGATTGTTGGTCTTTGTCCGTTAAATTGCTTGTTGCAGTTATGAGATATTATGGAACTATCATTAGCAGTATGTATTATTGAAGTATTTATTTAAACTGGATAGTTTTTAACTACTGTTACTCTATTTTCTAAACTCAGTTCCTACCTTGTTGATTCAGTTAAAACTATGGAAAAATCCGGCGACTATCCGATCTACCTGTTTATAGGTACAATCATTCTCCTGACAAAAACAATTTACTTTAATAGGCAATTGTGCTATTATTTGTAGCAGCCGTCAAGGTAGATTTAGAATAATCTCAAACGGTAAACACCTTTAGAAAGGCAAGTAGCTTCTTTCTTCCATGGTTAACACAGACTATTAAAGGTAGGCATAGGTCGTTAGTCAAACATCTATAAAGAGGCCTTAATTGGTGGATTTTAAATTAAGTACAGATCGTTTTCTCTAAAATTTAGTCAACGTAAGCTAAAATATATTCTTTACAAATAAATTACGAATTACTCGCCAAGGTACAGGTGAGGACCGGAAGACAAAGTTGATCCCTATTTTATCCTGGGCAGGGTATAATTTGCTTATAATTTCTTACAGTAGGTCTTCAATGCCCATAATCGTCTGCAGTTAGTAGGTAGGCACTGCACTTAAACAGGTATCTAAAGCGTAACTGAGGAAAAGGAAATTAAAATCCTTGTCCAAATAGTGTACACTGTGAAACCATCTGGTGCCGACGTGCGCTATTAAACACCGTGGGGCTTCGAAAAGTAATCGGTGTAGATTAACACGTGATATCGGAAATCTGTCACGCTCATATCATTTCCGCAACAGGTGAGAACAACTCACTACTTTATAAAAAAAGCCTTCGCCCTCACTAACTTTACTTACTTTGGGCGTAATGTAATCCCGTCGCGTCGTGTGTCGGTCGTAGCTAAGGTAGACAGCTCATTTATACTAATATGTATAACAAATGCAAAAAAACTGGTTTGTTAACTTTGTCATTTCAACTATTTTAAGCTAATTTAATATAAATGTAGTTTAAAATTTGGCTAGCCTCAGCCCGCGGCTTCACCAATGGATAAAAAGTATCCTATGACCTATTCCAGATTATATTCTATCACTGTGCTCAATTTCATCCAAATCCTTCCAGTAGTTTTTATATGACCACACCTACACGACATATTTATACAAACTTTTATAGGTATTTATATCAATATACCTTCTGCTGAAATTTTGGTCAAAGTTTTTGTTTATTTAAATATAATATCTACTATATTCATCAAAATAAACACTTTTAATAAAGTATAGGGCCCCAGGTGATACAAGTACCCACATATATTTGCTTTATTCATAAGTAAATGTTCCAGCTCGCTTCTACTGCACTATGAACTGCATTATTCATTATTATTACTTCTTTAATTAATATAACTGTCCAATAAACGAGAAAGCATAATGCAATTTCCGTTCTGTTTACAAACCGTTGAGATTGTGCATTTTCTGATTTAATTTCCAACATAGCTTGTTGCTTGACTTGACATGTTTAATTAATAAACGTGGAGCTCGTTGGTTGTCATTTATGTACGAAATATTTAACATTACGAGTCTAGTGTGTATTAATACTGTTAATAGGTACATACTTTATCACTACACAACAAAACATTTTTCAAGCTCTGTCTATACTCTTCCTACTCATCTCTAAGTGATAGAAATAAAGAGAGCCTGTAACATGTTTTCTAAGTGCATGTTCCACCAGTGTGAACCAGTGGATAGCACAGTACATAAGTAGGTTTTTGAAAAAGTAGGCCACCATTATGTACCTAAGTACTGCTCTTCACATCTTACACAAATATTTTCATGGTACTTTTACTTTAATGGTTCGCGCGCGCGCGGTGCGCACGGTGTAAAATTAGCGGTCAGTGACCGTACAGTTGATACGACGGCGAGAGGGCGACCATACCCTTAGTATCCATAGTAAACAGCGGCTTCAAATTCCTTTTTCGAAACTTGTATCAAAACATAAAATACGTGTTTATGGAAATTTGTTTAAGTTTATTTCCTCAAAGTTTGCGCAGTGGTTAACAAGCTTTCCTGTATAAAACTGATAAGTTTGTTTAGTTGAACACGATAATCTCTGGAAATACTGGTCTGATTTGGAAAATTCTTGCACTGTTTGTGAGTCCATTTATTGAGGTAGGCCATATAATATAAGTACTACATTTTATTGCACTAGTGGGCACGATATAAAATGTAAACCACTCAGACGAATCCGCCGGCGGAAAGCTAATGGGAAATAAAATCTATTTTATTTCAACTTTGCTTTGTGAGATTAAAGGGAGCAGTATTGTAAACATTTTAAGATGTTAAATCTACATACAAATTTTATCTTATCCTTTACTGCAATCTTCTTTATCACTTTTGAATTATCGTGGTCATTTTATCATTTTGGTAATTTCATTACAGCCGAAATTTCGAATTGTAGATAGTTACTAATTGTTAAATTTTTAAAAGTGTTGAAGATTTTCTTATTTATTGATTGTAGTGTGAAAGTTAAGTATTATGTTAAAGAAAACTGAAACTAATCTGAAGATTAAGGCATTAAATATTTTATTGTACAAGTGACAGTGAGTCAGAAGTTTTTTAATTTCACAGAAACGAGATTATTATAAGAACCGCTTGGTACTTAACTGTGGGAAACTTGACTAAACTTAACTTTCCAGGGACGCTAAGTTATTTTATAAAAAAACAACGTTTGTCGTGAAACCAGAAGCCGGAAAAATGTAAATTATTTACAATTTAATTTTTATTTCCATAAATAAAAGAGTTGACTAAGGCAACTTTGTTTCTTAATCCGATTTCAGGTAAGTAACTGTACTTTGGCCATTTACGATTTTATATTTAATTCCACAAATTACAAATTTATTTACCTATACCACCTTTTACTTATTATAGTGTATTGTTGCAGAGGCAAAACTTGAAAAATTGAGAATTGTATTGTATCTATAACGATGTTGTCTCTTACAGGAAAATCGTGAAACCGGTTTTGTATCCCATTACACCTACAAAAGTAGATACGTATTATTAAGAGTATTTTCGATATTTAAAAATATAGGTATCTATCCATATATTCGAAGGAGCTAAGATACCTTCAATATCGGTTTGTAACATCGGCACGTGTTATGTAAATCATGAAGTAAAACTTTCACTAAGTTCGTCATTCGCTCCTATTGGAGACTAACTCTGACAAGGTGAGCATAATTTATCATTTTATAATATAAATCTTTCTTAAATTATTTTTTCTAGGATTAATTTTATTGTATATTTATTTTTTCATTTTTATTTCAATGTTTACACCCAATGCGACAGTGTGTTTAACTATTAAATGAATATACCTATACCAGATATCTACATTACATAAACCTAAAATCTACTAAACAATCATTAATAACGTACACACGGCTAGACATCATGCTATACAGTTCCATCATAAACTGATCTCGTATTATGTACCTACAAAGAGAGTCAGCTTATAGTGGTAATATAATGTATAGCTTGATGTGTAGCCATGTGCATCTACTCATAATACTAAGAGTAGCCTTCGTGAATTCAGCCAGTAAGTAGGCATGAAAATATGTCCTACTGCGTTGAGTACGCCGTGAACGCGAAGCGCCGCGTCCGGTGCCCGCTCCATCAGCTTTGTGCGTGCGCGCGGTACCAGGTAATAGATGCTGATATCGTAAACCATGTTTCAACACCAAGTGAAAACAACAACTTCAAATTATAAATTGACCACTTTAGAATAAACCTCTTTCAAACAAAAAAACAGATTTAATTAATTTATTTAAACAAAAAGAAACGTTTGCAAAAACCGTCATATATAAAACAGCCCGAGCAAATATAAAATATATATTAAGACAACCTCCTTTTTTAAGTCGGTTAAAAGAGATATACAGAAATATGGTCACCCCAATACAAGGCAAAGTTCTGACTTAGTATGTTTAAAAATTCAAAGGGAAAAGTGACATTGGAGTGTCGAAGTCCCATTAACATTAAGCAAGTCACTTTCAAGATGTTTCCAGTTTCCACTTTGTGAAACTTTATATTACTTTGGTATTGATATTGAGGAATCTTTTGAGTTATATTCAAACTTTGTGATTATATCACCGTATTTATATTGTAAAGCGTTCTAACCGCTCCGGTCTTATAGTGTCCATTATTGGTTTATTTAAACTTTTCGTATACAATATATATTCACGCTTTTCTTAAACATTCTCTCTGTATTCCAAAATTGCTAGACTCGTAACACCTATACCTACTTGTTATTAGTGGTGTACTGGTACTTTCCTTTAATTTTTGACGAGATCTCACACACTACTAAAAATTAAAAGAAGTATTAAAAATATTAAGTACCCAAATAGGTATGTACAGTTCTCAAAAGTCTATGAAATCAAATTTGTATGACATGATTAACAATCAAACTTACAAGTTAGACAAGCCCAAACAAACAAATATGGAATGTTTATTCAAACCATAGAAAAAGGACTAACAAGTCTTGTGTCACAAAACGTTTCTTTTTTCCATGATTCAAACATAAGAACTTTACTAGCAAATGATTAAACTACTTATACGGTTTTTTACTAGGCATAACTTTTCTTGCTAACGGTAGGTTTAACTTTGGTAAATAGGTACGATAATAATCCTAGGTTCCTACTTACGAAGTAACTTCGCTGAATTCCTTGTGTAGTAGATAGGTACTACAAGAAAGAAAACTCAAAATACAATTTTAATTTAGTATTTGTTTTATCTTAAGATGGAACTGCAAACATTTCTATCATTTTGCTTTGTGCACTGAGAGCATGAAAATTACTTGGGAGAAGTTTTCCTGCAGGTGCACCCAGCTGAGTCGTGAGAGAACTCATTAATTTAAGTTAGTGCACCCGTATGAGCCTTGAATTACCTACTTATACACACTTCATATCTATCATACCCATCTAGGTACCTAGCAAATTTAATTTATAATAAGTAGTTAGTTTAGAACTACTTTGTACCTAAGCAGCAGTTCCAGCTATCCAAATAGGTTTTATTCAGACATTTTTATATTCATTTCCTTTGTTTATATGTTAGAATCCCCGTAGGTAAAACTCTTTAAATATTTATTTATCTGATACAAAATCAGCTAAAAGTATCCATGGGTTGCCTACTTTGAGTAATCAGCCTAATTGCCTGACTACCTGACTACGTTCCACTACTTTGCATCAAGTGTCAATGACAATCACACACTTTTACATTACTTTTATAAATAAAAATACTTATTAACTACTAAATATTTAGCAGCGTAAACATTACACCAATTTTCTATACCCGCACAGCTAAGTAGGTATGATTGAAATGCAGAGTTCCCGACCGTTTCATTTCATATTGGATATAGAGGCCTCAGGCCCCACATCGAATCATATGTTACGGAGTGACATATTCGAAATGCAGCTTTGAAAATAACTGCTGGTGTTGACACGAGTGCATTCTCCCGCTGTTTACGAAAAATTGTAAGTCATAGATATACCCACCTATAAAAATAAAATAAAATAAAATAAAAATAAATTTATTGAAAAAATAATGTCATAAACACATTAGGCTTAGCTAATTAGGGATTAGTATACAGATGATTATTGTGTTAGTATTATGGAAAACTAAAAACTAGTGTATATGACTAAAATGAGTAATTAAGGTAACAGGTTTAAATGTTATCAGCTAATATTATTAAACGGCCTGCCCGATCTAGGTTTGTTAAACCTATAGAAATCAATATAGCTACCAATTCTGTAAAATATACATAAGTAGCAAAAGACAGAATGTCCGTTTCAATAGCGCGACCTGCTCATGAAATTTGATGAAATTTTGCCAGGGGTTAGTTGATATTTGTTACAAAACATATATTTTTCCTGAATTTTCCTGAATTTTTAGCAAGATCCGCCTCGATACGGTATCAAAGGCCTTTGCTAGATCGAGAAAAACCCCCACACACTTTTTACCGCTGTCCAAATGACTAGTGACATAGTCTACTAGATTAACAACTGCATCTTCCGTTGATTTTTTTCTTCGGAAGCCATATTGGTTGTCCGAAATTAGGTGGTGTTTTTCCATGTAGTTAAGGAGTCGGCTATTCATAATTTTTTCCAGGATCTTTGATAACGTTGATAGCAAAGATATAGGGCGATAATTTGTGACCTTTGTTATATGTGTAATGATAGGTGGTAAATGCGGTGAGTGGCGATGCTTGCATCCAAATATTTTTGGTCATAGCATCTTAGTTTTATTTGTAACAAATTCAGAAAAAGAGAAATGTGTTGTAACAAATATCAAGTAACTCCTGGCAAAATTTCATCAAATTTCACGAGCGGATCGCGCGATTGATACGATTATTAAAAAAAACAGCAAACTGTAAATATGATGTAGATATACATATAGAATACATGTATGTCTGTGGCATAGTAGCTTCCAAAAGAACGCACCAAACAAGAAATCAAATTCTAAAACCACCTTTTTGGTCTGTTAACTACAAGAGCTATTTAAATTTAACATAACACTAGTTCAACACTGAAACGAAAAAATCACGCTTAGTTATGCACAAATATTGGCTCTATAAAGGAACCAAGCAAAAACACTCTGTATGCAATAATAATTTTTAAAACTCATGCATTATGGTTGTCTTTTCAATATATTGTAACATTTGGTTAAAAAAGTACTAATACGGCTTTTGTAGCACAAGCTTTAAGTATTGACCCTTGTTAGACTCAAAGGGATATCACATTTGAAACGTCTATCATTTTATCTACCTTTGATCTCTGTAAGCCGTAGCCTTTATTTAGCAACAGCCATAGTATTTGTATATTATATCTTCATACCTTTTCTATCATTGAAATCTATCCAAGATTCGGGTATTATATGGTTATTTAGTCGAGATAAACTACTTACTGGACTTTGTTTGAAGTAGTTTCATAATACCTATTCTCCATATTAGAATTATGAAGTGCTAGGTAAAAACTGGAAGCAACACTTGCTCTACATTTCTTTAGTAGTCCTACCATATATACAATGGTATATGTATCTGGTAACCAAGTTCTGATAATATATTTATGGTCTTATTCATAAAAATCTTATGAAACTCTTTAGTTAAAATGGACTTCGTCAAGCCGTTGTTCGTGGTCTTTATTATTACCTAGAACTACATGGTTAGTATGTAAGAACCATTTTAGATTCCTACCACAAATAGGAACGCTCTTTTCTCTGAAATCTTGGTATTTGTTTGTCAAGTGTAGTAGTTGTGTTGGCACAATACTTTTCCATTGTTTTCTACTTATTTTCATTGGTGACTATGAGTCCTAAATATACGGAGCTTTTTACTAGTTTAATAATAGTTTTATTATATTCACTAGATACTGCCCGCGGATTCGCCCGCATATAATGTATCACAAAATAAAACGTTCTAAATTTAATTCAAATACATCCGCGTAAAAAAGTAAGAAACAACCACATACCCACACCACACATTCATACAAACTTTCGCATTTATAATATTAGCACAGATAATATAAGACCTACTATATTAGTAAGAAGTAAGATAAGACACGCGAACAGATTAACACTCGGGAATTGAGAGTTTTGAAGGTTATACTTAGACTATCTAACAGTAGTTTACGACGACGTGACAGGATCATATTGCAGTCAAACAAACCCAAAGTAAAGCGAAGGCGACTTGTCTAGTGTTTCACAATAGTGTTGGGAATTAGTTCTACCTGGTTAATTTCACTGCATTTGACGTTTACAGGCAATTTTTCTACAAGGTCAAAATTTCCAGCAGCTGAAGCAACATTTTCCGGGAATCTCAATATCTGCACATCATTTTGTATAATGTATTAAGTAAAATGCATGTCAATAATCAATCCTTCTTACGTCAAGTTGGGTGATATCGAGCGTCTATGTGATGGATGATTCAATTACTGTGTCAAACCACCAATTCATGCCTCCGGTCTCCATAAACCTTATATCAAGGCATTAAAGTTGAAAATTCTATAACACACTCATAAAAATAAATTTATCACAAGCAAGAATATGATTATGATGAATTTGTGCCGCCAGATTGTACAAGTTCCTGCGATGAATAGTTTAGGTTATATGTATATCCTTGTAATGTTAAATAAGGATTTTGTGTAAGTAATCTAAAGTACTCTGAATCTACACCAATCCGTTTCGGATTACTTCACTCCGGTGCAAATTTGTAAGTTCACTTCTTCTTAACCATAAGAACCTTTTGGGCTTACTAGGATATGATAGAAAGCTAATTCAGCGATTATACGAGTATTTTAGATTGTCCCATTTCAATAATCACTGTCAGAGATACAGGTAACACCTTCGGTTTTATTCAAAACGACAGTTGGCAAACCAAAAATAAAACTAAGCTCAGTAGGAGGTGGGTAAAACTTTAAAAATGTAATAATTATTTAGGTACTAAGTATGTAAAAATTATTGCGTAATATAAAGTAATCTAAACTAAAGCGAATACATAGAAAAATGTAAACCTAAACAAACATAAATAATTCAGTCCAACCTATAACATGTTGACCTAATTGATCGAGCTTGAGAAATAGCCTTGGAAATGTGGACGGTGCATAATACTCAGTGCAAACTTGACGTGTAGGACCGCTTTGATGAGTTGATTGTCAAGGGAGGAACACCAATTAGCTTTTAGTTGACTTAGCACCCGTCATGATTAATTCACCACAACGACCACAGGACATGTCGTGTGCTAGACCTAGGTATTAATCATTTCAATTTAGTCAGTAGATTATTTTTTACTGCTATTATACCTATAGTAAAATAGAGAAGTAAAGATTGATAGTTATAACAATTTTGTTATAATAATAACCATTTTTAATTTGTAGGTATACATTTTTAATGTAGCAGATACCTACTTGGTTCTGAATAAAATTAAATACCATGCACTTCAATAGATCATTGTGTAACCATCCTTACTTCTTCACTAGGTGTTACCTATTATAATACGTAAGTAACTCGGTCTGTCTGTCTGTCGCGTATTCACGCCAAAACTACAGAACTGATTTGAATAAAATATGATATGGAGACAGATTGAGACCCTAAAGTTAGTATCTAATAATAACACCTATAATCCTAGCCCCATTCTGGCTTCAATGCCCACTCTGAGTTGAGTAGCCAAGTACGCAGGAGATAATATTATTATAGTTATACCACACATAATAAATATTATTATAGTAATACCACATATAATATAATACTATACACAACGGGGTTTGTCTCAGGGTCCGGAGGAACAGGCTGACTGACACGACCGGGGAGTACAGGAACCCCGGCCTAACATGCTCTCTGAAGCATAAGGCTCTCGTCTCGTCTACAATTTCCTAACTAAAGACTCCGAGAAATTAGAAAAGACCCACACTCTTTTAAGTCCGGAGCTATAAATAATGCCTACTGTTGCACAAAAAGGATTCATGAATAACAACAAAACTTGATGCAAAATTTAAGAAAAATCTGGCTTAAGTCCAGTAATGTTTTTAGCAAGCAATTTGGCAAGCTTATTGTAATGCTAGTTTTTGTACGAGTAAACCGTTTCCTTTACAATGTTTACCTAAGTTAGACAACCCACTAACTTATAGCTACGAGGTAGGTAAGTTTCGTATTTTGTAATTAGCTGAGTAACTGAGTAGGAAGGTACATTTTGAGATTGTTTTCTTTTAATTCTCTGTTACATCCTGTCTATCGTATACAAACACCTACTGTGGACTTAAGTAAGTACCTAAACCTACCTAAGTGCAGATCATTTTACACCTACGTACAAATTGTCACCCCATTAGATAATATATTCTAAGATATATTTTTGCTCTCACAATCAGTTACTTGTCACCATATCTGATCTTAACTAATATTCGCAACCAAACCCACTTAATTAACAAATTTAACTATAGTCTCCGTTTTAAATAACTACCTTCCCCCTGCTTATTTTTAGTAGATAAATTAGTTTAAGAATATGCAGCTTGATTGAGGTACTAATAGAGTTAACTAAGTAATTGTTGCTTATACTTACTTAAAGATATAATATGTAAAACGTATTACTGTAATCACTTCACGTTAGCGTCCCTGACGCAGCGCCTGTTCTCAATGTACCCGCAATTACCGCAGATCATCCTCTTAGCGGTATTCCACTGAATTAATAGGTATGCTTTACTCATCTCGCTTTACGAATAATGGGAGAAATTATGCGGCATAAGCCAAATAATTTGCAACTCTTAAAGCCTCTTCATGTGTGCCCCCGTGCATCCTTGCTTAAAGAGTAGGTGTGACGGGATTGTGGTACTGGTAGTTAAGTAAGTATTTAGAACATTTTATCGGTGTAAATTTATGACTTTATAAATAAATCTCGTAATTTTCCTGCACAATAGGCTTTGTTGTGGATTTATTTTATTTTATTTTACTTGGATCACCAACAAATGATACACAATTACATTAAATAAGTAGTTTGTACAAAGATTGGACCCCTTTTTTCATTTAGTTATAGGTAACCACAGCTAATTTCCAGAGCTCTACTCTTTATTTAAATATTTTTGTAGCGACAAACCTACTTGTTACCAGTACCTAACATAATTTATTTGATGTTGTTTTTACTTATCTCAAACAACTTTACCATATTTTTGTGAGATTTTGTACACTTGTAGATATATTCAATTTAATTCAGTTATTTTACGAGAAGTCGCGGACAAAAGCTAGTGTAAATTATAATCAAACACAACATTTATATATCTCTTTGAAAATAACTCTTAGCTGTGGTAAGGGTTCTATACCTCAATGGGCACGGAGCTGTATAAGCTCAATAGATCCCCGTTTATCTGGTACAAGAGCGGTATATTTACGAGTCTCCGCAGACCATTTATTTGCGACACGCTGAAGGTGTTCATTTTAGACTCCCTCTTTATGATGATACTCTTAGAAAGATATAGTTAATGTGGGATTTTATTAAGCTCTATTAACCATTTAATGTAGATACGTAACGGCCAAATTTAAATAATAAATACCAAGATTACGCAGTCTGTGAATTCCGTTGTAAAGATTATTATTTGAAAAAAAATATTAAAAATTCATGTTAAATAGCGTAAATCACATCATGAAATAAAATATTACGTTGATTGACAATCGCTACATTGGGTGAGTTAATATTATCTTCAATTACTTACGTTTTCAGTCATTTGAAACATCGGGTCTATTATTGAACTTACTCTTTGTGTCGTAGATAGGAGACATCTAAGTTCCGTACTCAATTTCTCAAACAGATTAAGTATAGCTCGTTTCTCACTCACGAAGAAGCACTCCGGTCTCTACAGATATGAAATTGAGGTTAAAAATTACTTGCCTTTTCTTAGCGCTAAGCTAGACAGAATGAATGGAGGTACAATCTATCTAACATAATCAAAGGTAGAAAATATGAAGGATTAGGTACTTACTTAAGTTGATTTTGGCAACGGTATACTCAGTACTGTAGGTACTCTATTTATCAAAGCAATTTACAATTTGTTTTGCTATACCACACGGAAGTTCTAAGCTAAAACTTGGCCAGTTTGTTTAACTCTCTGAACCCTTCAGAGAACACCGTGGGACACTAAAGGTTTCTCATTATTTATACCCAACTGTAAAGGAAACTAAAGCACATGACATCAAATAGCCTAAGATTTCGTATGAAAATCGTTTAGTCATTACTCAAATGAAATATAATTCTGCTCTTTGTTATCTACCCTTGCACTGTTCCATGACTCAACCACAAGATAAGAACACGAAACCATGTTTTTAATTATTTGTGTAGAAACTCAGTGACAAAGCTATAACAGCTCAATAATTCAATTAATTCCTTCGTGCCCAACGGGTCTTTATCGAAATTCGCAATGAATAGGTGTCCAGCGATGCGAGATGAAATATTTAATTCTGGTAATTGATAGGCTGAACAAGTAAGCACTCTTCACGGCGCTGCAGCCTTCACATTCATTTAATTAAAGATACAAAGATGATTACACAATACGTATACAGGTAATAAAGCACATTTATTTTACGAGGCTTGCAGAAGAGCAAAATGGCAACGTACAGGCGACCCAACCCTCTCATAGTCTTTGTTTTTTTACAGATGACTTATCCAATCTGCAAGAAGGGCATTCATTAGTTCATCGCTACTTAGGTGAGTTGTCCGATGATGGTCGAGCCGATCATGTACTTCACAACTGCCATGAGGGCTCCCCATTGGGGAAGGAACCTTGTTCTTGTCTTTTTATGTTATATAAGGTCGTATCATGTGTGCTTGTGAGTTTATCAGGCGTAAGTGAGTCAGCTGTACCTACCTAAGTGTAACAACCTTCGTAATACCTAGTTCCCGATTGCACGGTTTTCTGTTTTTAGGCGTCCGAGAAACTAAGATCCTACCGTTCTTTACGATACAATGTGACACATCTTTTTTTAATGTTTACTTACAACTTCCTCCAATAATGAAGCGACTACAAATAAAATGTCGTAGTCTGCATTTGAAACTACTCTATGTACTTTGACAACAATGCATCTGAACGGAGCGGGGGAGTGCAGCCGACATGTGTTTGACGTTAACTGCAATTTCGTATTTCATACAAGCTACATTGGTCGGGTGTGGGTGTAGGCAAACCGCTATCAACTTGGCCTTCTCTATGGTTTGCGGGACACCTCGATAGACTACATCGCTAATTAGTATAGGCTAATGAAAAGGGACCTACTACCGTTTCACGTAGTGTTGACACCCTTAACGTACAAGAAAAAACTTGAGAGGTGACAGACAGACAGAGAAACATGCGCACGCCGCACAGCTTACAATAGCATACTATAGCAAAAAGTGTCGTGACAACTTTTCGTAAGAATTTTTTCCGTCTAGCCCCCTTTCACAACGCGCGATAAGGAACTTCGTTCCAAAAACGTAGAACATTTTCTCACTACCGTCACAACAACCGGTGCAACCCGTGTCGAAACGTAAAGCCAAATAAAGGTGAGCGCGTTAATTGGCCCGTTATGATAAATATAAATATTAACCTATGTGTTAATCTAGACCAACATCTATTTCTGTACCATATTTTATACAATTCCGTCTAGTATTTTTTTGCGGAAGAGTAACAAACATACTTGCAAATTTTCGGGTTTAAAATATAGGTACTAATATTTTGAGTTGAAATTGAACAAACCATTATGGTGTAGGTAAGTTTTCGTAATTAAATGGCACATTAAACACAATTAACTAATAAATCAGCTTAGCTATTATCCTCAGGACTCAGGCTTTAATCTCCGCCAGCCTCATCCATCATTAGCTGTAGATAGCGTCAAATTGAGCGCCGGCTTCACGTATTTTGATGAGTAAGAACTGGGAACTTATAAGTGTCTATAGCATGAATCATTTTTATAATTTCCGTAAATAGAACTTAGACTTAGACTTAGCTTTGTGTTCTGTTTCATATTATCCATAAAAATATCTACATTTTATTTATATCTACATTACTACATACCTACCCAAAAAAATACTAAAAAATATTTGTTGCCGTGGTATCTAATTTTTTTTATATTATGAAGTCAGTTTATTGTTTTATTATAGGTAATTTAAAAGTATTTTAATTACATGAAAATCGACGCAAAACTACTCTAGTTTTGCGTCGAAGGTTTGTTGAAGTTATCAATTTAATGTTTCGTAATCGCTAACGGCTTCCTTCCAATCATTCCTAAGAGACCGGCCAAGAGGCATCAGTTGGCAAAAAGGTTTAAATTCTTTCTTTAGTTAAGTAATGCTGGCTAGTAATCGGAAATTTTTTGACAGGATGCCATTTAATTTTGTTTTATAGATGTTTCATAATCATGTATTAATGGCGTCCGTTCAGTTTTAATTCATTCTGAGACATTGCTGGCTGGTAGACGTAAAATTTTTGACATGATGTCATGTTTTTGTTCTGTTTATAGGTACTTCACTAGCTCTAATGGCCTCCTGAAGAAAAAAAATGGCGTCTTAGAACGTCGCAGTTTTTTAGTTTTTTACTACTAATCTTTAAAAACTTAACTTATTTAAACTTGACACTGGCAAAATTGCGGAGAATTGAAAAGTGAAAATTTTGTATGTATTTTTTAATGCCACGTAATAAAAAAATTAAAAAAATTGAGGTGAATACTCCTTATCGCTTAGAGATTTGAAAAATAGATAGTAGCCGATTCTCAAACTTACTGAATATGCATAAAAGATGTCATAATAATCGGTCAAGCTGTTTCGGAGGAGTGTGGTAACTAACATCAGCAGGACATGTACCAAAATAAAAAAGCTAAAAATAATTCAAAAAGATTTTAAATGTGACAAACCTTAGATACTACAGTTTGTTTTTTTTTTTCTCTATATGACAACATTTTAACCACAGATCATCAAAATCTTCGGGGTGCAACGGTTGGCTTCTCTGTGATATTGTTAACCACTATTACCTATATTTATTTTTCAGTAACAATAAAATCCAATGTAAAAATTATATTATTCATCTTCGATGTAAAAAATGTTTTGTATACAAATTAACCGTTCGTAACTATGTGACAGATACACATTAAAAAAATATAGTTATTATCTTTTGTAGTTGCACTTTGGGGAGCTATAGTTTACGAGAGATAAGTGATAACATTTATCCATTTGGTTTGATACTACGTATTACCTAGAATATTAATATCATTGAAATTTACGTCCAATAAATCTTTGATAAACATTATATAGCTGCAATATGTAATAGGTGCCTTTAAGCGAACACCTAGATATTTCATAGATATACGAGTACTTTGTTAACTTTTGTATGAAACATACATTTCCTTAAACACAAGCTCAGAACATACTTATCCTAATATTTATATTTATCATAACGAGCAGTTAACCCACTCACCTTTAATTTGGCTTAACGTTTCGACGCGGGTTGCACCGGTCGTGGTCGCAAGCAGACTGATCCAGCGAAAGAGCTCCGTTAATAACGGCGGCCGTAGTCCGAGTCTTAGACCAACTCCATACGAAATTTCATCCAAGTCGGTTTAGTAGTTTTGACGTGAAAGTGCGACATACAGACAGACAGAGTTACTTTTTCATATTAAGTAACGATTATCCTACTATTATTAAGATGTAAAAAAAAAAAATATTCACCAATCAAATCAATATTTAAAGTCGATAGGTAAGTAATAAAATAGCCCAGCGGGACATTAAAAAAGGTTGAAGTGAATACACACTATCTTTACAGGGTGAAACCCAATACAATAGTGGTTAGCAGTAGGTATGTGTACGTATCTATAGGCCGACCGTTTAACTCTCGTATTGCCTATCGCCAAGATTCTGACTCCTCAAGCTGCACAGACAGTGATGATGATTCAAACGATATGAATATTAGTGACAAATAGTTTTACATTACTTTTATCTGTGGTTAAATAGTTCTATAAGAGATTTAAAAAATTGATGTTTTATGACTTTGTACCTCAGATGGCGACACGCGTGTTAAACGGTCGGCCTTTAATATCACTAATCATCCGAACGTATTTTACTGTTTCATCCCAGATTTCTGCTAGTTTTTAGGGGAGGCAAGGTAACCACGTACAGCACACATGTAAAAGTTTAAGCGTCTTTACAAATGCACACAAATAAAAGCTGCACACAAACACAAGACATAAACAGTTTATACATACTAACAGTTCATGTACCTCGGCTGAGGGGAAATCGTGCAATACCAGTTCCCTATTAAATTTTCTATGGTTTCATCATAAAAGCATATCCAAAATCAATCTATCCTACATACCTCACCATTTATATTGTAGTAAGTAGATAGATAGGTATAGAACTAAATAAATATTGATAAATAACGTCGAAAAATTTAATATCACGTACGTACAGTACAAATACACCAGGCAAATACAAAATTCGATGTTTGGTATGCAATCGAGCTATTTCGATTTTCTCTGTAAGTATTTTAAAGAAAATATACCATGCTACTGTTAACTCTATTTTTATACACATAAGGTTTAAAATATCAATTATAACATTTTCAACAAAAACCTGTTATAAAATGGCAAACAACCATCGTTATTCATAAGCGATATTAAGGTAAAATGGCCTTCATAAAAGCATTTTTAATAATAGTGTGTGATCATTGCACTTTAACATTTTGTAATTATTTCAGTAAAACAATATTTTTTGGTACCTATTTAAAACTTAGTATGTACTAATAAAATTTGTTATTTAAAGCGTCTGTGAGTAAAACACACAACTATCAAGTGTAACTGTTGTTTACTAAGATACTACAGTAAGTATTATTTATATGAAAACAACGAAATGTGTTTAGACTGTATAGTTTATTAGCTTGATTGAAATGCCCTACGAATAGTTATTTTTATATTCCACTAGCTGTCCCGGCGAACTTTATACCGCGTATTTCTCAATATTTAAACTGTCCTTAGACTTGTTTGAATACTTCAAGACCAAAATTAGTCAAATCAATCTACCCGTTCTCGAGTTATAGCGAGACTAACGAAGAGCAATTGATTTTTAAATACATACTAGCTGACCCGGCAGACTTCGTACTGCCTCAATCGACTGCTGTTTTTAGGGTGTTCCCGGCAATTATTCGAAGTTTTCTCACCTTTTAAACCTTCCCTAGACCTTCAAGAAAATTTCAAGACCATTTTAAGATAAATCCTTTCAGCCATTCTCGAGTTTTAGCGAGACTAACGAACAGCAATTGATTTGTATATATATTTATAGATAAGATTTCTCTCACCTTTTTAATCTTCCCTAGACCTTCACGAACATTTCAAGACCAAGATAAGATAAACCCGTTCGGCCGTTTTCGAGTTTTAGCGAGACTAACGAACAGCAATTGATTTTTATATATAGTAGATAGATAGTTTACAATCAACAACTAATTCATTATACAATGGAAAAGATATTAAAAGAAAACCCTTCGTGTTAACTTAGCCTAAGCTAAATAAATATAAAATACTCCTTAACATCGATGTCGGTTAGGTTAGGTTGGAGACTAGGTAGTTGAAGGAGACTGGCAGCGTTGCCACGTTGAACGGCAATACAATATTTGGCTTAAGTGCATGTTTTCTTTAATAATTCATATTATGTGTTGCATTAGGTGTATAAGTACCCATACTGAATCTGTGGTAATATTATTAAAGTAGGTATTATTTAGTTACCTAACTTACTATCAAGTAATGTCCCACCTCTACTCACAAGTCATAACCGTCGTCGTTGCAATTAACCTAATTAATAATTTATAGAAAATGACACTCTACTAGTGGTAACACCCGTAGCAAAAATAGTCATTGTACCTATGTAGGTACTCACCAATGATCTAGCCTCTTTTAAGATTGAACACGGCTAATGGAAACAGCTTGTGGAAGATAGGAACCAGAGGAGGAACAAGTTCAACATGTTCACAACGGAGCCTGAATCGTTAATAGAGATGACTACAAGGTATAAAAAATCGTATTTTAATTAGTCCGTCGCATCAGTAAGATTATAACAAAAATGTTAGACACGCATTTTTTACTTTATCATTCAAGTGAAACAATATTATGATATAACGCATTAAAGTTATGGAATGAGAGTGCTCTACGTCATAATAATAATAAAGCCTTTATTGCTGTTCTTAGTTTTACAAACTAAATCTAATTACTTAAACATGCCAAAACTTAAATACTAAGTTCCTTATGGAATTAAATTAAATATCGGCAAACGGTGGTTGTGGTATCGCAGCTTGTCCTTCGACAAAGGCCTCCTCTAAAGATTTCCACTGTGTCCTGTCCTTTGCTGTACGCGTCCATGTAGTACCAGCTATTTTTATAATGTCGTCCTCCCATCTTTTAGTCTGTCTACCTCTATTCCTTTTACCATCTCGTGGATACCATTCAGTTATTAAACTGGTCCATTTCTCCTTTTTCTCTCTGATCATATGTCCAGACCATCGCCATTTTAGTTGTTTGTAAGTTGTGTATGCGTTCTTAAAGTTTGTCTTGCTCTTTATGTCTTTTAGTTTTATTCGGTCTTTTCTTTTTACGCCTATTGTACTTCTCTCTATTCCGTTTTGACAAATTTTTAATTTGTTTGATAATTCTTCTGTCAACGCCCAAGTTTGACACCCGTACAGTAAGCATGGAAGAATACTCATATTAAATACTTTTCTCTTTTGTTTTATAGGCATGTCTTTATTTTTCATCACTTCGCTTAGCGACCAGAACCGTTTCCAGGTATTAGCAATTCTTCTTTCTATTTCCTTTTGCATGCAGTCTTCTTGAGATATAAGTTGTCCAAGATATATATATTCTTGTACATATTCTATTACCTCGTCATTTATTTTTATTTCTATATTTGTAGAATTTGACATTATTTTAGTTTTTGTTAAGTTCATTGACAGGCCTGCTTTAATACTTTCATTCGATAGCTCTACGTCATACAGGGCTATAAAACTTACCTAAGCCTGACGTCGTTCGAGATTTCGCCATTCGAGACAACTACAGAAATATCTAATTCAAGAAACAAACGTCACGCCTGTACTACCCGAAGGTGTAGGCAGAATGTCACCACATTTTGCCGGTCTTATAGGGCCTAGAGTCTATTGCCAATTCCAAATTTCAAGCTGCAACTAAGCTTCTTTAAGTATATTAGAAAAGTCAATTTGGTTGCTAACCTCGAGGTTATTACCGCTAGACTACCGAAGTAGTTACCAATAACCTAAATCATTATAAGATTAATTACTTCTCTAATCACTTACAATTAGAAATTAATCGTGATAATGATTTGATTTGTATTCAAGTAGTACCTACGGAAATCCTACAACTATTATAAATGCGAAAGTTTGTGAGGATGGAGATTTGGATGAAAATTCGCAGGAGAGTAAATTTCCTTTACTAAGTAGGTAACTATTGTAAGTTTCATTGAAATCAAATTATGAGTAAACAAGTCGAATTTAAACCTTTCAAGAAATCCTCTTTTGCTTTTGTTCCAAAAACTTGTAGGTATTAAAAACAAACTTTATACATATCAAATGTTTTACGCATACCTACCAGTCACCATTATAAAAAGCAATTGAAACCTCTTTGCAGCCTAGTGCCCCTTGGCACCATGTAAAAATATTAAAAGAAGGTTTGATTATGAAACATGTTTTAAAAATGAAATTAAAATAAACCCAAATTAAAATAGTAAATAATTGTTCCCTTGGATGCGGCGCGGCATTTATATCACGCGGACAAAGTCGCGGGCGGAAGCTGTTAGGTACATATTACCTCGAACACAACACAACAACATTAATATTGTACGAAATTAATTGAGCATTTATCAATAACTAATGTGGTAGGTTTCGCGGAGACAATTGAGTGACATATGTGTGATTGCGTCTAATTGTTTCATGTATTTCAAGCAATGATATTTTAATAAGGACAATGTCATTGATTTTAAGCTACCTACTACTTACTTACATGTATGCCATTTATCTAATTTCCAAAGATTTTCATGAAATTTAGTAGGTATACAGAGGCAATTAATCGATATAGCTAAGTTTCATTTTTAGAAAACATAGTTTTTTTCGTATGTTCAGGGAATGAAAACTGCCACAATATCATTAGTATACGAAGGCAAAATTCGCCACAACGTAGATACGATACCTAGCTCAGGTGGGAATAGGGTGGTCTCGAAACCAGAACATTCCGGTTCGAAACTAGATGATATACTTTTTTTCTTTTGTGAGAAAATCTATCTGGGAGCCCTTTAATATAATTTCCAAAATTAAAACCGAGCAAAGCTCGGTCGTCCAAGTACTGCCTATTATACTAATTACTTTGTATAACACTACTTTTCTGACCGCGATTCTAATCATTTCTATTCTAGGTATCATTGCCCTCCTTTTACACGGTTCTTTTAGTAGGAAAACATTTTAATTCAAAAAACTACCTTCTCATATTCGCGATCGGGAGGTTTGTTAAAACTTAGATAATCTCGTAAACTTAGATAAGTCAATAGTCTAAAGGGTTGTAAAAAAATACTCTCACTGAATTTCAAACAAAATCTGTCAAAAATCGACACACAAACTGTTTTTTATGACTGATTAGAGATTCAAACAAGACCTAAACGGTCTTGTTTGAATCTTCATGAAAATTCATAATAAAACTTATGTTTCTACAGTTAAATGAATTTTGTCTCGTTCATACTTTCATAAATATGAAAGATGCCAGACAAAGACAAACTAATTACAAACCGATTTTAGCTATTATAATTTATAAACTTATAAGGCGGTTATGAATAAGGAGGATAGGTAGACTTTAGCAATATATTCCTAATAAACTGGTTCTCTTAGTAGTCTGTGTAATAAACCTAAAATTTTAGTAGCTTAATGTCCTTCTTTATAAAGATAATAGGCTAAGGCTGCATAAAGGTTTGAATTCATTTTTGAATAATGCTGGCTAGGACGCATAAAATTTTTGACAGGTTTTTAGGTATTCTATTAACTTTTTTTTATATATTTCATGCCTTTTTTTTTCAACATACCTACCTAAGCACTGGGCGTTCTTATTTTAAAATCAAAAGAGGGTTTATTCAAAAAGGTTTTAATTTTTTATTACTGGTTCAAAAGCGTATAATGTATGTTGTGACGTCAGAATAGATACTATGCGTTTCAAATAAGAATAGGATTGGAAATCCGCCATCTTGGACTTCTTCACATTTTTTAGTACAGTGAACAAAAATGTTTGTTTAATATTATAATCACATCTAGATGAAAAAAAATAAAAATGCGTAAATCTTATAGCCTTTTGAGTAAGATCGTACATTTGGATTCGGATATTTAGATACGAACATATTTTATTAACTTCTGACGACAAAAATCGGAGTTATAAGTTAAAACGTGTGTTTTTATCCGTGTATATGAATTTGCGTACAAGTTGGTGGTATCCTAGCGCGTAAATTTACTTAGGTAGGTAGCTGCATTGTAACTACATACTTGTGTAAAGTTTTCACATAAATCACTTTTCCATATATTTCAAAATAATATTATAGTCTGTGGTTTGACATTTTGTGCTGGCGCTACTTTTGCTTGGTTTTTGGTATGAAGTTAGCCGCGAGTCCAGTCCTATTCTTATTTGAAATGCATAGTAATCGTAGGTACAGTTTTGAGTGTGTGGCTTATAATATGTATTTAAATGAAGAGGCGACTGTAGAATTGTAGCTTGCTACTGATGAGCAAACGACAAAACTGGCGGTAAAACTGCGCGCCTGGCCGCTTATCCAGTTTTTTAAGCAACCAATTACAAGCGGTTGCATATTAAATTGGAAAAGCGGCTGGCCGCTCCCGCTGTAGTACAGTATAGAACCGCTGGTGCGTAGGTACTGTTGCTAAGTGGTTTACCTATATTTTATTTTACTGTTCTGTACTAATTAAAAGTCGATTTAGAATAAACATCATCATGACTTGTGCCAATAACTATTTAATTTGTTAAAATATTGTTATTTACCTTTTGTAGTTGAACTTTAGGAGTATAGCTCCTAAAGTACAACTAGTATAAAAGAAAATATGAGAGATAACATTTATTTCGGCATTTGGTTTGATAAATTTTAAATCTTTAATTTCAGGTAATTAACAGTGCATAGTTTCGTACGAATACCTTCAGACAGTTTTGGTTCCCTAGGCAGGCTGCGGTGCCAAATATTCAAAGCACAGATAATGCGTTATGCCTAGATATCGAAGGTAGAGACCACGATAGCAACTTGCTATTTTTATTAGCAAACGTAAATTCAGTTTAATATGATAGCGTATAAATGTTCAGCGAAAAACATTTTTCACACCCATAATGCCAATAATAAATTCTTTTTATGACTAAAGTTTAAAAATCTTCGATTAGTTGCAGCTTTGTAGCCTAACTTTCAACAGTTTTGAAGTGCTTTCGCAGAACAAAGTATAACAGCACGAGTTTTGCACCTACTTGTATTGCCTTAGATATGTTTACTCAAAACTATCACTGCGTTGCCGATATATAAACAGGATAATGTCGTCCCAAAAGCTATCCAAAAAGAAAATTTAAAAGAGCCAGTTTGACATATTTTGTATAAGCATACTTTTTATACGGCCTCGTTGGCCGAGTGGTGTTTGACCACTAACCGCCAGGTCCTGGGTTTAAATCCTGAGTCAAGCAAATGGTCTGGAAATGCCATAGATAATCGAATGAATTTCGGTCGGTATCGTGCCCGACGAGCGTCATGTGTACGTTAAATTCATCCACAACAAAACATTTTAAAAAGAAATCATGTAAGTATATCAGTAGAAAATGTTTTTATTTTAATTTTGATGTGTATTTGGTACAAACTACCTATTTAAACTACGCCTTTAGGTACTCGTTGATTATTTTTATTATCAAGCTAACTTTAAAGGCTCTTTCTTTAAGAGGAAGTATATTTTCGGTGTTTCTAAACAGATATTGTATAAATAAGGTAGCGAAGTTACGACTCTTTTACTATAGAAAGCGGTGAAGCTAAAAGCTTTGCGCCTATGAGGATAATGCTGAAATTTGTGACATGAGAGGGTCGACTTATCTTCACAGAACACTATGTATGGATGGGGTAACTAAGTCGAGAGTGAAATACATAAAAACCTTTATAAACAGTGCCACATGATTGCGTTAATAACATATACTAACTTCTTTTTTCATAAAATTATCTTAAAGGCTACACAAAGCTTAAAAAATACGGCTTAACTAAAGGCTTTTCTTTCTGAGAAACGATGAGCGCACAACGAGGGCTGTGGATCCAAACTTGCTTATAAAGGTGAAATCACTATCGTAAAACCTACTAGTAGTCACACCACGGCCTACAGTACTTCCAATTTGTTTGTAAAGGCGCAACCGTAATGGTATTAGTGGTTTTGATATGTTAATTGCACCCATTCTATATATTTATTAGTCCCCGTATCATTTCTTTTCATTGAAAAATTGTTGATTACTGAGTTAATTTATTAAAAGATAAGTTATATTGCTATGCGCGATACACAAGTTGATACGCCGTGATCATGCTACAGGGTGTTTACACAAGAACCGAAACAGGGCCGATCACTTAAGTCCCATGACGCATATTGCGGTCGTGACTCGAAACAGCGAACAGATGCGAGTAATACATGCAATACTTGATCTTCGTCGTGAATTCGGAATCGGATTTGATTATTTCGAAGAAGCTATGAAGCACGTATTCGTATTATATGGCAAGCGGTGTTTTGTATATCATTTTTACGAATTTAGCTTATAATAAGCTTACCTAACCTACGAGAAGTGGCTGCATTTGGTTGGTCCTTTATTTAAACACGTATAGGGACCTACATGAAACGCAATATAAAACAATAAAAAAATTATTGGACACTTAAACAGTATTCACTGAGAACTCAAACATATCTTGAAATACGGAAACTTGCTCACAAAAACAAGTTAAATTAAAATACACAGACCTCTGTGTATTTTATTGTTAAAGCTAGAGTGCATACAATAGTCACAACAAAATTAATATCCGTAACCCCTAGCCATATTTTATTGAATTTTCTTACTTTATTGGTTTCAACTTTCAAACAAAATAACAAAAATACGTGAAGCGAGACCACTGTTTTTCATACACAGATCAATGCAGCGGAAAATATTGAAAACAGCCCTGCGGCATGCGAATGAAATATGCATGATGTCATTGATGCATGGCACTTGAGCTAACAGGACCCAACAACATGTGACATTTTACAATGTTCACAATTTACATTTCATACCTCCTATGAGGACTTGCTTCATCGTATTATGTTAATAACATGAATCCAAATGACACAACATGGCGCTCATTAACGGTCATGTTAAATTCAAAATTTGAATAAGCAACATTGAATACCATACTGTGTATTTATGATTAACAAGTTGCCCGTCCCAACTTCCCTTTAGTAGTGTCGATAAACACTGACATGATTTAATTTTCATTAACAGTAACTTACAATAACTAAACCACAGTACAACTAAAAATATTTGTCCTGCCAATGATAAGCAAATAACTATATATTTTATCTTTAAATTGCATGTAGCGTAAATCCAACTAGTTACATTAATCACGGTTGATTACATCTCCAGTGCGTTAGGGTCATATATTGTAATGTTTATAAGCTAAAACTTTTCACTCTGCAGTAGTCCCTAGGCCCTCGTTCACTACACTAAATGTTCTACATAAATTCGTACGTTGAAAAAGACTAGAATGTATGGTTCAAGAAGCATATTTTAGACTCTTGTAAATTTTTTAAAATTTACTTGTACATCTTGTAACTATTGCAAATAATAAATAGAAATCTCTAGTTTTCTGTTAGTCCAGACTTATAATTTTTATAGATTCAACAAAAAGATCACACCTAGGCGAGTCAGTTAAGAAACTTTCTTTTTTCTTCACAGAGCCACTATGTTACGTATTTGACCTATACGACGATACCTACTTCACTTAAACCAAATTAAGTACATAGATAATAAAAGTTATAAAGGTATAAGTCCAATAAATTAGCATAATGTGTACATACATTGTGAAAAACGATAATAGAAGAATTTTTAGATAGTTTTTGCCACAGTATATAGATTAGATAGTACAAAAAGGTACCTAAATATTTTATATTCTGTCGTAGAAGCACAGGTGTGTTACTAACGCATTTTAAACCAGGCATAAATAAGTTCGAACGCCTTTCTAACTTGATTTTACCTTTATTTAGGAGCTCAGTGAGAACTTCATGCTTGAATGCTAGGTGCACAGAATAATTGAACGACTGCTACTGAAAGGATTAAATTAGTAATATAATTTTGTTATACCTATTGCTTGTCATGCTCAAACAGCAAAAGGTAATTCAACCAAACGAGAATCGATTTTCCAAACATTAGGTGACTACTTATAAACAAAGGTTATAAAGATTACAAAGAAAACCATTTATTTGAATCCCTTGATAAATAGATATACCAAACCACGATACAACAAGCAATCACAATCTGAAATAGCTATCCTCAAAGTCAGCAATGTCGATTTAATATCAAAAGCAAAATCAAAGGGATAAAACCTTCCAAAAAATCTTTTCCCTTAGCCCCGAAGCGATTATCAAATCATTCATTTTATAGCAATCGATTGTTCCCCGAAACTCATCTAAAATGGCTGACATTTAACGCACGACTACATTTCTAATTTTCCATCATTATTGGAGCGAAATTAGAAATTGATTGTCTTTGAACCTCACAATTTGGTAGAGCTTATAAAAATGAAAAGGACTACTAACTAAATCAAAATTGTTTGTAGAAGAGCACATTGCTTAACATATTTTTACAGGTACTGCAATATTTGTGGGTACTACAAATAGTGCAGAGGGTTGAGGTCGTGTCTATAGTACATAACAGTACAGGCTCAGTGCCCCTTGACCGATACCACATCGATACCCGATGCTGCAGTCTGTCTGTTGCTGCCGGGAAGACATATTTAGTCAGGTATAACTAGTATTCTGTGTCGATCACGTTAATATAGATAGACATATGAACAAACTATAAACGATCTGCATAGTGCCTACCATACATGTGTGGAAATTATTGAAAAGAAATAAAATAAAGAATAAATAGATTTCAACACATTATTTTATTTCAACTAAACAAGCCTGCGTATGTCTCTCGGTAAGTATGCATACCTATATTACAGCTAATATTTCACATCGCCTGTCAAGCATAACCCCTAGATAATACTAGACCGCGTATTTCGCAAACATTTAATCATAACTTTGGATTAGTCAATTATCAAAGTGGAATGTCAGTGTGTAGAATGCATACGTTTGCTTAAATTCAATTTCATAATCAAAACCTACATTAGAATAGATAGTTAACTACAATAGGTACCTTGTCCCGGTACTCAATACTTACTACACAGTGAAAACACAAATGAAACATTTCCATAACCTATCAGAAATATAATTGAAGCATGTGAATTATTTGCAACGAATATTACCTATAATAATAATTTTCTTTTATTGCATTACCTACCTACATAAAACAACTTGAAAGTAATAATAAAGACCCAATATAGACAAATTGCTAGGAATGATTCAATTGTTTTCCTTTGAGAGGCTCTCCATGTCATAATTACAACTTTTGTTATAATCGGCGGTATGAACTCTAACCTATGACCTATACAAATCCTTACATGTATTCGAATTAGTAAGTTTCATTGTAATATAAAATAATTTCAATACAATTTTTTTAACCAACCATATTATAGGGAAAATTAATTCGTATTCTTATGTTAATCGGATTGTAGTACAATGTCGGAAAATAATATTATCGATAACAAAAGCGAAACGCGTAGGGAAACTCGAGGCCTGCATACGGTCATCGGCCCGTAAAACTGAAAGTAGCTGTTATTAAACACATACAGTTTATTATATTAGGTGTAATTATTCTATTTTCCAATGCACTACCGTAATGCATTAAACAATGTAGCATTTCTTCGTGTTTCATACTTCTAGAAAACTATTAATGTTTTCTGTGCGATGAATTAGAAGGAATACTCTTTATTAAAGATCTTGTTTACGCCTACGATTTCTTCTGACATAAGTTCTGAAAGCATTTAAGAATGCTTTCAGTACTTAAGTCATTCATGTTCATTTAAGTTGCAATGCTGCTAGACTTCTGAGTTCGTGCAAGACGTTCTTGGAAGATAACGATGCGGAAGAATTTCATACGCAGTATTTTAGGTTGGACTTAGTCGTAGTAGTTCGTTTAGTTCTTCAATTAGGTTAGTGTGCAGATTGTTGTTCAGTTAGGTCGTTTTTATTTTGAAATGTATCTATAGGTTGTAACCACAGATAATATAATACTATGTTGTAACTAAATGTATTTTTACTATGTTACAACAATGACATTAATTTCAACTTACAAACATTCGCTTTAATTTTCTTTTTTATTCTGATATAGGCTTGCGCTTGACCACAACTGCCTGTTGTTAAGCAATGATGCAGTCTACGATGAAACGCGCTTACCCAATAAATACTGATTCACTTGTGACTTGAAGACAGTAAGTAGTAGTAATATTAAAAATACATTCATAATAAACTCTATTTTTGGATTTGCGCTTGGAAACGATGCGTGAAACTCGCAAAAACAGGTTGAAATTGTGCCCTGTCAACACACAAACTTCGGTCATCAATCTGCCTGCCATTCGTAGTGTTGGGAATATGTCCAAAAATACGATTGCAAACTGTATGCTCTAAGGATAATATCTATTAGCTCTTGCCAGGATATTGCATACCTAACTAAGTAGGTATAAGTATAAAAGGAAACTAAAAATAATTATGGATTGTGCAAAATAAATTAGGTCAAGATTTCTTTTACATCATACCTATGATGCTTGAAATGTATCTAAAACACTAATTTACTTCTTCACTTCACTACAACCCTTTTTGTGTCCCACTGCTGGGCACGGGTCTTCTCTCAGCTATCTTACCAGTTGCAAGTGCGGGATGGTGGAATGTCACAATTTTTAGTTATCCCGGTTTCCTCACGATGTTTTCCTTCACCGATATTAAAACCTATTTACGGATAGATAAATCAAACCAACTCATTACAAATTTTGAAACAATACGTGGGTGTCCCTCTACACAGTTTATACACAAACAGGGGACAGTTTAGGGGCAAACATATTATTATTTAAGTCAATAGTTTTAGCCAAATGTTAGGTGGTAGGTAGTGGCTAATCTCAGGGACTACTAACTGGTCTAATTCGAAAAATTGTGGTGTAGTCCTGTTAGATAGCCAATTTATTGAGGAAGACTATCGGCTACTTTTTATCCCACTGCTGGGCATGATATAAAATGTAAGTAGGTCATTTATGTTTTCTTTAAATGCAAGTATGTAAAGTAAAACCAATAATATAATAATTATTTAAATTTGTGTTACTTTACTTACATAAAATTTTTAATTGTTATGGGTCGTGTCACGATTTGAACTAGAATAAAAGTGTATTGCATCAAAGTTCAGTTGTAGCTTAGTTTTAAAGCCGTGATTACTGTTGAAATAGTTACCTATAGCAAGTCTGTTGGTCTTTGACCACACGTTCACGAACTGCACCCTACTACACCTACCACAGTTTGCACAATTTAGTGGGGAGTTAACCTGCGCCGTTTACTTCTAGATTAAGTTAGAGTCAGTCAGTACTGGCGTACAGTTCGTTGAAAAGGCTTCTATAGTTATTACCAAAATGTGTGGGGAAATGGGAAAAGCGGTGTTGGGGGCCTTAACTGGGGCACTTTTGTGCGGACTTGTATCCGATGCTGCTTATTTGCAAGTAAGTACTTTGCGAACGAAATTATTGAAATTCTAGATTTTGTAGGTTACCTATCTAGTTAAATTACTTGCAATTGGTGAATAGATGAAATATGTAGGGTTATTTTCGTAAAGCCATCGAATACGATACCTACCAAAGTATCGGCTTTTAAACTAAACTCATCAAAACATTTATCTTTTTTGAACAACCGCAATGAGTTAGAATTTAAACTCATTTAAAAAAAGTAATGTCGCGAAAAAAGTCATGCTGCAATATAGGGTAGCTGCGGGGCGCCGTGAAAACTTTACAAATAACAGCATTTTCTTAGCCAAACGCTTTAATTAACGTTTGTAACAAAGTTATTACGATAAAAGGGTGAACCACAATTTCAAACCAACCTCCATTACTTGGGTTTCCATAAGAAAATGTAACTTTGATAATTTTCTTTAAACTTAAATCCCTTAAGAGGCTTATAAAGGCAAATTACAACTGAATTACACTATGAGAAAATTCACTTCTTTGTTTAAATTATAAACTGTTATTGATTTGAATTGAAACGCTTTGTTGAAGTTAAATAGATTTAGAACAAATAAATATATACCTATACCTAATAGAATTTTCCTGAAGTCTTAATAAAGAGTAAAAGAAGTCATAATAGCTCAACGAAGTTAGAAATACACTTTAGAAATATAACCGTAAAGGTTATAAGATAAAGGTTAAGTATACTTATAGAGATTTCTTTCGAAATAAATTTGATCTAATTTAGAGTATTTAATTTTTACTTAGGCAACACCAACACAACTACATATTCTATACTTCAGATGTCATATGGAAGCTATGTGCTAATTGTAGGAACTTTGTATTTTTTAAGGTATAGATTTAGATTAGAGGTATAGATTTTAAATAAACTTTAGGCAAACGGATTAGAAATTTTAGGTGTACCTTATTATACGTAAAATATACCTATGAAAACTTATTAGCTCTCGTGCTCAAGAAGTTTGCGCTCAAACTAAAAAGACAACATCCAAATACCATACTTTAGTTAAAAAGTAAACATTATCAAATAGTTATAAGTAGATAGGTGTACCTAGAGCACCTACTACAGTAATAAACTATGAAAGTAACTCCAGAATATTATTATTATCTTTAAATGAATTATCTATTATGTGTTCATATGTTGACACACTATAACGCGAACTATCTAAGTAAGTAGGTATAGGTATACCACCCACATCGAATTGATAGCGAACGGTTCAAAAGGGTCTAAAAATGTTTACAACATTTAGTAATTGTTTTAATTAATTTTCAGTGCCTTTTAACTGAATACCTACGTACATTTTGTGTTACATTTTCCAGCTTTGATTAAGAACCCAGTATACCCTCAAAGGAAGTCATTTCCTGTCTTATTCTTCCATTCAGATTTTGATAAGATCAGAATACTAGCAACAAATTATATACTAGAGCTCATTCAAGCTGCACTTTCGGTGCTACTGCGCAACTCCGGGCGTCCGTGACAAGCCGCATGCGTGCGATCCCCTCTCACTAAGTCTGCGGAACTATTACGAAATGTCCACGCCAGAATGTATAAATTACCCACTAATAATACCAGCAATCTATAACATAAATAATTGATAATTTCGTATAGAAGGCGCCCCGGCACAAAGTGGCAGTTTCACATTTGTTAATTTTAACAGCTCTAACAAATATAAAATAAGTTCATATGACTGTGGTTTTCTATAATTAGGTAGGTAGGTACTATATTGTCGCGGTTGTGTCACTTGTGGTTCCCGTGACACCCTGGCCAAGATGCGCGAAGAAACAACCGCGCACCAAGACGCACGGTTTTAGTTCCGGTAACCAGTTGGAGTCCCACATACTAAATCTTTTATGGATCCCCCCACCGTGCGCCTATACAGGGCGGGGAGATCCATAAAAAAAATCTCCCCGGTAAAAAAGGTAGGTTACTATAATATATATCATGTGGTCAGTGCCTTAAAGCTTTACTTTAAGACTATCTGTGGGTAATCAGCCAAAATACTAAGACTCAATAAGAGCCATTAAAGCTACATAAAATTTAATAAACCACATTACATCATATGTGTCTGATTTGCCAATTATACATAACCTACCTACAAATGATATAATTTCTAGTAACAATATCTAATATTATGTTAACCATACTAACCGCAATCCAATTGTTATAACGACAACCAATTAATAACGGCGAAGTGGAATACATTTCAGTTGACTATTAATTATATAGGGTGACCTCAATAACACCATTTGCAAGATCTATACCGACAGCTATTGAACTTACGACTTATATAAGTAAAAGTGCTACATATACTTACGTGTCGTAAGTAGCGTGTTAAGAGCAAATCGGTGTCACGGTCGGCCATTGAATCTGGTTCTTGAAATGATGTTTATTATGTAAAGTAACGAGCTGCTATTATTTGGTTCCAATTCATTAAATTTAATGAGGTTCGTACATTTCTCTGACATATATGTAGATATCCTATTGAACAATAAATGGAAAGACAAGATTGGGTAACGTACGCATGCCTTATTTTTTCTTAAATATAACCACAGAAAATCTAACCAGTTTTTGATGCGGTCCCTTTTAGTAACCCCGGTGAAAAAAGGGATGTGTAATGTTTTTAGTTTGATGTTTGTCTTTGTTTCTGTGTATAAGTTTGTAGCACCGTAGAGTTTAAAGGAATGTACCGATTTTGACGCGACTTTCTATATTTACAATCTGAAGTATGCGAGGCAGTTCAGCTTGGTCGGGTGTTTCAATATTTTTTTAATTTAGGTATAGTTATCTCCATAAGCAAGAAGTGACTATTTATTTATAAAATATAGTGTAATTTATTCCTTTACTTGCTTGTCCACTACCTGAGTGTAACTCATGCATTTAACTCGACTATTTAAATAAATAATGTTACGAATGTTTAGCGTGTAAACATTAAATTTGCATAGTTCTACATTCATGTTTGCTAAGTAAATTCAGACAATGTTTATCCCTCAAAGATTATTTAATAGGGAGCAGTAAATTATCAAAGGGTTAAATCAAGATACTCTAACTGGTAGTGAAGCTAGAGTCTAATACATTTAAGGGAGCCTGGATTAGATTTTAACTAGGCAACAAAAAGTTAAAGGAAATAAACATACCTTAGAAAGAAGTTCCTGATTTATCAAATTAATTCATTTGAAAAATTTTATTGTCACTTATATGTAGGCATAAGTCAAGTCTTGTAAGCTGAAATAGAACTACTACCTACCTGACGTCCAATACTTCTCGAATTCGGCATAATTACTTGCGTGTGTCCAGTGAAAATACAATAATGTTACTCCACGAGCTAGTCTAATGATGTAGTCGAAACGTGACCACGGAAACTCTTAAACTAAACAATTCGGGTTCTTTTTAAAAGTTTCTTAAAAATATATTCTTTTGTATTTAAAAAATTCGAAGTTTAAAAAAGCAGTGAAGGTGCAGCGGTACGGGTCTCGCCTTAGAAATATAAGGTAACGGGTTCGATTCCCAGTCGTGCCCACACATCTTTGATCGTTTCATCGCCGCTGCTCAATATCAGTGAAGGAAAACATGTTGAGGAATCCGGCGTGTCTAAGTAGGTACTAATCATTCGAGCACATGTGACATCCACCAACCCGCGCTTGAACAGCGTGTGTGGATTAAAGCCTAAACTCTCTCAACTCATATGATAGTTGAGAGAAGACCCGTATCCAGCAATGGGACACTAAAAGGGTTGACGTGAAGTTAAAAAAAACATATTTTCAGCAATACAACCCGTACGCAGTTCAATATGAGCAAGCTGTGATTCGTCCGAAACCTTTGCACCATCATGAGAAACCGTTGCGTGATCACGAAAAACCTCAAGACTTACGCAATGTTCCTGGCACACCTGGAGTCGACTTCCCGATTTACCACTCGGTTCCGGAGACGAGCTTCTCTTGCCATCATATGCCTGTCAGACCTGGAATGTACGCTAATATAGAGACTGGATGTCAGGTATGATCTTTTTACATTATTTTAATGTTTCACGTGAAGATGTAGATATCTGCATCTAGTTAGTGATAGTTCTAATTCATGACCTATGGACTGATATATAGAGACCACCATCCACTAATGATGCATGACCTCAAACGTCTAAAAGTCTAACGATTTAAACATATTTAAAAAGGCTTTTTTTATAACTTTAATGTAAATTTTTGTGAATTCGATTTCTATTTATGAATTGCGTATTTTTTTAATCGAACCTACATGGTGCTGAGAGTAAAGACGAGGCCGCAGATAAAACATTATCAATAGGTATTTACTGTCAGTTTTGGCTGCTGGCTATTAGAGCTCATTAAAAGGCCTTGCTCGGACAGCCTGTTTTGATACGAAGCTTGTCACAAAACCAGCATTTAATAATGCGCACAAGGCCTATGTGCCTTCTAATACCTATGTAAAATTATCGTTTTAGCCTTTGATAACAACAAAAGGTACGAATCACATCGATAAACTTCACTTTTTACGTTGGTAAAAAAGTTAATAACATCAACATAATTGGTATTACCCGATACACATTTACGTTTCAATTAGAATTTGTTGTTACGTGTCGTTTAAGTAAATTATAGCATATAGAGTTTTAGAACCTAGTTATTTAGTTAGTACCTACCTGTTACTGTTATGTAAACGTAAGAAGGAAAATTTTATAGCCGTTAATTTTAATTATCTAGACAAAGTACTTTCGTGGCAATCTAGAACGAAAATATTGAGTAAGTTCGTTTTGGTGATTTATCAACTTTCGAAATGTGGTAATGGATGTGTAGATAGGACTAGCACTCGTTCAATAAGTATAATCATATAATAATATGTTAAGATACCAGTTATCAGGTTTCCATAACACAAGCTCTGCTTACTTTGGATCAAATGATGTCCCAGAATCACCTCTTTAAGGGTTGAGTTTTGAAAATCTTTTCTTAGTTTAAAAAAAAAATTGGAGTTTCTAGATCCTCAGTTTCTTCTTGTAAATATTTAAATTATGTGCATGTATCTCTTACAGGCTTACCACGTGTGCCACGACGGTCGTGAAGGAGAACAGGGGGCTTCTTTCCTGTGCACAAATGGCACACTGTTTGATCAAGCCAAGTTCGCGTGCGATTGGTGGTACAACGTCGACTGTGGCCAAGCCGCGTCCCTTTACAGGTTAGTAACAACCTTATACTTTCATTTGAAGTAGTATTTAATATTTCTATTAAAAATTAAAGCAGAGGGAACACTACCACAATTTCAACAGTGAAATATACGAATCAATGCAATAGTTGGCGAACCCATTGTCATCGAGTTCTGGTTAGTTTACTGCCCAATCAATTTCAAAGACTGCAATACAAATCTTGCCTACAGCTGAGACCAACAGTTTAACCTCTTTTATCCAGTATTTCTTCCACCTTGTCCACATCCACACGGTGAGTTACCTAGTATTTGACAGAGATGTGGTACTATGGCTCGTAAAGTATTATTATATTAATATTAAAATATAATAACTTACTTCAGTTAACATTATGCCTAAAAACGTATTGATACATTTCGCTGTTTATAAGTATTATTATTTTAACTGTTCCATTTTATATTTCAGATTGAATGCAGACCCAGAACACAACCCGTTTTTGCCAAAACCGAAACCCCAAGAAGATGCTCCTCATCCTCACGGTATTCACTACAAAAAACTTCACGGAGATGCCCCACGCCCACACAACATTTATTACAGAAGAGTTTAAAAATAACATAAAATGTTGCCATTGTGTAGAATATCATAAAATCATTTAATTGTAAAATTGCACCGTAAATTAAATAAGTGTAAAATTATCTAAGGGTAAATTATAGTAATGAAAAATTTGTGCACCAATACCTATTCGTGGGCTAAGTTTAGTTATTTAATTGAAAAATACTCCTTTGTATATTGTAGACTTATCATATTAAACTCCATCTAACCCATTCATTCACAACATTCATTCATGTCACCTGGAATACAACCAGCACCTACTATATACCTATTTTAGCATATCTGATATAATAAATACAATCTATACCCTCTGACATTGAAATTGCCATCACTAATAAAAATAATCTCTGATAATATTCGTCACAAGACTTTATTATACCTAATAATTAATTAGTTATGTATTACCCATAGTAGATATGTAAGTACATTAGTGGTATTCACATTTATCATCTAAACATCTATATCATTTTCATTTAGGAACATTCATGTCACATTTCATCGAAACCAATGTAATACTCTTATTTATTTTTTCTAGAAATAAAATTCCGACATTCTTAAACAATTGTTTTACTGGCACCAATCCAAGACCCCATTAGGTTTACCGATTACGTTGAACGATTCAATCGTTCAAGCCTATTACTTACGACAATTTGGTAACACTATGTTAGTGTCTATATAGTTCGGTTATAATAAGTATGTACTAGTAGCTCCAGCTTCGCATGGATGATATAGGCCACTGTATATAGGTGTAAGTAGCTACCATACACTTCTTTTCATTTTCTTACACAATACCCGTCGAGACAATGACGAAAGAAAATTGCATTATTTAACTTAGGGTAGTCGTTCGGCAGTTATGGAATTGAACACTTTACAGGTATTTTATTTATACCTCTGTATTCAGAAACGTATTTTAAGCTCATTATAGCTAAAATAGGTTTATAATTCGTTTGTCTTTGTCTTTCATCTTGATTTTTATTTCAGTAAGAAAGATACAAAGTACATTTTAAGTAAGGAGTAATTTATGATTTTTATGAATAAGACCGTTAGTTAAAAATAATATTTTTTTTCCTAAAATCATTATCTGAAGTGTCGTAATCTTTAGGACTCACTGCCAGTTTTAATTATTTTGATACTAAAATATTGTATGCAATTTGGTATAGTCACGACATCAGAAAATATGAAGAACAATTATTGTGGTTTGGGTAGACTTTAATTGCATTAGCAAATTTTGCAACATAAACATGAACAAATGATAACGCAGGCTCTTGGTTGAATAGAATAATTCCAAAGTATAAAGCAAAAACATAGGTGTGGATAGGTATGATGCAACTATGTGTATCTAATGTAGAATGCAGTGGCGAAGAGTGAAAATCTGAAAAGAGAAAAGCTTAGAGGGAAAACGGAGCAAAAAATTTCTTGCCGAAGATTCTCTTCATCATCGCTACTAACGTTTGATGACCAATTTCTAATTTAAGCCGATGGGAATCGTGTTGTATGGCCTCTTCGCCACTTGTAGGATGTCATGTAAATAGATCCTATAGAAGCAATAATTTTATTCAAACTGCAACCACATCTCCCCAAATACACACCAAGCAAAACAACATATGCTTGGCATTAGAACTCATCTGAATAAAAGGATTGGATTTATCGAAAAATATCGCGTGGTCCTGCGTCGTCCCCACGCCATGTCACGTGGGAAATACCCTGCGAGCAGTTCCCATAGTTTTGCCGTAATTACTTTATAGCTTTCCGTATTATTACGTTATATTTTGCAAGACAAATCCTGTGAGGAAATATTTAGGCTATACAGAATAACAGGGAAGATTATTCCTCCTCTTTGTTTCATTAGGGTACTGTCTTGATAAATTTACTTATTTCGGCAAAATTAGTTATTATGAGTGTTAACTGTGTCGCATCTACCCTTGAATAAATTGGTAGATACCTAGAGAACTTGAATGATACAAACTAACGATTTATAAAATAATTTATTTTAGACTAGATAAGAAGTTTCTTTGGGGATATTCTTCGAGAAATTGATTTTTCATTTCAGTTATAATCAATTGTAACATTTAAATTTACCTTTTTTTATAGATCTTGAATAATTAAACATTGTTTATAAATAAAATTAAACTACACAGCAATCTTATCGCGATTCATTCTAGTTATTTTATCTGGAAAGTCCCTTCAGGACCACAAAAAATACGATGTAACTAAAATAAACCGCGACAATTCTGTTATAGTTACTTTCATTAGTATTTGCGTCATTATATGAAATTACTACATAATGTAGCATTTATCAGTAGGTACTAACTAAAAATGTAGTTTTATAATATTACCTATCTACTTATTGACAGAGATATGAGGTATTGGCCTCCATTTTCATTTATAAAATGTTTGTGTGCTACCTCTTCAAACATTTTACATGTTCACAACCAATTAATATTTAATTAATAATTTAAAAATTATGAAGTCTAATATTTACAGCAGTTTGCAAGTGATGGAATCATAAATAATCTTGTAATCTCAATAATGCTAGAACTATTAAACTAAAGAAGTGTGTGCTCGTTGACAGCGTTCTGCACCCTGAAAACAAGAGGAAATAAAAGTTTATAAAAATTAAAAATTACAAAATAACCTCACCTGTGGATAAAGTTTAAATAAGCATTCCATATCAGAAATTAGTATGTTAATTAAAGTGTGTTTAGGTCATTAAACTATAATTACCTGTGTCTGGTACATTTTGTGCTGAATCTAACAGGCTTTTCAAAGTAGTAGGTGGATCTGTAAAAATACACAAAAAAATTTAGACAAAACATTTTTTTGCCTACATTTTCTTTTTACCTAAAGGTCGATTACAATATTTTTTGTTTTAGGAAATAAAAGTAAAGTATATTAATTACCTCTATAAAATATATCTCTTTTTCGGCTGTAATAATTAGCCAGCGGCACTTGCATATCGCAGAGTATTTCAACGGTTGGAGGAAGAGCATCGATCCTCACTACTGAAGTGGTCAGCGCGGTATAGCGACCATCGATGAGTTTCACTGACGTTTTTGCATGTAGTGGTCTGTTAAAAGGATTGTAACATTATGACCTTATTGCATAAAATTACCAATTAAGATTCCTTTATCGAATTATTAAAATAAATACATTTTCACCATTCAATACAATAGTTTGGCCACAGTTAGAGAACCCTAGATAAAGATCTTTTTTTAAAATTGATTTTTGCTAAGTATTTTGCACAAGCCGTAAATTACTAGTGATTTCTTTGACATCTGTATTGTTAAAGATAATATAAGATACGTTATTTAAGTACCTGTTCCCAGCTAAAATGACTAGTTCAGGTTCTGGATAAACACCTTCCACAGAGCAAATGATGTTCAGGTACTTATCATCAAGCCGATCTTGAATCATGTCGAATTTGGTTTCAGGCACTGAAATAACATAGTAATCAATATAGATTTAAAATACAGTAATCACTTGCAATGACAGTGGAATATAAAGTGTTGAGATTGGAGGATCAAATGAAGTGGTCTTGATTATTTAATGAAAACGGAAGATATTCCGGCCGAGCGAGGTGTGCAGGAGACATCGAGATCAAGGATCAGAGTTTTTTTAGCGAAGTTGAAAATGAAATAAAAATATACTTTACTTTTTTTTGAGACGCGAGTCTACATAAAAATAGTCCAATTTCTTTTCCTACCGTGCAGTGAATGAATGGCAACTACTGCGAAACACTGCCAAAAAAACTCAGTAGGCTTTTTTATATGAAGTACTTATATATAAATCTATTGCATTTTTTTTTACTGTGTTAAATTAGAGTGACTTAATTCCAAGCGTTAACTACTAATCGTCGAAGAAACTTTACTTGTGTGATTCAGGATTGATCCAATTACTATAGCATGCATAGCGATACGTATGTGATGCCACTAAAGAATAAATAGTTAGTTAAATCTTCTTACCAAATATAGTCATAGGCCGCGTTTTAGCGTCTTCGGCGAGGAATGTAGAGACGACACAGGTATAGTTCCCAGTCAGCTCCGGCACCACTGAAGTTATGTGTATGGCTCGGTGCTTCGTGTACGGATCTACAGACACCGTATGTGATAAGTCTACCTGTAGATAATAATGTTTTAGTGCTAGTTTTCGTAAAAAGTAAAATTTTTGCTTCCAATCTAGTCAAAAATCAATTTTATTCAAAAAGACAAAATACGCGAAAAGAAAATAGTAAAGTCAACATTGGCAAATTTCATCAGTATTACTACTGTAAGCGGCAATATCAACCCGATTTTAGAAAATCTAGAACCGGTTAAAATGGTCTAGGAGTGGGACTCGGTCTGCAGTTAATTACTTACTTTATCCCTTAAAACGCCTAAAGCCTGAGGACGATATGGAGGTATCCACTGGTACACCAAATTAGTTCTGTCCATATAAAACCACTTCACCACTAGACCTGTTACGTTTGTCGCGTAGAAGTCACAGTCTAGCGTTACAGAGTCCTTAGTTCCGTATTGAATTACTTCTGGTACTCTGATGTTCATTATTTTAACTGAGTGAACACCTGAAAAGAAAGAAAACATACTACAGACTACACTAAACTACACTGGCTATTACTTTTCGATATTTTAAACCTAGGTAGTAATGTGTTCATATCATGTGTCACGGTCTGAATAAAACTTAAAAAAAGTGAAGAATTTTCAACGATTAAGACAAGTTCGTATTAAAGAAAGCCAGTGCCATATTGCATACAAACTGTAGTGTTAAGTGAGTTAATGAGCGTGACGCAGGCATTGTGGGAGAGGACGCCGCCGCCGCCGTCACCGCCATATCAACGTAACTTCAACAAGCTTTGTAAACAAGATAACCAGGTTTTTCTTCTATAAAGAATACCAAGATGTTCTTGAAAATTAAAATTAATTAATGGAATAACACAATAGCTAACAAAAATAGTCTTTTTCAAACCATCAGGAAAAAATCGTTTACTAAGATAAGATATTATTTATGAAAACCAATCAAATTTCATTAATGCTCTTAATACCTATTTCAAGGTAACTACCTAGTTATAGGAATGTTAATAGGCAGTTTATATTAACTGAGTTGGTCACAGATTAAGAACCAATTCACAATTCCCCAACTCGATTATCATGATATGTTTCCCAAAATATTTAAATTAAACTTTATGATAATATAGTTGTAGGCGCCACAAGCCACAACAGCAACGCGTCATTCTTAGAGCAATACAAGATTGAATCCAAACGGCGGAAAATCAAACGATATGGCACAAATTGATTAAGGAAGCATATTGTTTATTGGCTATTAGTTTTCTATTGTCAGCTGTTGCACCTTATGTGTAAGAAACAATAAAATAATAAACAATGCATTTGGCAAGAAACACCAGTATTGCACAGGCCGTTGCTCCGTGCATCGCTTCGCTGCTCACCCTCGTCACGCCACGTGAGCTATCATGTTAGCACAAGTCATACTTACCATAAAAAATAGATATTTCTAGAGGAAGTAAAAAATAAGCGCGGCTCTAGAGCATTGAGCTAAATGGATTGGTCGGCCTTTGAAACAATAGAGTTCGGATTTTACACCACCACCGTCCATAGAGCTTTATTCGAGTACTACGAGTAATAGCACCTGCTTCAATGCAATACTTCTCACAAGTTTCTACGTAGGTTGGTAGTTATTAGGTACCTAACGAAACTGTTACTTACAAAATTTAAGTAAAGTAAAGCTAAGTGATGTGTTCACTTCACTTGATCATCATCATCCTATAACAGTCCACAGATGAACATTATATTATCATACATATTGTATCCTACTTCTTATCCTACTAATATTAAATATTTTAGACGCGAAAGTTTGTAAGAGTGTATAACGGAATAGGATGAAATTTGGCACAGAGATAGATTATGGGCTGGATTAACACATAGGTTACTTTTTACTCCAGTAAATGTCACGCGGGCGAAGCCGTGGATGGAAGCTTGTACTGGTATTACTAAGACTTTCTTAATAGCAAAACTTAACTTATCAAGCACGTTCTTCAACGAAGATCCGTTTAAGATTAATTTGAATATTTAGCTATCTACCTTGAATATATATAAGGCACCTTCCGGCGCGTGTTGCTCGATTAATTAGATATATGCTAAAATGGGATAGAGAACTAGGCTCCGGTGTCTTAGTAAGTATGAGCAAGACAAAAAATAACATCTGTATCAGAATCATCAGGTGTGACGAGCGCGTGCGCCACATTTTAAATGGTGGTGATGGAACGCGATAGGAAGAAACTGTTAATTCCTAATAATTCCTTTATTGTTTTAACCCTAGTACATGTTACCTTGATGAATTTAGTGTTTAAATGCACCTTGTGTGTTTAAGACCCAAAAATAATAGTAAAGCTAGATACAACTTTACTATTAAGTAAATAATAAATCTTTATTCAGTATCATCAACAACAGTACAGTAAGAAGTATAAAACTATGTTGTTCTCTTTAAATTTACAAATTTAATACAGTTTCTCTGGACCCCGCACTAGGATTCCCTGTATGATCTAAAGGTACAACTACTGTTAAACTGATTGTCACGACATTGTATTTATTATTTATATTAATAAAAAATAAATAAATAAAAAATCTTATTTACTTAATGACTAAAGGCATTATTATAATGAAACTGTTACCTACGTCTTATTGCGTATTATATCTTTCATTGACTTATTATTCCTTCCATATATTTTAGGATAAAGAATTTTTCTTAAAGATTCATGAAAAAATATAGGTACGTTATAGTTTTAATGCAAGCATTTGATTTGTGTGCTGCAATTTTTTAAATTATAATGAACACAATGTTATCTCAATAAGATATTACTTCATTCGTGTTCGCCTTATTCGCGTTCATCACCTCGAAGCCTTACAACTTACAACACACATCTTCCGGAGAGTCCGGAGACGAGCGATAGGTACCTATGTATATTGCGGTTTTGTTGTAGTTATGTTTATCAACAGATGGTAAGTTTAACACTGCGATCATTCTGCCTGTTTGCTTATTCCTCAAACGTCAAATTTGTATCACTTTTTACATAGCTTCTTACTTGAAGTTTATCATTTTAAGTAAAATAAAGTTTTCAACAAATAGTCTCATATCATTTGATCAACATACAGTTGCTGCTAAATCATCCGATCAAGATGAATCCCCAATGATAATGACGTCGGTAATATAACAGTTTAATTCTTCCACAGCTCAATCAATATAGACTCACTGTTTGCAAATCAAATAGGATCAAACCGAACACGCATAGAACACAACCCTTGAAACTGACACGGTATAGTTCCGGTTCAACTTTATTGATTCTATTGAAACCAATTGGAACATGATTTAGAATTGAAACGCTGTGTTGCGTTACAGTTAACAATTGCAAATGTTCAATGCCGTGATATGGGAGTTAGGTGCTTTTATTTGAGCTGCAAATCAAATCAGTAGGAAGGTACGTACTTCCAATTCGTTTGCAAAGTTCTCACAATAAAGGAGATTTTTTTCAACTACTTTGTGAGTGTTTGCGTTCTTTCGAGTTTCATTTTACCTTGTTCTTTCTGAACTGAATATCATTAAATGTTGGTAGATATCCTAAGAACAAACTTACCTACGCAATGTTTTAACTTTCCTCGTTTTTATGCTTAAAAAACTTGAAAAAAAAACTTGAGATAACTTGTAAATTGATTTATATGATATTGATTGAAGAATTGATATTCAAATTGTAATAGTAGTCATAATACATTTTTCAGTATCCCAATTTTAACAAAGCATCCTGTTATTATTTTCAAAGAAGGCATTTCTTTTCTTCGTCAATGCCCCTCAGACGTTTTAATATCGTTAAAACAGCGCGTGTAAGGCACGCGACCAAGACGTGTGTTTACGGTCGGATGACCAAGTCTTAAGGTCTAAACTAAAGGTATTCAATAAAAACATGACAGGAATTCCGCTCCTGTGAACTTATACAATGTTTTTATGTAACAAATGACCGAAGATGCAGTAAAAACTACTTTTGCACAACATACTTAGATTAAAAACACTGCCTACTCTATTTGTAATGTAGTCTCTTTTGTAATGCGACGAATTGGCCCAAGCACAATTAAGTAAACACCTTACTCGCATCTTTTCCTACAAAAAGGCGCGTTTGTTGTTCGAGAAATAGTTTAGCGAGTATTCAACCGTTGCATAATAAATGCATTTGTAATAGACAAAACCAATCCTAACAACTAAATTTTATAATTTCTATAAAATATGAGAACCTAATAATGTTGTTGGAATTTTAAAACAATAATACAAAGACACAAAACTTTCGAAAGAGTATCTTTTGTAAAGTATTTAAAAGTGTCTATTACAAAAGATCGAATAAATCTTTAAATTCGGAACCGAAACGTTCAAATACATATATTTAACTAGCGGCCCGTCCCAGCTTCGCCCGGGTAGCTTCAGCCCACTCAACAATTTCCATAAAATGTGATAACCATAGCAGCGCCATCTATTGATTACTTACTCAACCCAGTCGAAAGGTATCGACATCTGTTAGAATCATTTGGAGTTAACAGATAATTGTGACTGTCAAATAATAACAGACAAATAATTAGCAATAAATTAAAATTGCGACTATAATTTGAGATTTAAACTATCCTATCTCTCAAGTTGGATCGAACTGCACATGGTGTGCGAATTTTATTATAATCGGTTAAGTGGTTTAGGAGTCCATTGAGGACAAACATTGTGACACGAGATTTATATATATTAAGATAGCGCTACATGAAACTACTACGACGACGTTCAGAACTGCTACGAAATGTAGTGTTATGTAGCGATTCATATACGCTTGCACAAATTGAACATCCAATTGTAGGTTGTAATAATAACCTGATTCTTGTTTACAAAGGCATGAAACGTTGCCTGTCTCTATATTTAAAGATATAAGCTACAATGGGTCATATTATGACCCATTGTAGGCTAGACTACATTAGATTCAAGTCCTTTTATGTCGTTACCTAAATCTAAGTAACAAAGGCAAAAAATATGATAAGGTACGAAATGTAAAAAACAAGACTACTATTATCAGATCCATTGTGTTAACCTACGCCTGTTAGCGAGTATAGATAACATGTGATCTTAGCCAAATATACTAATGCACCTTACAGCGTTGTAATAAAAGCTGGTTTGGAACAACAGCGTCAATAATAACAATAAACGATTGCGTATTATATTTATTTTAATAAAATTTGTTAAATAATGTAAGTAATTCAATTACTCAGATGCCCTTCCAGAATTGATGTCAATGTCAATTTAGCTAAAGTAAAGAACAAAGCCGTTACCTAATTAAAAAAATATTATGTATCAACTGATACATTGCGATCAAATTCTTAATTTTTCTTAACTTTCAGATCTTAAAACCATAAAAAGAATAAAGCAAACTTAAATAAATAATAATATTTTTATGCATAATCATATTGTTTTAGTAAAAGTAGACGAGTCATTTAATCTTAAAATATACATTAAAGACATTTTTTTGGTTTTATGTTAATAATTATTTAAAAAAAAACTTTGTTGGAGTTTCTTATAATTAACTTACATTGCAAAACTATAGATAACTTGAGCAACCACCACATTGTCACCAACTTATACCCAAAACACCAATTTTAGCTCCAATACGCACACTAGTCGATATCACGTGAGAACTTTTCAAAATTAAACTTGTACAACTTCGGCCGAACCCTAAACAACAAACTTTACTATCCGAAAACAAAATATTTCACAAACTTCGAAACAGCCACTAACAGCTTAAAACTTCGTACCCTACGTGTGTGGGGTTCGAACCCGGGTTTAAAACTAACCGACGAAGCCAACTGGCGTCCGGTAGCAAGCGAACCATATCGGAAGCACTTGGTGTATTGTGTAGTTATTGGGTAATTTATTCTAATAATTCACGTAAGTGGTGGATACTTTTTCTTGCGAAAACTTGCAATTATCTAAGTTTGTAACTCAGAATTTAGAAAAAAAATAATTGCACCGTGCGTCGCATTGTTCTAATTGGGAATTAGATAGATAGGAATCAAGGAGTTGTCAAAATACCTGGTTGACAACACACGTGACCCAAAGTCAGGTTTGTATCTCGGGCAAATTATAAGTAGTGCCATACAACGTAGGAAGCCAAGCCTTCTGGGTACGTTCCTGGAAGATCCGGAAGAATTTTTTGAAGAATTAGTTTAGGTTAAGCTATTTAGTTTAGTTATTTTTATAGGGTAGTGTTTAGATTTTTATTCAGTAACCTAGGTCATTTTTATCAAATAAAATACGTACCACATGATAGATAGGTACTTAATTATAGGTAAAACAACTTCACAGTGAATTGTTGCTTCTGTAAAGTAATTGGGCATTTACAAAAAAAACAAAGTAAACAATTATTCCAATATAATCTTAATCAACTTAAAACTTATATAACTCTCATGTCAGCGTTTGTATTTTGCAGAATTATATTCCCAATAAAAGTATACTTATATATTCGAAATCGGTTCACTAGTTTAAGTAAGTACTTACTTTGTGATAATTACAATCGAACCATAATTTAATTAAATTGTTACAATTAAACCACGAAGCCATTAATTGCGTATAATTTATACTATCAAATACTTTCGTGTTAGTTTCAAAATTGTGAGCTTCGAACAATTGAATTAATGTTTCGTAAACCCATTTGTAGTGACCCAAGCTTTGGGCGTTTTCGGTTAAATTGAAATAAGCTCTCTTATATCATAAAAATCTATTTCGTAGTAATCAAGTAATTTTAATATATTAGAAACCCATTCATAGTAAGCAAAATGAAGAAAAACTAAATTAAAAAATCTTTTACGTTTCCACCATGTGCGGGTTAGTTAGTGGATGTCAAAAAAATCAAATGTGTATAGTGTGACGGACTTATTAAAATATGATTTTTCATACCTTGTCGTTATACCTATTACTTACCCTGATTACTCTTTAATTCGTGTAGGTATTATGTGAACATATCATAGATACCTACAGTTTAACCACTTAGTTCAAAAGTTACGTATAAAATTAACAATCAAGATCAAAGCTCAGGTGGAAGCTCGAGTGGCGTGACGTGCGGAAGTTGACCGTGTGTGGACTTCCGGGCCGGTCGACCGGAACGTTCCCGCATTCCGATAGGGAGGGTGGCAGTCGCGGTGGCGCATGGCTTAGCGGAACTTTTGATTACTACGGATAGTGTATCTACTTGGGTAGATTAGTTCTTACCAAGTTAATGAAGTAGCTTAGGTTTCGATTTTAGACAAAACAATATTTTTCCAATCTATTACATTAATACTAATCTTGACTGAGAGTGTTTTGATTCCAAAACTACTACTACAGCGGATTGCTCGGCAAATGCAGTCCGGTATAGGGGGAGGTCCCGAAACGCCAGAAGGCACCTAGAGCCAGACACTAATTATTTGTCGACAAGTAATAACGTCAACTTTTCAAACACTGGGACACTTCCCCCTATAGAACCTCTCATCAGTGTCATCCTCTTAGTGTACATAAATAAAATGTACATAACAATAAAACTGGCTTGGTCACGCTTTCTTTTCATTAATATGAGCTATACGGTAGAGTTGTTATATCGCAATGTGGTTTATAATGAAAGTCAATATCAAGCCTTTTGGATGCTGTACGCTTCTTTCCAAAAAATATATTAAGTATTTTTGCTTTGCTCTGAGGGATGAGGACAACTAAACAATTTTGCAAACTCCATCTTTCTGATCGATATCGTATAGGTTAGCTGTCCCGAGACTTAAATAGGTTTCTAAAATAGGACCGAAAGCAACTCAGTAAAGAAGCCTTCTTTACTGTATTGCTTTCGATCCTAGTTTACATACAAGGGAACTAGCCGAGCTCTGTCCCATTCAAGTATAGGTAATTATTTATCTCTAAATAAAGATTCCCACTTATCCAAGTTTGACTGTATTTTTATAAGTGCTAACGAACTCTGAGTATCTCATTGTTTAACATCTATAAAGTAAAAACTTAAGAATGTTACAAATGCACTTGTTCAGAATTTGTTCTACTATTTGTCCAAGTACTACTAAATTTGCATATAAAACACGTGTAACACGTTATTCAGGGTTATTCTGTTTAGAGTAGTGGACGAATTACATCGTTTCTGCACTTACTAGGTAAGTTATTTTGATCTGTCTATTGTTTCGGATATACCTGCAGAGTATAATCAATTAATACAATTGCTAATAGTCTCAACAAGAAAAAAACAAGAAATTAAAACAATTTGACACAAATAAAATAGAAAAATTTATAAAGCAATGTGCATCGGCAATCATGAGTAATTGTGATAATAATCAAAGGGTTGTACCTAGGTATAATTATAACTAGCGTCTGTGACACACTAACCATTTTATTTTTGTAAGTCTTATCTTAATTAGGTTTCATTTTAACATAATTTATTTCATCCAACAATTTAAGATTTAAGTAGGAACCTATTTTGTTTCAGTTGCAATTTGTCTCATCTTTGTAGTGTCCCATGAAGTTTAATAAAAATCCTTCACTATTCGTTCTAAACTAACATCACATTGTAATGACACACTCAAGGGAAATTTAAATCACCACTACAGGGTTATTAAACTTTTCATGGTAGCAAAACGGCGGCGGCGACCATAAGAAACATTAAAGAAAAGTTACAGCGGTTGAGGATCTGTTGCTGATAATTTCCCCAGAGGCGCATATTTATTTACATTCGTATCGACCATAAGACGAAGAGAAATTTATTCTCATAGACACAATCCTGCCCTTGAGCGATGGAAAATATAAATTGTGACAATACTGCAACTGATTGATAAAATTGGGGTTTTGAGTTACAAATATCGAGAAAATATTTTTATGTTCTTTCGACAATTTCAAAGACGGTTAAATCGACACTTACAACCGTAAACCAGTAGTTATTTTTTCCATGGTTACTACATAAATAAAAAGATTTGCAGTCGGTCCAAAGAAGTCAATTGAAATCTCTTCAGTAACTAGTGATCAATATCATCACCACCATTAGATATGTAATACTTAACTTTTAATTTATTCTGTATCTAAAAACACTGAATTTAATTTCTTTTTAATCTTTTTGTATCCCAATTGCTCTGCCTGTAATAAAATTTGTCATTTCAATCCCTTAAATACCGAATTACTAAACCAAGCAATATTTGTAAGTCGCAATGTCATGAAATTCCAACTTATTAATTTGCATATACTTCTGCTTTATTTAAGTGAATAGGTGATATAAATATGTAAACATAGCCATTTTTTGGCCAATTTATAAGAACCAATTTGCATATCTCAAAATTTCGTATTCATTATATTATAACAACAACATTAATGTTCTCTCTGGTTCAACTGCGCATATTGTGATCTTTTCATTTCATTACAAAATGTATTTTCCCATTTGTATTTCTATTATCTTGTTCAAGCAAGGCAACGTTATTACCTACTTCTAATATTTGTATCAACTGTTTTCGTTGAGTTTCGTAGTAGGAAGATTCTAGAATTAAAGTCCCTAAGGCTCCTCCGTGCCTAAAGCAACATCTGTAGATAACTGACATGAGTACGTAGGTGCTTAGTTAATTTTGAATGGTACATATTATTTTCTCACAGCAGTGTAGCTTGCAGACATTTGTAAAAAGGTTGTTTATACATAAAAACTCTCGCCCAGTGATTGTAAGCTTTAGTTAAAGAGACGGAGCTAAAGAAAAACAGCAGAATTTAATCCATATTTAACTGGACAGGTACATAAGAAAATAAGCTAATAGAACCCTTCAATTCAATCTAATACCCAAGTCAAATAATATTGCTGTAAAGAACAAAACGAGTGGAAGCACGGTAATGCACCTCCAATTCTTAGTGGATGGGATATTCTGCGGGTGCACACGAACATCGCGAAGGGCTTTGCTTTAATTTCTATTGTGCACAGTGTATTATAAGTAGAGGAAGCGGGCAGCAGTGACGCAGCGGTACATAAGGGCCTCTCCATAGAAATATAAGGACGCGATTTCGATTCCCAGTCGTGCCCACACATCTTTGTGTGAATTGTTACATTGACGCTACTCAATATCGGTGAAATAAAACATGGCATGGCACAACAAACCGGCATTTCTAAGACCTAACCATTCGAGGACATGTGACACGGCCAGCGTGTATGGATCTTAATCCACACACGCTGAACGTGTCACATGTCCTTACGAGTTGTTTCTCTTGTGTGTTTTAGATTTTATAAGAGAGTTTAGAGGAAGGGACACTAAAAAGAGTTGAAGTTAAGTAGAGGAAGAGACTTTGTCCGCACGTTTTGATAATCCATAGGTACAGACATGTTAAAATGTAGGTAGATAATATCCTTTTCGATAACATTGGCTATTGATTTCCTTGCGTAAACTTTATCAGTTTATTCGTAAACCTTGGTGGTTAGTAGTAATAGGTAGGTAATAGTATGTAGTAGGTTATATCAAGACCTCTAAAATCAACCACTAAATATTCTACCAAATACACTTGCACGCTAACAAACAAGATCTATTTAGTCGCTTTGATGATTCGTTTATCAAGGGACAATCGCCAATTAGGCTGCAGTTGACTCAGCAGCCTTACTGATTAATTTACCTGGAAAGCTTGACCTAGTTGTGGGATGAATACTGCGTCAAGTAATTTAGCTTGATTTGTTTTCTTTCTTTAAATTTTCTGTATAATTACAGGAAATGTTAGTATTCGATAAAGCTAATAGGTAGGCTTATAGGTACAAATGATACAAATATCATACGAGATATAAAACTTAAATAAACCGCAACTCTGTTAAAGATAATTTAATTTATCCTTATACTAGCGACCCGCCCCGGCTTCGCACGGGTGCAATGCTGATACTAAATATATTGAGGTATATTTACAAAATGTCCTTTTATACAACGTTAACAGCTTTTTTGCCATTAGACGAAAGAAACAGCCCGCGGCGCGCGGCCGGGCCGGTACCGCCGCACCGCTATTTTAAATCTGTAATATCTTCGGAAATATTCATTTAAATTATGTGCTGTAAAGAACCATATTGATCCATATTTAAGGTACTTTATTAGATAAGGATTAATGCAAAATTGCTTAAAATAGCTTCGTAAATAAGCCATTACTTTTGGTTGAAAGTAAAAGATAAAAAAATGGTTATTGTGGGTTATCCTTATGAGATAGACATATACCATCGCGGATTTTCTTGTTGCCCTTTTTAAGGTGCGCAATACTGTAGTAAATTATTTCCATATATCTCGTAGGGTTTAGCCAGCGTTTGCAATGTAAGGACAAGAAATGCGTCAATTTATGACATCGCATCAGAAACATCTAAAGTTATCAGTGTTTTTCTACTATATTATGCATGTTTTATATACATAAACCTTCCTCTTTAATCACTCTATATGATAAAAAGAACCGCATGAAAATCGGTTGCGTAGTTTTAAAGATTTAAGCGCACATAGGGATATAAGGGACAGGAATGCGACTTTGTTTTATACTATGTAGTGATAATTTATTTATTTACCTATTGAAAGTATGTACTTAGAAAATGAATTAGTAAGTATATTAGGTACTATGTATAGTAGGTACCTATAGTAGATACCTATGTATAGTAGGTATATCAGTTACCTGGTGGCTGGTTTCCGCAACACATACTCTACATGACTGAAGACCATGTGTGTTTATAATGTCCCAGAATGTTATATTATTATTATTAATAATGCGAGATAGGACCTACATCTGTCGTAGAATCGTCCTAAGAATTTTTTTTTAAACGGAAGTTAGCTACGTTTCTAACAACATAGTAATAGGTACCTAAATAAATTATTGTATACTAAGTACATGGTTGTTACAAACAAGTATTCTCATTTCAATAATAAAATCAATTAAAATTGACTCCAAAATTAGTTTTGTATAATAAATAACATAATAAAACCGGTCAAGTGCGATTCGGACCTACAGGGTTATGTACCATTTTACATTTTAGGTATTCGTTAACCTGTTCCTAAAGCCTACTTAGCCGTGATAGTTTTTCTTTTATAAACAATTTAAATTTCGAATAATTAGATGAACGTACTAGCTGATAAACACTTGACTCTGACTAATATTACCGGTGCTTTTTTATTTATTTATTATTATTACATCAGTTCACGTTATGTTCAAAATTTGTGTCCCACAAAACCACGTAAGTGATTTTTCTTTAAAAATTAATATTTCGTAAGGGGAACCCTAAATCACAAAGCATTTTTAACCTACCACTACTATTTATTATTAAGCTATCTAACGATGTCTATGCCACACAACACGCCACGTGACCAACCCCGACTGGCGAAAAAACATTTATTATCCCCATTGAGCGTGAGCTACACGAAAATTTGACAACTTTATCGGCGCTGTAGGTATGCCAAATTACAACTTTGAAATACGAAGCGTCCCTAAGCTAATCCCGGACGCCGCCGGGCGGACAGACGGACCATAGCTATATATAGTAACTATATTTAAGGGTTCCTAGTTTACTACGAAACCCTAAAAAGGATTATAAGTTTATGAATCAAAAACGATTGTTTGGGTCTAAAAACTTTTAATTAGGCTAATGCAATCTTTGTTATAATGGTAACATAATAATTAAATAGTGTAGGTTACATACCCAGAACATATTAAAACTGAAACCAGTTTTGTAAAGAATTGAATATTAAAAATTCTCATGAGTGCTTAGTTAAAAAAACAGTAAATAATTAACTCGTACTGAATGTCAGCAACGCTAGTATTTATCAAGAGTTTTAAATTTCCGGGCAAAGCCAACAGGTCTGAGGGTAATTTTGTGATCCTGGTAAAGTTTTAAAACTTATGATAGCAAGATATTTAAAAAAATAAAAGTGTGATAATGTGCACTTTAAAAGTATTTACATAGAACTTGAAGACAACTGCTTTCCGGATCAGGCGAACCAAAGTGAAATTAATATATACTAAGTAAATAACTGGTTAAAGTAAAACCATACCGCACTGGGCCTGTGTATTAAGGCCTAAACTCTCTCAACTATCTTACATAAGATAATTGAGAGAGACACACACACGGACACTAAAAAGGGTTGAAGGGAAATAAATGTTTAAATTATCATATTCATTTCTTTACTATCTAGCTCATGATGAAACTGCGGATCATACTAGACTACCTAATTGGCAAGGAAACCCTATGAAAATACACAAAGACGAAAGTAAGCACGAAACTCTACCTGTGTTAATTAAATCTTGGGTGTACAGCACCTCGTACATTATTTCGGCCTCGCGATTACTATAGTACCTATGTAGTATGAACATTGTCTCCGCTCTATACAAAAATTCATGAAAGTTTTATATTTTTTTATTTTTCGATAGGCTGGCGCTTGACTACAACTTGGCTGATGTTAAGCAATGATGTAGTCTATGATGGAACGCGCCAGCCTAGTATACCGATTCACTCGTGATTACGAATGATTATCGGTGAGAAGGTGGCAGTTGAATGAGACTCTTTATGGTTAGAAACCTTAAAGGAGCTACAATTCCGACCCACCTCTGCATGGTGTCACCAGACATCGCACCGGGGAACAAAGTTTCGATTAGTCATAAAAACGTAACAGACCCATCAACAAAGAAACAAAATTACTTTTGCATCTACTTATGTTTACTTACGTCCTATTAAATATACTGCCTGTTCTGCGTTTCAATTTTCAGCTAAATGGCGGGACTTGCCAATTAAAAGTTTTTTCACATAGGTATGTGCGATTTAAAAATTGTGCGCAAATAAAAGCCTAACCTATGCCTTTGTCAGTGCTGATTGCTAACTTTATCCAAGTTTAGTTAGGCTCAATTACTCGAGCAGCGGTGGCGCATCGGTACGGGCTTTGCGTTAGAAATGTAAGGTCGTGCGTTCGATTTGGGTGAATTGTTTCATCACCGCTGCTCAATAGCGGTGAAGAAAAATATCGTGGGGAAACCGGCATGACTAAGAACTAATCTTTCAAGGATATGTCACATCCACCAACCAGCACTTGGCCAGCGTGTGTCGATTTAGGCCTAAACTCTCTCAACCCGTATGATACCTAGTTGAGAGAAGATCCGTGTCCAACAGTAGGACACTAAAAAAGGGGTTGATTGAAGTGAAGTGTGACGATTTTAATTAGTTTAATTTATATGTTGGTATGAATGAAGAAAAATGAATAGGTATGTAAATTTTTTAGCAACTCAAACTCAAATCTAATTCTAAGATAGTATAATTAGGGAAGTAGTTAATTTTTAAACATGTTATGACAACGCGTTTATTATGACGAAGGTTCAAATCACGTGCCATTCTGAGAACATATTCTACCTACATTACTATAGACACACAACTCACAAGACATTTTAGTAACAAAATGTGTATTACAAATACCTACATGAATTAAGACTATTTTAATTGCGTCATATTGTCAAGTGACATTATCTATAAAACCCGATTGTATGTATGTATGTTCGCGATAATCACAAAACGTACTAAATTCTTGCGGTTTTCACCATCATCAGTTAGATAATATAATTTTCTAAGGAAGGTTTATGGTGAGTATTTTATTGTACCTATAAATCATATAATAAGGACTATGAGATTTATTAATCTCTTTATCACACATACTTCTTATCGTGACAATTCTTATATGTAAAACAAATATTTTTATATTTAGTTATAACTCAAATCAAACACTAGAAACATGCAACTTTATTATCACAGTATCACTTCAACAACATTTACCTGTATTTATAAAATTATTTAATTAACTGTCTGCCTGTTCAGGTACTTCTTATGTAGAGCTACGAGTACCTAACTAGAAGTCAATCACCATAGTGAATCATCGAATAACACTTGACTTTGACATAGTTACAAATGGTAAAATATATCAGACATAGTAAGTAACATAGAACCCTGTTCGCCACTGCTATAGAGCAGCACACCAGGTGGAGGATTTTGATGATGGCACTGTAAGTAACATAGGTAACAGTTAGGTATTTTATAGATAATTATACAATATTTGACCATCTTCTACAGACTTCTTAAGTAGCCGGTCTTCCAATAATTTCGGGTCATTTAGCCTTCACACCACTTCAAGCTAAGTATAGATTTCAATATAACAGACATAGCCACGTGTTACTAAGCTAACTACACCGAATCCATCTTAGTAAACACATAGCTACATAGTGTAGTAACTTTGCGTCACTCGTAAAATGTTCCACTAGATAATAAATAGGTATTAAAGCTTCGCAGTCACCCGCTATCATCAGTACAGAACAGAACACTGAGTGGATGTAACATAAAATAACTATTGTGATTAAGTGAAACAGGAATGTAAGTAAATTAATTATATTTTTTTATAAACAGTTCAGATTGTCCAAGTTTTCTACTATGTGGGTATCATCTTCGCCTGATTAGAATGTTTAGTTGATGCCAAACTTCACCACACTCAAAAATTTATATTTTAGACTTATTTTACCTTATCATGATGTTTTAATAACAAAATATAAATAGCCCATCTGCCATTCTTCTGGGCATATTCCGCTAAGGAGGGATGGAGGAATTATATAACTAAGAACATACCAGGAAAGGGAATTCTTCTCTGATAATTTTGGCCCAGATTTTAATTAATTATTAATACTTAAATTCATTCCTTTTTCTAAGTATAATTATTGATAACTACTTATTATAATTGACATAATAATAAATAAATTAACCAAATAATAAATTTATTTTTTAAAATATAATAAACTATATTTTTCATAGATTTATTTGTTTCGTTTCTGCATCTGAAATACAAACCGGTAGGAATAGAATTTTGCACATAGGTACCTATTTAACTTTTTTGAATGAGCCTAACCTAAAATGTTCTTGACTATTAGACACTTTACACTGCAGCGTTGGCGCAACAGTATTGAGCTCGTCTTTGAAATATAAGGTCGCAGGTTTGATTGCCGGTAGTGTCGACACATCTTTGTGTGAATTTTTTTATCACCGCTGTTTAATATTGGTCAGGGAAAACATCATGAGGCATGTCTAAGAACAAATTATTCGAGGACATAATAATATGACATCCATCAACCCACACTTGGCCAACCTGTGTGGATAGGCCTAAACTCCCTCAAATCATACGAGTAAGGTACAATAATAATAATAATTGTCTAACGTGCCTCTACGTGTTGGCTTCGGCCCCACGTCTTCCAAGAGTCCGGAGCCCCATAGCTCCGAGATAAAAAAGACAAACATAATACCTAATAATAATAATAATAAAAATAACATAAAATACTCAAATAATAATTGTCATTATTATTTACTTTTTACTTTATTTTATTTTAATAAAAATAAGTGGGCAGCGCTCTTCTTCCTCTCCCCTACTTTTTGCTGTGCTCTACAACACTGAAATTTATTTGTAACACCTTTTATTGTACAATATATGGTCTGCAATAAACAATACTCAGTACTCAAGTATTGAGTATCGATAGTTCAGTCAAAGAAGACCTGTGCCCAGCTGTGGGACACAGAAAAGGTGTGGGTCGTTTAAGATTTATGTTGCTGCCGTAGTAACATAAAATAATATAATAAAGAACTGACCTAAGTCAAAAATACGCCTTTGGTATCTTTTGATAGTATTTTTAAGAAGTAGGTACTTGAATTAAATGAGGAAACACCGTTCCCTAGTTTATATCGTGATTACGAAAATCATTCGTAATTACGAGTGAATCGGTATATTGAGCCTATATCATTGCTTAACAACAAGCAAGAAGTAGTCAAACGCAAGCCTATTAAAAAAAAAACCTAAACTAAAAAAAACGTAAACACATCAATACTTTATTATACCAGTAAATAAACAATAGGTACCTAATTGTAGGTTCCTACTATTAATAGAAACCCATAAAAATATTGTGCTGCAATCTGCAATAAAGGACTTAGATAAATTCAAGGGCTTATCCATTATGTGACAAGGATTGTGTTGCAGCTATAGACGAGTTGATTAGCAAACAATTAATAAGATAATTCCAATAGGTATCAAGGGAACGTAATTAACTTGAAATACAGCGGATTAACAGATTGAAGTTGGGATTTGTACCTGGTAAAGGGTAATAAGTTCGCCTCCTATTTCGCATAAGACTTAAAATGAATGTAACGGTCGATATACTCCCTTGCATTGGCAGTTGAAATTATTTTCTAGGCTGGTCTATTTCACGCGGACCGAGTCGCGGGTTAAGGTATACTCAAGTATTTTAAATTAATAGTTTTGTTTACTTCCTACGTAAAAAACTAATTATCTACTTTCTTACATCATTATTTGTGTAAAGTGCAAAGTTGTAGTTAAACTGATAAATAAATAAATTGATGAACAGTAACTAGGTAAAAAGCGTGGCAAGTGTCTATCACGGTCAATCACAATACGATAATAAAACAAACACCCACATCAGCTGAAGGTACCCTAATGTTATCAGCTATTGTTCTACAATATCTAATGCGTGAATATGTATTGCATTGATAGGCACTATGTAGGTAACTATGTAGGTTACAGTTACAGCTTAGGCTTTGAAACCTATTTTGAGGGTACGATCCTGGGTCGTGCCAACCATTGTGTGTATTATTTCGTCGCCGTTGCTACTCAAAACCGGTGAAGTAAAGTATCGTGATGAAGCCGGTACTTCTTAGAATTAAACAATTAAGGACATCGTCCGGCCATCCACCCGCACCGAGATATACTTATACCCAACATACAGAAAAACTTTTTGACCAGTCCGCAAACTGTATGAAAATAAACTTTAACAAATTTTAATAATCACTTTTTTTGTTAAATTTCTTAGTACTAAAAATGAAGTAATCAGTAACAAAAAATATTAACTATTGATACTGATTCTCCACATCAGCTGTGCGCTCGCCAGGGTCACTGATCGCTAATTTTACGCCGGGCGCTTTCATCGATATTATTACGAATAGATCGTCCATAATTTGCTGGTTTTGTGTCGAATAAAAATAATGTTATGTGTGTGGAAATGTGTCATTATTACTGATACAGAACCACCAAAAAAACACTACGAACTGGTTATTAAGTTTTCCTGATTGGAACCAATGGTGATAAGTCGAAGCAAGCCGGTTCCCATCGACTTCTCTTTAGTTTTAAATGGTCAATAACACGTATTTATAGAAATATTTTGTAAAGCCTAAATTTTTTAAATAGTTTAAAAATGAAATAGGTTCTTTACTTATTGAATTTTATTAAAAAATTACAGTGTAAGATATGAAAGAATATAGCTATCTATATAAAATTCTCGTGGCACTGTGTTTGTAACAAAAAAACATACGAAACGGCTTGGCTGATTCTTGTGAAATTTGATGTGAATATTCAGTAAGCCTGAGAATAGGCCGTAAACATATTTGAATTTTTTTATTTTACGGAGTTGGCTGAGGCAGCTGGAATCCCTATAAATGTAAAATCAAGTAAAGTTTAAAGTTGCGCTTGCAAATATAACTTCAATGCACAGTAATGATACGCGTATTGCTTCGTTCTATGACGTCACTTGGCCAATAAAACTTCTGATAATTTAAGCATCGTAGCACGAAGTGTTGCAATCTATTGAGGCGCTATTTAATTAGACTTAAAAGCATAAATACGCAATGTTAAATATATGTGTATTATAAATTTCACAGTTATTATTTTATTATTATTATTATTATTAGACAGACAAACAGTTGTGAACAACTGATATTCGCCTGTATCTGGTCTCTTTCCTTTCTTTTATTGATGGATTTACAAAAAACAATGGTTCATTAGTTTATATATGTTAATTTCAATACCTATTGACAACGTTATTGATCTTGACTACTTTGTATTGGGATAAAATGTTGTAATATGTTTTACTTAAAAAAAATCCTCTGATGAATTGTTATAATTCGAGTAAGTAAATGATCAAAATTTATTATGGGCACCAAACAAGTCACATCACTAATACCAATGTCAAATGACGTTACGTACCTACCTAGTCGGCCAAAGACAATATAGAAATTTTACGAATAGGCTCTGATGATACTTGCTCTATTTAATGAGCACGAAAATAATTCTTAAACTTTTACAAACAATTGTTACATATGTTGTGAATTAGTTGTCGCTATTATTAAATTGAGCTATGGCAGACAAGAGAGATTATATTTATAACTCACTACCAAACCATGAAGTAATGACCTACTCATCTAACAGCTGTGATTACCTAATTAGTCCGTGATCTTGTTGACCCTGAATTATAATGTAAAAGATGATTTTATGACTGTAACTAACAACAATAACAGCTAGTTTATCTAGGTACCTACTTAGTTTATATAGTAATAAATTTTGTATTTAATTTTTAAACATGTTTTTCCTTAGATAGAGGAAATGGGAGCTACCCGGATTGTTAACGGTACAGGTGAAAAAGATGAACAGAAAAAGGACGACATCGTAGCCTCACTTGATGATGCTATGTTACTTTCAGGTAATTAAAACGAGATGCAAACACTACAAACATAAAATGTAGAGATAATTAATGAAACAATAAAAATATTAATAACTCTGTCTCACGCACAGAGGCCTCAGTACTTATAAGTACGCACCCACATGATGTTACAAAAATTTTTAGCGATCGATAAATAAATTAGTAATACTTTTCCTCTACCTAGGTTGTAGTCTGTTGCTTCTAGTAGAAGATCCGAACCTATATCGACCTTCACCGAGCTGATAATAGAACGAAACATATTTTATCATGAATTTAGTATATTAGAAAACATATTAAAAATGGGTTCGCTACAAAAATCCTGGGCAGACTATTTTTAATAATTAAAAAATATATATTTTTAATTAAATGTTTATGCAACATTAGGATAATAAAAACATTTTGTCCTGACTGAAAGTATAAAACGTATAGAATGGGCAGCCGTTGGGTTGTCTACTATTTACCTGGGCGAACTACTAGGTTGTCAGGTATACCTGACAACCCAGTAGTTCGCCCAGGTAACCCAAAGATCCGAACCTATATCGACCTTCACCGAGCTGATAATAGAACGAAACATATTTTATCATGAATTTAGTATATTAGAAAACATTAAAAATGGGGCTACTATTTACCTGGGCGAACTACTAGGTTGTCAGGTATACCTGACAACCCAGTAGTTCGCCCAGGTAACCCAGACAACCCAACGGCTGCACATTCTATACGTTTTATACTTTCAGTCAGGACAAAATGTTTTTATTATCCTAATGTTGCAACATTTAATTAAAAATATTTTTTTTAAAAATTATTAAAAGTAGTCTGCCCAGGATTTTTGTAGCGAACCCATTTTTAATATGTTTTCTAATATACTAAATTCATGATAAAATATGTTTCGTTCTATTATCAGCTCGGTGAAGGTCGATATAGGTTCGGATCTTAGACCATTCGTAAACTATTTAAAATAGGCAGGTAGGCACAAAGCAGCTCGGCGCCTAACTTCAAACAAAATAATTTTGAAATCACCAATTTATGATTTTTTATCATTGATGGAAGCCTATGATTGTAAAAATCTTGAAAATAAACAAGAGCTAGTTACGCCTTTTCATAGAAAGCGGAGACAGCTACCTAGTTAGGTACTTAAGAGGCTTTTGTTTCAATGATTTTATTTGCTCGTATTACGAGTGCCACCCTGTATTCATGTGTTTTGGTCTAATTCAAGGCTTCGGTGTGTACAACATCTTGCACATGTTGACTTCGGGCCTGATCCTCATGGGTATGATCATGCAGTGCCTGGTTCTCGGCTACGTGATACCCGCCGCGCAATGTGACTTGCAACTCACTATGCATCAGAAAGGATGGCTGTCGGCTTTGCCCTTCTCAGGTAGGTAAACACTACCTATTAAAAACGTGGAACATTCGGAAAAACATACCAAAACATTTCAAACGTTTTGAAGTGAAAGAATAGGCAAATGTTATACTTACATCTAGTTTGTTGCATTTGTAATAGTAGGTACTTTCAACTGTATTTTTTTTTAAGTTTTGTAAACAGGTAATTACGTACACCTACGTACAGGCTACACTAAATAATTCGTGTTATTAATCTCGGACTTTGGTGCACCTACAACTATTTATTATGTAGTTTAGTGTTAAAGCCCAATTTCTCCTGCATTTTTACTGAACATATTAATGTGTACTTATGTATAGGAACATAAATATACATAAGCATAGAAACGAATGGTGCCCGAGTTTATTAAGTGGCTTGAAACATCCAATCAAAATCAATTGTGATCATTAAGTGAGCGCAATAATATTTACGTATGTAGGTTGGTACCTAACCTACTTAATATTTCGGTGGAAGACGCAAATATGAAATTGTAAGCGACATATCTACATTTTTATGGCTTTATGGAATACATAATAAAAAAACTCAGGGATAGTGACTCACGGCGGCAGGGTAATCAAAATTATCCATAAGTGGACCACTAATGTGTAGTTCAAAATTTCCGCCGCCTTTGTCCGCAAGGAACTTATGTACCCATAAGCTTACGTTAGGTTCATTTTCAAAATATAAAATCTCTCAATTGAAAATGTTACAAGCCCCGACGCATTTTTTTAAATCTAGCTAAAAACCATCACTCTCTTTTCAACTTTTAAATAAAGAAAAGTAGTTACTTAAAAATCAGTGCATTTGCTAAAACGTTTTGAGGCAACAAACTTGTACACAAGAACACACATCAAACCCCTGTTTTTACCTGGGCATAATGAGTTGGTTAACAAGGGAAGAATTAATTGGATTGTGTTGCATCACTTGTACCTACCCACATTTGTTCTTGTTCTCTTTGTTTCCAAAAAACTAAAGATAGATAATAGTTCATTCTCGCTAACTTTTATTAGTAGATAGGCATAGCGTTTACAACAGTAATCAGCATCAGTCATTTGTTTTTCTGTTTTTTTACCAGTCTTCACACTTATTTTTTTACTTTTGTGTTACCTACGTTGTTATTGTGAATCTAGTTACGTTTTTAGAGGTTTTTCGTCATAGGTTTTTACGTCGTTTCTTTCTTCCATGGTTTTTACGTTTATTTATAACCTTTATGTATGGTAGGCATCTTCCAATCTTGTTTTATTTTTGTTTGATTCCAGCTATAATCATAACGTCATATTTCTGGGGTTGGCTGGCGGACACGAGAGGCCGAAGACCTATAATGCTGATCTCAATGATCTTCTCTACGGTTTTGTCAGCTCTTTCCAGTTTTGCACCAGAACTAATCTCCTTTGCAGTTCTTCAATTTTTATCTGCTATTTTGTAAGTATCTTAACTTATATGCGTGCATTACACTGTCCAATTCAAAAAGTTGATAACTAAACTGATTTTTTTACCACTGCATATTATACTTAACAAAAGTTTAAAAGATGAACCGGAAAGGGGAAATCGTGCATTAAATTCTACGTTTCTTCAAAAATATGCAATAGTATTATGGTGTTTAAATTAACCCCCACGAAGTAAAAATATTATTTTTTAATATATTTTCTTAGATAACCCTAACTGTTCAAGACTTGTTTGATTTGATTTAACGTCGCAGTTTTTTAGTTTTTTACTACTAATCTTTAAAAACTTATATACTTATTTAAACTTGACACTGGCAAAATTGCGGAATAATTTCTGCAGAGGCCATAATTAAAAGAAGAAGAAGAAGTCAATTGTCATTCATTTGTCACATTTTTATTAGGTAGGTCAAAGAGAGTTCAAAAAAGCAGCTGTACAGCTGCTTTTCTGAACGCAGGTACTTTTCTGACAGCAGGTAGCACGACGCGAAATTTTTGCAAAAAATTAGCACATCTAAAATCGTGTCAGAATATAATGCAAATTAATTTCAGACTCCACATAGTCATTAATTCCTGAAGAATGTCTGGTTTTAATGTTTGCCTTTCCGATTCGGGTTGTATTAGGAAGATTACATCATTTAAATTATTTTGCCCAGCAATAGTTACACTGTGAAATACACTCGTAGGTCGCCATTTTAGTGAAAATTCGTTTGGTTGATCATTACCACTAATAACATTCCGGGACATTGAGATTCACGATCATTGATATAATATTTTATCAATATTATCTTCTTTCATTAGTTTTCTGAGGAAAATAAATAGGTTAGTATCTCATTAGACTGCACGTTCTAATCAACTACCTAATGCTGCGTAACATTACCGTTATCGCCAAGGAAGAATTGTCCACGACTTTTTCCCGATTTTCCAATTATTGCCTCGGTGATCCAGTGGCAAGCGCATTTGCTTAATAACCGCGACGTTCCAGGTTCAATACCCGGGTCGGACAAAAAGACTTTTCTAATATATCTACCTAGTTAGAGTATCCTAGTAGCAGCTCGAAGTTTGGAATTAAGCCCGTTGAACGGCAATAGACTCGCCCCCTATTACGTATGGGACCTAAAACATAGCCGGCAAATAGTGGGTGATATTTACCTCTGATACTGTTTTATGCTGTTTCTGATTATACTTAATACTTTATTGTTACACTTTATTCCAGTATGGCGGGATCATCTGCAGTAGTTTACACTTACCTTGGCGAGTTCAACAACTTACGCCACAGAGACAAGATGGTGGCTTTTGGATCATCTTTCATTGGTACCGGCACCATAGTCTTGCCATGTAAGAATGCTCCTTATTTACCATTTACCAACGCTTCATAAGTGTATTATTATTATATTATTATTCCCCATAGCAGGCCTAGAACACAATGACGTGGACCGTTATCAGGTTTTAGCTATTTTAGCTATCTGTACGTAAGTGTATAGGGTAGGCTTCTGCCTTACAGTAAATTTGCTTCTACCGCACGGGCGGGGGGCGTGGTCGATAAGATACTTGCTTTTCACGTCGGTCAAGAGTTCGATTTCCACCCGAAACAATTATTAGTGATGAACATTTGTGTATGTGTCGAGACTGGGTGTAAATATCTGTTATAAGTACCTATATACATATTTACAAAAGAAAAGTTTTGATGACCTAACCCAATTGGCCGGAAGGGCCTCTATTGGTTCACCGGACTTTTTCGGTGAGCCGTCCGAGGACGCTCGAACCGCTCAAAAGAAAAGTATTATATGTTTAATATATACCGTTATCTGGTTTCCATAACACAAGCTCTGCTTAGCTTGGGACCAGATGACCGTGTGTGTTAATGTCCCAGAATATTTATTTATTATTTATATATTTATTCTACCCTTTTTAATGTCCCACTGCTGAGCACGGGTCTTTCTCTCAAGTATCTTACCGGTTGAGAGAGTTTAGGCCTTAATCCTTATACGCTGGCTAAGTGCGGGTTGGTAGATGTTACATGTCTTTAATTCTTACATGCCGGTTTCCTCACGATGTTTTCCTTTACCGATATCGAGCAGCGGCAACGAAACAATTTACACAAAGTTTTGTAAGCATGACCGGGAATCGAACCCGCGATATTATTTTTCAAGGCTAGGTCCGTACCACAGCGCCACCGCTGCTCAAAATTAAATTGCTTGAAGTAAATTATTACAAGTTAAATAAAAAAACGCGTTATGAAGAACAAGTTATGTAAAAATCAGAATTTAACAAGATTGAGTATGCGAAGGCGGGTAAGTGCAGTAATAAAGTAGATAAGATTTTGGTAAACATTCTAAAATCACTAAGTAAATTTAGAGTTTCCAAAAAAATTCAAATGCGATAACGATTATCAGTTTATCACCAACTAAACAAAACTTTTGTTGCTATTTGCCAGTAACCTCCTATTTATTTATTTATACTTTATGTCTAAATTAATGGTAGGCAGCCTTTTATATCATCTACACTTCAACACTTGCAGTGTCCCTCTGCTGCGCACGGGTCTCTCAACCTATCTTAACTTTGAGTTGAGAAAGTTTGGGCCTTAATCCACACATGTTAGCCAAACACGGGTTAGTAGAGGTCGCATGATCTTAGACATGCCGGTTCCCTCACGATGTTTTCCTTCACGAAATTGAGCGGCAGTGAAGAAACAATTTGCATTACGTTGTGTGGGCAGTTGGGTACGACCGGGACGAAACCGACGACCTTATCGCTACTCAGATATAAATCCATTTGTCTTTAATTGAGGCCAAAATATGATGTAACTAGTATATTAAGTATATTATTTGTGATGTAAGTAACTCAAACTGCCTACCCACGAAACATCTTCACCTTCTAATATCTAGATTAATATGCATACGTTATAAGTATTCTTTTCATTTCAGGTTTCGCCTGGTTGATTTTGCCCCTTGAATTTTCCTATCCTATGGAGTTCCTAGATATTTCCTACAGATCTTGGCGCCTGCTATTAGTAGCTTGCACCTTACCTTTCGCTATTGGTTCCGTGTGCCTTTTCTTTTCTCCGGAAAGTCCTAAATACCTGTATTCTGCGGGCCACCCCGAAAAATCGTTAGAAGTCTTAAAAATGATGTACTCTATTAACACACGAAAGCCAAGAGAACGTTTTCCAGTAAGTATCATATCATAAGCCTAATTACCTACTTAGGTATACTAATCTCACTAAAAAGCATATCTGTAGGTACTTATCGCCAGCATATCTTCTTAGTTATAGGTTTTAGGTATTTAAGTAACTATAATCTACATAATATACAATAATATATAATATTACATCCAAACGGGCCGGTGGGGTGGCGTGGTCGGTAAGATACTTGCTTTTCATGCCACAGGGCGTAGTTCGATTCCCCTCCGAGATAAACATTTCTGTGATGAACATGTCTGTTTGTATCTGGGTGTAAATATCTATTTTAAGTATAAATTTACAAAAGAAAAGTATTATATGCATAGTATATACCAGTTATCTGGTTTCCATAACACAAACTCTGCTTGGCTTGGCACTAGATGATCGTGTGTGTTAATGTCCCAGAATATTTATTTATTTTTCCTTTACCTTTGCGGTAGATGGCCACCTAACCTAACCTTACCCTGAGATAGTTTGTAATATATGACTACCTAATTAGACAGAGATGAACCTAATGCTATTTTCAAGCCAAAAAACATTTATATTTCACAATTCTTTATAGGTAAAAAGATGAGCAATAATAATTAATTAAGGTATTGTCTCTAAACAACACACATTTAACTTAAACATTACAAATAATACCATTAATTTATTTCATTAATTATATAAAGATGCTTATACCTAACCTACTGTATTTTATTGCAATATTTTCAGGTAAAGACTCTTTTACTTGTAAACCAAGCGGCGAAGCACAATGACAACACAGGTATTAAGGCGGTGCTCATCTCTATGAAAGAGCAGACACTGCCGCTCTTCAGAAAACCGCTGTTCCCGTGGCTTTGTCTCACCTGTTTCGTACAGTTCGGAATATTTGCTGGGTCTGTATACGAATACTTTGTGAAACCATTTGGTTAAATATTTTTATGTCTGATGTCTTCTTCTGTCTTTTATCAAACTCTTTGGTCAAAGTCTAGGTATTTTTTTCATACTTTGTTGTTTCGCAGTTTATATTAGTTCTACTTACGGAAACAGGCATAATGGTATATCGTGTTTCGGCAAGTTTTAATATTATAAGTAGACAAATTATTCTCAGCCTGGAGAAACTGTGTAATTAATTTTATATCATAGGTTAATTATAGCTTAGTTGATTATCTACTCAAAAAATATAGTTATGTAAGATCGTATTATAATTAGGTGACTCTGTCAAAATATACTAACTGTTTGAAATTGAAAAACTGCAGCAGGAAATACTCTACAATTTATTTATAATTTCCAGAACCAATGGATTCTTTATATGGTTCCCGTATATCCTCAACTCGCTCGCCAGCCAAGAAAGTGTTAATATCAAGATCTGTGATGTCCTCGACAAAAGCAAGGCAGCTGCAGCGCAAGCTGCTGCAAATTCTAGTAGTCTGGTATATAGAAGATAACAGTTTCAGATATAAGAAAAATATCATCCCTATAATTAAATGCCTTTTTGTATAGAATTCGATTTCTTTTACAGACGGATATCTATTTATATTTTTAGCTTTAGCTTTATCAGTTATCAATATAAATAGCCCATCAAATGGTCTTTTTTAGGTAACATGTGAAGACTCTATCCACACTTCGACTTTCGAGCGGTCTATCTACGTTGGTCTGGTATTCTGCTCCATGTACTTCCTCGCCGGGATCCTGGTCGACTATGTAGGCAAGAAGCTGATCCTCACAGTGACGCTGTGCACTACTGGTGCGGCTGCTATTGGAGCACATTTGGCATATAACCAACATGTAGCTGTAGTGCTGTTCGCTATCTTCCAAATGTCTGGAGCGTGTATTGGACTAATGAATGCTGTGGCAGTTGAGCTGTTTCCTACAAAATATCGGTAATTATTGTATAACTAAGAAGGTTTTGCATTCTAGGGTAGGTTGGTACCTAAGTATATACGCCGCTCAACAAGTGCCTTTCCGGTCAAACTTCTATTTGATTTTATTACATAAAAACAAGGTGTCATCCGACTCGGAACAGCCGTTATGAATAGCAATATGATTTTTGAAAACACCTATTTTTTGCAAAGAGCCTTTCTCAAAAATGGCAAAAGTTATAAAAAACTTATAATAATAAACTGTATAAATGAACGGGGTTTGGTTTTTTAGAAATTTCTCTTACAATGAAATTTTTCAAAGTAGAAAATAGATTAAAAAATATGAGCCAATTTAAAAAAAAAACCCTTCTCCTGGAACTTTACGACCAATATTTATCATTGTCCCAGAGGGTGAAAAATAAATTCTAAAACAGATACTCTGGTTTACACAAGACACGCCACTTTGGACCTTTCATAAAATAAATAGGTATTATTGAAACCTAATAAACATTTTAATTATAAGTTGAAAAGAATCAGGTCAAAAGTGAGCGTGTCTTTAATAAGCCAGTGTTGGTACCTATCCATTTTAGGACGTAGGACCGAGAGGTAGGACGTTTTTTGTAAGCTTTCTCCTCTTTTTTAATCTATTTTCAAATTTAAAATACTTTTTGAGATATTTCCAAAAAACCAAACGCCGCGGCGGCGCCGTTTGGCCGTGAGCAGCGGTGGCGGCGCATCGGTACGGGCCCCGCCTTAAAAATATAAGGTCACGGGTTCGATTTTCAGACGTGCCCGTGTTTTATCTTTGTGTGTACCTACTGTTTCATCGCTGCTGCTCAATATCGGTGAAGGAAAACATCGTGAGGAAACCGGCATGTCTAAGAACTAGTCATTTAAGGATATGTGGCGTCAACCAATCCGCACATGGGCAGCGTGTGTGGATTAAGGCCTAAACTCTCTTAACCTCCTAAAGAAGACCCATTCCCAGCAGTGGGACACTAAAAGTGACTGACGTGTTAACGCCGTTTATTTTTTTTCAGTCAGGTATTTGTTCATAACTTTTACAATTTTTGCATGCGGCTCTTGAATTTTTCCAAAAATCTTTTATATGCTATACCGTATCGAATGTCACCTCGTTCATATTTTTCGGAGGCGACGAAAAAAGACCTGAACTTGTTGACCAGAATAAGTAGGTACTAATTAACGAATCCCATCTATATTTTTTACAGGGCTATGGCAGTTTGTTTATCAATGATGTTTGGTAGAACCGGATCAATGGTGGGATCCAATCTGATTGGCGTGCTTCTTGATATCAACTGTGGCGCAGCATTCTACGTGTTTGGAGGACTTCTTATCGGTAAATAAAAATTTAAAAAAACTTCAAATTGAACTCCTACCTACACATTTTTCCTCACGTAGCCGTAGGTAGGCACCATAATTACCTATATAAATGGCGTGAACTTAAGTTCCTTTTGCTTTCCAGTTGATGGACTAATCTGCCTGACCCTACCAAACAAGAAGAAAACCAAGTCTTTATCTTCAGAAGGAGTTAACACACCTCAACACGAGACACAGCTGCCGTAAAGTCCTGTATGACCATCTTCTGGAACAATTTGTTTTAGACAAATGTCTATACATCATGCCTAATTAACAGAAGGAGCCTATAAAGTGGTGTTACCACTACTAAAGGTCTGTTAGTTTGGGTTTTAGTCGGTTAAAGTCCGGCATACCCTCCGATTAGGGGAGGGTGTCCAGAAAGAGTTCCCCACAAAAAAAGCCTAGTAACAAGAAACAAGTCTGAAGTCTCACAGTTGACTTTAGACGATACAATTTCTCAGTCTATTGCTGGTAATAGGTACATTTACTCAACTCTGACATTAAATATTCTATAGCTGGGCATCCATGTCCATCCTATCCATATTATAAATACCGAAAGATGTACTGCAATAATACTAAGTACTTTTGTAAGATAGTATGTATGTACCCGCATAATTAATCAGTGTCAATTGCGTACCAACATATCTATTTCCTAATCAAAAGAAAAAGTTCACAAGCCCTCAGAGTGCTCGATAAATCCCAATATGTAGAAAGATAATCCAAATTGGTGTTTTCTGTGAATAACATCAACAATAAACATAAAATTGTAGCATGCTAAACGGGCTACCAGATAAATTCATGTGCATAGTTACCCCACCTACCTGCCTTATTTTATTCTAAATATTTATCTTAAAGATGTACATTCGATATACTAGTAGGCATATCTACTCGCGTTTTTGACTACATCTTTGTACCTTAGACCGACAAAGACTGAGGATATTGTAATCTATTATAATTCTTTATCAGAGAATGTTTCTTGTTAATATTAAATATCAGCTCGATTTTAATATTAGGCATACTTAAACAACCATTTTGTGGATATCGCGGACCCTTCAAATGTATGGCAGACAGGAGTTCATGTAAAGTAAGCGCTCGTACTTACACATTATCCAGCTACCTCGATGTTTTTGGAATACATTCCTTATTAAAGTTCAGATAAACAAAATTAAATGAACCCTAAATAACTGTCGCATGACAGACGACGTGACGAAAACCGACGTGGACAAAAAACAATCAAAAATATGCGAGAAGTCCAAAACACCCGGATAATGTCTAATTACGTGCTCATAAGTCTTAGGATGTAAAGAATAGTAGTGTTGTATATAATATATTATATGCTGATATATTATAAGCACGGAAAAGATAGCTTAGGAATGAAGATACAATGAAGTACCTATTGTATAATTACGTCACTAGTAGGTAGCCAAAATAAATTATAATCTAGAAAATAATTTTGTCGAATAAATCGTACAACCCACAGAGTAGGTTCGACGAAATTGTTAAATTGTTGAGGCACTTGGTCACCTATCAATTTTAGTAGGACACGAATCGTATAAATTTAAACTAATAACTGGCCCATCAATGAAATAACTTACCAAAATTGAGAGGTCACCATTGCCTTTCAGTAAATACTTGATCGTATTCTTAAACTATATATAGCTAGCTATGTTTGACGCGACATTAAATTTGTGGAGATAATTGAATTGTACTCATTTTTTGATTATAAAATATAAGTAGACAAATATAATCAACGATATTTTTTGTTTTAATTAGTTTCTTTGATCCCTGTTCAAAAATGCTGCCGAATAAAAAGCAAATTTTAAAAATATATAATTTATTGTAAATATTTACGTATGAACAAAAGCGTTACAGTTACAGATATTTGTTCAATTAGTTGCATATCATATTAATAATAATAATAAAAGCATATCCTGCTTATCTGTTTACTAGTAAAAAAACATTTGTAAGTACTTTCTAATTACATCTAACAGATCAGACACGAGATATGTAAATACTTATAAGATACTTTCTGTAAATTTCATATTTTAGCGAAAGTGAGGAATTTTAAATTTATAAATGCAATTAACAACTATAAATAATATTAATATTCGAATAACAAGGACATCAACTAGTAAGAGTACCTATACAAAAAATGCTAAAAATCGTATATTGTTTTGTTCGACATATTAGTGTGAATTGAACTCGTGACATAGTCTACACACCAATCCCAACGACTCGCCGACATAGTACGCGCGGTTAAATGTCGGTAGCTTTATTTCAAAAGAATTATGTTGGTGACTTGTACCCAAGCATCTCGCGCCCGACGACAAAAATGTTTGCCGATTTGATGTCGCTGGGTCAGTCGGTTTGGTGTGTAGACTCCATTAGACTCCATTATCACTGAACTACATAAAAGATTAATGGTTACAAATATTAATACATACTTACATAGATTATATACTGGAAGTTAGCTTTGGTCTTGTTATTATAACTAAACAACTTATCCTAACGACTACTAACTAACGCCATTAAGAGATTCGATAATAATAAATGGCAAAGACACAATATTAATATTAATTACTGCATACATCTATAAAGTAAGCCTATTCCAAACCTAATTGTACTTACATATTATGTATACGTCGGAAAGCTTAGCAGCCTCCTAATATGTTTAGTTAATAGTTGCACAAATTATTAATCAGGAACATTGTTGTTATCATAACTTTGAATATAAAGATTTGTTACCCCTAAAACCTATTTATATGGCTCACTCAGTAAAAGTAAATTGTGGTTCCACAATAATAACTTTTTCTAATCATGATAGTAATGCCAGTTAACATGTTAACATTGTAAAACTTCATGTTTGTTGGGATTAACTGTTTATCGAAACCACTATTTATTTTCACAATATGTTTGTTAATGTTATAAACTATGTTTCGTAATAACTCATTGAATAATCTAAAACTCATCGTGACGTGCAAGTGCTTCACCAAAATCGGTTGCTTGAGAGCCAACAAAGAGGTCGTACTTATTCAGTATTTCCTCTTTGGTCAACTTTTCATCGGCATCAGTATCAGCCTCGAAAATTAAATGCCTGGCTTCCGCTTCCGCGTGGTCGAATTCTGGAGGCGCAATCCATTCTTTGACTTCGTCTGCGTCCATAAATCCGTCGTGATTGGTGTCCCTGGAAATAGATATTATTTTAAACTACATAATAAAACGTAGTTTCAAACTGAGATAATTCAATACAAAACAGGATGAGTTAATGAGCCATATTTACAAAGGAAGGATTTCTCACAAATTCGATTCCGAACAATATTACTAAAAACAATAACTAAATGTTTCCTAAATAGTCAAATATTCTATGCTAATTTACCAAAACACGAGTTAAAATAAAATAATCCAAGCAAATTAACACTGACAGTGTGATAGCAATAATACTGAGAGGTTATTATATTACAAATAGAATCTTTCTTACCTATATGAAGAGAACTGTTCTCTTTCTTGCTTCACCCAGTCAGGTTCCTCTTCATCCTCATTCTCCTCAGGCGTGTACATATCCCCAATGTACTCTTCAAGAGATAACTTGCCATCCTGCAAAATAAGAGTTCTAACAATGATACAACAATTCAACATTATAAAGCTGGTTTACTGAAAATAATTTAAAAACCAAGAATAAAATTTATAAGTCAAAGTCGGAACGACTCAGTGTTTGCATCAGCTTTAACCAAGTATGCAAACTCTATTCTATGTTGGTAAATTCAAACAATAATTGTAATTATAACAAACAATAATCATTATCACGAATCTTGAGCTCTGAGGCAAAAGAACTACTACCCGAGGTAAAGACAGTGACCGACAGTTACTTTATAGTTATAGTTTAGGACGAATAGCGAGGAATCATCATAGACCCTTCATGTTGCGGACGTCTTCCTGGAGTAATAAGAACCTTACCTTATCTTTATCAATATCTTCAAGAGTCTCCAGCACCACAACATCTCTCATTTCAGAGTGGTCTTCAGGGTGCAGGAACGCGGAAAACTCGGTGTGGTTCAGAGCATCATTTTCGTCGGCATCTTTAAAATATAATATTGATTCTATGACACGTCACGTAATTTTATTTGTTTATTGATTAGTCAAGTGGGTTGTAAGTTGTAAATCTTTTCCAGTATTCTTTGACTTGTTAACATAAAAGCAAAGAATTTTTTTAACTGAACACAAGACTACTTTATAGAACTTATTATCATCTGTCACCCCCCATATTATATGTATAAAACATTTAACAATTAATATGTAATACAAACCAGCATATGTCCACCTCCTGCGATCTCTCTTCAGCAAGTTGTTATAAGTAAACCCTTCACTGTTGGGAAGCTTCTTCTCTTTTTCATCCATATCATCCATGAAACCATACACATTTTTTCTGTATGCCTAAAATTAAGTCATAGTTCATCAAAACGTATTCTATAATTAGATACCAAAGCAAAATAGTTAATAATCATTTTATTTGATCCTCTTTTTAGTGTCCCAACTATCTCACGAGTTAAGAGAGCTTAAGCCTTAATCCACACATGCTGACCAAGTGTAAGTTGATGTCACATGTCCACGAATGATTAGTTCTTATACATCCTGGTTTCCTCACGATGTTTTCCTTCACCGATATTGAGCAGTGGCAATAAAACATACGCACAAAGATGTGTGATCATCCACACATCTAAATTTGGTTTTATTTCAAGGCGGATATGCACAAGGGCTGATCTAAATAATAGTAAATAGATCATTATCTATTATAATTAGTTATTATTATTAATCATTATTAATAATATTAACTAATTATAAATTACAAATCAATTGTCACAACAGCTTTTTTTTTTTATTATTTTTTATTTAAAATTAATTCTTCTTTTTTAATACCATAATTTAATTTAATGTACTTTTATGTTTTCATTAATATTGTAAAATAATATGGATCAAGTGTCCGAAATAAATGATTATTATTATTATTATTATTATTAAATGCCTTTTATTGCAAACTACTTTTCAATCGTGCTCAGCAATTACATAAAAAGTAGTATATAGCCTATAGTAGGGCTGTCAAGAATTTTTCAAATCAATTTCAAGCAATTACTTGTCACTTTATCAACTAATGTATCTGGAACTTGAAATGGCAATAACAGAAATCTCTGGAAAACCGAAAATGACAGATGTGGTTTTTATCGAAATTAATTCCTGCAATGGCATCACCAAAATCACATAACTGTTTTATTCATATCATAGATAGTTTAATTAATTTAATAAAAATAAAATAGACTTATGCATTATAGATTCTGATGTAGTTGCATTTAAGATGTAGTAAAGAAAAAAATGATGTCAACTTACATCCCAAGTAATGACATCATCATTGTTAGGGTTGTGTTGTCTCCAATGCCTGTCAACATCTTCAGTGATATACCTCTTCTGTGTATATCTGATCCAGTCTTTTAATTCCACCAAAGACACAAGTCCATCTTTATCACCATCTATTTTATCCACTATAATCCTATAAAAATAATAAATCATGTATATTAATTTGATGTCCTGTAATTAATGGCTACCATACTCAAACTTTTTTTAATGAGAATATAATTAATTTAAACATAGTAGTATGACTAGTATGACTAGTATAGGCAGTTATAATTATTCAATTTTTTACATTACATTTGTACTAAATAAGTGAGAAATAAAATGTCAATTTAAGGGTCAGTTACATTTACCAGCTGATGTAATATGATAAAAATTATATTTATTAAGATATGAAAGTAAACTAGAACTTCCAATAACTAAAATATTTGAGATATTATACATGAGAATGTTAAGACATAAAAATCTGTTCACTTTATAAATAACTCTATATGTAACTATGTACACACTTGCCAGTATTCTTATCTGCCAGTTTAACTAGCCCACATTGGAGTAGTGAGCAAGATCATTGACACACTAAGATAATCTTCAAGATGCAGGAAATTGTAGGAGTGAAATAGTTAACTAATCACACATTCCAAATATTATTAATCATTGTCTCAATCCAGCTTAGAAATTTATAAAATTTCAGTGGCTAAGTAAACTAGATGTCATAATGTTTATGGCCCAGATTTCATTAAGGGCAACCTGGATCCAAAATCAATGAGATGATAATGAATATTTAATTATAAAACAGCTAAATAAAAATTTATTCACTTTATATATAGTGTGTCTACTGATTTACTTAGTTATACTTAGTTATACTTAATTTTTGTTTATAGACCTCTTTTCTCCCCAAAATAACTATCTAAGACAAGTCAATCACTAGATTTTTCTAGTGCATCAGGCACAATTCAAAATTAATTCGAATTAAGAAGACAGAGAAAACTTACCCCAATCGCCGTTTACTTTCCTCGGGTTGCAATTGCTCGAATGTCTTAGCTTGATCTTCACCCAAAAAGGCGTCATGATCAAACTGTTTATTGTGATGTTCATTCTTAAAATGTTCTGCTTCTGATAAACGATCCACGAGTCGCTTGTTTTCTTCAGGCGTGGGAACGCCGGCAAATACGGCGGATACAGCCAAAGCGACAAACAGTGATCTCAGCATAGTAATCTGTAATGTAATAGCTAGTAAAAATGATCCCACACAGGATGGATATCAGTCTTCAACAGTTCATAACAATGGGTAATAATTATAACAATAAGAATAAGTCTACCTCTATGTGTCACGCGACAAATGAATTTTTGTTTCCTATCCCAGAATGCCACGTCAACACGAACACGTAAGTAAACCTTCAGTATTCCCGCACTCCAGCCCGAAAATCGCAAGCCGGGTTCCAGCAGCGGCGTTTAAAGCACAGACTACTAAGAGAACCTAGCGGTTCAGACGGTCATGTTTCATTTGCCGTTCATGTACCGTTGCAAAGTTAGAAATTGACAAGTAATTTTTTTAATCAAGGATTTGGGCTCTGGCTACTTTTGTCTAATGAGCCTGAATTAAGTCTGTACAATGTTGCCGGTAAAAAATAAAATATTAGCTGCGCCCACAATAGTGTTACCAGCATTGAAATTAAAATATTTAGTTTTTTTACTATAGCCTCATTTACTGGAAGGAATAAAAAAAACAACAAAGGATTATTTACTGAGTTTCTTTTAATTTATTTTTACATTCGCATTATACCCTATTATCAATTAATGCAGTCTTATTAATTTCACTAATCAAGGTTCTTCACAGTAAAAATTTTCTGAAAGGAACGCTGTCGTACACTTCGATAACGATTTTCTTTTCTCACATGAAATTATTAACGTGTATAATTTTAGCAGAACTGTAAGAGACTAACAAAATAATATCACTATCAAAATTACTTTAGTTTTATTTGCACAATTTATAATTTAAGACAATTTTTATTTTAATGACAGCAATAGAGAGAATCGAATAACAGCACCATGGTAACCAACTTAGTTTTTCAGTAGAAGAAAACTTTTGACAACTAAAGAGGCTGAATACTATTCAACACTCAATAGAAATCAATGTTATGTAGCGTCCTGTTGCTAGAATACACATTTGAGAACACAGTTATTTCTTGTTGTTGTATCACAATATTATTAAATGGGTTGATAATAATGTACAGAAATTAATCAACGCAAATACTTCAACACAACGCAAACCATGACAATAGGTATCCCAAATCTATGACACAAACAGTAATGGCAGTCACGCATAGATTAGTAATTAAATGAGGGGTAGTCGGATTTTTACACTTTGGGAATCGGGAACGGCTTTACCTACCACAAACTATTTAAATGTACCCTACAATAGTGAGAAAGTACGTAAATAGTACTCTATGGTTTCAGGCGCGCCACCCCCTGACAGCTATCAAGTAGTGACATGAGAGTGACAATCCTCTAGCAGGGGTGAAGAAGGGAGAGGGAGGGGCGTAACTGTCACTTTTTAGCTTTGCATTGACATATCGTACGGTCGTTTTTTTTTTCTAAAGCTTTACCAGGCGTGGTTTAAAGCGTGAATAAAAAAAAATCGTCGACACTGTAGACAGACAATGACATAACACTACAACAAACTGACACTGACTAGTACATACTGAAGTAACTGACATAACTGGCAGAAACACATTTACATGGTCCCGTATGTCGTATGCTTTCTCTGTCTACGGTCGTATCGTACCGAACTTCATGCCCGTCGGTTACAAAGAGCAAAATTATGGTTAATCGGTTATGTCGGTTATAAGAGACGTGGAAGAGACACACTTGGAATGACTGTCGTGTCTTAACCTAATCATCTCGTAAACACTTAAAAAAATTGTAAGTAAACAACGTCCCCTCATGAGCACCTATAACTAAAATGGCCCCGTCCGCATCGTAATCATAATTATACTGGAAAACTTTTTTACCCGACGTAAACTTTAAAAAAATGAAATAAAACTCATTTTTATACACGTATTTTTGTATCAAGAAGTCGTAGTGCAAAAAAGAGTTAAGTTATCCCTAACGAAAAATACTATTTCAAATTTCATACTAAGGTGACTGGTACATGAAATTAGTTTTGGAACTGTATGGATATCCAAATTATGCAACTTAACGTACTATAATCGTAATTTTTATATTAAATTGAATATTTGCTATGGCTACTTAGTCATTGATACAAAAAAGGTCGGCCAGTGTGTGCAACGGGTGTCTCCCATTTATTTAATGTTTCGTAAACATGGGGTTTATATTTTAGGGCTAATTAAGAAAATATTTTTTTTTTGTTTCGGAGATTCGGAGGAAGGGTAATTTTTTTCCTATTTTCTTCAATATCTTCAAAACTATGAACATTAAAATTACAAAAATAAACACCTTAGTCACTCGCAAAAAGCTTTTTCATTTCATAACATGTACTTGATTTAGCTCCAAACAACCCCCATTTATAAATTACTAAGTACACATCACTGATTTACATATTAATAAGTGTGCCAAATTTATTTATTTTATCCAATAGTTCTAATGGTCAGTAAAAGACATACTGACAACAGAAGGATCCTATAAACGTTAAAAAGGAAAATATTAGCAGTTTCGCATATTAACGATAATCATTACCTACTTCATTAGTATAAATTATTGTCGTATTATCATTTAACATAGCAATAACAACTAGTGTGCTGAGATATAATAATGTGAATTCGTTGAAATACATGCATTTGTTTGTTTTATATTTGCATGCCTATGAATGGCGGAATATGGCTGTACTTTAAACATTTGTCATCTTTATTTGACCTGTATTTCGCTATAATTATCACCCCACCGTAACGAAACTTCAAGATACGACGCGCACGACACATGGGGCAAACATGGGCCGGTGCGTGGTCGGTAAGATACTTGCTTTTCACGCCGCAGGTCGTGGGTTCGATTCCCACCCGAGACAAACATTTGTTTAAATATGTTTGTTTGTCTTGTGTCTGGGTGTAATTATCAATATTTACGTATATATTTAGAAAAGAAAAGTATTGTATGTAGTATATGACCAGTTATCTGGTTTCCATAGTACAAGCTCTGCTTAGTTTGGGATCAGACGACCGCGACCGTGTGTGTTAATGTCCCACTATATTATTATTATGCTTTCTCTTTGGCGGCTTCTGCAGGTAGGTAGGCTACATCTTTTATCTGTGGCAATTACGATATGTTATGTCATTTTGGTCTGTCATCCCTTCTGTCATTTCTTTCGTCCGTCGTAAGTAAAACTGTTGTACCTATTTTGCAAATTTCAGAATTTTCTGAATAGAATCTGAAAATATGCGTCTACAAACAAGGCTGCAGCAAAGCATAAATTGAATAATTCTGCTAAGATAATTTCGTATTCAAACAATAAGGTTCTAAAACAGAATTGCAAATGTCAATATGTCAGGATCTCGGCCTTAATTTCCAACATAGAATGGTAAGTAAAATCTTATTACAGTCTTGTCTTGTTTCATTATTAGGAATATTAATAATGCTGGATGTGATAAAGCGATCGCAGGTTGGCTTGTTAAAAATTTACTCAAAGAAAATTTTGTTTTCCATACAGGGCGCAAATATATCGCAACTGGAAAGAGATATTGGGTCAGAGCAGTTCCCACCGAATGAACATTATTTTGGTTTAGTCAATGTAAGTGTATTTAGAAAACAAATAATTGTTATCAGAGTAGGTAATAAATAAAATAATTGCTAAAGCAGTATTTATAGCACAAACTTGGTATTTATAGCAAAGTTCAATCTAACCAATCCAACCCAGCACCTAACCAAATAAAAGTTTAAAAATGAATTTTAAAGAGGTGTTAATTCATTACACCTCAACTTGTCACAGTTCTAAATCTACTAAAGAATAAGTAATTGTGTTCCCTTTTCTTATTATAACTATGCTTTCTAAATATTAAAAGATTGATAAATGATTTCATTTCTTTCAGTTTGGCAATACATGTTATAGTAACTCTGTGTTGCAAGCATTGTATTTCTGCCGTCCATTTAGAGAGAAGGTTCTGGAATACAAAGCAAAGAATAAAAGAACAAAGGAGACCCTGTTGACATGCCTCGCAGACTTATTTTATAGTATTGCTACTCAAAAGAAGAAAGTGGGTTCCATAGCGCCTAAAAAGTTTATTGCAAGATTGAGAAAAGAAAAAGGTAAATTTTTCTTTATACTTAAGACTGTTTTTACTTTTGAGCAACAGCAGCACAACAGATGCACACAATGCATCTGTATTCAATTTATACTTTGATGGTTTCATATCTGTATTTCACATTATAATTAGAGTGTGGTGGACTCATGTTTGCTTGCATTTAACATGCACTCAAATGGTGATGAACTGGTGTTGCATACTCATGACCATGTTATGGCACAATAATAGTTAGACAGAAAATATTAATGAAATTCTAGGTTTATTGTGTCCAGTTTAAGTACACTGCTAACGTCCCAATGTAAATGCCTCCGCCATAATCATACAGCTAACATCCTAATTTGTAAGTAGGCTAAAATTAAATAATTTTATCAATATTTATTATAAATGATAAAGTGTCTATTGTCATGTTTTTTATATTTAAAACACATCATGTTTGATAAATCTTAGTGTCGAGAGATTAATCCATAGGAAACAAGATAGGCTGCTTATTGACATGATAACAAACAATGTGGGTGGAGCTATAGATATCAGTTAAAAATAGGTAAAGTCAAGTTCATAACCACATGACTGGTTTAGATATTTGGATCATTTTTGTTATATTAATCTTGGATGGGTTTAATAAGGCCACAGGTGGGATTAAAATCACTGGCTATCCACCACACAAAATAGATGGACTCTTGATGGTACAAGACTGCTACAATCTATTCTGGCTTACCAATTAATATAATAATTATGGTATTCGTGGTTTTGATCTATATTTCGATTCTTTCTCATTAAACCCCTTAAAAATACTATATTAAATTTCATTATTATGAAATTTCATCTGCATTATTGTCTCCCCAGAAACATTCCCAATCACTAGTATTTTTAAGTACCACCTAAAAAAAGCATAGAATATATAGAAACAGTAGCCTGTGCCCACTACCAGCACTGTCTACCAGTGCTAATTACCTGCTTTCTTTCTGTACATACCTCCTTAATAAATTACTATTAGATTTTTTTTTATCGTAGCTTCTCTTTTCACCTGGTGAAAAGCTACACTGAAGACCAATATGGTACATGTGCAGTCAATAAATGGGAATTCATTGCTGGTAGTTGTTTTGCTTACAGAGAAAACAGTTAACCTGCACTGTTTGTGTACACACCCCTAGATAAGAATGCTGATTCTCTTTGCTAGATACAAACCAATTTTTTGATCATGGGTGTCAGAGTATATAGGTTGTCATAGTTATTTTTATTTTCAGAGGAATTTGATAACTACATGCAGCAAGATGCACATGAGTTCTTAAATTTTCTTATCAATCATATAAATGAAATTATTTTAGGTAAGTTTACTATCTCATCATCATAGTAATAATATAAAGTGTAAAACTGCATCAATGTTGTCATACATCCTGAGTCCAGTTTACTATTTACACATTAATTACTAATAAAGATAGTCTACTATTTCTGCAATTATTTCATATAGTTCAGATTGTATACATTTTCACACATCACTTACCAAAATAAAATAAAACAAGGCAGAGCTTTGGCTAGAGGAATTAAATTTTGATGCTTTAACTTGTTTCCTATCACTATGCTATGCCTTCTAATCTATATAATAAAAATGAGTCACTAAATGTGTTGGTAAGCGTAAAACTCGGTAACGGCTGAACCGATTCTGTTAATTATTTTTTTAGAATATTCCTTGAAGTACGAGGATGGTTCTTACACAGAGAAATATTAAAAAATGTCCTCTGAAATGGCTTGACCGATTTTTATGAAGTCATACCTATGTATATTCGGTAGCTCTGAGATTCAGTCCTAATCTATTTTCGGACCCGGTGGGTGGCACTGCTTTACCTGGCGGGACGATGTCTGCGGGGTCCGCTAGACTTTAATAAAGATCGCATCTGAGATTTTTTTTATAATATTATTTTAAAAAGGTAAAGCCAGACTAAACAGAATTTTTAATTTCATAACGAGAAATCATGCTTATTATAAATAAATAAATTAATAAAATCACAAGGAATAACTTCAAATTTACATGTTTCAGCTGAACGTAATCAAAGCACCTTGAAAGTACAAAAGAATACATCAGGTGAGAATGTGACCTGCAATGGGACTGCCCCTCAGAGTACTGAACCTACTTGGGTGCATGAGATATTCCAAGGCACCCTTACTAGTGAGACACGGTGTCTCAATTGTGAAACTGTCAGTAGCAAGGATGAGCACTTTTTCGATTTACAGGTCAGTTTGAATTAGCAAAAAGTTGAATATTGTGGTTAAGATGAACTCCGACTCCTAAACAATAATGTAATAATAAAAATAATTGTATCTCACATATTAAACAATTCATTCCTGTGTTTTCAGGTTGATGTAGGTCAAAATACGAGTATAACCCACTGTTTGAAATGCTTTAGCGACACGGAAACGCTTTGTAATGATAACAAATTCAAGTGTGATAACTGTAGCAGCTACCAAGAAGCACAGAAACGTATGAGGGTAAAGAAGTTACCTCTCATATTGGCTCTGCATCTCAAACGATTTAAGTACATGGAACAGTATAACAGACATATTAAAGTTTCCCACAGAGTGGTTTTTCCATTAGAACTCAGATTATTTAACACGGTAAGAACTGAAATCTATTACACATTTCTTATACTAAGTAATTTTTCCTAATGATAATTACTCTAAATAAAAAATTTTAGAGGGGGGTTATCGACTCATTTTTTTTTGTAAAAACTACTCCAGCTTTTGCATAAAACATTCTAATCAAATTCGGTGCATCTGTTTATGGCTATAAATTTCTAAACTTATAACACCCCTCTTTTTTATCTGTGGCTAAAAACAAAACTAACTCTTCAATAAAGTTAGTTAGACCCATCTCAACTACTTCAGCTTTCTAATAAAAAAAACCTTATCAAATTCGGTCCATGTGTTTGGAAACTATGAGACAGCAAAACTTGTACACAGATAGATGTGTCAACGTTATAACATCCCTCTTTTTCGTCAGACGTTAAAAAATAACTGTTAACACTCGTTTATATTTCCGGTATATGTACTATATTTGCACTTCTCCTTCTCCTTCTCTGTACCTCTTATGATTTTTCAGTTTTTGTGTTTAGTGGTCTGTTACTTAAAAAAACATTTTTTTAAGTAATGAGGATCTCATCAAAATTCCACAAATAGTGTTATTAAAAAATTACTGTCTTTTCAGTCCGACGACGCAGTAAATCCCGACAGGTTGTACGATCTAGTAGCTGTCGTAGTACATTGCGGTTCTGGACCTAACCGAGGTCACTACATCAGCATTGTAAAGAGTCACGGATTCTGGCTGTTGTTCGACGATGACATGGTAGATGTAAGTACAGGCGTTTATAACAAATTTATGTTTAATTATTAAAGTTTAGTTAAGCAGCGGTGGGCAGCGGTACGGGCCTCGCCTTAAAAAAATAAGGTCGCGGGTTTGTATCCTGGACGTGCCTACACATCTTTGTGTGAATTGTTTCATCTCCGCTGCTCAATATCGGTAAAGGAAAACATTGTGAGGAAACCAGCATGTCTAAGAACTAATCATTCGAAGACATGTGTCATCCACCAAAGCGCACTTGGCCAGCGTGTCTAGATTAAGGCCTAAACTCTCTCAACTCATAAGATAGTTGAGAGAAGACCTGTCCCCAGCAGTGGGACACTATAAAGGATTGAAATGAAGTTAGTTAATTATGCTTATTTGTATTTTCAGAAAATTGATGCCTCTGCTATTGAAGACTTCTACGGCCTAACTTCTGATATACAGAAATCGTCTGAGACAGGATATATATTATTTTATCAATCTAGAGATGCTAGTTGTTAAGTTTATTCATTTAATTTTAGAAACATAAATTATTTAAGATACATAGCGATTATTAAATCATGTTATTATGCCACATTTGTTAAAGTTGAAAAGGCATTATAATTATTGAGAAATTGTTTAATTCCAATCATTGGTTATACATATATGTATTATTCCTCTTTCGACACTTAATTGTAAATAAAATTCATTACACATTAAAATATTGTGATCTTTCTCCATAACTGGTATTACTTATTTCCTTTATTTGAAGTCATGGCTCATTTCATTCCCAGTAATATGATTCAGTATGTTCGACCTGATAAAGAGCTTGTTGCTGGTAGCAATTAGCTTTGAATGTATCTGTTGTTGCTACTGAGAATATTGGTGTCTGCCTACACCTTTAGTTGGGCAAAATAGCTTGAGTGAGACAAAAATAAAGAACTAAAAAAAAAGACGGGTTGCACTCCGGGAGTGCCGGCAGAAGTGAAAACATTCGCGCAAGCGCCCTGCGCTGCCTAAACGAAACAGTAGGCCCAGGCATACATTTTCGCCGCGCCGTAGAGAGAGGGTTAGCTGTCTACTCTCCATCCGTCTTACGCTTTTTCGATCAGGTCACGTGTCCTGACGCGAGTTTAAGATTTTATACCCATTACAGAAAAAGTGCTCAACGCCGCTAAAGAAGTTTTCACTTCAAAAAAACTGAAAACCTAATAATACAGTTGTTGTGTAGTAGTCTTGTTGCCTCTAAAATTCCAACAAATTTTCAGTAGTGTGGATCCAGATCTAAAAATAATATTTTCATACGGCGCCATCTAGTCCGAAAATTAAGTAACGATTATTATTTGCTTGTGGCCGGTCTTTCCGATACTCGGAAACGCGTGTCCTATCCACCCTGAACGGGGTGGATAACCGGAATTCATATAATATGTTTCTTCCGATTTTTACCCCCAGTACAGTTTCAATCAAATTATCTTGGTGGGAAGTTTTAATTTAATATTTATTGTTAAACGAATAAAATATCTTAAAGTCTAAATTGTAGGTAAGTACCTATAAGATAGAAAGCCGAAGCGGGGCTGGTAGTATTTTATAAATTTTGTAACATGTCCAGAAAATGACCAACTTTATTTCATTATTGAGTAGACGTAGTTGCGTATCCTGGATAAATTCGTCCTTTTTAACCTTTTGAGCGCCAGAGCATAAACGCTTCGCCGTACCCTCCACGCCAAGCCACAAATTCAATGAAATAACCTTGATAAATTATAGGGAGTCCAAAACTTTATCGATAAACTTAAGTGAGTTGTAATTTTCGTTTGAAATTTACGATTAAATATTGCTTATAACTTAAAAAAATATTTATTTAACCTCATTAAAACTTCCCTACTGTAGTAACCTTTAGATCAATTAAAAAATCAACCTTATAAGATACCTAAAAAAATAAAAATTTACAGCAAGTTACAGCATTATTCTTTATCAGTTGTCATGTATATATGACGTTGGCGTCGCCAACCATCCTTTTTTTATAATCTCTCGCTTCTGATTAGGGATGTAGCTGTACAGTAAGTAACTTATCGACTTTATTATTATTATTTATATGAACCAGGTATCATTGTGGATTGTCTATTTGTAATATAAAAGTAATATTTTTTTACAAATAAATAAGAATCAATAACATATACAGGTACAAATACGCAATTTAAATTGTTTTTGTGTCTGTCTGTAACTGCTTATCTCCGGATCGATTGATAGAAGTTTTGTTGCTTAATAGCCGGTGTTATAGCGGGTTACCTGTAGCTAGCTTAGGTAACCCGCTATAACACCGGCTATTTTGACTACCTATAAGTTGAATTGTTCATCTATACTAATATTATAAAGCTGAAGAGTTTGTTTGTTTGTTTGTTTGACGCGCTAATCTCAGGAACTACTGGTCAGGTTTAAATAATTTTTTCAGTGTTAGATAGCCCATTTATCGAGGAATGCTATAGGCTATATATCATCACACTAAGACCAATAGGAGCAGAGCACCAATGAATAATGTTTCAGAATCGGGGGATTTTAATATAGACAAAACCTTTAGGCTATATAAAAAATATGTGGCGGTACGAAGTTCGCGGGGGCAGCTAGTTTTATAATAATAAAAGAATTTTTGATCAGTCTTTTATTTACTTATTGTTATTTTCATCATCAAATCAACCATTATAATTACAATAACAACGTCGTCCTCAACGCCTTCTAATATTCGGAGAAGTTGTTCAGTTGTTAAGGCACTCATTTTTTAAAGTTAATTAAATAAATAATCATTAATGAAATAAAATAAACTTCTCTGCACTAAAATTAAAAGCACGCGCCTCAGACGTCACTCGTGCGTCGTCTATATGTGTCGTTGGCGTACAAGGAACTGATAATAATTGGTGATGCGCTAGGGATGCGCGCGAGTTAAAATTTGCAAATATCGAAATTAGACCTTACCTTTTTTATTTTAAAATATGTAGCTGGTACTAATGTTTTGTAAGGTTTCTTTTAAAAAAATCGTTTCCACTTTAAAGATACTGCTTTAACATAATATAATAATAACATATTAAACGTAAAAGTTTAACTTTAATCTTTGTTACTTCCTAAGGATATTCATCATGCGTTACATCACTATCTGTCATGTTTATGTGACTTTGGCGTGTGAGGGACTTCTTTAATTTCTTTTTTAAAATATTTTTTTGTACCTTAATTTCTCAGTATCCATGGTATAATTAGATTCGTTTCATGCACTTAAATACGGAAAGCAGTTTAAACTTGTAGGATATATAAAAAAAAAGACAAACGTAATGCTTTAATTCTTTATTTCGCGTCAAATCGCAACACAGTTTTAGGTCATATTTTTGTGACGTTGGCGTACAGGGTCAGATCATCGGTTCGACCGTCCTTGGAATCGGTTCGACCGTCCTTGGACGGCTCACCGAAAAAGTCCGGTGAACCAATAGAGGCCCTTCAGGCTAATTGGGTTAGGTCATCAGCAAAAAAAAAAAAAAAAGAAACAGGGTCAGATTTCACTTGTCACGTTTTTATGACTTTGGCGTCCAAAAGGTTAATATATATTTGCAATCGTTTTCTAAATAAATATTAGATGATAGATGAGTAAACAAAACTATTTTCAGCTCAAAGAACTAAGTATGTATATCTAAAGTATTTTACTGTTCACGATGTTTCTTGGACCGGGTTTGTGTATGTTTCTGTAAATGACTGTACTTAGGCAGGGGAAAAATCGTAAGACATATTATATTAATTCCGGTTATCCACCCCGTTCAGGGTGGATAGAACGACACGCGTTTCCGAGTATCCGCCTTTGGGTGGATAAACGGAAAGACCGCTTGTGGCAAGGGTACCTACTCTACTAACACCATAGATCTAGCTTAAGTAGATCGGAAAAGCGAAAGAGATAGAGAATAGGATACGCATATGTTAGATTGAGATAGATAGACGAGACTAAACACGTATACGTTACGGTCCCGTACAGTAATAGTGAGAATCTTGACCGGAACAAATAACACTATACCTCTTTAAATATTAAGTTTTAAAGCGAAATGTTGTATTAAATAGACGATAGTTATTATGGTTACCTGTTCTGTACCAGCATGTAACGCATCCAAAAGAGAAAACTCACAAAATTATACTTTTTACACTTCGGTAGGACTGATATGTTTTGCTCTCTACATGCCTTGTTTTAAAACTGCTACAAAAGTTTTATACATAATTAGATAGGAAAAATTATAGTGTTTTATCACATTAATACTCTAAAAGCATAAGCAGTCAATTTAAAATAATATCAAATGCGTGAATTCCCGCTATTTTTTTTTTTTTTTTTTTTTTTTTTTTTTTTTAAATGGCTCGGTTGTAGACCATTTGCCAATAACAAAGTTAGGGAAACATATAAAACATTAAAACAATTTAATTTAGAGCGGATGGAAAAACCAGGATAGGATTTGGGAAGGATTAAATTTTTAAGTTGGTGTTTAAGTTTATAAAATCAGCTAGAATAGAATATATACGAGGGTTATTATAAGATAGAAGTAACTGGATAGATGTAGGTAAAGGGACAGGAATAGATATCAAATTATTAAAAAATGAATGGGAATCATAGAGGGGGCAGGAAAAAAATATGTGATTTATATCAGCTACACCGATGCCACATTCGCATTCATCAGATTGTAAAATTTTGAGACGGGCAAGATGCGCCGGTGTGCTGTTGTGGCCCAAACGCATGCGTATAAGTGAGGAAGTTGTACGTTTGTTATAAATTTGTTTGAAAAACCACGGTTTGCTCGGGATAGAAGGCTGGACTATTTTGTAATATTTGCCCTTTACTGTAGAACTCTCCGCCCAGAGGCTATTCCAAGAATCTTGAAGATAGTCTGTAGGTAAAGAGCCAAGGTCATGGCAAAAGTTTTTATATGGAAACATATCACCATCGGCGACAGCCTCATTGGCCAGTTTATCTGCTCTACAGTTACCAGAGATGTTACAGTGACCAGGTATCCACGCAAAACAAACAGAGTAACCCGAGATGTTGCACATGTTTAAAAGCTGACGTAACTTAATGATAATGGGGAAAACGGTTTTCAACTTAAAAGGAAACTTCGATAACGTTTGTAGCGCACTCATAGAATCGGAAAATATTATGGTTTTCTTTAACTGTAATAAAAGGACTAATTCTACGGCCTTGAGGAGGCCATAGCATTCACCGGTAAAAACAGAGGTCTGCGGAGGGAATTTCACCTTTTGAACTATTTTAGATTGATGGTGGAATATCCCAACACCTACGTTACCTGAAGAAGAGTTTTTAGAGGCATCCGTATAAATGTATTGGTAATCTTTCCAATCATTATTTAAGATGATGTTAAATCTTTCATTAGCCATGGAGGTGTCTTTATCTATGCCGAAGTTATATGTTATGTCAATAGATCTTACTAGAGATTCTAGGTCGCTGGAAAAGAGAGGGTGTGTAGGAGATCGATGCGTGGGGGCTTGTAAGGACATAAACTTACGAAAACTGACAACAGTGCATGGAAGTGGTTTATGAGACCAGGAATTACATGTTTCAATAAGAGTAGACAGAGCCTTAAGTTTATCATATAAGGGATGGTTAGAAAATTGAAAAGCTCTAAACAAGAATTTATCACATAGATACTGACGGCGAAGGAACATAGGAGGATCGACACATTCTATTTGTAGAGCATTGATAGGACTTGACTTCATAGCCCCAGATACTATTCTGAGAGCCTTAGCCTGAATGCGGTCAATTTTAGCAAATGCAGCCAAATTGCCAGGGGCCAATAAAAATGTACCGTAGTCTAGGACACTACGTATGAGCGCGTTATAAATAAGTTTTAAAGTATAAGGGTGAGCACCCCACCATACCCCTGCTAGGCATCTAATAATGTTTAGAAGGCGTTCGCATTTCGAATTTAAATAGTCACAGTGTGGAACACCTAAAAGTTTGGAATCTAACATTACTCCTAAGAATTTAACATGGCTCTTTAATGGGATTGGTTGGCTATCATAATATACGAGAACAGGAGAACGAAGACGTTTTCTGGAAAACAGCATACCGGAGCTCTTGGATGAAGAAAGTTCAAGACCGTTATAATCTAACCAAGTTTTCAAACTATTGAGTGCCGAGGACAGAGAAGTACAAGCGGACTCGATTGATTGGTGAGAACAGTATATAAGTAAATCATCAGCGTATTGTAAAACACTAACAGGGCCATTTAAAGAGGATTCTAGATCATAAGCGTAAATGTTGTATAATATTGGACTTAACACTGAGCCTTGCGGTAAACCTTTCCACACAATGCGTGTTAAATTACGCCTTGTGTGGAAAGAGTCTTCTGAAGAGTCGGCGTTCGGAGTTTGCAGATGTATGTATCTACTGGACAAAATATTAATAATAAAGTTAGACAGGATTACAGGGATATTAAGAGCATTTAATTTTTGATATAGAATACTTAATACTACATTATCATACGCAGAAGTTATATCTAAGAAAGCAGCCACGACTGATTTTTTAGATAAGAATGCTAACCTAATATCAGTTGTTAATATGCTGACACTGTCCAAAGTGCTTTTACCACGGCGAAAGCCATATTGAGAAGGACTTAACAGCTGGTTACTCTCAATATACCACTCCAACCGGTTTTTAATTAGGTGTTCAACGATTTTGGTGACAACGGGAGATAAAACAATTGGCCTATAAGAAGAAACATCTGATGAGTCTTTACCAGGTTTTAAAATCGGTATGACTTCTTGTACTCTCCAAGAAGAAGGTACATTACCAGTAATCATGATGTTATTGATGACATCTAGTAGGTAAGAAAGGAAACTGTCACTAAGATGAGAAAAAAAAGAATAAGGAATTCCGTCTTCTCCAGGAGTGGATTCTTTACTAAAGTTATTAACTATGGCTTTGAGTTCTGAAAGGGTAAATAAACTACTAATGAAACTTAGTGTACCTTCAGTATTTACCGGTGGTCCTATTAATAAAGGAATTTGCTCAGCCACTGAGGGAGGACAAAGTTTATCCAAAAATGAATCAGCTAGAGGTAATGGAAGCGTTGCAGAGCATGTTTCTTTAAACGCAGATCTAAATCTCCTGATGTTCTGCCAAACAGCAGACGGCCTAGTTTGGGGGGATAAGGATAAACAGAAAGCTCTCCAACTTTCTTGTTTCTTTTTCCTAAATAGCTTTCTAGTTTCTCGGATGGAGTTACAAAGAATCTCAAAGTTTTCGTTTGAAGCAAACTCCCTATACCTTAGTTCGGCCAGCTTGCGATCCCTGATAGCTTGAGTGCAATCATTATCCCACCAGGGAGGGGATGGAATATAATTATGATGGCTAGACTTTTTCGGGAATGTTACATCCGCGACCTCTATAATGACATTTGCCATGGCAATGGCAGATTCATGTTCGGAGCCCTGAGTGACATTGGGAAGTTGTGACAGCTTGTCGTCTAAACGTTGTTTGAACAAATGCCAATTAGCGTTATCTAGTTTGTATTTAAAACGGGATTTACGTTTGGGTTGAGTTTCAACCGCAAAAGCAAAATCTAAAAGTAAAGGATAGTGGTCGCTTCCATATGTATAAGGGAGGGATCTCCAAGTAATCAAAGATGCAAGATCCGAAGTGCAGATTGATAGGTCTGGTGCACTGAGCCCCTCCGTT